>JAREIL010000011.1:0-1200000 GCA_030142105.1 Fusarium sp. FL617 | reverse complement strand
TGTTCTGGCCAGGGGCGTCCTTTCCAGCGTAGTCGATGATGGTGATGCTCCTGTAGTAAGCGTCGAAGGGGGCATCATCGAAGTCAGTGTCTATATGATGTTAGTCAATTATCCTTGTTCGATTTCAACGTTGACTTACAGCCACCAGCCCACTCACGGGTACCCTCGTTGCTGTTCTTTCCACCAGCAACCCAGGTACCCAGCTTGACCTGCATGGGAGTCTGAGGGAAGCCCGCAGCGCCCTTGGCATCCGCAGCGTTGAGAGTACGGACAATTTGGTCGTCAATCAGCCAGTCAATCTTGGTCGAGGTCCACTCAATCGAGTACTTGTGAGTAGTGGTAAGAGGACCGCCAACGGCGTGGTATTGCGCACGGTCGTAAGTGGTGGTGTCACCCTTGCTGAAGTAGTTGGACTGAACCTGAGCGTCATCGCCACCAACCCACTCCCAATCGATCTCATCAAGGTCGTCGGACTGGAGAACGGCACTGGTGACAATACCCTGGCCCTTGGCGGCCTGAACAACGACATCGACACGACCAAAGAAGAGGTAGTTGTCGGATCGGAATGTAGGAGCATCAGACTCCTGGTTGATGCGGAAGAGGGCACCCTGCTTGTCGTACTTGACGTTTGTTCCAATCATGCCGTGGAAAGCATCACATTCACCCTTGGCGAAGTCGCAGTTGACGTTCTTGTCGCCAAAAGCAGGGTCGGCAGGGCAGGCTATAGATATGTTAACATCCGTGTATGTCAATTGTATTACACCCAATGTTTGTGGCATTGGGACGAAGATATGGTAACATACTCTTCTTCAATGGGTTGCAGTCAGTATAGGTCTGAGCAGAAACGAGGCCAGAGGCGGCAAGAGCCACCACGGCAGCAGAGAAAGCTTTTGTGAACATTGCGGCGTGTTATGCAATTTGTGTGTGTTTTAGGTTGTAATGCTGTTGTTTGCTTGTTATTTTATATTGCGAATTCCCAGTTGTTGAGCAGTTATCAAGAGGTTGCTGAGCGAAGGAGTGCCGACCGCTTGTGTAAGTTGTTGTAAGTAGGTATATACCTGAGCGAGAGTGATTGGATGTACTGAGAGAGGGAAAACGGAAAGAAGGAGATTGATGAACAACCGGAAACAGGAAAGTATTAAAAAGATGTGACTGAACAAGCAAAAGACCAAAAAGAACTGGAGACGGTGATGTTTTAATTGCAACTGCCTTCGGGTTCGGCGTCTGGAGACTCGACACTAGACACTACCTAGACACTAGACACTGGAGCGGGCGGCGCTTCGGGTCCGGTGGATCAAAGAGGAGCCTCAACCCCTGAACCTGGGCCTGGATGTGATGCCCCCGTCTAAGCCAAGGGCGGCCGAGCTTCGCCAAGATGGTGCTAGGGGGGCTATTGATCCATGTGCCCCTGTCATGCCACTATGAGCGAGACATCAGAGACAGACTGATACTGCTTGCTTCAGAGCATTAGGCGGCTGAGACAGAGACAGTTGGACCCAGGTGCCTAAAACCCGCCACGGTCCAGAAGCGTCCCATGGCGTAGCTGACAATGCCGACGGCGTTGGTCTGTCATTGTGTACAGGTTGATTAGGTTTGAATGTGTTGCAGCAGATAAGAAAATGTGAGGCCTGGGTGCTTCTGGAAAGCTGACAGTTGATCCATCAGCCACAGCACACAAGTGGCCAAGGTATTACTGTACATCACATAACACAACACAACACACGAGTCAAAACAACCCCAAACTACCTAAAGTCCAATACTTAATGCAAAGGAATCTATCTAGCTCTCATTTTCTCACACTCAAGATATCATCAACACCCACCGTATGACTGTATTGGCGAAATGACAACTGCGGCACACTCACCTTGGCTGCAGGTCGCCTGAGCCCAGGTAGTAGTCGCTTCCACGCACTGGACAAGTTACGAATTCGTACATGGTCCATATCCCGTATTGATAGCTGAGTTAGCTCCTTGGCTCCAACGTTAATCAGTCACTGTCCCTCCGAACTCAATCTCTCTGCCCAAGCAACCCGTCGTGATCTGCTGTGACTGTGGCAATGGGTGGAGAGACACTGGGGATGAGGATTTACCTATGACGTTTTTCATCCCGCTCATCACTTCGTATATCGCTCAGATCATGGGCCAAAAATTCTTCAGCTATACGGAGTACGGCAGATTAGATTGTTGTTAGAGTTGGAGTTGGAGTTGGAGTTGATATACATTCAGTAACAAAAATCCACTGGAATCTGCTTCATCTCCTGATGACGAAGCTGCAGTGACGGTCCCTACCTTATCCAGAGGTAGCGCAGCAGCCCTCTCCAGAAGCACCAGTCGGAGGCGCGCAGTTCCTGAAGATCACACTTTTCTGACACGCACCGTCTTGAATTTGTCACTGCACGGCGTCTGGTTTCGGAGTCCGCACAAGGAGGGAAAATCTTGGTAAAGGCTGGGGAAACACCGAAATTCCAGAGCAGGGCGATACGAGTCATCGTATTTCCAGCCTTTTGCAGCAATTCCAAAACTGACATGAAGCTTTCTCTAACTCCTCACAAAACGTCCAACTTGACACCCGGCTCGACGGAAATGGACTTCTCCAGAGGCCCATGTTTCTCGGCACGATTTCCGGTACGTAGTCCATCATTGTGTTGATAAGGGAAATGGGGGAGCTAGGGTCGAGGGCCAAGACAGGACGGAAAAGGTGGATCGAAGTCGGATGCCAGACGAGAGGCGCAGACTATCTTGGACTATCTTGGCTTAGACTGGACCCCTGAAAGCTGCCTCTTTGTCTCTCTGGGCAAAGTCAGACTGTCAGAAAGTGTCGCACAGCGCCTGGTTCATGCAGTGCAACCCATCCTCCCTCCCTTGGATTGGCCTCATCCAGTAGGTCCCAGGGTTTTGGTTTGGGGTGAATGCGACTAAGAATCCATATCCCGGCCCGAAAGGTCAAGGAACCCCCAGATCACAAGGACCACCAGATCGTCTGGCCCATCATCGTTTGGCCATGAACCTCGTGGTGCTTCTCTATCTTTTTCGTACACATGGTTGCTGATCCCGTATCTTTGGGTAGCTTCCTTGACAGACGAAAGGACCTTTGTTTACTTCGTAGCTGAAGAGCTCAAAAAGGTTGATCTAGTGGAGCTATCCGAGGTTATTTTGATCCTCAATATGGATCGCAGAAAAAGCAACACGAGATTGCTACTCGATAGCCCGCTTGGCGTATGTCACTAGCGACTCGCTCGCTTTGAAGATGCCGAAGCGTGGTCGGTGTTCTGATTGCCCATCGTATTCATAGCCAAATTACCTGCTTGGCCCAACATTGGCACTATCAAAGCGTCATACTCTTTTGGTGGCATTATGATAAGCTAGGGCGACAGGCACCTCGCCTTGCCTTACTTTGAGCTGCCCTGCATTCGAGCGGGCCTGTCATTACAATTGCGCCTGGGCATAGCATGCCCTTGATCCGGCCAGTACCGAAAATCATTCGGTGTTGTTGCGATTCCCCATGCCCATCTCTGCCTTTCCGCTCTCATTCTCCATCTTTCTCGGGCGTCCGTGTTGTTGATCCATTGTCTCGTGCGAGAAGCCATGACAAAAATATTACATTGACCCGCCTCGACGTCACATTTTAATTAATCCATGTTGGCACTTCTAGAATTGCCTCGGAAGGCGACAGATAACCAAGGGCAAGAAGAAAAAAAAGACACGAGCCGCATCACGAGGCCTCTAGCATACCAGATGGACTGGCCCAGCCCAGCCCAGTCCGCCACGCGACACAATAATAGATACCGCACTATTGTAGATAACGTAGCTCGTCTTCTAATTTTATTCCACGCCTTGGCCTACCTGAGTTAGCCCTTGGCGATGCCGTCGGCCAGAATTGCCGCTGAGTCGCTCAAGCCTCAAGGGTTCTATCGCGGCCTAATTCATCCTAGACTGTCCGGAGCTTTGAGCTCAAATCAAGTGCCCTGCCGCCCCTCTCATGTAACGCTCGATCTGGGGGCGCTTGATGGATGTCACCAAAGGGTGAGGTACCTGGATTAATTGCATAGTTAAGGTTGATCCATAGCGTTGCTGTTGTTCGATCCCGAATGTCAGCATTATCTTGTTTGTTTCCGTAACCAATCCTTCGTTTCACTTTGTTGCAGCTTGTTTTTGCAAAACTGCATTCGTTTGCATAATAAACCATTCGCTGTATGACACAGTTCTGCAACAACGGCCGGTCGTGGCTGAGTATTCTATCAATTCACTGTTGAATCCATGGATGGATGGATGCCTCCCACCCAGCGTTGATTAGGTAGGTACCGGATTCACCAAGATATGACAGGCCAACAAGAGGGAATTAACATTATCACAGCTGCCCTGCTCTGCTCTGCAAATCTTCATTTCAGACCCTGCTTTTTTCTTTTGTCCATCACACCCGTTTATCTCAGATCCTTCCCCCTCCTGACGTGCCAAGCTAAGAACCCCCTTGACCTAAAACCGACCTCGAGTTTCAGAATTCGAGATGCTCGTCGAACCATCCAATCCAACAACATGATTCAAGGCAAGGGGACTTTGACGCGCGGTTTTTTTCCTTTCCATACGAGAAATTAAAGTTTTTCTCTAATTGACTCTTCGTCTCTTCATCTAGCATCGAAGAAAGGACACGAGGTGATCGACAGCCTAATTCTTCGCCATGTCCTCTCATGGCACGTCAATGGTCCACCATCTCGGCTCATCCGACGTTTTCGGTTGATACTACGCATATCGTGTAAATCGATGTCAACTCTCACTGTTGCTTTTCCGAATGATGCTTCCATCTCCATCCTTCAGCTTCTTGTCTGCTCGTGTAGCAACTCGGTCAGTCACTTCCTCGTATAGTAATTGTCCGACAACCCCAGCCTTTCAACGAATGTCACTGTGGTCCTCCCCACCAAAGATTGACGTCTGCGCACTTTACTTATCCGTTTTAACCCTGTCGTGGTGATCTTAATACACACAGTCTCTAATATTTGCAGCCCTAATGAGGTGTGGTTACCCTAGAATTAATGTCACCCACGGAAAAGAGTCGAAGCTGTCTAGATCGTCGCGAAACAGTGATCTAATCATTCAACACATAGGATTCAAACCCTATACTCGAAAACCATGCACTTGCAACTTACTTTTCAAGCCAGACCCTAGACGAAACAGCTTGGTAATTCCTCTTGGAGTGTAGTATCGGATAAAAAGCGACTCGGTCCAGGGTATCATATCATACGTCCGTATATCTGAAACCACGATTATGCGACACCGTATTACAGGGTCAGTGAGCACTCATATTTTGGCAGTCACTCTTTTACCCTAGTCAGTTCATTAAACTTGAACTTACAGTAAAAGAAGGACCCTAACTGTCTGTCCTGATTTAAGATCATGCAATTCTGCCAAGTGGTCATTTTTCATCCACAAAGACACGAGTTACCAAACATGGTTGCCTTCAGAACCGCCCAGTATCATTGTCTGGAGGCAAGTAGCATCTGTCTTCAAAAGGGAGGCAAGGTAGCAATGAATCTATGAGTATAAATGTGTTTGCCAATTGCTGTTCTAAACGATAGTGTAGTCTCAGTCTCTGCTAGATCCTACCCTGAACTGAGCATGATACCGTGGGCGGATGACAGACGTCCCTCTGCCACATGACATTTTACGTTCATAGTCGCGGGTAACTTCCAGTAACTTTGATAATACTACAATAAGAACCTTAACCGTGTTAAGCTTACTCACTTCAAACCATACTAACACGAGCCAGATTTGAGGAGCACCCACTGAATACAACTGCACGTTGAGGTTGGCGATTGGAGGTAACATCGTGTGGCAAGAGTTGAGATGGCAGGTATAAATGTTGCCGGCAGCGGTTAGATGCATGTGCCTACATATTGTAGAGTGACCGGAGAGATGCTGACAAGTTTCTTCTTGGAATATGTAGGACAGCAGTTATTAATGCAAGCATGTAATTTGACCATGAAACGGTCGGCTTTGCTGCATATTTTATCTTCAACCACGAAGCAAGCACCAAGCTGGCGATCCTGCTATCGTAGCTTCTCGGAGCGATGCATGCGAACTGCACGGAGAAAATGTAACGACTGGCGAGATCTATTGCCATATGCAGGCCGTGGTACTGCATGATGGTTAGGATGTTTTAATTAACTTCGTCATACACGGTCACAAAATCCAAGAGGGCCTGCCGTCCGAGTATGATGCACCAGTGGCCTGAAAAATGCCAATAAGCCACCGTGAACGAGGATAAAAGGCTACTGTGGCGGTATTTAAGAGCATGAACACGTCAGTATAGCTTCTAGTAGGGCGTTAGGGCCTGACGGAGTAATTCTCATGTCGTGGTCGGTGAGCATGAGAGATGATGCGGTAAGCACAAGGGTAAATGGGTATTGCTATAGGGAGTGATTCTACCCGGCAAAAGAAGCGCCACAAGAGTTTAAATTCCTATTGTTTCTGCTATTTACTATCATGAAAACTATGTATTGCCTTACTGATGATATTCTAGATGTTCACCCAAACCATCGCATGGCACGCCAACATAGGCAAGTTCGACACAGACGGGGTCTCAAGGAGTTTGTGTCTATATAGCGCACATAATATGTATGTTCTTATGAATCATAAACCACCAAAGAGTTTGTGCTGATTTAATTAAGCAAACGCGCCAGACGCTGCAGTTGGTTGTAGATAGAGAAGTGAAGCCCTGGATACAGCGAAAGCGGATGATAGGCAGACCAGGTAACAATAAACATATTAAGATAGAGAACTGAAACAGACACGACCCATATACGACAACTCTATGAGTATTGCGAAGTTAGGGTGGCGTAAATGGTGAGTGTCATAGCAGGCCTGGACAAACGGCTAATACACATCTCACCCAGCAAGCTTCGATCCACCAAGCTAGACGTCAGCGAACCACTAGTTTTCGTAACCAATCAAGGATATGATAGATATCAGCGAGTCAGGAGCCCTGGCTAGTCCTGTGTTTTCAAGTTCACTCGGGACCAGAACACTAGCTACTACTGCTGTCCAGATCTTGAGGAATCTCCACCAACTAAGGGAATGGAGATCGGATCGTGCAGCATCCACAGCCTGCTCCATGCATCGACTAAGATGGTTGTCAGGGCCGGAGCCGGAGACCCGGGCGAGATCCTATGGGGAAGGGCACCAGATAGGTATATTAAAAAAATTGTGCTGTTGTTCCTTGACAAATCTATCCGTGAAACTGCCATGAATCTCCATGAAAGTCGAACCTTTGATGCTTGTAGTCTGTTCTCGATTGGCTTCTTTGCGATATCACATAGAAGCTGGAGACACTAAGGAGCCAGACACTTAGTGCAGACGCAAGGAACGAAGAAGAAAGTGCTTTGTTTGACCTTTCAGACTGGGAAAAAAGGTACAAGACTGTCATGTTGATCAAGCTGCAGGTTGTCGTCACTTGCCGAGATCTCTGTCTGTGCGATCGGTGGTCCAGTCCCAACGGGACGGGACGGACAGAACCCCCCTGTCTGTCACGATATGTCACTATCATGCAGACCTTGGTTGATAGCTGCCTGAATCATGGCTTCAGATGTCCGATCCTGTTCGGCTGCTTGTCATGTCGTTCGTCTTTCCTTTGGTCCAGTCTCGTCGTGTGACCCCTATTGGATCCAACAAAAGATCCATTACGGCTCTATTGACAAATACTAAGCATCAGAAGACCAGCGAAACATCATCTAGTGGTCATAACCTCTCGATTCTAACAATGATTCTCGACTCGGTGGCGGTCGACTTTCCCAGTACAGGATCAACGGCAGTAAAACTACGAAACCCAACTAGGTCCAGTCCAGTCCATCACCGACCTCTTACACCGTAATTTACAAGACGAAACAGCGCCGTTTGCTCTTCACACAGACCGCCTGCTTGCGTGGATACTAGCCGATGGAGCTTGTAGCCTCCTATTTACACCATGAGACCGCCTTAATTGGGGTCAACTGCTGCGACGGTTGAAGACGTTGACGCCACCAAGAGTAGATCGTGGCGTTTAGGACCGTTAGCAAAGAAGGATTCTAGCGTCAGGGGGTGGATACGATTGTATTGGGGAACACCGTTGGTGTTGTAACGTCTGGGCTGAGAATCGCCGGATTTGGACAAACGCGACAAAACAGTGGACTTGTTCTAGAAAGATGGTGATGTAAGTCGTCTTATAACGGAAAGATGAGATAAATACAGGTATACACTACGTATGAGAATTAGTTTGTTGTTTAGGTATCACTCTCATTCATTCTTTCATTGTGCCGGTTCACATTCATTCTTCCACTTTGCTCACCATGGTCTGGCCAAAGTCATTCATTCTTTTGCTTACTGCTTCAAGCATCACAAGTGTTCAAGCAGGACCTTGTAAGCCTCGTTCGCCAACTTATGTTGTGCCGACTTACAACGTGCCTACTTATCCCCTCCCTGTCACTCAGTCAACTACTACCACCAAGGCTACATCTCTCACTTCTTCAACTACTGTTTCTTCTTCCATCAGTGCTTGGACTGTCACTTCTCAGCTCCCAGACTTGGTTTCTGATACTACCTCCACTACTCTCTCCAAGGCCACCACCACTGGATCTACTATCTCAGTCAGCACTGAGTGGTCCTCAACTTCCAGGTCTCAAGACACTTCCACAATCACCACAACTGCATCTGCTGGTACTTTAACCACGTCTTCTACCTCTACTTCTGCCTCAGTCTCCACAACTGTGACCAGCAGCCACACCACAACGGCCACATCCAATCCAGAGACATCCAAAGTCACTTCTTCTACTGTCAATGGCTCTACCACTACAGAAACTTCCACTATAACAAGATCCAGCACATCGGACACCTCAACTGCTTCAGGAAACACAAGCACTTCTACCACAACTCATCAAATTTCCATCACCACTACGCACACTACAAGCTCGGGCACCACACAGACGCCTACATTCTCTACTACTTCCGGAAGCACTGATATCACAAAGTTATCTGACACCACAACCGGATCTACTTCTACCAGTTCTCAAAGCAGCTCAGCTACAACGAGTACAACTGTCTCGCACAACACAACAGCTTCTTCAAGCACCACTACAGAATCTACTACTTCTGGCTCTACAGAAACTTCGAGTCAAACATCGGAGATAACCACCAGCAGTGTTACTTCTCAAACAACTACATCCTCTACTTCAAACACCTTGTCCTCCACCACAGCTACCTCAACTACAAGTGAGACGACTTCAACCACGGGAAGCGAAACTTCCAAGACGACAGAATCTACAACTACCTCACCCGGGTCTAGTTCAACACCATCTGCCAGCTCTTCAACGTCCACAACGGAGACTACCACTTCTACCAGTGAGGCATCAACATCTACTACGACTTCTGACACGTCACCAACGACTATATCTACAAGTCAGACTAGCACTTCTGCTACATCTACTACCAGCACCACCTCGTGTGAAACCAGCACTTCTTCTACAACTTCATCTTCAACGACCAGCGAAACTTCAACCACATCACCAGCATCGACTACTTCAACTTCTGATTCTTCAATCACGTCGCAGACTTCTACGTCTGAGACCTCTTTCGCAAACACGTCTGGATCTTTATCTACCACTACAACATCATGCGAAACTAGCACTTATTCTACGACCTCCAGCACGACGTCTGAGAGTTCAACCCCCACGTCCGAAACATCAACTACTTCGGTGCCTCAGACTTCTACAGTAACGTCAGGGTCTTCTACCACCAGCCCCTGCGATACTTCAACCACCATGACGACCACGAGCACCGCTATGACCACCAGTACCACAACCACAACTACGTCCTCCCACGCACCACGCCCAACATGCTTCCGCTACCTTTTCCGTGATAACCCGCCTCGGCCAGCAGACTGTGGTCACACCGGACACCGTAACGGCAAAAAGGCCAAGGTTCTCGGCTATGGTGATCCAGACAGTGTTGAGACCTGTGCAGAGATCTGTGATAAGACAGCTGGATGTAAGGCTATTGTCTACGGTTACCGAGACTACGACTTGAACAAGCCTTTCTGTGAGTTGGTGGATGCGCCTCATGGCCGTGACGACAGCGACGATACACCATGGATGTGGTATGATTTGAGTTGCTTCAACCCAGACTGTTTGCCTCCTCCTGGATATGATTGCGGTTATTAGAGCAGGCTGTTTTAGGCGCGTGCCTTCTCAAGGCTGATATCTCCAATTCAATTTCCTCAATTTAGCCATAGCGTTCTGTATATACCACTGTGTTTCTAAAAATTCATTCTCAAATAGAGTTGCATTCAATGAACGATTTCTCATCTGCAAATTCGTTCAATCAAATAAATCTTGGCGTGAGGTTTTCCATCTAGTATACAGCAATGCGTTTAGTGAAAGTCTCCTATTCGAGGTCCAAAGTACTCCCCAGGAGTTACTGTCTTCAACAAACACGCCTGAGTACCATCACATCCCTCGAATGGAACTCTGTTACCCCACCAGTCGATATTAATGTCGTGGTACTGAAGAGCGAAGAAGGCTACGAGTGCCGACAATGCGATACCGACAGAGAAAGCGGCCGAGAGGATATAGTTGTACTACTAATGATTAGTGCCAAAGCAAACACATTGTTCTTAGGGACATACCTTTGCCCAAAAGCCGAGATATCTTTTCTTGATATACATCCAAGAGAGCCAGCCAATTGGAACAGCAGGCCAGATGTAGATAAGATTATAGGGAGCCCATATCATAGCACCCCCAAGGAGTACAACTGGGTGTGTGCCTCGGATAATCTTGTTCCTGGGATACTTCTTTCCAAGCCACCAAAAGAGCAGAACTATAATCACGCCCATAGGGAAACCTATCAGGGTCTCAACGTATTGACCTCCGGGGCCGAAGAGCTTCCTGGGCCCGATTGTTCCCCAAAGCACGGCGGCCGTAAAGAAGTTGTTCAGGCCAGGGCACGTAAAGCGATAAGGGGCATTCGGCGTACAGACCCCTTCTAAGTGTATCTGATACTGAAGAACACCGATGGAAACAAAGGTGGAAACGAAGGTTGGGACCATCTGCGCCCAAAAAGTGAAGCGCGGTGGAATCTTGAGGTAATGTGCAAGCTTCAAGTCGGAACTGAAGTAGATCGCCTGAGCGCATGTGGTGAATCCGAACGTCTTGAAGAAGCACATGGCGATCGCGTTTCCCTCGACGAAGGAGCCTCCGAAGAATTCGGCTATTATGTTGAGCGAGACAGGGAGTCCTGTGGTAGCAGCTATAATGCCAACGGGGACGACAAATATGAGACTCAGGGCGATGCCAAAGGGCACAACGCCCGGTGTAGTATGTGTGGGCCACTGAGATATACCAACGATTCCAATGATGAATGCCACCACCAGGCAGACCATGTACCACCACTCGGGGACTTCGCGGTAGGTCTTCATGAGACGATTGTGTGAATCCAGCACCTGTCCATACTCAACCTTCTGTCTTCTTGAGGGGCGAAAGCTATTAATGAGATCTTTGAAGCCTAGGGCAATATGTTGATGATGATAAAGAACACCGTAAGTCATGGCGGCTGTATAAATGGCGAATAGGAACATATATGAGCCCAGGTGCGCAGCTGACAAGAAAGCAGGCGAGTACGCACTGTACTTTTCAGCATCAAAAATCCCGCGCTCATCAAGGATAGCTGAGACGTTGTAAAGTCCACCAAAGTGATCGAACACGCGGTTCGAATTGACAGGAAGGTGGGCGGTATAATATGCATTTCCGTAGTAGATGCCCAAGATGACAACCAAGCTCAGAATCGAGCCAACGAAGAAATTGAAGGTGGTGAAAAACGGTACCATAAGAGGATCAACACCATAAGCTACCACGTTCCAGTCAAATGTCGGGAAAGGATTCAAACCTAGTCCGGTGCGTCCACCTGTGATAGTGGCCAGATCACGCTTATCAGGAGCAATCCAGGTCATCCAGCTGAACCAGCTCAGGCCTGCAAATAAATAGTTGGGGAGCCAGAAGTAAGCAAACATTGCACCAGAGGCAATACTGAAGAACTTGAATCGCGACATTTGCCAGGTCTTCTTGAGCGGCCCTAGAACCGGAACGTTACCCTCGTCGTGTAATGCCGTATTGAGGGCAATGGTCACTAGTTGTGTTGGCCATATGCAGTATGATGGGTAGACGAGGAAACGTCTGCAGAGACCGGCAATGCCGTATCCAATAAAGTTGGACGAAAGTGCTAGCAGGACCTGGTATCCGATACTTATCGCGTAGGGCTGGTTGAAGTAGAAGGGAAGGTATTGTATCCAGACGATATAATTTGTGTATGGCGTCCCCGTCGAGATACTCGACATAATGGTGATTAACATGTGTTCCTTCCTGTTGAACGGTCCAGGGTTAAGGCTATGCCTCACGCCGAACAAAGTAATACCTATATCGGGAAGAATCTTTTCAAGGAACTTTCCAAAGGGGTAGGATAGGAGCTGAGGCACATGGGCACCAACACCGATCGCAGGCTGGCGGATCTCAAAGAAGCCATTGATGAAGGAGACGGCACATGAAAAGATAAGACCAATGAACCAGGCGCGGATCGTAGAGCACGGCATGCTAGGGTCGTCATGGTTGTCAACTATAGCGCGGACCTCGGCGTACGGTGAGTTATGTGTGATCAAGGCTGCCTCGATCTTTATCTCTTGGATGAGCGCGTCGTGACGCTCGGGATGTTGAAAGATATCATCATTACCTGTGAGGTATGAGCGCTGGGACTCGTGCAGATAGGTGATAGACATACTTAGGAATGCTTCAATCTTCTCTATAACCGAAAGGGGGAAGTTGGGGTCGCGTTTATAAAGTTTAAATACTTTTTTCATTGTCTAAGTTGGTGTTAACTCGTCGTTATGCCTACCCAGATAAGAGGTATAGAGGACTCACTTTGCGGACATCTTCAAGAGATAGTGTGGCTGCGACTTCTTTTGCTTCAAGAAGATCATCCTGAGTAACGTCAAAATCTCTCTCGAGGCCATGCTCAAAACCATCAGTCTCATAGGAGCTGGGAGATGAACCATCGTGAGACTAGATAATGTGAGATTACAAAACAAGGCATAACATGCGCGACAAGCCCAAATACGAACCGCTTCTTTTAACTCCACGTTTGGAGCACTCAATGGAGTCTCCAACTTTTGCACCGTCTTCGTCATTTGTGCGAAATTCTGGTGGTCATTTACACCAAAGTAGGTCAACGTGAAAGAAGATACTGGCACTCGTTCCCAGGACTCGGCCGGGTCACTTATACTCAAGAGCTCAAGATGATGATCGCGGAGGTGGAGTCAGATGCCGACACGGCCAGGAATGAAGGAGAATTAATTAAGCATGATCATCTCCAGCCCTACGAACTGAACGTTTGAGTCGTTAAGCGATACGAGATTGGCCCGAGAGGTTGCAATAAGGACAGGAGAACGCCTTGTATGGACGCTAAGTGACGTGCCCCCAAGGAGATCGACCACCAATAAGCTAGCGGCTCGCTAGGATAAGGTGCGAGATGACAGGGCTCGGCCGCGGCTGGGAAAGTTTATCTCGGCTTCACCGATGTGCCATACAACAGTACCTAGGTATGCCGTGCAGTTCACCAGTGAAGTGTCAAGCTGACTGCATAGACAAACGGTTTTACTAAGCTCACTGCCATGATCAACAAGAACGATATGTCTATATTGAACAATATTCGGGTAGTGGCGTCGGCATTTGTCTTTTTAACATAATGCTGATAAACTTGAGATTGGTCAGCCCTACAGCGTGATCCACATCACCATAATTCGACAACGCCAGCACCAACGCCGGCGATCAACGTTTACTCTAAATAGCCTTCTATTGTATCATTGGAAATCGCCTTATTTTTGCTGACATTCACATAACGTTAGATGGATGTGGACAGGATGGCGACGTATACTCGTCAATGCAGGTTGATCCATCATGACGGCCTCAGCCTGGAATACGCGCACCAAAAGACGGGATTGAGGTACATCTTCATTATTCAACTTACAGCGATTAACTACAGATACACTATTCAGAGATACTTTACACATCAAGTTACGATTGAAGACAAGGTTTACAATAAGAATAAGCAATTTAATTGACTAAAGTAATTGGAATCAATGAAACCCTATTAGAACTCATAACAAACCAACGAAATCCCGTGTTGGCGAAAGAAAGAAATTCCACTTTTAATCCATTATTGCACACCTGATTGCGCAAGCGCGATGCGCTTCCAGTGGTCGCGCTCAGCTTCCAACTTGGCAATCTTGTCTTCCAAATCCTCAAGCTTCTGAGCCTTGCGCTCACGAGACTTTCGTGCTGCAAGAGTGTTGCGAGCACGCTTCATCGCGATCGTATCGCTGGGATCGTCGACGATGATGGGGGGCAGCGGCTTGTCTCGCTTGCGAGCGTTCACACCAGCCACAGAAGAGTGGCGAGTGGAAGGGGAGGTACCCGACTTCCGGCGACCGGAAGGGGGAGACTGGCTAGGAGACTCCAAATCATCAGACTTCTCTTCGGGCGAGTTCTCAACACTGGGCTGCTGAGGGGCAGCGGTAGTGTCCTGCTGAGGGAACAAGGGAAACCAGGGGTCTCCAGCAGTGTCAAAATCGGCGTTACCGAAGTTGGGAGACACATCGTAGCTGTCAAAGTCTGGAGACCCGTTGTAAAGAGATGGAGAAGTCAGAGCCGTGAGGGCCGATGAGTTTGGTGCAGACATGAAAGGTTCTTGGACAAGAAGATCCTGTGGCGAGATAGTCGCCATGTTGGCAATGGAGCTGGAAGCACTGCCGCTAAAGTCAAAGACTGAAGCGACGGCAGGCGAGGAGAAGGCCGTGTTGGCCCCGCCCTCGAAGGCAGTGAACTCTTCTAGTTCGACGTCTAATGATGGTGAGCTAGTGTTACTATCAGATAATTCAATGGGAGACAAACCTGCAGCGTTCATCATCTTGGCGGTTTGTTGTGGAACACTTCCTGTACTTTGAGAGAAAAGAGGTACTGGAGGTCGAGCAGGACGGTTCTGCTTGTTCAATGTAGTAGATGACGAAGGGGCCGAAGAAGCGTAAAACTGGTTCGTAGGACGGTTTACAGTAGACGATGAATGACCAAAAGCCTGGAGCAACTGGGCTACTCGTTGATTCTGGACAGCAGGGGAGACAGGCTGTTGGTGACGGTTTGACAGATGAGACGAGTGACGACGCTGATTTGGCAGCGAGGTAGTTGATCGATTAGGGAGTTGATCGAACAAGACAAAGTCCTGCTGTGGTGTTTCGGGACTCTGTAACTGTTGCGCGGATTGGGCCGGCAGGCTGGAATTGGTGGAGGGAAGCCATGATGACTGGGGATCCGTGGTGAAGACTGAAAAGTCTTGGGATGAAATGTTGGCGGTTGTAAGAGAACTTGAGCTGAAGCTATTCAGAGCTGGGCTGGAGTTCAGGTCGACCGAGAGGTGAGCTGAACGTGATTGAGTGGGGATTGATGCGTTAAGGTCCTGGGACGTAATTTTGACTGTGGACTTGGGAACAACGGGAAAGGGGGTGATCTAGAACATCTTGACGGTCGCCTTGGGCGTGATTATCTGATGAAACTGTTTTGGATTGAATTTTTGGGGTGGGAGAAAAAGAGAAGAAAGAAGAAGCCTCAGGACGGGAGGATGGGGACAATTTGTATTTCTCAGGCAGCAATCCTGCGCAGACAGACTTTGGTTTGTGCGCGGTCAAGAAAGGTACGGCCCCGGAATTGCGGGGCAGGGATGTCCACTAACAGCATTTCCCTCAAATGGGGCTGTTTTGTCGATATTTCGTTAGCCGACACCTTGCGTTTCCAAGTATTCTAAGCAATGCGCGCCCTTCGGACAGACATGGGCCCGGGCAATGAGTCACACTTTTTTGCGCCAACCGTATTAGGACTGGCCGATGTCTTCGGTGCAACCAATTGTGAGACGGCGCATCCTGCGCAAAAGCACCAAGCCTCCACTGTAACTGAGGTGCGACTGTGCAAGCCTGGGGCGCCCTGGGCCTGCGCCTACGTCTGTAACCTACCTAACCCGTGGGCTTTTTGCTGGGCTCTCTTCCCCATCTGTCCTCTTCGTCGCCCGTTGGCTGTCTGATCGCTTCGAGGTTGGCGCGGCCTGCAAAGGCTTGGAGCTAGTGAATGCGAATGCCCATGCCCCGTAAGCAACAACCAGCGTCCCTGCGCCTACAGCCGCAATTGGCCGATCAGACTCTCCGCCCCGTTGGCCTGGTTGGGAATCTTCCAATCACAGCTGATGGACGGGTACTGGTGCCGCGACTACAGAATGGTCTCTTCCCCATCCTTTGTTTGTTCCCAACAACAAACAACCAGTCTGATCTCGCGAATTGTTCCAGCTGACGAAGGCGATGATGAAAAAGACAACGAGTCCTCTCCAAAGAGACGACACGACGCTGCCGTGTCTCCATATCCATGCGTCTCTCCTTTGCCCATGTCGTTGTCTCAGTCTGCCTGTCAGTCTGCCTCCGGCCCGTCTATCCAGGCTCACGGCGATGATCGGCCAAAAAGTTGGTGGAGGCTTTTTCTCTCTTGACAATTTCCCCATATTCCAGTCCTAATTCCTAACCGTCCTAGCCGACCACAGTAAGTCGGATGAGAAGTCGTCGCATGTTTCAACCCTGGCACACTGTGCCTGAAGAAATGCCTCTTTCTATGCCTTGTTAGCCGCAGCATTGCAGTTCGTATCTGAACCAAGGAGGCAGCCCTAAACTCGAATCATCAGTAAGCCAATAATAAGTGGACATGGGCTCAGATTGAGGCCTTCATAAGTTCAGCCCACTCGTGTAATATGCCTTTCTGGATGGTATTGTCCAACAAAGCGGACTTGTTGTTCTGCGTATCCGTATCGAGTTCCTGGTTCCTAATTCTGGTTCCTAATTAAGTTCTGACGACACCCTTTCCAAATCATTGCAGGGTATCCTATCACAGGATAGCTGAGACGTTTCCTCAGGGCTAGGTAAGAAGTGGGTGGTAACTAGCAATTGACAAGGCCTCTTGAGTCTTTTTTTCCCAGGTTGAGTTTACACTTCATATGCGCGGGTAGCGACTCAATTTCGACTAAGCTTCTTGGCTTGGTGCCTCTCGGAGCCACCGTTTTGGGATGTCGCTCGATCTGGAGCTTATTGGTGGTGTCTTTATTCCGTTGCACGGAATTTACTCCTAGAATTCCAACCACCATGGCTTCGTATCTCATCGAGTCTTCGGTCCTCAGTTGCCTAGTCTGTCCAAGAATGAATCAGCTTGCTTCTTGGCCCTTCGCGCTGCCATGTCTTCCCTCCGCTTCTCAATCTCTCGTCTCCTAGCTTCCTTTTGCTCCTCGCGCACCCGCCTTTGCTCTTCCGTCTTGCGGCGCTCTTCCGCAAGCCCCTCCATTTCCGCAGTTCGTGTCCCTTCATCCTGGCTAAACTTGTAAAAGCCCGTGCCTTTGGTGCGGATCTCCCAGTCTGCGTCGTAATGCTGTGCCGGCGGTGGTGTTGCGCTACGGTCTCGCTTCTTCGCCAGCTCCTCCATCTTGTCCGGGTCGTCTGGGTTGAAAGCCATCGACTGCACAGTGTCGCCGATGATGAGGTTGCTCGGTGCGCTAGGTCTTGCTGACATGCGCTCGAGTTCTTCGGCTCCCAATAGACCACGTCGTGCCCTGCGATCCAGCTTCTCCTTTTCTGCTTTGGTGACTTGTCGTACGCGGCCAAATTCATCCTCGTACTCGATCAGCTCGCCGCTATCATCGGCTTCGGCTTCGTCCTCGTCGCTGCTCGTTTCATAATTATCCTTACCCTCCTCTCCCTGTGCCCATTTGCGATCAAAGTCGATTAGTGGCGCGGCTTCGTTTTCTTTAGGAACGTAATCTCCTCTCTTCATCGCTGCGTAAAGTCGTGCTTTTTCCTCCATCCTCCTTCTGGCTCGCGCCAACTCTTGCGTCTCCTCTTCTGTCCCTGCTACTTCCTTCATCTGCAGCTTCTTTGATCCGTCAGACTCTTTGTTTCGTTTTGGTTTGGTGCCCTTGAAGATGTCGTCTTTGCCCTCCTTATGGGAGCGTGAGCGGCTAGCCGATGCTGTATTTGATGAGGCGTTAGACATCAAAGATGTCAATTGGGCAGTGAAGTCAAGGGAGCTTGATAATGTTGCATCTCGCTTCTGCTTCTTGGTTGGCCGTTGGCCGTAGAGATTTGGGTCTTGAGGCATGGCGATTGTGATATGGCCGTTCGTGTATAATTTTGTTGTTGGTGTATGTGATCATGATAGAAAAGGTGTTGTTGCCCCGAACCAAAAATCAACAAGGCCCATCACCGCTTAACCTGAGGCAGTCATAGCTGCACATTGAAACGGCAAAGTTAATTCAACAAACAATGTTCAAAGTCTTCGTACTACCGCCTACAAGCAATTTTACTGATACAGACATGATCTTCTTAAACATAGACTTCGGCAGCTGGTCATGAAGTGGGCTCCATCAATTCCATGCTTGTCCAATTGGTTGCTGTTTGAGAAGTCTCCGATTTCCATAGGGTAACCCACCGCGGGGTTCTGGCGTGCTCAAATCACCCTCCTCATTGCCCCGCCATCGGAGCTCAACTTTTGTTCTCTTTCACAAGCTTCGTTAACAGTTTCGCAGCATAACAGCAATCATGGCCGCTCCCAAGCAAGTTTTCATTGGAATTATTGGTAATTGGATTATTTCGATCTGTAAAGTATAAAAGTGCTAATACACAATCAATAACAGGCGCCGGAGGCGTTGGCAAGGCCTTCATCGACCAGCTCCAGTCCCTCGCTGCTCGGAGACCTTCCCCGAAGCTGAACCTCGCCTACATCGCCACGAGCCGTAAGGCCCTCTACAACGACGACTACTCTCCTATCAACATCGAGAACGTCGTTCAGACTCTTGGATCCTCTTCCAAGGCCCCTCTCGCCCTCCCTCAGGTTGTTGAGTACCTTGCTAAGGCCCCCGCCAAAACCGTTCTTGTCGACAACACCAGCTCCCAGGATGTCGCCGAGCTGTACCCTCTTGCCCTGAGCCGAGGTATCAGTATCGTTACACCCAATAAGAAGGCTTTCTCCGGCTCCTACAAGTTGTGGCAGGACATCTTCTCGGCCGCCGAGTCTTCAGACGCCCGAATTTACCATGAGTCGTCCGTCGGTGCTGGTCTTCCAGTAATCTCCACACTGAAGGACCTCGTTGAGACCGGTGACAAGGTTACCAAGATCGAGGGTGTCTTCAGCGGCACTATGTCCTTCCTCTTCAACTCCTTTGCGCCTACCGAGGGCCAGGGTGGAAAGTGGTCTGAGGAGGTCAAGAAGGCCAAGTCCCTGGGTTACACCGAGCCCGACCCCCGAGACGATCTTAACGGTCTTGACGTTGCCCGCAAGCTGACTATCTTGGCTCGTCTGGCTGGCATTCCTGTTGAGTCTCCTACATCTTTCCCCGTGCAGAGCCTCATCCCCAAGGAGCTTGAGTCTGTTTCTAGCGGCGATGAGTTCCTCGAGAAGCTCCCTGCCTTTGACTCACAGATGGAGGAGACCAAGGCTTCCGCTGAGAAGGCTGGTAAGGTCGTCCGATTTGTCGGAAGCATCGACGCTACTTCCAAGCAGGTCAAGGTTGGTCTGGAGCAGTTTGATCGCTCGCACCCTATTGCTGCCCTTAAGGGCAGCGATAACATCATCAGCTTCTACACTGAGAGATACGGAAGCAACCCTCTGATTGTTCAGGGTGCCGGCGCTGGAGGCGATGTGACTGCCATGGGAGTGACAGCCGACCTAATCAAGGTGCTGTCGCAGATTGCTTAAAAGTTGAAAGCGAATCAAAAATAAAAATATCAAGTTGAAACCCCAATAAAAACCACAAATATGTTAGATGTTTCCAGTTGACTATATGTTATCGTAGTCAAAGTGTCCCTTTGTCTATTCCTGTAGCTATAGCCGCAGCATTCGGGTTCGTAGTGACAACGGCATCGGCGTCGGCGGTCGGAGGCGGGCTTTGGTTATTGACGTTCCTCCACATCCAAAGAAAGAAGTCAAATATTACGAGGAGGATGACCGGTACGAATAGCATAAGACCAAGACCGAGCTGTCCGCACATCAGCCAGGAGCCCAGGAGAAACCGAGGAGCAATTAGCACTTACACAGACGAGAGAGATCAAGTTAACGATAGAGGAGTATTCGGTCGTTAGGGGACCGAAGAGGCTCCATGATGCATTGGAAGACATCTGAGATATTTTGGAATACGCTGCAGCTTCTCCTGAAGAAAAAAAGCTCATGATTTGAAAACGGATGATGTTGTGGATGGTAGAATCACAAACTCCGAGGCTGCCCTCAGGGATGGAGGTCGAAGCTCCATGCTCTAGCGAACAGGGTTTATTTCCGTCCCTGAATTGGCATGTGCTGTACACCCAAAGTCCACATTCACCGCCTTCCCGATGGGAATCATTCTGCCAGGCGCAAAGCTTCATTCGCATCAACTTCACAAATTGTTAGGAAATTCAAGCTCACCAACTGAATAACATCACAACAGCCAACCATGACGGCAGATCTTCCAAATAAACAAAAAGGTCGCGAGAAGGATCGCGCCAAGAGGACCAAAGATGGGGTCACTCAATTACCGCGCAAAAAGTTCTATCGCCAGCGAGCGCATGCGAATCCCTTCTCTGACCACATGCTAGAATAGTATGTAACTTGCGCAGTATCATGTCAAATCTCAAGTTTCTAACCTACAAACAGCCCTAAATCGCCAGATGACATGGATTGGTCGTCAATTTTCCCACACTATGTTCAGGAGGGAGCACCAGAGGATCCCTCAAAGCCTCGCCAGCTCACAAAAGATGTGGAAATTGTCGATATAGGTTGCGGGTTCGGTGGACTTACCGTTGCTCTAGCACCTAAAATGCCGGATACGCTCACGCTCGGTAAGTAAATTCACGAGGTATTCATAATTGAGTGCGTGCTCATCGACTTAGGTTTGGAGATTCGCACACAAGTTGCAGGCTATGTTCAAGAGCGAATAAAAGCACTGCGATCACAAAGCTCAGATAACATGTATCAAAACGTGGGCTGCATTCGAGCAAATACCATGAAGTTCCTGCCAAATTTCTTCAAGAAGGCCCAACTAACAAAGGTATTCATCTGCTTTCCCGACCCGCACTTCAAGGCCAGGAAGCACAAGGCTAGAATTGTGTCGACGACTTTGAACTCGGAATACGCTTACGCACTTCGCCCTGGCGGTATTGTGTACACCATTACAGATGTTGAGGACTTGCATCTGTGGATGGTCCAGCATCTTGATGCTCATCCTGCCTTTGAGAGAATTTCGAAAGAGGAAGAAGAGGCGGATGAATGCGTCCAGGTCATGTCGACAGAGACCGAAGAGAGCAAGAAGGTTACGAGGAACAACGGCCAGAAGTTTGTGGCATTGTTCCGGAGACTTGAGGATCCCCCGTGGTAGCCGTTGAAGCTCAAGATGAACTAAAAGTTAAATCATTCAGGGGGTTTGAAATACCTGCTAGATTATTTGGATATCTTATGAATTATGATACAAACCGTGTATAAGAAGCAACCTGTGCTAGCTACCTTACCTCAGTGATGGTCTCCTAAGTAATATTGATCGCTACAGCTGTCCTACTAGTATCCAGTATAAAACTCATACTGTGTTTGTTTAATAAGTAGTTCTAATAATTCGTAAAAACTTTAATTATCTAATGTCTTATTAAATAAATGAAGTTGTACCTGCAGGCAATGATACGTACGGTACTCGTTGCTGAGGGGTGCCGTCAAGGGTTCCTTGTCCCGCAGGTTACGTAGTAGTTTGGCAGGGGTCACGGAGTGGAACAAAATGACAGCATCCACTGTAATCGACAGCCACCTCACCTAGACGGCATAGCCCAGCACAGCATTCAACTTCACCACTAACATCCATCTTCGTTCAAGAATGTGGCTTTGAGGTCAACATCCTGGTGATGGCCCTCAAGCGTAGAGATGTTATTGTTGCAGGACTCGCCGCCTTCATAGCCTGGGGCTTTGCCGCGAGCTGGTCACCCGTCCTCCGCTGGGCAGGCCATGCCTTTGTCGCTGGTTCTCTTGTCACTCTCGTTGTCCTCTTGGCCGGCCTCTTCCTCGTCTCAAGACGACCCAGCAATCGAACAATACGACCACATGGCGTCACGTTTCTAGGCGCAAAGTCATGGCGATCCGAGGTGCAGGCGCTGCGCCAGCGACAATCGTATACCCCGACCCCAATAGACCCCGAATCACCCCGCGTTTCCAAAGCTGTTGACGACTTGCTTGGCCTTATAATCCGCGACTTTGTGAACAGCTGGTACTCCAACATTAGCCGCAATCCGGCCTTTTCAAATCAAGTCGACAAAGCTGTGCGCCAGGCGCTGTTGAGCTTGTGCGATTTCCTTCACGATAAGGATCTGGCGGACCTTGTTACTAGCCGTCTCGTCCCTCTCCTCACCGCCCACTTTCGAGACTTTTATGAGGCGGAGAAATCAGTACGAGGGAAGAAGCTTAACCGGTCTGTTACCGAATCTGAAGAGCTCGACTTGGCTATTGCTTCCAAGTTTCGCGATGGACGCTTACACCCTGCTGCTTCTTTGTCGTTCCCCGACACCAAGATGGTCCAGCAGGACTACCTTCGGTCTCTTGTGGCAAAGATTGTACCTCGCATTCTCCCAGAGAACATGATATCTAGTCGGGCTGTATCTATCATCATTCGCGAGATTGTTGGATGCGCCGTATTGACCCCGGTGGTTCAGCTTCTTTCTGAGCCTGACACTTGGAATCAACTGATGGAGAACCTAGGACGTTCGATGCTTCAGGATAGATCAACCGTGCGCAAGCTTCGGGCAGCTCTGGACCAGCATGCTCCTCCTACTCCAAGGGCTAGCAAGCTAGCTGCTATGCCCCGAGTCGCTCCTGGCGATAGCGAGCGCAAGTTCGAAAAGTTCATTCGTGCTATCCGCAAGGTCAACAACCTATCAGATGCTCGCCGTTTCCGCAGCGAAGTTGCTAGTCAGCTCAAGAGGGATTCTCTCCAAGATAACCAAGACCAGGTCTATCTTCGCCGTTTAGAGATGGGAAAGAGATTGCTTGATCAAAGAGTGAACCACCTTGCTGCTGGTGGCGATCGTCGTGCGGCTGCGCCTTTACCGTTACCATCAAACTCTTCTTCGCAGTCTAAACTAGAGACTGCGCCCCTAGTTGAGATTTTGCGTGACTCTTCAGCACTCTCGTACTTTATGGAGTACATGGATCGTCAAAATCTCATGCCTCTGGTGCAATTCTGGCTCGTGGTTGATGGTTTTCGAAATCCTTTGGAGGATGATGGTCCGGACGATGAGCTACCATCAACCCTGCCGATGTGGACCGATTCAGATCGCCAAGATTTACAACAGATCAACCAGGCATATCTATCCAGACCCGAGTTGAAGGTCCCAGATCACTCAAAGAATGAAGTTAAGGAGTTCATCAAAGCAGGAAAGACGGCCACACCGATGCAGTACTATAGGGCCCGCCGGGCTATCTTGAAAGCGCAGAGCGCCGTGTTGGAGGAGATGCAGTCACGCTTCTTTCAAAATTTCAAGAAATCTGACTTGTTCTACAAATGCCTTGCAGCTGAGGAAGCAGCCAATATCCAGACTGTCAGAAAAACCCCACAGCCAGAAGCTCAGGCATCGGCGGCGAATCGATCTAGCAAGACTTTACCAGCCAAGCCAAGACCAGTGTCGCGTTTAACCCCCCAACTGTCTAATGCCGGAAAACGTACGGGGTCTGCATCGGATCTCAGGTCTTTAACTACCAACGGGAATGGAGCTGCCCATGCAGCACGAACCAGGCGCTCACTGGATGAAGGCCCTGCAACTCCCTTGTTCGACGACGATGATATCGATACCGATGGATTAGGAGATTCTGTACAGAGTCTAGACCCAGATACAAACAGTCAACAACTACCGGACACACAGGTTGTCCAGGCAGTCGAGCAGGCCTTTACTAACATCATGGAGGACGATCGGCCTCAGACCGCTGAAGATCTTCGCGCTTCCCTTTTCGGCGGCGCTGGCGGCAGTAGCATTGGTGGTCTTGACGACAATGCATCGAGTCTCTTCTCCGGTAACGACAATGAGTCTAATCGCGGTTCGCTGGACATGGGAGGCCGACCTGCCGTGTCTAGCAAAGAAGGAGAGAAGCCGAGCCTTTCGTCTCTTGGTCTTGTTAGTGCCGCCTCACGAATTGGTGTATTTGTGGACGATGATCTCTTCGGTGATGAAAACAAAGACCTCCCTGATGACGGTGATCCAGATGATGGTCCGCCACCCGATGACGAGGACGAAGTGCACGAGGCAGCACCAGGAGACCTCGGACTAGCAGAAGCCATCAGCGTTCTTTCAAACGATATCGATCGCCTGGTGGCACAAGAAGCGGTTGTTGAGTCCCTAACGCGGAAAGCAGAGCTGACTAACAACACTGCCGAGCTACGCATTCTCAGAAAGTCAAAGGCTTCTCTACACAGAGAAATCAGGCGCAAAGAGCTTCAGCGGCAGCAGTATGTCGTCCAAGAGAGCGACAATAGTCTCTATGGCCGCTCAACCATCAAGATCAAATCCATTCAGGTGGGAAGAGAGGAAGATGGCAGAGAGTTTGCCCTGTACGTTGTCGAAGTACAGAGAAACGCTGGAGAGCAGATGCCCGCGGCGTCATGGATGATCTCTCGACGATACAGCGAGTTTCACGAACTACACCAAAAGTTACGGTCCCGATATCCGTCGGTTCGGAACCTGGACTTTCCCAGGCGGCGTATGGTGATGAAGTTTCAAAGCGAGTTTCTGCGCAAGAGGAAGACTGCTCTGGAGCAATATCTGAAAGACCTACTGCTTCTACCAGAAGCTTGCCGCAGCAGAGAGCTCAGGGCATTCCTATCGCAAAGCGTAATTACACCAGGCCAAGATATACTGGATCGCGAAGACAAGAAGGATATGATGACTCGGCTGTACGATTCCGTTGCGGACGGAATGGATGACATCTTGGGAAACATTCCTGTTCTAGATCAGATCTCTGAGGCTGGCCAGAACTTGATTGCGGCGGCTACTAACCAGCTCAACGCTGTGCCTCTCAACGTCAACGAAGATACCTTCCCAGCTGCTGAGGCCGAGGCCGAGCTGAACGCATTTGAGAATAAGGAGCTTGAACCGTTCATTAAACCGATCTGTGATATTTTTCTCGAGATCTTCGAGCTCAACAAAGGAAATAATTGGCTTCGTGGCAGAGCTGTAGTAGTTGTTCTTCAGCAACTTCTTGGTGGCACGATTGAGAGAAAGGTACGAGATAATGTCAAGATGCTCGTACAAGACGAGTACATCCTTCGATATATCGGTTTGGTACAGGATAGTCTCTGGCCAGGAGGTCAAATGCAACGAGATCGCAAGCCGCGGACGGCGGCCGAGAAGAAGAAGACACGCACTGAGGCGAGCCTGATGCTAGCCACGCTAGTACCAGATCTTGCAGGCAGCGTTGTAGGAAGAGTCAACGCGCAGGCGGCAAGTCGTCGTATTTTTGCGACATTGAACAACTCGAGGTTGAAGTAGGTTTTCCGCGATGAACTCCCTTTATCTGCTTACCTGAGGACTTGGCTAACTAATTTTACAGTGCACACCTTGTATTCACCATGATTGATGAAATCGTCTCGGTTCTTTTCGAAGAGCCCTAGGGCACTAGTCAAAAAGATCTTCTCATTCTTTTCCACAAGGCACATGATACAGGGCACATACAGCAAGGCGTTGGGCGTCACTGACAGGGAAAAATCAAGTTGGGCTGAGATGAAGCTGTGATGATTGGCGAAACGATTTGGTGTTTCACAGTAAGGGAACCTTTTATTGAGGCTTGCAAGGCTGCCCATGAAGTATCATAGAAGGGGAGAAATGCCATTGATAGATGGCTTTAAAGTAATAATAATGATGTTCATGGTTCATACACAGATCACGATGAAGTTACAGGGTTTTTAGTCTAGGTAAGCTACGGTACAGTAGCTTCTCCGTATGTAGATTGCTGCAGGCGAAAGAGTTCGCATGCAACGCTAACGCAGCAGGCGGGATCCGGGGCACCTTCTCGATCTGGCATTCTGCCATATTTGGCCGCCTTTGCCCCAGCCTTCCCGTCGCGTTAGGTACGGTAACCTAGCTTGCGCCCATGCCGTTCTCTTCTCCTCTCCACCAACGTTACTTTTCATCATCATCATCAATCCTCTTCGAACCGCCACCGAACACCCCGCGTTTTCACCCTTTCTTGGTCCATCGCACGACTGGCTCTGGACATCTGGAAACACCCCTGGCTTGAACAATTCGAAGTTCTGTTATAACCTCCTACCTGGATCTGCCTCTTGACTCGACTCGAACGACGCTCATCCCACTCCTCCCACCGGCAACATGACGGAGGTATCGGCCACCCGGCTGTACTTGGGAAACCTCCCTCGCAATGGTCCGGATTCATCGCCCTGACGCTCCTAGTCAAACCACTGACCTGCTGCCCAACAGCTTCCAAGGCCGACGTCGAGGCTCACTTCGCGACTCATGGTACCGGAGAAATCACCGAGGTGAAGCTCATGAATGGCTTCGGTTTCATAGAGTACAAGGATCCCATGGATGCCCGTGATGTTGTCCCGGGTTAGTTGTCTTCTGTATTCCTTCTTATTTAGACGCGTTTGCTAACCGCATGTTATAGCCTTCCGTACGTCACCACTCTAAACTACTCCTTCCTTCGTCCCTGGCTAACTCACGACTTCGAAAGACGGATCTGATTTCATGGGAGAACGACTCACTGTTCAGTTCGCTCGCGGTTCCCGGCATCGGGAGGGCGGTTTTGGCAATCATGAGCGCACCGCGCCACGGCCTCGACGAACCCCTCATCGGATGCAAATTACGGGACTTCCAAACGATACCTCTTGGCAGGTCTGTTCAATCCTCCCCATTGCTCATCGCTGGATTCCATGGACCCTCCCCTTGTGATTTGCGCGCATCTCTGGTTTTTCTGGTTTCGACCCATTGGAATTGCACCGGGACTAGGTCTAGGGGACGACAACCACGGAACCCCTCCACCCGCTCTCCTGGTTTTGCTTCCTGGTTCTTGACTTGACGGATTGCACTCTCGTTTTGTGGATTACATGGACTCCCGGCATATTCCCTCTTCCTGGATAGCGACTTACGTGGATTCTGGAAATAGGATCTCAAAGACTTTGCGCGTCAGTCCAGTCTGGACGTGGTCTATAGCGAGACTGGTCGTGACTCGAACGGCCGAGGGTGAGTTCAGCTTCTTGTGCACTACTCGCTTCGTTGGCTAACATGAAACAGGTTTGTTGAATTTGAGACTGCTGCGGACCTGAGAACGGCTGTCGAGAAGCTCGATGGACGCGAGTTCAAGGGACAGCGAGTCCAATGCGTTGCTGACGTATGACAAGGTATTCCCATCCTTTTATGAGAATATGAAACTGACCCGATGTCACAGACTCAGCCCGATATGCCTCCTCGCGAGCGTGGTCGATCCCGCTCTCCAGGACGACGCCCATACCCTCCTCCCATGGACGACTACGACCGTCGCGGCCCTCCTCGAGGTTATAGCCCTCGCCGAGACGGATATGGCTATCGTGATCGTAGCCCGAGACGAGATTACTATGATGATCGTGCTCGCTACCGATCACCCCCTCGTCGTCCTATGGATGACTATCCTCCTCCTCCTCCTCGTGGCCGTTACGATGATCCTTACCGACGCGACTACCCCCCTCCTCCCGACCCTTATGCCAATGGCCGACCGCCATATGACCGACCCCCTCGAGACTTCCCTCCGCGTGAGGGCGGATATCCCCGCGATGGTGGTTACCCGCGAGACTATGATCGTGGTGGACGCTACTGGTAAATCCATATCCCATTACCGCTTTGGGCGCTTGCTTGGCGGAACTGTCCTTGACCGACGGTGCTAGATTCTTCCTCAACCGAATGCGCCAATTTGCGTAGAGCAGTCAATTTCTGCTACTAGGTAGGGAAGGACAAGTTTGAAATGAAGCGGCGACAGGCGCGGCAATGATTGACGACCAACTGGTGTTATTCTCAACGGCCAAACAAAAAGGATGAGGGACATTGGGAAGGCGTCGGGTGCAGGGCTTGCTGGAGAATATGACAAGAGTCGACAATACCTAGGGAACGGCTGTGACCGCATGACTTGAAGGTTTTGGGTTAATACGAACTACAGTGTATGACTACATGGGGGCTGTCACGGATGAAGGATTGCTTATTGCTTTGCTGTTGTTTTATACTATCTGTCACTTGGGGAATGTGCCTTTTGGGGACAATCATTTTCAAGACTTAGTATCATATCAGTTGGTCTCGTTTTGTAAGAGAAAAGATGAAAATAATCCAATTTTGATTTCATATTTTCAAACCGGCATTGTCTTATCGCACAAAGAGTCAACATAGTGAAGGCTTGCTTCGATCAGCAACCCCATCCTGTAGCCTCCCATAATTAACATAAAAGAAAGATAATGGACGTTTGTGGTGGATGGCAATTGGGTGGTGCGCTCATACAGAATTATTCAGGGTGGATGAATGTGTGTGGTATGGGGTATTATTGGAGGAGCTTGGTTAATAATGTAAATGAACAGATCAAGCCGTCTTCTTCCACTGGGTGTAAACACCAATGAGACTGCTCAAGGTACCTGTAAGGCCGACAATGCCGTCGTCCAAGAATGTGACATAGCCGAGACCGGAGACGGGAACCAGGATATCGCAGACGTCACAGAGAAGTTGCTTCTTGGCGGCAGCGCGCTCACTGATGATGCGTTAGTATATGTGACAAGGGTAAAGAAGCGACCGTAGTTAGCAACTTACATGGAAATTGTCTTGCTCTCGACAACACCCTCGCCCTCCTTTAGATCAACCTTGGATGCGCGCACGCTTAGCTGGCGCAGAGTGTAGAGCTGACCAAGGATGCTAAAGGCGATACCAATGGCCCAGGACCTGTAAGCCTCCTGCTGAAAGCGCTTGGCATGCTGCCACTTCTTAATGCCGGCGGCGTCGGGGATGGTGAGGGCATCGCAGGTCAGGTAGCCGGCGTAACCAAGCTGGCGACCGACCTGTGTATATTTGAGGACGGGATCGAGGGACTTGGCGTCAGAGGCAGTGGCGGCGGCCTTGAAGTGCTCGACGAACTTTCCGGCGCGGAAGACCTTTCGGAAAAGGCCGAACTGCTTCTTAAGGGCGTTCCAAGGGGCGACCTTGTCGGGGGTTGCGTTGGTGCGGAGGAGGTACCAGGCGTAGAAACGGGCAAAGTACTGCAGGACGCGCATGAGCTTGTCGCGACCGAGGGTTGTGGCCATGTAGCGCAGGTAGTGCGCTACCGTGGGGTGGTAGACGAGGGCGTCGGCGACCATTGTTGCGGTGATGGCGATGGAGATGTATAGTATCGAATCGAGTCTGATAGCTACCTAGGTAGGCGCTTAGAAGATGATGGCTCGAGGTTGTACAGGGCTGTGTGATGGTCGATAAGGTACAGAATTACGCTTCACCAGTAAGAAACCAGCAATTACTGATGGAAAAAGCTTGGACCGAACAGAGATGAGATGAGCTGAGATGGAGATGGAGTAAGATGCAAGAGATAAGTTTCCAGGCACAGAAAAAGCTGGGGAAGAAGACCGCGAATGGAATCAATAAGGTAGGTCAGGGTAGTAGTCTAGCAAGTCTACCTAGGTAAGGTACTGTATGAGATGAACGTGGAGACGGAGAAGCACCGGAGACTTGACCGAGATACCGAGGTCCGCTCACGAGGACGGAGACGTAACTTTTGCCGTTTTGGGTCTGGGGAAGGGTCCGGCTGTTGATTGAGGAGAGGAGGGGGGAACATTTTAGGGGTATATAATTGCCTATTATGGTGAATAAAGATCAAGAGTCCGGGATCTATCAGTTCTCCCTACCTGCTGCTCACTCGACATGATAAAAGGGGGGTCTCTGCTCATACTATCAAGTTCTTGACTTCAAGGTTCCCATTGATAACAGAACAGAGCGTGAGCACAAGAATAAGCAACGGCACATGTCCGAGGCTTTGAGATTCAGCATGATCAGCCAGATTCAGCTCAGTAAGGGGAGTAACGGTAGCTTGGCGCCAATTGCGTTCTCCTCCTTTTCAACCTCGGAAAGTGTCCGCGTTCAAGGGCTTCTATCAGCTGTCAGCTGTAAAAGGTTACAAGTCCCGTCTGGCCGGATAACCTTTGATCCGACTCCGGTGTTCCGTGTAGGACGAGACGGATGGACAACACGACGAGGCAGGAGCAATCAGATCTGGGGTTTCACACGTGATGATATAAGTCGAGACTCGATTGCCTCAGGCGAACAAATCCCCAACGACAAGGCATCAAGATAAAAGATAAGTTACGAATATGGCATTCCAAGTTTCAAACCCCCAAACCCACATCGCGTCGCTCACCTCTCGGTGTTTCGCTGTGTCACCCGAAGATCTCTCTCTTCAACCCCCGCTTAAACGTCAAGATGAGCGAGCCACCCCCACCGGGCCAGAGTTGCATGCCCTGAAGAAAGCAAATTGGCGGGGCTTGACCGGGCCTGAATAGTGGCTGTGACGACAAAGACTCTACCTCATCACGATTCCCTCTTTCTTTTTGGTCATTCGGACAATGGCAATGCTGATATGCTCCTCGGGGAACAACCCCCGAGGCTCTCCACTGACAGTGATCAAGATGCAAAAAGTGGGGGAAGAAACCGGGTACACACTTTGTCGAGGGGCATTTCTGCAGTTGGAGGAAGCTTGGAGACCCCGGGAAATCCTCTTGCGCCGCTTCCCCTCGGCCGGCAATGGCCCAATCTATCCCCAAATCGACCCGCGTTTCGGGAGTCGCTGGTGAATGAGCTTTGATATGCACTGGGATTGGGATGCGACAGCCTCTGTCGGGTCACGATGGGCTTGAGATTCCGATATAATGCGCCCCCAATGGAGCGCTACGGTTGGTGGTTGGTGCAATTACATGGGCATTACATTGCAATAGCCACGGGTAGTGTACGGGTACGGGTATGGAACTGTACGGCCTTGTAGTTGCGGCGCCGTTACCTACCTACCTACCTTACCTCGCACGGATGGGGCCGTTGATGGCCGCCCCCCGGCGTATCATCGTCATCCGTCGATTACCATTACCTTACAGTGCCTTCGTTGTCAAGTCACGGACGCGGTTCTTTTAACTCGGTCCTGGGTCCCGAACTTAACTTGTCCGCGTGCTTCTTTATTTTCTCTCTTCTTCTTGCTCTCTTCCATTCCGTCTTCCTCTTTCATCTCCCTTTCCCGCTTCACGATACCCTCATATACATCATAACGAGCAACTGTCTCTGTTGACGGCTTAAACCTTCACCCGCTTAAGCTCTTGTCTCTTCTCCAACTTCCCCTCCCGCCGATCAATTTCTCCTCCTTTCATCCTACTCCCCTCCCGAAGTCAGGCACGATGGCTACTACTTCCAACGGACAAGAGACCGAGAAGGTCAACACCAACATTGTTACTCTCACCCGCTTCCTCACTGAGGAGCAGGCCAAGCACAAGGAGGCCACTGGTGACTTCACGTAGGCTTGCGCAAACTCAATTCTCATGATCGCCATACTAACCATTGCATGCCAGTCTCTTGTGCCACGCTCTCCAGTTCTCTTTCAAGTCCATTGCCTACTACATCCGACGCGCTACTCTTGTCAACCTCACTGGCTTGGCTGGTTCCTCAAACATCACCGGCGACGACCAGAAGAAGCTCGATGTCATCTCCAATGACCTCTTCATTGAGGCCATGCGCTCGTCAGGCAAGTGTGCGCTCCTCGTATCTGAGGAGGAGGACGACATCATCTATTTCAAAGACGCTTCGGATGCCCACTACGCTGTCGCCTGCGATCCTATTGACGGATCCTCTAACCTGGACGCCGGTGTGTCTGTTGGCACCATTTTCGCCATTCACAAGCTTCCCGAAGGCTCCAAGGGTGTCAAGGAGGATATCCTGAAGCCCGGTACCGAGCTGCTTGCCGCTGGTTTCACCATGTACGGTGCCTCGGCTCAGCTCGTCATCACAATGCGCGGCGGAACCGTCAACGGCTTCACCCTCGACAACGGTGTTGGCGAGTTCATCCTGTCCCACCCCGACATGCGCCTCCCCAAGTCGCGTGACATCTACTCAGTCAACGAGGGTAACTCGTTGTACTGGGAGGACAAGACCATCAACTACTTCAACTCTCTCAAGACTGCCCAGGAGAACGGCAAGCCTTACAGCTCGCGTTACATCGGTTCCATGGTTGCTGATGCTTACCGAACTCTTCTGTACGGGGGTATCTTTGCTTACCCCGCCGACAAGAAGAGCCCCAAGGGCAAGCTCCGTATCCTCTACGAGTGTGCGCCCATGGCTCTCGTCTTCGAGAATGGTAAGTCTATCGCATTGCCTCGATTGACAAATTGCTAACTTTGGTGTCTCTAGCCGGTGGTCAAGCCGTTGACAGCAAGATGAACCGAATGCTCGAGGTGGTGCCGGAGCACATCCACGATAAGGCTGGTATTTTCATGGGTAGCTGGGATGAGGTCGAGAAGGTCAAGAAGTTCCACAACAACTAAGGTAAACAAGACGGCGCTTTGGGTGGGATCATGAATTCAGTTAAATATCAAAAAGCGAACCTCATGAGTGAATGAGCATTTAATGATCAATTTATCATATCTTCTTCTGTTGTCATGCAAGGTGTTGTCATGACGAGTAGTCATGATCGTGAGCCATCATGGGGGCGGTTTAATTGTGGGCTTCTTGACTTCCTACACATTTGCCACCCAACCTCATAAGTCAGCTTTGATTTAGCTTACTTTTTGTTCGTACCGGATAACGACCTTAAGAAAGAGATTCCAGCATATCTAGTAAACCCATAGAAACATCAACAGTATAGGACACTATACAGACCTGCAGCTCAACAGTAGCTTAATCAGTAAGTTAACTTTAGGCTGCACCAACTCAACCAACTCTATCCCATATGGACACATAACCTTGATCTAGCTTACATCGATTTTCAATTGTTCTTCTGATTGCGGTATTGTTATTTAATATTTCTCCCATTCAGCAGGGTGTCAATCCCCTTGTCAGTAACAGCGCCACAAGTGCTGGGCTTATATACGACATGGCCGTTGTTACCAGGATGCTCTTCGGGCTGCTGGAGAGACACTGAGCCAACTAAACAACCCTTAACATAAGGACGTCAGCAGCAACCTTCAGGATACCATTCACCGAAGCATCTAATCACGGGACTACTAGCCAATTGTTCGAAGCCAGAACCAGTGACATTCACTTGGAAGAGGATAAACTACATGCCAGGAATTGCACGTCGTGAAGCTTTTGCTTCTTCTCGTTCACCCATTGGCTATTCTATCGATCCGTAATGCGTTGCTCAAAAGTTCACCAGCCCAGGTACTTGGACCAAAGGCATCATTGGATGAGAAGTAGCTCATGGTATGGATTACAGAAGAAGGAACATTATGGAAGTCATGAGGTCACAGACAAGAGTGCATCTCAAAAGCTCAACTGAGAAGATGTTTTCCAACCCATGAGGAACTTTTTGGTATCGGCCACACGCTTGTTGTGTTCGTCTTTCATACATATGTTCACCTAGTATGCAAACAGAGATCTAGGTATCCCACAAAGCCTTGGTACTCTTTATAACATCAACCTAATAGTGTGTTTATTCTCAGCAGCCTAAATTATTATAGCCACCTTTTGACTACATCATCACATGTCCTTATGATGGTGCGTTAGCAACTCTACCAAAACACATGGCTTATATGGCCAATGCAAGGGCGTAAAGTTCATGTACCCATGTAGCAAGTCTGCCTGTAACTTCCACCTATCAAGTATTTCAGGCGCCAATCGACGAGCTTATGAATCGACCACCCGGGTTTGCGTTACGCTTCAATCAATAATCCCAATTGCAACCAAGGCCAAAGTGACCACTATCCGCCAAAGCTTGCAAGAATCTATATTCGCGATGGTGACTTGCGCTTTGGCTAGAGTGATGAAATGAGAATACCTAGCCCTCGGAGGGATATAATACATTAGACGCGAGATCAAGCAGCTATTAATTATTTATGTCAAAGTGTGTAATATAATCTGATAATTATAGTATAAGAGATGCTAAGTCTTAGAGTAAGCTTTAGAGATATTTAGGATATATATACTTAGTAAGAGGTAAAAAGAAAATTCCCGGCCAAGCAAGGCACAGAAGTACCAGGCACGAACATTTTGTCTTCAAGATCATTCCGACGTTCGTTCAGTATGCTGGGATATCAGTGTTATCAGAGATGCTGTCATGCAATGCTTGTGTTTATTTGTAGTTCACTCAGCGCAGAGCCATATTGCTGAACGCAGAGATATAAAGCAGTATTACAAAAGGCCACAGAACAGAGTCTTCCACGCAGGACGAGAAGAAGGCTGCGCCTCAAAAGTAGGCTTCTTCAGATCATCATCGTCGTCGCTGTCATCATCATCCTTCTTGACCGCAGCGATCGAGTTGACAACCAGCTTGAAGTCTCCATCCTGCTTATCAAAAAAGCTATTCCAAGTTAGCAACCCAACCCAAAATCTCTGTCAAAGCAAAGGGGGATTCTTACCTTCGTGTCATGAGTGATATTCTCTTGATATCATCCACCTTCAACGGCTCAGGATCCTTAACATCCCTTCCCCGATATGTCGCCTTAAACTCATCCCAGCGCTTAACCAAAACGCCTCCCTCCCGCGGCGCCTCAAAGTCCACCTCCCAGCTCACACCCGCCTCGTCTCTCCCGTCTTTTCTCTTTCCGGGAATTGTGTCCTTGACGTTCAGCGTGAACTTGTGGTCCGAGCTCCCGGTCCCGAGAACAAGCTGCAGACCCGCCGTGTGCGAGAGGTCCAGAGCCAGATCACCCTTTGTGCGCTGCGAGGCAAAGCCTGCGCCGCCGAGGGTCTTGGTGTCCAGATGACCGTGGTAGATGGCCTGCGTGGGGCTCGAGACTGTTAGGCGCGAGATGCTAGAGCCGCCGCGGACGCGGTCATCGGAGGCTGTCCAGAGATTGTTATCCCAAGGCCTTGGAGAGGAGATATTAGCTTGGTACTCGCTAGGGAGAGGTTCTGCACTTACTTATCACCGCCGTAGAGGTACTTTACGTGATTCTCCATGTTTTTACTGGTCAATTGATGTTTTTGTAAATGAATTGAGTTGGAATGGCTGATGTTTGCTCAGTGAAGCTTCTTGATATGGATGACATAATGGAATCCATGTGCCACGCCAAGACGGCAGTTGGATGCTTACGTACTGTCCTTAAGTTAAGCGTTGCTACCTTATTTTCTCCCCCAGAATTACAACATTTGCTCTTGAATTACGATTCGATTCAAACATGAACTTCCTCATCACGACTGATCAATTGCTTGAACTAATCCAAATTTGTTTACGTCATAGAAGTGTTGGTTGAAAGATAGTTTAATAGTCTTATTGCCATCTTTCCGCCCGCACTAACACCATGATGATAGTACGTGTAAACAAGGTTCACACCTCAGAAGCATAAGTTAAGTAGATAAAATCAGAGTATCATCACACGTTGGTCTGGGCACTTTGACAGCCCCTTTTGGTCTGCCATGTCTAGCTCAACCCAAAATCCAGTAGTGGCAGATTCGGGCCCAGACTTCTCTCTTGTTTTCAGCTGTGACTATCAGAGTGAAGAATAAAACCTATCGTATCACGTATTATACCACCGCCTCCTTTTGGCACTATAAACTAACATGCACTACTGCATGGGACAAAGGGACCAGACTCGTCATGTTGTTCCTTTGGCGCTGGAACCGGTTCTCCGGCTCCGTCCCCGTCTCAGTCTCCGTCTCCGTATTCCTCTCTTTGCATTTTCAAAACTTGGGGGCCAGAAAACTGCAACGTTCTGTTATACCAAATCCTTCACTCCTTTATCATAGCCTACAGCCTACATATCCGTCGGTCCATGCACACCCCCCTTTTTATTTCCTCCTCCTCCTTTTCCTTGCTTTAAAGCTTCTTATCTCCATCACGTTCTAATGATTAGTTGTTCCAGACATCCGCAACTCCCGGCCACCTTTTGCCACTGAACCATTCTGGCAGGATTAAACATCCTGGTTAAAGCGGGCGTTTAAATCCGTTTGATGTTCATTTATAATCTCATAAAGTCCGACACGGACCAAGAAATCGCCGAGCCTGATTTCACCTTGATGCCCGTACGAGCCGGGAGCCAGACACGTAGACGGCACCAATAACATGGCGGCTATGCTGCGACTTGTAACACTCCTACGCCCGGATTTGCCCCAGTCCCTTTTCATGCAACCCTCCCCCAGCACGTGGTGGTACAGTAGGACTCAGAATCCCATCATCACACCCCTTGCCCATACAATATCTGCTAGTGGTAACCGCCGAGAGAAAAGCACACTAAGTATGTACAGTAGTAGGATGAAAGAGAAAGAGAAAGCAAGCAGGCGGTCCAGTAAATAATCGACACTCTGCCTAACTTTAGCATAAGTTATAATAATAAATAGATCATATTTTAGCCTAAGGATCATCTAAAATGCCGATTTATTTTGTCATCTCACCTAAAGTTAGGTAGTGCGTCTACACAGCACATCAACAAAAGAACCAGAGCCAGAATCAGGCTCTCAAGGGCGGCGCAAGTTCTGGATGCCGCCTCAGAAAGCCCCAGCCTGGCTCAAGTAGCTTAGCTCAAGGAAGCTGGCTGCAGATGCAGATGCAGCCGCAGATGCAGCTGAAGCCCCTCTCAAGCCATCGCTGAACAACACTATCACGAATACCCGGCTCTGACTGTTCAGCTCCGTAGCCATGAGGAGCCAAGTCAAGGGATGAAGGTGAAAAGTCACTCTGCTTTCTTGCATGAGCCTCATTAAAGCCTCTTGAAGCTTTTAGATCTCGACTTCTTCTTTGGACTTGTTTAGACCCATCATGCATACTTGTTGGTCCAAGTGCTTGTTAGTCCTGTACATCTCAGCCAGCCTCACCAGGATTAGAGTCCTAGAACCTTGGGCCACTTCATCACATCACAATCATTCTGAGACTTGGCAAGCTTCTGATTCGTACAATGCGTTGTGCACATTTCATCATCTAAATTTGTTTCGATGGCTCGGGATATCTACTCAACTAAGTGGCCCAAGGTCGTCCGAATCCGACCCCGCAGCCGCCATCTTTGCCTCCTTGCCTGATTTCAACCTTCATCCATATCCAAAATGTACATGGATGCATACATGAGTATGCATTCCCTAAAACGCCTCACTCATCCATCGTCTTTTCCTTCGCCATTCCAAATAACAAACGTCCGTGCATCTTGCAGCCGTTACAGAAAACCACATGGTCGAGCGCTTCGACCATGTGCACATAAAACGAAGGCAGACGAGTAAAGTAAAACTCATCTGAGATGGATACCTTTGGGGTATCCTAGAAGTGAAAAGTGTGGAGTGTGATGTAAAAAGAGTCCAAATATCAAAACCCGCCATGCTATGCCTCGTAGGGCTCATTCCCAACGCCTAAACAAAATTGCAAAGTCGCTCTGCATTTCTCATTCGTGCCAATTACCCAATTGCATCGAGTGCAGTGTGGCTGCCTCTATTGGGGCTGGATCAGGCCAGGCGAGCCAGGCATTGACAGAGGAGTGGTCGGGTAATCGAAGCCAGCCTCTGAGCAATTGGCAGAGTGGTCGAAAGAGTGCGACAGCGGAGGAGTCTGCGAACCCCATCAGCAACGTGGATCTCGTGCAACCCCGCGGGGTGTTTGATTGGCGTGACTCACATGAGGGTTGGACTGTTCGTATGGGCTAGTAGAGTTGAAGTCCATGGGAGGCATGTAGCCGTAAGTCATGTAAGGAGTGAGTCCATCGTCATTGGAGTATGTCTCCCGCTTGTTGATGGCATCGCTAAAATGTGTCATGGAAGGAAGAGTCATGGGCACTGTGGAGGCCGTCATGTAGTTGGGGTAGGCATCAGCGGTTGTGATGGCCGGGTAGGGCTGAGCGGAGCCGTAGGGAGCGAGAAGGATCTCATCGGGAGCAGGGTAGGTAGAGTAGGTAAATTGAGGAGGGCTGTTGGAGCGAGCGCGGTCGTCGTAGCTGCCGGTGAAGAAGAGCTCGTCAGTCGGCTCCATTGGAGGAGTAAACTGGCCCTGAGAGGCAACAGTCTTGGTGGGAGCGGGAGGTTGCGATTTTTGAGTCTTGGACGCGGAGGGGGATCGCTTCGACTTGGTAGGCTTCTGGGGCTGCTTATCGGACTCGGCATCGTCAGAAGAACCAGCACGGCGCTCGAGGTCTTCGAGACGGCGCTTAAGCTTCTTGCCTGTAACTGTATGTTAGTTCTGTTTGAGAATCACCTCGAATGGTTCTCTCTATGAGCATGGCCTAAAAACCAAGCTTGTAAAGATCACCAGGGTCAACATACGGTAGTTGCGCTGAGCAATGCGGTTCTGTATCCTTCGGCGCTCGGCAAGGTCAGAGATCTTGGTCCAGTCCTCATCAGGGTTGGCAGAAGCACTAAAAGCACTGCTTGTTCCCGAGTATTGTCTGGGAGGTGGAGGAGCGGCCGCGTAGGCGTAGGCGGGTTGTGTCATGAACATGGACATTGTGAGATTTGTATGTGGGTGAGTGGGGGAGTTGGTTTGAGTGTTAATCGTCGAATTGGTAAACGACGAAGCTTTAGACAGCCCAAAGCTCGATTGAGAGTTGAGTACAGTTGAAGTGACTAGTTCTGTCTGATCTGTCTGCTCAATTGCGTCCCTTCTCTGTCTGTCTTCTTCCGTCTGTCTTTATATCCAAACGAATTGGCAGGCAACAATGGTTGAAGCAAGGATGTGAGTTGCTTTGAAGTGAGGTGGGTGGTGATGGTGTATATATGATAAAGATGTTGAAAGACCAAGGCAACCTGAAGCTACTATAAGCTGAAACTGGTGATGAACTTGGAGATAGATGGAGAGCAAGATGGTAGGTGAGGGGGAAGAGGCTGTATATTAAATATCCCCAAGCTGTGGAAGCAGGCATAACGGAAGGACCCAAAGGACGTGAGTGACGAGGAAGGGACCCTACAGGGGGTGTGTACAAGCATGAGATGAGGGGGTATCCAGCGCTCGCTGGCCTTGCACTTGCCTTGCCTTGGATACCCTGCCTTCTCTGCTGTGTGTCCTGTGTCCTTCGCATCTGCAATACACTACACTACACGCCTCCTTCCAGGCTGGAGTTGCACGCCCTGTCATCCATCACGCCTGGTCCTCCTCCACTTTCTACAGCCCACACCTCCCTCTAGCACGGCCACAACCAGAAAAAGGTCCCTGGCGCCTTCTTAACCCAAGGAGAGGGGTGTCGCTGCGACGGGCCCCGCAGACCTTGCTTGGGGCCTGGCGCTGGCCTCACAGGGCTGGTGCTCATCACCTCTGAGCCCCAATGCAGACAAGGGTAGCTAAAGCTACGTACCTCCGCCTTTTCAACCCTTCCCGACTTGGCCTAGGCATGCTCGCACTCGTTCTTCTTTTACTGGGCCATTTGCGATGCGATGGTGCATCCTCGCTACAATCCTTGCGCGACGACCTAAAGTGCAAAGGAATCAATACGTGCAAATACGTATCATATCTTGTTAATCCAAGCCAACGTCCGGCTCAAGGAAAGTATCAGTTACGACGATATAGACGAGAGCACTGACAGCTCACCCCTAGACCCTTTTACTAATACCATATGAAACTGTCTCATTTGGGACCCGGCCCGTGCAATCGACGGTCGATCTTCAACCCAGGATTTGTAAACTCCGTATCCTTGGTCCGCCGCCCGACGCTCCCCGGATGCACATACGGAACGGACGAATAAAGAGTTGATGGCAAAGGGAAAGGATTTAATATCATGAACCGGTATAGCAAGCCGGATTTACCTATGAGGTTCTGCAGGCTGTCCCAATGTCCGTTAAGCGTCTGCCTGTCTACGCAGCGTCGCTGTGGAACAAGGAGGGGAGTGTTGTGCCCTCCCACATAACGGTGTCGGGTGTCTATTCAAAAGAGCGGGATTCACTCTTGAAGCACCGGAAGCGTGAAATGCAAATCGGGGTAGTGGGAGGGTATGCCATAACTTAGCCTACAATATGTTCGGGATTAAGCATCTGTTGCGATATGCTGTGCTGTGCCCTATCGTAACGTACCTATCGTATTGTACCTATGCTAGATATGGTTTGGAATGGATGCGTATTGCGTTTATCAAATACCGTCGTTGCCGTACCGGTTCGTCACGTAGCATCAACGGTGGAGAGATGATGAACGACTAGGCGCAGCCAAGTCACCCAAAGGGCGGAAGCAAAATAGAAGCAAGCATCAGAGGCGCGCCATTGCTGGCAGTGAAGTGCCATCTAGCCGTTATGAAACTTACTACGTACGGCACTCGAAGAGACAAAAAGGTCCCTTTGTAAACAAGCCAACCCAATATAGCACATTGCTTGTAAGTTAGCATGTAGAGTCGGCACGCCTTGCCCGGACGCTAGCCTAGCCTAACAACCTTGGGGCCAACCAGGTTCTACGGGACATGCCTTGGACCAGCAAAGAAGCTTCAAGGCAGACTCGAGGGGTTTTGGGCAAATTAACCCACAATGTCGAGTCGATTGCCGTCTCTGCCTCTTCCTTAGCTTTGGTACAGCGTAGCATCGCCTTGCTTCCCCTAGCTCCCAGGACAGGGCAGAAGATACGTACCGCCTTCCATCCGTAGGTTCGGGCTTGTAGTCAATGGCCGAGCCTCCTCCTTCCCTTGGGGGACGGTTTACGTCGGACATGATATCTACTAGATATGAATTCATTAATGCCAAAGTCTTTACTACTGTAGACTAAATTTAATAAGAAACTACTAAGCATTAAAGTAGGTCTTAGATATTACAATAATGCATATATTATAAATAATAAATTTTGAAAGTATGATCATAATTAATAAAAGTTGTCTGGGTTAAAGACTCGTGTCTAATATTTTCTGACCTCCCCTAGCTCTTCTGCTCTGCCCTTTGGTCCCCCAGCAAGCCTGGCAATTCCAAAAAAAAAAAAAAAAGGGCTCCTCAGCCAATCCATGCCATCGCTTCAACTAAATACCCAGCGCAACCCAACCCTTGGAACACATCAACACCACTGTCCAATCACGACAACATAGACCCGAGCCCCCATAGTAAAGTGAAAAAAGACCCCGAGATGATTAGGATTGACACAACAGTCGCCGGAACCAATTGTAGTCTCACAATCCCAGGCTTTCTCAGTCGCTCCAAGGACCGTTTTCCCGGGTTAGTTTGTAGAGGACCTTTTGGACGGGCCGATCACGTCGTTAAGTCTGGCGCCGCCAGCCGTAGGGCTGTGTGACGACACAATTAGAGGAGGCTATCCAAGCTCTCACTGCCATGGACATCAGTCCAGTACGTACATAGAAACATTGTCGACTATTCGTACGGATTCGGTCTAGTCTTGTCTTTCCCCCCAGAAACTCCCATTTTTGGGGGAGATCAGTTTACCCTGTCTGTCTGAACAAGGGGACAAGCGACATCACTATCGTGCCATTGTTCCCCAGTTCCGCGCCTATCCCTACCGTTGTCGTCTAAATGCTGGACTCCTTTTTCTTGACACCCTCACACCCGGCCAAGCCCTGTGGTTAACCACCGGAATATTAGTTGAGGTTGCGAAGCACGTTGAGGCCATGCCATTAACCAAGACAGGTGATTCTGTCACTAACGACTACCGATAATGTGGACTCTGCTTGATCCACCAAGTCCTTGCCTTGTCTCTGGAATTGAGACACGAGGGCCAAGAGGTGTTGTCTCGACGGCTGTTGGTTCCGTTAGACACCGGCAGCTCAACTCAGGTACCATTATGATACAGCACACCGGTAACCACCCACATGGCTCACCACGAGTCTTGGCTCTTCACCGGCAACTACCCTCTCCGTCATTGTATCTTACATGCAGTCCCTGGGACACTCTTTTTGAGATCCATGCTACAGTATTTGTCACTACTGTCCTTGCTTGAACTTCAATCTACAATATCATACCTACCGACAACGTTATGGTTAACGTTATGCCGGGGTCGGCTGTTTTCACGATCAAGCTTCCGGCTGTTAACATTAAGCGCGGCCGCAATAAAAGGCTACGAGAAACGCTCGTCCAGGCGGCCGACCCCTGCCCGCGACCGTTTGAGTGGCGACGCGTCGCTCCGTTTGACTCAACTTTGAACCCAGGACAAGGGGGTGGAAATCCCAATTAGACCCGTTACATCAACAGAGCTTGTTATTTGGAAGAGCTTTTGGGGGCCAGCAGAGGATCGACGTCCATTAATTCCTTCGCCTACGTAGTCTGAGCCATGTGCACAGCAAGGTAGCGAAGCCAGCAAGGGCTAGATACGATGCCGTCGTTATCTGGTCGCTGTCTAGCCGAGCTAGATCCTTTTGGGCTATTTTGCCTGTAATGATGTGCAACTTGACCCTGAACCTTGTTTTTTGCCCAAAAGCGCAGGACAAGTCATAGCAGGACAGGCATTCGGCTTGTGTACCCGTGTTGTAATGTCGGGGCAAATTAACCTGCTTTTGCCAAAATCCTTCAAAGCTGATCAAGTATGTCCTGAGGTTGCGACGAAGCATGGATGCCGTACGAGACGCGCGATCCTCGATGACAATACCACTCCATGTCGCGTTTATCAGTTCGTCGACATTTACCTCAGATCGATATGCTCATCACGCCCGTTACCAGCAGAACGGATGACTAGCAGCGTCGATCAATTGTCTTTCGAAAGGCGCATAGGAGTTTTTCCTACGAGATTGCATTGCATGGGGCCGGGGCTCCCGACCAAGTTGACTTACACGGACTGTCTTTTCTCATCAGGGGAGGTTAATTCTCGTGCACTAACTATCAAAGTATCCACGATGGTTTTGCGGTCTGGATAAACATCTGTAGCGCTGCGGTAAGCACTTTCTTGGTCGTTGTTCATACAATGAAAGGGCTGCATTGACGCGCAGCCTCACATTCTCTGTTTAGGTCTTCCATCCACATAGTTAGAGGATCATCTCATCCACGGATTTCCGTACATACATGAGGTAGTTAGTAATTAGATAGGATAGAAGTTACAGAAGCCACAAAAGGAAATGGCCGGCTCCGGGGCATGGAGAGTTCCGGCTCCGCGGCCCAAGCCATGGTCGGCCGCCCAAGTCAACAAAGCACGTAGGTGGTGTCTGGCCGGGGCCGGGTTCGGCAGAATGGCGTATTGACAAAGCCACGAGTAATGGGAAGCCGGCAGTATGAGATCCTTCCACCAGTGTAGTAGCATTATACTGTAGCATTAAGATGCCAAAGCTTGAGACCGACGCCAAGATGCCAATTGTCCCCAACGGCAGATTGCGCCCGTTGCTCCAAAAAAAACACTCAGTCTGCTTCAGGAAATGTTTTTCTTCAGACCATGAGACACGTGCCGAACACGGGAGGATATACGATGAGTGGATTCAACGGCTATTACCGCTAGAAAAAAGAGGATTGAGGCTAGAATAGTCCATCCCGTTGAAGACCATGAAGCAGCAAGTTAGCAAGAGAAAAGACCGAGATAGTGTCTGGGCGGGATGGGGATCCTTGCACAACCCGCTTTGCAATACAACGGGTACGGCACTCGAGAACGAGACGAAACAAGCGCGGGAAATGATTAGCAGGTGACGGCTAACCACATTAGAGCATTGAGATTTCGAGGCTTAGGCTGTCACTAAGTGCGACGTGGGCTATTTCTGGGACCCTTGTCCTTGCGACATTACTCGTGCGTGTCATTGGGTCCTTGCGAGCTGTCAAGCGCGATAAACTTTTGCTGTGCGAGAGAACGGTCGCACAAACAAGAAGGACGACAGGACCCGCGATTGGACCTTGAGCCGCATAGCAATTCCTTAGCAGTCGCAACGTTTCAACCGTCTGGGGGGGAGGGCAGGGGCGAAGTCTGAGTGGGCGGGGACCATAGCAGTGGCGCCGCGGGCTTGAGGCACACGCGGCGCAGGCTGCTCTTTGGAGGGTAGTAAATTTCCGAGCAGACACCTCGACCGTTGAAAGATTGCGCGAGCACGTTTACAGAAGGACGCTGGTGGTGGTGATGGGGTCATTTGTGCTGTGCCGCATTTAGCTTCAGGGTAAATCAAGATAGCTTCAACGTCTTGTTCGGATATGCCCCGTCTCAGGTAGACGGAAGACGGAAAAGGATGAATGAAACGATTATTGATGCAAATCAATTTGCCACCTCCTCTTCTTGTGATTCTCATGTCTATATCAGTGGATCAAGTGGCCTGCCTTATGGACTTTGCCCATTGTCCGCAGTCACATCGCAAGTCCTGTGGATTGCCGACCCGGCTTTTACATGGATTGGATATCAACCACGTACTCGAATTACCGTAGACAGCTTAGCCGCGAACATGGCTATTTGTATGAATACACCTCAAAATATAGTCGTTGTTGCTTTACTCCTACGAACTCATATTAGGCGCATACATGTTGCCTGATGAAACTCCATGGTGGTCAAGCTTGTGTTTGGCAAAACACCCCCAAAACGAATTCTACAGCACAACTCGTCGTTTGTCTAGACTTCTGACACGTCCCCATGTCCCGATCCGTTTATCATTTCCCGTCTACCATCGAGCCAATCCCACGCACGTCCCCCACAGAGTGGGAAATCAGTCCATTTGTTGATCCACGTTGCCGACCTGGTGAAGAAGCCCAGGACCAAGCCCGAGCTCAAGTCAAAGCACAGGCCACGAGGAAAGTGATGAGCCTATGAGCTGCAAGGTTAGTTTGCATTTACCGGGTTGGGCTCATGTTCCCATAATTCCCGCGTCTATTTGTCTGCATTGATTTGGGTAGCATGTGTTCCCCAAGTCCGACGGAGCTCGCATTCAAGCCCCGCTCTAGTCAACTACTAGCGAGGCTACACTGTCAAGGATATGTATGCTCAGATTGGCGATGCGTTATTATATCGCTATATAAAAGTCGTCAAGGTTGATGAATTAGGAAATCAGTATAAATCCCAGCGTTGGATCAAAGGAACCCATATCTGGTGCAACCAGATGTCGGGGACGTTGTGTGTCTAGTGTGTACATCCATCCAATAAGTTGCAGGACAGTGCCTAATTTGCCGGAAGTAACCACCAAAGGGGATTCAGCCTTACACCTGACAGTCGGGACCACCCTCTGTCCCTGGCCCTGCCTCATGCAATGCACGCTCTCATCTTCACATAGACCCAGCATCGCAAGTTGATTCCTGAAGTAATGTAGATCGACTAGCAAAAGAACCCCTATAAGAAGATGATTACAACGATATTCCTTGATCTTCCGTCGGCCGACGGATGGATATCTCCCATCTCAGGGTCTCGACTTTTGATCCATCGCGTCTGAAACTGTCGCTAGTCGCACGTGCAGCAAAAAGTGTCCGCCTCTATCGAACGTTTCGTCCAGAATTCACATAGATGCATGTGCGCAGCACAAAGGGTCCCCTCACAACGGTACTTTGGTTACTATGTCCCAATGCGGACATATCTATCGAGCCTCTGCATGGTCCGAACTACTGGGTCCATCTGCTCCTCAAAATGCTTTTGCTTCGCCTTGCCAAACCAACCACCACCCAATCACTCGTCAGTATTGCCAGGCTGCTATGCCTCTTCCCCCTGACACGGCATGGGTTTGATTGTGCTCGAGGCATGTACGTGGCACCGCCCGTTATCCTTCACCCGCCTTTTGCTAGAGGCCATTCACTGTTGATCAACACCACAGGTTGTGCCTTGGGTTGCATTCAACAGACGACGACACTAGGTCTATGTTGTCTATATCCGTAAGTTTGTATGTAGCAACCCCATGAACGACAACCCCTTGCACGGTAGCTCTTTTTGCTCTCGTCCAATCTGATGGGAGACCGACATTTTGCGTGCTTATCAAGCATCAAGATAAAGGCATTAATAAAGCACGGGTGTGAGAGAAGCCCCCCTGTCATGACCTCCATGGGATCTACCAGCCCTACGAGGAAAACCGTTGGGCGCTTGATTCATTCGCCGCCCTCCAACCGGATGTGATTTCAAACCTTGCCCTTCCCTCCCCCTCTGTCATCCCATGCTTTTACAACTGTCTGCACCCCTTTGACAAATTGTGTCCGGCTGTCTGAAGTTCGCCGCCTTTTTATGAGCAAAGGATTCTTGGGGGCTAAGGGGCGGCCGCTGCGCCCTGAGCCAGATCACTGGGACTACGTGGGCAAAGTGTCTCTGCTGGCTCTAGCTCAAGCTCCTGGCAAGCTAAGCTTGCTCGGTAGCTGTCGATCACGTCAAGCTCCATTGCCAACAGTCGGAGACTATTACCAAATTACCAATGCGTTGATCATAAAAATATGTTTGTTTCCGCACGAAGCGCGGAGTTTGCGGAGTTGAACCCGATTGACGCCGCAAAATCCGCCTTTCGCTCCTAACAACCCCCGTGTAAATTAATCACCAGACTCCCCAAATCGCACATTCGTACGTTAACAATCGACGTCAACCACAAAAGTCAATATCGAGGGCAGTTCAGGTCACCGATAGACATGCGGACATGAAACAAGCATCATGGTCGCGTATTGATCTGCACGTCACCGGCGTACGGCTCTTCGGCGAAGCCGTGGTGACCAATGCACGCCAGACGAGGCATACAGCGAACAACCACATTACTAACAACCAACATACATATGAAAGCGGGCCGAAATAACAGATCAAACAAAACAAAAGAACGTGCATCCGACTAGATGGCAACGGTTACCTTGCAGGTACAGCTCCCGGAGGAACTGATATCCCATTCCTCCGTATGTCATATGTCTTCATGTTTAACGAGGTGTCTGGTATATCGGCGAATTGAGGAATTCCGGTTCGTTGGCACTAAACGCCGGAAAACCGGCCAAAGTGCGGATGCGGCTCAGTCCAGCGTCGGTCGGCCATAGGTGGAATCCCGACCACCGGTACCTTGTAGATTGGGCCGCGTAACCCAACCAGCTGTGGTAAACGCTCGATTTGAACCTATTTTACGGGAAAACAAATAATCAATGTCGTTCAAAGTTCCCCGACAACATCAAACGGCAAGTCTCTGAACGGCGATGTTGGCTGACGAGAACTTTGTCTATCGCAGCCCTAGCACCGCTTGTTCGGTACCATCATGTCGTCTCCCGTCGACGAGGGTGGGTTTAAGGTTCTCACTCTCTCCAAGCCACTGGGCGGCATTATGGGGGATCCATTCTCACGGCTCACGGCTTTCTCATGGGGGTGTGTTGTCCTGACACCAGTACACACCGGGCATAGAGCGATCCGGAGACTTATGCTAGGTGTTTTAGGCTAGCACTGCCATTACCAGAATGGAGCGGACACATTCTCTCCTAGTAATAATCCAACGTCTGTTAAGTCTCCGACATAAGAGAACCTTTGATAAAGGAGACAATATACTTTCATCTTGTTTAAGAGATGATATGAGCGTTAATCACCATAATCACTGTTCACTCCCCCTTTGGTAACCGGCTTGAGGGGCCGTAAGCCACGACAAGATCCCCGCGGCTGCGCATGTGTGGAGTTCAGATGTGCCTGCAGGAGGTCTCCTTTCTTTTACCTTTGATAAATCGTTTCAACCCAACGACTTGCGCATTGGCGGCGGATTAAATTATCATTTATTTCATGGTCCGTCGGATTCGGATCAATTCGCGATACAGTAAAATGACAGCTGAGACACAAGCTCTGTGCCCTCAAGCTTGAGGAGCTCTACTCTCGTAGCTTGAAACTGCAGTGCAATACGCACGTATGCCCTGGTCCCTTTGCCGTTGCTGGCAAGTGATGGACGGCGAGCTTTGGCGCGCCCGCACTCGCTGCCAGAAAGATGAAGGGGACGGGAGGGGCATTTGCGAGGGCTGTGGGGTGGGACTAGCAGGGGGGGGAAAGGCCAGGGGAAACGTTTTTGGGGTCCAAAAAGTAATTGGGCAAATCCTTGCCAATGGACTAGGGGGCGTGGTTGAGCAATGCGTCACACATCAGGTGAATTCCGGGCTAAATTCAGAGGAACCTTGTTTTGGGCGCCTTGAAACGTAGTGCAGTCGGTACAATACCTTTTTCCTTTTTCACTACTAGTCTGTACCCTTTCTTGTCATTCTAAAATCCGATCCGATGTACGTAATTAACTTAATTAAGTCCGAAGAATCAAGAGCTCGAAAGGAATACCCCTAGGGGAGTTTCCATTCGAGGTGCCGCAGTTGCGCAGGAGCTTGTCAACAGAGCTGGCGCGTCCCTCGAGCTACGAGTGCAGCCAAGGCGAGGTATTGTCTTGGATGCAAGACACAACGGGTAGCTCATAGTGAAGGTTGATACACTGCATCGGAGCTGGAACAAGCAGCAGCGAATACAACAGCGTCTTGAGGATGCACAAGGTACAAGGCTGCCTGACAGCTCTGTTTCCCTTCAGTGTCTCGGTCCGCCTTTTCCAAATCAGTGCATCACCTCCGTGGGCTGAAGATGCAATCGAGCCTTGGGGCCCTGTATTAGATGTGCTGGTTGGTTGTGATTGATGCTATGACTACGGATGCGAATGCGGAGAATGGGTCGCTCAGTCGGTCGGTCCGCCGTTTGGGCAGACGGCACTGAGCAACATGGTGATGTTCTCCGTAGGGCTGCAGCACACTTGGGGAGAGCTGGCGATGGGGTTAGTGATCTTGCGGATCTTGGCCTTGATCCCCAGCGCCAGCGGTGAGCTTAGCAGTGAGGCTTCGGCGAGGCCGGGAGCAATGGTGGTGATGATGATGATGCCCGTTGTTGCATGCAACACACTGGAAGCAGCAGCCACATGTCGTTCTACGGTGACAGGGTCCCTTGGCGAGACGTCAGTTGTCTTATCATGACGAATAATTACTGTCTTGGTCAATGTCTCCTGATGGAATGCAAGGAGGAGAGACAAGAGCGAAGACTAGAGAGTTTACAAAGTTCAACTAAGTAGGCCTAAGTATGGTTCTTTTTGGTTTGAAATTCTGTGGAGATTCCAAAGGGGGGCGTGGCTCACGGGGAACAAGCTAGGGTGGGGTGACCTCGAGCGGTAGGGCTGAACGGGCGGGAGCAAGATGCTATGTGGGTCCTTCGTATGATTGGTTAGAATTGCGAGCACATCTGCAGCAAGGGCAATCTGTCTGAAAAGGGCCAAGCGACAAGGGGTGGGGTTCAGGAAGTCCCACAGTTGATTCCCAACTCCATGGACAAATCCATGGTCGAATCCGCTGTCAAAATAACAGAGGGGGAAAAACCCCTTGTCCCATTTTATCCCAGTGAAATGCTTGGCTCTGCTTGGCTCTGCTCGAGGATGCGGATCCTCCCGGTGGACGGTACTCCATATTCAACAGACAGCAGACAGGGACTCTGGGTACCGTAACCTGCTGTGCCGCCGCAACGACAGGGCGAAGCCCGTGAGTCTAATCTTGTTTTCCTTTGCACGTTCCTGTCGTTATCGGCGATTCATTTGGAAATAAACACAAGGCTGGGGTTTATTCTGGGAATAAGGCAGTGCAAGCGCACAATGTCTCCCTGTAGGGATCATGCCTGCGACCAGGCAGATCATCAATGTGCTGTAAAGTCGTAGTTGTACTGAATCGTAGCAATAATGCGAATGCAGTACTACTTCGGTGGCTGGCATGCAAATCAAATCAAATCAAATCCGGGGTCACGTTGATGGACAAGAACATGATCAGACTTTCTGCTTGATGAACAAGGAAATGCGATTGGCGTTGTAGCTTAACGGCCTTCTTGTCTGGGGTTGCGCCCCGGTAGGCAGCAGCTTTTCGGCACATGAAGTAGGTGTCTAGCGATTCCATTCCCAAACCCAATCGCGGCCGCACTGAGACATTGCGAGACAAGACCCCAAGGTAACTAGAGCAAAGGTCGGACTAGGTAATAATGGGACGGAAGAAACGGGAGACGGAAACTCTGGGAGACGGAGGTAGGAACGGAACCGGAGACGGAGGAGATTTGGTAAAATTACTAAGGCAAAAGGTAAACAGTAACAGCTGCTCCGCCACGTTTTCCCGGCCGAGCAGGAGCATCCCAGCGCTACATGATACCCTCTTTTGGCAAGTGGTGCATGTCGGTTTCTCCACTTTGAGGCTGGTGAACCAGTCCCTGCGCCTTCTCCTCTAAAGACATCCCCTGCTGCGATCATCCCCGCCCTGTGATCCAAGTGGGGAACTTGACTGGGGTGCCAATGTCCGCCAGTTTAACGTGGGAGAGAGCGTTTTGCGTGGTGAAAAGGCGGAGGACCAGGGGGGGTCCAATACCCAGCACACAGCATCCAGTACCCAGCACCCAAGACAAGATCCATCCATCCAGATGGAGAGCGTGCCTTTTTTCCTTTACCCTTCTTTCTTTCCTTTTCCCATTAGAACTCCAATGCGACACAATGGGGACGGCCGCATGGCAATCTCGCCGAGTGGTAGCCGACAGGCTGGGAAGCCATCCATCCCAGACGGCTTTTGAGGCTGTACTGTAATTACTCTATCTCAAGGCACCCCCTTCTTGGGTTATTTTTGTTAGTTACATGCCTAGGGTATGTCCCGTACAGTACTGTAGTCTGTAGCTAGCCTAAGGCATGGTGATGGCATCGTCAATCTGGAGATGAACCAAATTGTCGGCCGCAGTTTCAGCTTCAGGGACTTTGGACGTGCATTGCTGCTTCTGCTGTTATTATTGCTTCTATTACCCCTGGACGCTCGAATATTGATGCCCTATTCCGTATAACCATCCGCGCTGCGTGGAGTTGAGCTGAGTTGTCTACCAACAACATCGCAACACTTCCAATTCAACCTCAACCTCAACCTCATACTCATTCGCATTCGCATATCGTTCTCATTCTGCCTCGTCTGATGCAGTGATATCATTGTCTCGCACCTTCGGCTTTGGCCGATCAGGCATCTTTTTTACTGCCTATGATGCATCTGCACTCTCCAGTTTCGACACGAAAGGCTGTCTTGCGCCCCAACGCCTCGTTATCGCCGCTGAAGATTGACTTTCTACCGCGCTTCTTTCAATTCCGCAGTTTTTCTATCTTTATCATGTGGCAGCTGAGCTTCATTCCGCTCCCCCAGAAATTGATACACACAGCATGTCTCTGAGAGACAATGACAGGTGGGCGAAGACATCACTGTCTCAGTCTAAGCTGAATTCAAATAAGAACAGACACTCACTACGAAATAGCCCCCATCATCAAGTGCCGGCAGAGTCTGGGGATGCTGTCGCATCACCTGCCGTGTTTGACACGTATTACAAATCCAGCGATACCTTCTTTCAACGTTAGTATGGGGATAATCCGGCGCCATGGCATCCCAAGGTTTCGAGCGTCTCAAGCGGCCAAGCCGCGCGAATTCTTGACTCACCGAATATCCATTCGCAATCACCAAGATCGTCACAGACCCAACTTCGATTACCAATCCCTCGATACGACAACTCCGTAACTATTCGACTACCATACGAAAGGGCGAATTGAAACCCGCTCGCTCCACAATCTGCCTCAAGCCTCGTTTGCTTCTGATATTAACTCTACGCCTCCGGCACAGCGACGGATCTTAGCGGTGCCGCCAGCCGAAAGCCGCGACGATGCGCCACGGCACTCCACGGCAAGGCTAAGTAATAGTCGCTCGGCGCGGAGACAACTATTTGGCGATCCCGATAGTTCGGGGTGACTAATCTGGTTATCCATTCGACTAACATAGTTTAGGAGAGGATAGTGACGTTGTGGTTTCTGGCTTCGGCCGGGAATCTTAGGACGACCTTTTGTAAAGCCACCAAGGACCACATCTTGGAATTGCCAATTCTAGCAAGTTGGAGTTTCAAGGTTAGCTTAGACACGGAACGAGGGAACGAGACACCGTCTCGGAGCCCATACGACATCCCTTGGCAGCGAATGAGGGCTAATCTTTTCGGGATAAACCTGCCGCTGGGAAACATGTTGAAGTCAAGATGGCTACATCAGCGGCTTGAATCCTTCAGAAGGTGCAGATATCCCCTTGCGTGTCTCATCTCAACGTGTCGTGCCATCTTTTGTTGTACACTCCCATGGATTTTGATCCTCGAATGTTTCGAGAACAAGGTATCGTGACGATAATTACAGTTAGGAGGGGAAGAGAGGGGGCGGGAAGATGGAGTTTAGATATGGCGCTGGAGTTAAGGACCCTGCGGCATAAAAAGACGTCACAGATCTATCCAACAGTGAGATTTGGGGCCTGTCGGGGATTTTTTGCCGATTATAGGCTGGCAGTTGACTGCCGTTTCCCTGCTTTCTGGGTTTTGGGTTTAATTACTACCCCTTCCTTTGATGATTTCTTGTTGTTTGCATGGCCCCCAAGTAAAGGGTGAGAGTGTCGTGAAGTCGGGTAAATGGAAAAAGGTGGTGTTCTTGTCTTTTGACATGTGTGTGAGTGAGTGTGAGTCCTGGGTTCCCGAGCCGCAGAGCTGCATTATCACATTACAGTACATGCTTATTCCAGCCTTGTTCCAAGGGGATCATCACTGTCAGCTCTACCGTACCAATCTCCTGTGCTCTCCCATCTACCCTACCGCACCCTTGGGATCTCACAGGGTGGGGAAGGGGGACTTGGCTTTTGAGGCGGGCGTTCGGCCACTGCAAGCCCAGACAAGTCAGAACCCAATTGCTGCTCTCTGGTGCCGTACCTCATGATAGTGACGTAGGTATTCTCGGATTTTGGGGTCTCTTTTTCTCTGATTAGCCGGGAGAATGCTGCTCAGTGAATGCAACATTGCAATTGAGGCGCCTTATGACGACGTGTCCCTGTTGTTGTTGTTGAGAAAGATGTTCTAGATCCAACAACACCAGACTTTTGTAGCTTCCTAGAGAGTGTGAAGCTATCACTATGACTATGATCATGCTCGTGGATGCGTGGGACTACCACGGGCGTAAAAATGGTCTCTTGGGGTAAAGCTCTCGACGATCACGCCGGACCCTTATTCTTAAACTCCACCTTAGGATCACCAGCAGGGTTATGACCAAGAAGGTGATAAGTAGAGTTGCACTGCCAAATCCTCCTCTCTTACACGAAATACCATAAACGTACTACGGTGGAAATCCTGCTGTCTAAGCCCCGTATCCGTTTCATGCGTTCGGGGAAGTTTGGCCGACTACACGAAACAACAATCTCGACAACCCAAAGAATAGAATACTACAAAGATATTAGAAGAGCACAAGAAATTACTTGAACGTTTATCGTTTCCGTATGTTTAGATATACCCTTAACATGCTATGTATAAGTCTGATCTAAAGATCAAGCTATCAAAAGCCAATGTATCAGCTTTAACCTCCAATGTAAATGTCTCGGTAGGCCAATTTTCCCCGGACCACGCGGTTGGGAACTGTCCCCGTCATAGAACGAGAGATCTATCTTCATCAAGGAGCATACCATTTATCTGAAACCATTCCAGCTGCGCATAACTCGGCGAGTGATCCGGAACCTACCCTGTACACCTGAACGGACAATTGGGCATAGCAATCAACGGGCCAGGTGGTCTACTAAATAATCCGCACTCTGCCTAACTATAGGTAAGAGATAATTAAATAATATAAGTGTTTTATAAGATCTTCAGTATAGAATATACTTTAATTATTCTCGCAAGTTATCCTAGAGTCAGGCAGAGTGTTGAGTATTTACTTACCGAATGCGGGTCCACATAACATACTGCCCCTGTTACGGTAAACTAATAACACTGAGACGGAAACAGAACATCTCTAAGGTAGATCTAGCTTTCTCGCGCGGCTGTTCCGCTATTTTGGTCGGATCTTGCGCTTGGTGATTTTATCTGAAAATTTATAATCTGATTTTTTGACACGCGTATCAAACCCAAACCCCACATAATAAATGGACCCAGCTCGCACTCGCATAGCTAACAGACGATGGAAGTTCGCGGGCCTCTACAAGAGATGAGTAGGGCACCATGAATGTATTCAATGGCCGTCACTGCTTTCTGATGCTCGAAACACATTCTAAAGTCTTGATTCTATACAAGTTTACAGATTGTCTTGATTCCTCATGGATTCCACAACGTGAAGTGCCTTACATAATTCAATTTAAGCTTCATCGATGAGTAATCACTTTGTACAACACCGCAATTCTGAACATGTCCGAAGTGCGAGTCTAATGTCTCGATTGAGAGCGGAGGCGATGTGTAATCTGATCGTAATTAACACTAAGCAGAATCCATTGATTTGAAGTCTCAGGAGCACGTCAATTGTCATCACGAGCAATGAATATGGCATCTGTACGCTTGTCTATGATGAGATGCTCAACTTTAAATTCCGCATGTATGTCTCTTCCCTCGATGAAATCATACATCCTCATCCCTAACAGAATATTCAATTAGCAAAAGCACTCTTCAGTACTCCCAAGCGTAACTACTCAATGACTCGTCCAACAGGTCTCATCGCCTCTAAGGGCATAGAACTCCTCAGCTGGGGCACTCCCAACGGTGTCAAGGCCCAAATCCTCCTCGAGGAGCTGCGTGATGCGTATGGAATGGACTATACCATCCAGGGTATCAACATTGACGAAAACATCCAAAAGGAGCCCTGGTTCACGGCCATTAACCCCAATGGCCGTATTCCTGTGGTCGTTGACCATGACAACAACGATCTCGCAGTTTTTGAGGGCAATGCCATCCTGAGCTACCTGACGAGAAAGTATGATCCAGAGCATAAGTTCTCGTTCAAGATTGACGACGATGACTTTACTCGGGCTGAATCATGGATTGGATGGCAGCATGGCGGAGTTGGTCCTATGTAAGTGATAGCTACCACCAAAGGCAGATGGCTGTACTCACACTCAACCAGGCAAGGACAAGCAGGACACTTCCTCAACGCCAAGCCAACAATGCCCTACGGCATCCAGCGCTATGTCGGCGAGACAGAGCGTCTCTACGGCATTCTCGACAAACGCCTCTCAGACCGAGACTACGTTGTCGGCCCTGGTAGAGGTCGCTTCACCATTGCAGACATCGCTCTCATCGGTTGGACAAACGGCCTCCCGCGCAGCACCATATCATATGACCAGTTCCCCCACGTGAAAGCATGGCTGGCTCGTCTGCTTGAGAGACCTGCTGTAAAACGAGGCCTTCTCTTGCCCACAAACAAGGCCAAGCCGACGGGGCTGGAACCGGTGGATGAGCGGACGAAGAAGCATCGAGAGGAACTCAAGAAGACCGTGGAAAAGGCCAAGGAACAGTTTGGATACAAGTATTCTTCGCCATAGAGCGGCGATGTTTGAGACAATAGAGAACAAGGGAGTTGGTGAAAGAGGAAAACTGTAATGTTAGACGCAGATTAGTGTAAGAATTTGATACATATCATGCCGTAAGCAACTTTAAACCTGTGTTAAGGTATGCTTACCATAAGCTTGCCCACCACTCCTAGCGTCTTGCCTATGCTCTGGCCATGACCCTGTTGGCTCAAAGTATACAGACTGACGACAGCTTGAGGCCATGTATGTGGTGTTTACCTGGAATATGAAATGCAAATGCTCTCCATGTACTTGATGTCCATAGAAGCAGGTTCGAACTGTGATGTGATCCTACTTACTCGCTCTCCCATGCAAGGCGGCCATCCCCTCCCCGAGCTCCCTGACAAATAGCCACCAAAGTGCGATCTTGAGGATTTCGGACATGAATTTGAGGCCTCTAGTACAGGCATCGGACCGTGTATCTTTCAAGATTTCAATTCTTACTATATACATCCCTAAACCTGACAAACACCGTGTCTCTGATGCAGGACGCCCCATCCAACGCCAAAACACCCCAAAACCAGGCATGTCAAAGACTTCCATGATCTCCGCCCGAGTCTATCCAGCGCCCCCTCAGCCTGCAGTCGGCTGGCTATCCCTATGTCCCATTACATGAGTCTTGCTCTTTAATCCTCCCTAGATCTTCCTTGATATATACAGGCCGAGCCCGTCCAAAATTGCTGTCGAGGTATGGCATAGACCTGGCAGTTGAAGGCCAAGACGATACCAAGACGCAAGATATAAGTAAGAAGAATGAAAGAAACACAGGGCCTCATTGCTCTGTAACAGATCGATAGGAGCCCCTTGACCCAGTTCCGAGGTATGTGAAACAGAATGCAAGTCCCATAACCGTCAGCGGCGACGTTGGAAGAGAAGAGGCCAGGCCAGTGGCTCTGCTGGCGTGCTGTTCCTCTCTTGGCGCATCGAGCTGGAGGGTTTGCGGGTATCAACGATGCAATATGCTTTTGATCCGCTTCCTTTGCTTTTCCCAGAATATCATAAATAAATTTCGCCCATCCTTCATGAATCGCCGTATCAATGCACAAGGGGTATTGTCACAACAGGGAGAGCTGAGCCTCCCAGATCTTGGCCTCGCCTGGCTCACATGCTGGACACGCCAGCCGAGTTGGGGTCCACGACGTTGTCCGAGAGGTTGATGAGTAGCTGAGCAAGGCATCTCTTGGTTGCTGCATCATCGCGAAGAACGGAGGAGAAGGTGGCATCGCGCAGGGGTTCAGGAAGGCACTGTCGCAAAGCCTCACGAGCCCGGGCATTGTCGCTGAGTCTAGATGGTTGGTGGCATGGTTAGTGGGTGATATTCTCGATATCCGGTAGTGATGCGCAGAACTCACCGAAGGAAGCATCTGACAACGTGCTTCAGGAGACGAGCCGTTTGAGACTCGACGAGTTGAGCGACCATGTTGCTCAGGACAGTGCCAACAGCATAGAAGCGCTCGTAGGTGGCACAGATGTAGTTGAGACCATTGTCGTCGAGAAGGATCTTCTGAACGATGAAGATGGCAACGGTCTTGCTAAGCTCCGAACCTGTCTCCATGATTCGCAAGCACAGAGGAATTATCTCTGTTGTCAGGAGAAAGTTGATGACTTCGGAAGAGTCGTTCTTGACCAGTGCACCGATAACGCCGAGGCTGGTCAGGCGGAGGTATTCGAAGGGGCGAGATTTAGAGGTGGTGTTGAGAAACGGATAGAGGAACAGGGGAATGTGAGCTATAAAGGTGTGAGCTATGTGTAGCTCTAGTTTGAGCCAAGATGAACGAACCATTGAGGAATAGAGTCCTTGTATCGTTATGCGATGCAACGCACTGGAGGAGGGCGAGGGCATTGCAAACACGGTTCGAGGCAGCTGCAGTGAGCTGAGAGGGGTTGAGGAGAGTATAGACTGAAATGATCTCCTGGAGGAGCGAGGTCATGACACCTGGTTAGATGTTAGCTGGTGTCTTTCAGGCAGAGTCTTGGTGGCCAAGGGCGACAAAGGTCGGGTACGCACCAAATGAATGCCACAAGATTAGGGCCAGCTCAGGAACCTGCTCGCGCTTCTTGCTCAGCTCCAACAGGGCAGCCTCGCGAGTGTTCTCGTTGAGAAGATCGGCTATGAAGGCCATGGTGCGGCGATTGTCCTCCGAGACGTTGTTGTGATCGGCATCCTGACCGTGGCCGGGGAGCTGACCCGCGCCAGCGAGGCGGTTAAAATGCTGCTGCTGCTGCTGCTGGACGGCGGCAGCAGCAGCCGCGGCGACTTGCTGTTGCTGTTGTTGAGTATGAGCATGATGCGCTCCAGGCTGCTGGTGCATCCAAGCCGAGTCGCCGCCTTGGGGATTGAACTGGTGGTGTCCGTAGACGTGCGCCGCGGGCATCATGTTGGGCCGGTCTTTTCTCGATCTGAGGGTTTCGGGATGATGAGCTGAATGTTCGTGATCTAAAGGTATGGGAACCTTTTTGTTCGTCGCAGGTCTAGTCTTGACCGGAGAGTCGATCGATCGTTCGGCGCAGCGAGGGTTGGAATGGCTTCGTTGATCGAGGGCGCAATGCGGAGGCACACGAAGTGGTTACAGCACCAAGGGGGAGAATAAGCTTAGATGAGGGTAAACTTTGTTGCAAGGATCGTCGGATGTTTTGTCTTCTCAAAGTCGGCGGTTGATCGTATACAGACAGGTATATCTGATAGTGATATGTATCAAGATCGTGGGAGGATCAAACCCGAGGTCAGATCGTTTGGCGGGTTGGTTTGTGGTGGTGCTTGCAGGTGCGACTGGACTGGGGCAAGAGCGATTCGGGTACTCGTCTAGGATTGGCTAGCCTGCAACACACTCGTGGAACTTAGGTTGTGCAAGGGAAAACCGGCTCTGGCATCGAAACATGACGCTTGGGCCACGAGTAAGTATCCCTGCACCAGCCAATATCGATAAATCTACTTGACCATGCAAGTGCGGGGAGGTCACTTTCCCATGCCAACCCATTATCTCCCTACTCGCTACTTCACAACTTCAGCCTTGTCCTACAAATCAGTAGAGCCTCGTCATCAAGGTGTCCCCTCGACGACTCGAGATTTCCTGAGTAACGTTAAATACTCGGGACCAATTTGAGTTCAGTATTGGCCAAATGGAATGGAAACTATAATTAACGCAAAATCTCCAATTACATTCATTTCTTGCTCTCAATCACCTCTGCAAGTGCTACAATAAATCATTACTGCTATGTGCTTCCTTTATGACGACCCATGCTTGAAACAACGAAAAGCGTTTTCAGACCCCTTTCGCACGCTTCTTATACAATCAACCACATGCTCCGTGCCTCTCTTACATGAAATAGTAGTTGAGCGGTACCCAGTCGACCGAGCGCTCGCGCATATAATTAACGCTCTTTCTTCCCGGCCTTTGCTTCAACAAGAAACCCAGTATTGCCGTAGGCATATATTCCTGCTCAAAGAAAATTCGCTTAAAGCCTCAGTTCCCGAAGAATATGATCAGCCATGCTCTTGTACTGCCATGTATTGCCTGCCATCCGTTTGAACTGAATGCCGTGCAACGACAGCAGCGGCACCTTGACGATAAAGATCTCAAATTCCAGCACCATGCTTCCTCCGAGATCGCTTTGCACTTGCGTACTTGTCTCTCCTGGGACTCGCCTTGAGGGCCCCCCATTCTTGCCTGGGATGCTGTCGAACGAGGTTTCAGAATTAGAAAAGCTGCGATCACGATCAGAACGACCTGGCGTTCGGGGTGTAGTGGGAGGTCGCTCTGAGTCGCGGAACTCATCTCGCTCTCGCTCGCGATCATCTCCTCTCATAAGACCTCCAAAGCTGAATCGCCGCTTATGTCCCGGTGTCATTCCAGGGCTCATAGGCGGATCTTGCACCTTATTCAGGTCAATACTGGGCGAATGGCGGCAGCTGAATCCGCCCTTGATCTCTGTGTAGTCCACATTCAATTGCCGCAATACTCGCTTGATGTCCGTCCGGATCGCTGGAACTGATTTGCCGGATGTCGTCGATACGCTGAAGAGCCCTTTGAGAAAGACAGGCTTGGCCAGTTCTTCATCGTCTAGTCGGTCTGTGGACACGCCACTCTGATCAAGTTCCTGGTCCGTCTCTTCCGGTACATTGGCCTCTTGAGCGGCTTCTCTCTTCATGCGGCGCTGCTGTATACTCTCTCTCCTAGCGTGACCGATAGACTTGGCTCTCAAGCTCACAGATCGAGAATGTCCGTGAGCACGGTGCGTGCTGGCAGAGTCTTCATTCGCTACAGATTGATCGGAACCACTGGGAGGCGGAGCATCCTTCCGCCGCCTGAGGTCTGCCGAGTTGACGCTTGTTGACCGTCCAAGGCCACCTCCCCGCCTGTTCTCCCTAGTGCTGCCAGCAGACATGGGTGGGCTGAGAAGCTCGCTGTGCTGACGCTGGTCACTACCGGAGCGGATTTGCGAGTCCGATGCATCATCCCTATCACGCCGACCACGGCGGATGCTGAAGCTCTTTCGAGGTGCCAGCGGTGAAGGTTCGGCTGGTGAATGGACTTGCACCACAGGAGGATGCGACCGATCCTTATCCAGACGCTCTGGCTCCCTACGCTTGCGCGTGCTGAACCGACGCAGGATGCCAGCTGCAGTACCCTCCTTCTTCTGGAGCTGCTCAACTCTCGGCTCTGACGGTGGCTGAGGGCTCTGCTTCGGTAGCTCTGGCATATCATCCTCGCCATGCGTCCGAGCACGGGGTCGGCTGCGTCCACCAGTAGGCTTCTCGCCAGGCATCTCAAAAGCAGCTGAATTGGTGTGGGCAGCTTGAGGCGCCGCAATTTCTGGTAGTGACTCGGGTTCCCTTGTCTTCTCCTTTTCGCGCACTTCGCGCTCTTTCTCTCTTTCCTTCTCCCTCTCCCTCTCGCGTTCTCTCTCGCGTTCCCGTTCCCGCTCTTTTTCCTTTTCTTTCTCTTTTTCTTTCTCCTTCTCCTTCTCCTTCTCTTTGTCGCGTGACTGAGCTGCAGGTGGCGGAACCATCTCAGCATGATCACGATCCTGTTTTTCTTTCACAAGATAGTATATCGATACAAGAGGACTGAAAGCGTTCATGGGATCATTGCCCATCTGGAGCGCCTCAGCGCTGGGTGCTGACAAAGTATCACGGCTATTGCCAGAGTTTCTGCGCTTATAAAAGTCGAAACCGAATGGTCTCCGTTTTTCGGCATCTTTGGTAGGGGGAGGGAGCTCTTTCTCCTTTTGATGGAGCTTGATAGCCCTTTGGTATTCCTCCGACTCGATAATCTTGGTGAGCTGCGCGTTTATGCTTTCGGGCGTGCCAAAGTTGAAGCCCTGCATGGCGAGGATAACCTCTGGCTCCAGGGGCGCTGTTAAAGGCTCGCGATTAGGTAGATAGTTGTCAGGAGGGCCGTTGAATCCCTTAACCATCCAGGGATGCGTCAGTACTTCTTGCATCGTCGCACGCTGCTTTGGGTCTGTGACGAGCATGCGAGACAGAAGATGCTTGCATTCTGTAATGAGTTAGAAAATGACCTAGGAAGGGAAACCGAAAGACATACCACTTGATACCCAGGCCGGATAGTCAACGAGACCTCTCTTGATCTTTGCATGGAGCGCGGGCATGCTCTGGTCGTCAAAGGGAACCTTGCCACAGACCAGAACGTAAAGAACAATGCCAAAGCTCCAAACGTCGACTTCCGGACCAGTGTAAGCCCTAGCCTGCAGCAACTCAGGAGCAGCGAAATATAGGCTTCCACAGAATGTCTTGAGATGACCGCGGGGAGCAAACAGGTTGCTCAGACCAAAATCAATAATCTTGATGTCACCAGTCTTGCTGATGAGGATGTTCTCGATCTTGAGGTCCCGGTGCACGATGCTATTCCTATGCAAGTAGTCGAGGGCACTTGCAATCTGACGGCTAAACTTTCGGGCTTGCTTCTCCTTAAGCTTGCCGTGGGAGATGATGTAGTCGAGCATCTGGCCGCCGTTGACGTATTCGAAAAGCATATACCAATGATGATTGGTACGGACAACATCATGAAGTGCGCAAATGTGTGGATGATTTAGGAGGGTACTGATGGCCGCCTCACGAGCAGTTCTGATTTCTTTGGATTGGTCGGCGCGCTCTTTGTCGGCACGAGATTGGTGGCCATCATCCGTCGAGCCACGAGGAATGATTTTGCAGGCAACCTAGTAAGTGGAAAGCGATTAGCATTACATGCGTGGAAGCGTATAGATATCATTGCGACTGAGACATGAGGGGCAGGCAGATGCCAACACCCAGATGATGAAACAATGGGTTGCAATAAACCGGCAAAGATGCCAAAAACACACCTGTTCGCTGCCATCCTCCTTTCGGGCGAGCTTGACTTTGCCCATACTGCCAGCGCCAATGGTCTTGCCTAGCATCCATTTTCCAGATTGGGTCGGAATGACGGTTCGTGATCTCGCATGCTTGGAGGTTGAGGTACGGGGCGGCGCGTCAGCATGACCATGCTGTTGAGCTGCATTTCCGTTACCAGCACCATTGCTGGTAGCGGTGGCTGAGGGAGCCATTTCGGTATGAGGGCTGTGGTGGTTGTTTTTGGATCGAGACGAGCTCCGTCGATGGGCCCGCGAGGGATCGGGGCCCCTGGCCGGGGGGACTTGTTGGTCTTTGCTCGAGCTTCGTTGATGGTTGGCGTTGGCGGCTAAGCGTGAGGATTCGTAGTCATTTTGCGGAACAGGCGGCGACTGGTGATTTCGAGCGGATGAAGGAGTGCGCTGATGATGGTTATGATGAGGGGGAAGATGTGAGTTGGCGGCGTTGGAGCCAGAGCGGGAGTGTGAGTGTGAGTGGGAATGACGGGAGGAGTAGGATTGGGACTGGGATTGGGAGCGAGATTGAGAGTGTGAGTGTGAAAGCTGGCGGGTGTGAGCTTGGGTGTGGTTGGCACCAGTACCAGTGGGCGTGGCTGGTGCAGGTGCTGCTGGGGCCGCTGAAGAGGAAGAAGGGGGAGGAAACGAGGGAGCTGGAGCGCGGGTAGAACGAGAAGAACGAGTAGAATGACTGCGACCGGGTCCTCGTGGCGAGGGATCAGCAACAGCAGAAGCAGTCCTGGTGCCCATGGCTGCTATCGTAAGGGAGAGAGCGGTGCAAGAGCAAAGGGCGGCGTAAATAGGTACAACAGGTACAGCGGTAGGTATATCTACTAGAGCTGGTGATAGCCTGAATGGGTCACTCCAGGATTTGCTCTAAAATGCAGTGAATCGTCGTTGGCGTGACGTAGAATCAGTACCTAAGTAGCTGGAGGTAGGGAGAACGGCGTGTCTCTCCAAGTATAGATTGGGAGTTACAAATGCCGGCGCAGTCGTAACGCAGTCGCAGTCGCAATTTCAGTCGCTTGCCGACAAGGTGCTTGGTTCTTCTGCTGGTTGAGTGCGACGTAATGGGAAGACAGAAAAAGAGTAGAGTTACCGGTTCCCTGTCATGAGCTGAGCTGAAGGCTCTCGGTTGCGATTTGTGATGACGAGGGGTGTGATACTGGTAAATGCATGAGAAACAAGCCCAGACGCAGACAAAATAGTGCCTTGAGCAGTTAGACCCAATGCGAAGCGAAACTGCGCTACATGTACATGTAGATGGCACAAATAAGACAAGTATTGGGTCTATATCAACTGGCGGTGCCACGACAGTGTAAATGTGAGATAAGATCGGAGGAGAACAAAGCAATACCAAACGGCAAAGACGTAAATGGATAGGTGCAAGAGTAAAAGCCAAGGGCCCAAAAACTGACAAGCAGATCTAGCAAAGGACGACGGCACAAATGTCAGCCTGGTCCGTCCCGTCTCAATGGGAGCAAGCAAGAGCAGAGTCCCAAGTCGGGGGCGAGTGAAAAAGAGATCCGACAGCTTATTTAGTAGGTACCAGGTTGGTTATGGTCCTGATGGATATCGTCCTGCAGCTAAAAATGATTTGGCCCTGGCGGGCAACGGCAGCGGGACATCCCATCTCATCCATGGTTACTCTCACCTCATGGATACCCAGGATACACCTGGACATCTGCAAGCTGCCGAGACTTCACCACCAGACCATCTATCTCAAGCTAGCACACAGCAGGGCATCTCAGTCGTTTCAGGGGACTTTCCACTTGGGTGGCAGGTAGCTTCAACTTTCCACCAACGGTCAGGCCTTGGGTGGAGATGATGTATCTCGCTCCAACTGGGCGCTCATTTCGCTGGGCTGTCAGGAATGGATCTATTCACTTACTAGTCAGTAACCTTGACGACAATGTGGGAGCCACTGGTCTGTATTTGAGTTAGTTGTAAAGAAAGCCTCAATCATTAAGCAGCCTTTTGTCATTTGCTCCACGATATCTCGGCTGTTAATAACCAATTCCCTGTTTCAATCAAGCCAAGACCAAAGACCAAGCACCATATCCGACTCGACGTCAGCTACGTGCGGGACAGGCCAGAGCACTGCATCTTTGACCTGTTAAGTGGATCTATCGCAAAGTGCACCAAATTTACGTGGCTGATTAAACGAGGGGCTGGAAGCTGGGGGTCTAGCCTGAAAACCAGGTTCAGATCTCGTCCCCTTTCAAACGTCGGATGTCTTGGGAATCACTGGCTAGAGCGTCATCGGCTGGAATGCCTCAGCAGTTCTAGTGCCAGCAGAAGCAAAATAGAAGCAGCCACACAATGGACAGGCGCAGGAGACCTTGCTAGTTGTACGTAAGTATTTACGTATCGCCCTGTTGGTGTGATACGGTGCGTTGTGATGCAACACATCCATGTCTTGTGTTCACCAACAGCAATCATCACAGGTCTTTTTACGCACCAAGTGGCTCGTCAGCCACCGTTTTCGGGCGAAACGCCAAGACTGGACCTCAGCCGAAGGTTCCTCAGACACAGAATATCCATTCAGGTGTGAGGTATGCCTCACTTCAAGTGTCAACTTGAGGCAGAGCGCCTGTGAGAGTTGTAAGCCAGGTTTAGAGTGAAGGGAAAGATTCATTGTCAGCAACAACGTCTATTCCTCAGCATGATATAAGCGCCACTTTGCCAGAGATGTTTAAGAACGGATATAATTAGCTATTATCTCACGCTTCGAGGTTGGCTAGTAGCGTTCTTTTGATGCCTACATCACAAGCTTGCGCTTTCAGTAGTATCCCTCCGTATTCGTTACCGATTGACAACGTTTCACACGTGCACATGCATACCCGACGCTGGAGAAATTCTGGAGATACATGGAAGCTCTCCAACATTCGATAAGGACCCCTGTAAGAAGGTATTGCGCCAGGCACCTTAAGGTTAGGGAGGTTTCATTGTCAACATATCATAACGTCGCGTGGGTTGAAACTCTGATCCTTATCGATAAGGCCAATTTAGACGTCGCGACTTCAGTTGCAGCAGTTTCGCGCCTCAGTTTCCACCATCATTCCCCATATTCCGATATCCATCGAGATTTTGACGCTATCTGCACCCAATGACATAAAAGATCCTCCTTCAATGCTTTTACGGAAACTACGCGATACGCCGACGTCCCAGTCCCATGTCATATAAACGCTCCCGCGCGACCTACGAAGCTGATCTCAATGCACCCTTTGCAACCTTCGGCACTCCACTTCCCGATGACCCTGATGCTCGAGATGATGGCTCTTTTGTACCAGTATGGAAGCAGGAGGTGAGGGATGAGAGGGGTCGAAAACGCCTACATGGCGCATTTACTGGCGGATGGAGCGCAGGGTGAGTTCTTCTATACATCGCACCTCATGACCCTGCGCTGACCCTATCAGATACTTTAATACCGTCGGATCCAAAGAGGGATGGACCCCATCAACTTTTGTTTCGAGTAGGAATAATCGCCACAAAGATGGCACCACACAAGCGCAACGCGCGGAGGATTATATGGACGAGGAGGATCTTGCCGATGCCGCTGAAGCTCAGAAAGTGCAGACCTCTCAAGCATTCGCTGGCCTCGGTTCCTCCAACCAGAACGCTAATACTGGAGGCTTAATGGGTTTACTAAGGGCTGACGGAGACACCATGGGACTGAAGCTGCTGCGGCGTATGGGTTGGAAAGATGGGCAAGGCATTGGGCCCAAAGTCCGAAGAAGCGCGTGGCTTGACATGGCCGGTGGAAGCTCCGAAGCTGCCGAAACACACTTGTTTGCGCCAGATAACGCCAAGATGATCCAATTTGTCCGAAAGAACGACCGCAAGGGGCTAGGCCATGACGGCGAAGCCAAGTTAACGAGCCTAAGCAAAATCACAGCCGCAGCCGATGAAGATGACGACGATGATACCAACGATACCGGCCTACGAGACACATCCTCGCTTTCTACACAAAGACCAAAGACAAAATCTGGGCGTGGTGGCATTGGTGTGGGCATCTTGAACGACAACGGTTCTGATGAAGAAGACCCCTATGAGATCGGACCCAAAATACGGTACAACCGTGTTGTTGGAGGCGACAAGAAGAAAAAGAAGGCAAAGAAAGCGGTGGCAGCAATTAACCCTGCATTGAAAAATGCCCCTGTTTTTGTGTCTCGAACCGCCCGAGCTGGTAATAGTCTCGGGCGGTGTCACGATGGACGGTTGCCACTAGATGGCTTTGTGCTCGCGAAAATCACCGAAGACTTGGCAGATCTTCTATTGGAGTATGCGCCGCCTCCTGTTCCAGAAGGATGGGTGTCTTCAAAGACATCTTCCGATCAGGCAACTCCTTCGGATTACAAGTCAACAGCGGACGCAGCGAAATCGTCCACGCATGATGCAAAATCAAGGGCAGCCCTTCTTGGGGAGAAGAGCTTGCCGGGCAAGTCTGTCTTTGACTTTATTACCAGTTCGGCACGAGATCGACTTGCTGCAGCATCTGGAAACAAGAATCTCCCGCGGGGGTTAGGAGAGTTGCCGGAAGGGTTCTCCATGTCGGAAGAGGAAAGGCAACAAGCAATATGGGATGAAGCACCCAAGTTGGATCGAGAAACAGCTATAGCAGCAATCTCACGAGGCTCTTCTGGGCCATACGCAGACAATGAGGAGAAAAAGGCTCGCTACAGGACCTATTTGGAACACTTTGCGACAGGCAACCAGCCGCTACCATACAAACCCAAGGCTATGGCGTACGATGACTTCGCACGAGAACTTTCGGAATTCTACAATTGCGCCAGGATTTTCAAACCGATGACAGGGTTTATGGCATCTCGGTTCACCACAGCGAAGAAGTCATCGGCCGTCTCAGCAAACGATTCATCTGAGACGGACCTTGTATCAAAACCCGAGCCGAAGGTAACTGATCCGGCAGAAGAGGCGGCCAAGGTTGGCATGTATGGTCAAATGACTCGGACTGTCCAGGACTTTTATCCAACAAGATTGTTGTGTAAGCGGTTCAACGTTAGGCCGCCCGCGCACTCTCAACCAGATAATGAAGCAGAGACAGCCTCCAGCACAAAAGATCGCGAGGGAGACCCAGGACCTATGGAGGATATCAAATTGAACCCGACATCCGCGGCTGGAGATGTCAAGGCGATCGAAGGTGCTCCGGCAAGGTCGATACCGCCAGCCCTTGTACCCGAGCCAGCTATAAACCCGGAAAAGAACGAGGCAGTCGAGGGGAAGACAGCCCATGATGAAGTCCTTCGGGCGATATTTGGAGATAGTGATAGCGAATGAAGTGTACCACAGCTATAATACAGTCAACATTTAACCACTTAACTGTGTTTACGATTTATTGGCATCCCGTAGCTAGAATCAACATACGGCGACTAAATATCAGGATCACCACCTCAGTGATGGTATCGTAAATAACCGAAAATATCACAATCATCATCCATGAATGAACATCTCCCTCGTTCATCTCACAGGCCCATGCCAAGCATAGGCTTGTAACTCCAGCGCCTCTAGCGCCTCCACTCCACTTGAGATGGGCGGCTAGGACCCTGTTAGTGGCCTAGAGAGCCCTTTGATTGGTTCGGTGTACCATTTCGCGGGGCTCCAATTTAGGTGCCACCCAAGCTCGGGCAGGCTCACCTCAGGGGAGCAGCCGCCGTCGAATGAGGAATCGCGTTGCTCGTTGTTCTTGGGGACCAATGTCAACCTCACTCACGCATCATATCACATCGCATCACATCGCCAACCTACATTAGATAGAGCTTCACGACGCGACGAGGCAGCGACGTCCAATACGAGCGCGAACGAGACTTGTCCGATTAGGTTGCTTTGCTATTCACCGCTCGTCTTTCAATGTTTCAACTCCGTCGTTAGACTGTTTATCTTACCAACCACCTTCGAGCCGGTGAACCACCATCCATCCTCGATCGACTACTCTGCTCCTCCTATTCGCCCAGCCTGACGACTTGGAGCAGCCTTGTGCCGCACACTTTTCCTTTCTGTTAGAAGAAAGCCGCCATCCTGTCTGAATTTCAGGAAGCCGGAATTGGACCATCTGTGTCCTTGGAGAAGAAGACGCCGTCACCCGCCTCATCAAGAGCGCCAAGCACGCGAACATCCTCAACGCATCATCGCGAACCGACACCCGACGACCTCGAAACAACCAAAAAATCTGAACCACACATTCTTTTGAACCGAGAGCAGTCTCCCCCGCCGCAGTATCCCGCCTCCGAGCCTTCGACCTCTCGCCCTCCCCCATTCTCGTCGCTCTTTACCTCCCCGCCTAACGACGCTCACGAGCGCCCCAGCAACTTCGTCGCTTTTACCGCTTGTTCCCCTTGTGAAGCAGAGGCATCAGGCTCAGCTGCACCGGCATACGAATCTTCTAGCTCCCCACGAGAGGCGCTACCTTTTGACCCGGACCAAAGCACTACTGCATTTCGCGATCCAGTCGCAGAGACCAAGCGCGCGCTTCCTCGGGATACCAAGGGAGATTCCAGTCGCAAGGACGACGACGCAGAACCGCCGCCGGCTTATTCAGAGGGTGACAGTCCCCTTTCTACATTCTCTTTCCTAATGGCTGCCGCAGGAGGAGCCTCGAGTATTATTACTCAGGTGCAACAGGGCGGACCGCCTGTTAGCACTCTTGGAGATGTTGGTGCCGATGAGACGATTGCTATGGACCTAAGGTGAGCTTTATAGTGAAATTGTCGCGGCTGGTGTACTAATTATCAAAACAGGGGCACAAGATTTTATCTCTCTAGAGACGAGTTGCTTACTTTGCCCGAGTTTGTACTGCTTTCTTTGTTCCCTAATGGATTGTTCCCTGAGGGCCAGATGGGTGGCTTTTCAGACGGCGATGCCGTGCAAGTAGACGTAAGCCAACACTTTCTTGAACATAACAAACGTTTGGCTCACAAAACCAGTACGACCCAGCTTCGCTTCAGTACATGCTTGATTTCTTCAGGGATGTAGCACAATCCATCCCTACAGATTCGTCACCACCTGCGTCTCAGGATGAGGACACACCTTCTCTCGGTGCCTCGCGCGACGACTCTAAGCGAGCCGGTATTATTGTGCTTCGTGAGGACCTTGACTTTTACGCTATTCCACCTCGAGCAGACATTGGCCAGCTAGATATGATTGCTGTGAAACGGGCCGCTGCAGAGGCTCTGCAGCAGCAGGACGGCATCTTTTCCGGTTTGAAGCGAAGTGATGAGCCTGGTACTACTGAGGCCCACTTGATTGAAATGTTGACGGCAGGGTAAGTCGAATCTGAATGCATGTGTAAACAGTATGGTCGTAAATACTGACTTGTGACCAGTGGTTTCAACCACGATGACCGATGGGGCCACCGCGCTGGTGAGCCCAACAAGGCCGTCATCTGCAGTTTGGCTCTTGCCCGTCTACGTAGCGACATTCGAGGCAATGAGATGGGCACCAATGCCGTGGGCATGGCCCAAAAACTCCTCCTCTTCTGGCGTAAGCCCGCTCGGCGTTGCTGGTGGGAGGGTGTTGAGCTCGAGAATGTTGCGGGTGTCGAGGGCAAGCTCAAGGTCTGGATCCGAAGAGTATGGACCCTCGAGATGAGCGTCATTGGCCTGCGCTAGACCATCGTCTCCTCCTTTTCTCTCCTAAAGACCAAAGACCGTATAATTGCCACCCTTTTCTTTTGTCTCTTACACCTTGTGTATCTTGTTTTCCCCCATTCCCCTGCATTTTCTTTATTCCCTCCCTTTCACTAGGCTATTCCAATGTTTTTTTTTTTCTCGAGACCAGAGTTGGTGGGTGGTGAGGTCGGTCCAGTTGGGCAATGCAAAAGAACATACGACGAAAGAGAGGGTTTTGGTCCATCGAGATTCACAAAGGCGGGCGTCAGGGTGCCATTGGAATTTGGGGTTCTTTGTAAACCTCCTATCTTTTTCTTCTTATGTCCGATATACAGCACAGAGATAATTCCACTACACAAAGACTGTACGTATATTACCGTATTAGGTCATGTTTGGATGTATGTGAAAGTTGCATTGCTTAGAAGACATGCACCTTGTTGATCTTGAACCCTCAACTTGAACATGTTGCCTCTTTCATCTTCGCTAAATACCTTACGGAGCTATCTCGCACGTGCGAACATCATGCCAGCGGTTATCACTTGCGCAGGGATATTATCATCCTGGTCCAGGATTCGTACCCAAGACGAAGTTCAGATCCTGTCTTCATGTTAACTCTTCGTTCTTTATAGAACCCAATCTACTCACCTCTAGTTTCTCCTGCACTCCCTCATTATCACCGTCAAATGTAAAAGTCGCCAGCCTCTTCTTCTTCTTCTTCTGAAGACCAATGATGTTCTGCTAGGTGTCAGCTTTCTTCGAGGTTTGACGCTTAGGATGTATATACCTCTTCCACGGTGTTCTTCATGATATATCGGAAGATCTTGACCTCTTTGGTCTGGCCCATTCTCAACGCTCGGGCTACCGCTTGGTCCTCTACGGATGGATTCCATTGTGGCTCGACGATGTGTACCACGTTGGCTACAGTGAGATTCAACCTTTTATTGATTAGCAAAGATGTATATGAAGCATTCAACAGGAATCTCACCCGACTGCACCGGTCTCAATAGACATAAGCAGCACTGTTACTTTTGGGTCATGGCGGAACGTGTCAAGACGTTTGGACCTTTCTATGTAGCTGGTGCGCCCGTCAATGTGAACATGGGAGATCTCCGCCATGTTGCAAAGCTGCCGCAAAGCATCCAGAGTAGAGGTCCAGTATGAGAAGACGATACTAATAGCTTTGTTAGCTGGAACCTGCCGACCGAGTTATTAAAGGCACCTACTGCTTGGCTTCTGTCCCATAACGGTATACTTGGTTCACTACTGCTGAGAGTTTGGTCGAATGAGGTTTAGTTGAAGGTGCCTCTTGTGACATCGTCTCGTTGCTCCTACTATAGTCGGGCCTGGGGCTGAGTCCTGACTCGGGATAGGGACTCGATAGATGAAGTGGCCGATTACAGTCTGGACAAAACGAAAACGACTCTAGAAGCAAGGAATCATCCTCGCTGAATTCGGAACATCTTTCGCACTTTGCACTTGGCTTCTGCGGGGAAAGATATGTCGAAAGTCCCGAAGCTGGAAGTGTTCCCTTGTTGCAGAGCATGCGCATCTTTAAGATCGTGGTGAAGAGAATGTTATATTTCTTGATATTGCTGGCGCCACTGATAATCCTGTCAATCGCGCGTCTTGACTGTTCCAGGATCTTTTCATAGAGGATGCGTTCCTCCGTAGATAGAGAAAGACAAATACTCTCTTCAGATGACTTGAGAAGATCGAGATGGCTTTCTGTTCTTCGTAGACAGTAAGCTCGTAGGTAATCACGGAGTGGTCTAGCATAATTGGGCCCTCCCTAGGATAATGGTGCCAGGATGTTGCTATGAAAGGCCGATTTGGAGGGAAATGGTGGCAACCGAAGGAATGATGCCAGCGATGCCAGTTCCCCCAGCTTGTTTTGGATAGGGGTTCCGGTCATACACCATCTTCGATTAGTTGTGAGGCTGGAAACGGCACGAAACTGTTCGGAAGTTGAATTTCTGATCCAATGTGCTATGATAGGTAGTCAGACTAATGTTGCTAAGAAAGGGCGTACGGCGATACCTTCGTCTAAGACAACTCTATACCAGTTCATCTGACCCAGCACATCAAGGCAATCTCTGTCGGCAACCACCGTTGCATATGTTGTCAAGATAATTCTGGATGAAGTCAAATCCTCTTTATTGAAGGTTCGTTTCGGTCCATGAAAGACTAGGTAAGTACTCGCATATGCTACGCAAACCTGTTCTTCATATTGACAGACGTTAGAGTGGAAGGTGGTCTTCAAAGCGGCATGGAAGACTTTCGAGACAGATTTTGGACCCATTATGACCAGTCTCGCAAGTCGCCGAACACTGCTAGAAAGCGAGAAATCTTTTGCTTCCTTCTACGAGATGAAAAGCATGCGTGAAAAGATTAGCACGGTTTACGATGAACAACTAAAACAGGCGAAACTGTGTAACGACGAGCGACACCGAGCCAACATGCGCGAGATAAAAGTCAAATTGCAGAGCCCAGATTATCAGATCCATCAAGAACTCTCTGCCGATGACAGGGAGAAAAGCCACTCCGGGAAATGGATCTTTAAACACCCAAGGTTTGAGTCATGGTATGACAGTAGGGCCAATGGCAGTATGATATTGTATATCAATGGCATCCCAGGCGCTGGTAGGTCGAATCAAACATTGCCGGCGTTTCCAGTGGCTGAACCAGATAATAGGAAAAACGACTTTGATGTCAACAGTTATTGAACAACTCTTAAGAGAAGACGGTTCTGCCGGTGGTAAAAGCTCAGTCGCGTACTTCTATTTCAAACACATCCAGAAGTTGGCACATAATTCTTTCCTACGTGCTCTTCTAGAGCAGCTCATTGACCAGAATCCGGTACTCTCAAACAAAATGTTCGATGATCTTTCCAAAATTGAAGGCGGTGACTTGAGGAGGACGGCAAAATTACAAGAATTTATTGAGCAGGCTTTTGAAACGTGCCCTGTCTCCTTCCTGGTCCTAGATGGTCTAGATGAATGTCCCAAAGATGAGGCAGAAAAAACTATCGAATGGATGATATCCAACATTAACCACGACTCCAGGGGAACAAGCTTGAGAGTCATCTTCTCAGGTCAGCGTGATGGTGTCTTGGATACACTTCTTAAGTCATACCCATCAATATCTCTTGATGCATCCGAGACACCCGTCCACAATGAGGATATTGAGCGTTACGGTGCGGAGTTTTGCAGAAAGATTCAAAAAGAGTTTAATCTATCCCAAGAAATGCAGCACGAGATATTCTCAAAGGTGCTGGACGGGACAAAAGGGGATTCCATACTTTGCGACATCTTGCTAGTAGCCGGAAATACTAATGGAGTTACCAGGAATGTTTCTATACGCTCGCGTTGTTTTGAAGAATCTCTTCGAACAAGCAACGCTCCTGGATTTGAACAAAGAGATTCGGCCTGACACTTTCCCTGAGGGCATCGAGGATGCATAGGTTTATCTTTTCGGTTTCTACGCGAGGTCTCACTGACAGCTTCGATATACTACATATGCTCGAGTTGCTTGCCGAGTATTGGAGAAGCCTAGTAAGGGGCGCACTCTTCAACTGCTTGGCTTAGTTATCACTGCTCAACGACCATTGAGGTGGCGAGAGATTCAGGCATTTTTCTGCATCGACCCAAAGCAAGGAGAAGTGGACTACGATAACCTTCATCTACGCAAGACTAGCAAGAAGCTTTGTGGAGCCCTTGTCGACGTTCAGCGAGTTGCTGGAGTTGATTCAGCATCAGAAGATATAATTCGGATTGTACATCCAACAGCCACAAGGTTCGTGACCTCAACGCGTAGAGCAAGTGGTGAGTTCTAACTTGAACTTCAGTTATCTAGTTGAGAGACAAATTATCAACCCGAGTCTCGAGCAGGTCAAGTTGTCTACGTTCTGTTCCCAGTACCTAACATCGGAACCGTTCAAGGCTGGTCTAAGTAATGAGCAAAGAATCTCCAAAGCAGTTCCTGGATACTACGCTTTTCTGGACTATGCAGCACAGAATTAGTATGACCATGCCGGATCTCTCATCAGATCTTCCAATGAAGTGGAAGTATCCAAGGCCAATGAAGCTCTCAACTCGCTGCAGGCGTTTTTCGAAGCTTATGTGAAGAAAGAGTCATTGCAGGATTACCACGCTGGGCAGAGTTCTACTCGAGCCATCGATCTGTATAACGATCTTGCACGGGACGGACGAGTCCGGAACCAGGAACTTGGCATTGAACTTCGCACGACTCTGATCCGGCAACAAATTGAGCAGATTTATCGAGACAACTTAGCACTTGGACAAAGAGTCGTATTTGACCTTTACGAACCTAGTCTCGCGCTGAAGTGCCACAAATCTTGGTGTTCCTTCTTCACCGGAAACTTTGAGACCATACAGCAACGTCAGGCACACATCGATCGCCACGAGCGCTCATTTCATTGTACAGTGGAAGGCTGCTTCACTGCAAACCTTGGATTTGATTCCATCTCCGCACTAGAGACGCATCAGAGCACTTGGCATCCGATTGAGACGGACGAAATTCATTTTGTAACGCGGAGGGAGACAAGAGAACACAAATCTCTTCCAGGTGCAGTCAGATCAGGAGACGTTGAAGCTGTCGAGTCTATGTTGAACTCTCACCGACGACTCGGAGACCAGTTGCATTATTCTCTATTCGAAGCAGTTGAGTTGGGCCATCCTAAGATCTGCGAACTATTGCTGGACCGAGGAGCAGATCCTAATCTCGTTCACAAAAGGACTTCTCCACTTGTCGAAGCTGTTTCTCATGGTTACCTGGAAGTGGTTGACACGCTCCTAACCCATGCAAGGGTGGCAATTCAACCTCAAACATCAAGTAATGCCTTTCAACGAGCATGCTCGCAGAGGCAGTTGAGCGTTGTCAGGCGGTTGCGCGAGAGGCTGTATGGAAGATGTTAAGCCCGATATCTTGGCCCGGTGTATTTGGAATAACGACGCGACCTTGTTGAAATACCTTCTTGATCAAGGGTTTGCAAACTTCATTGATGAGAGATACAAAAGGCCTGAATCTGTGCCAGGCAGCGAGATTCTTGAAATACTCTTGGCTACTGGACGTCCTGATCTTGGGTATCTTGATGTTTATGATGCCATCGTGAAAGGATGCGTTGAACAAGCCAAGATGATGTTATCCTATCATCACTTCCACGCTTCTGGACGCGAAAAACATATGCTTGTAGAGCTTTCCCGCATGGAAAACATGGAGGAGCTTATAACCCTGATCGAGAAAGTTGAAGCGGCGGGAGCGTCTGCGACTGAATAAGTCTAGGACATCGACTTCCCACAACATCAAGGCATACTCCTTTTGACACAGGCATTATCAATTGACTTAACAGATTCTTGATATAATAGAGCTTAATATTGTGTTTCTTCTCTCAGGCTCCGATACCATCACTACCTCGTTATCATCCATTGTAAAAGAAAAAGAAAAGAAAGAAAACACGGGGAGAAAATATGAAACATTGCTATATTGACCAGAGTTTTCCGTATACTGCTAGCAATCTATCCTCAAACTCCCTCATCAGCATGTGTAGATTACTATTCGATTAACAAAATTCTACCATAAATCTTAATATAAGAGGCTAGCTCAAGTTTAATATTCATAATAAAGAGGGGTAAATTGACCAACAAAAGAAAGAAGGATATGCAATAGCCGCAACCTCTGAAGGAATGCTACGCTGCTTGATGACGCTTTGCAAGTTGCACCAAGGGTCCGTCTCTAATTCCCACGAATATATCATGTAGCTGGTACTGATCAAGAGTTCGGCGTCCCTCGATAGCATCAGGACTGCCACCACCGACATTGTTGGTAGCATCACGCCTTATCTCAAAGTTGTAAATAACCCTGGCCAAGACCAGACTCATCTCGAGGTAAGCCAGGTTCTTTCCAACACATCCCCGAGGCCCAGCAGAGAAAGGCATAAAGGCGCTCTGGGCCAGAGAAACACTCTCAGCTGAAACACCGGACTCATCCTTTTCATCGACGATCCAACGTTCTGGGCGGAACTTGAACGGTTCCGGGTAGAACTCGGGGTTGTGGTGTAGACAGTATGCTGCCGTGCTAACTTTTATGCCTTCGGGGATATACTGCCCATCGACGATGATGCCGCCCTTCTCGACCTCTCGCGAGAGATCGGCTGGAATCGGAGGACTCATACGCAATGTCTCGTCAATGAAAGCCCGAAGATAGTGACAAGAGTAAAGAGCCGGGCCGTTCCTAATCTCATCAGCGCTAGAGAAAGCAGAGGTAATCTCCTTTACAAGCTTCTCCTGTGCCTGAGGATTGCGCGAGAGATAAAAGAAAGCAGCAGCTGTGCTAATAGCGGTTGTATCAGAACCAGCAATAATGAGAGACTCACTCTCGCCGAAAAGCTCATCCTTGGTGTATCCCTTTCCAGTCCCGGGGTCCACAGCCCGGAAGAGATAGTGAAAGAAGTCTTTTCGGGTGTCAGATTCGGGCTTGTTTAGGTTTTGAGCCTCGTCTTCGACTTTTGCTCTCTCGGCGAAGCATGTCTCGACAAAGGTTTGCCATTGACTCAGTGCGGGCGGTGCGGCGGCAGCGAGGAGTCGGTTCAGGCCCCGAGGCTTAAGCCATACCCATAGAGCAGTAAATGGGGAATAGGCAAGCTGGATGTTAAATTAGTCGCAGTTCTGTTTTATCAGGGTTCTTGGAGATTCTTACGGGGTGATGAATGGTCATAAAGTCAGTCAGAAGCCCTGGGATATGTCGTAGATCGCTGTTGTGCTCCTTCATGCCAAAGGATTTGCCAAAACAAAGATCTCCAAGGATGTCAAAGATGAGATGATCTGCCCACCGAGCCATGTTTATGGACTCGGACCACTTCTTCTCGCCGATCTCTTGGTTGATCAACTCGAACCATCGATCAATGTTCTGTTGAATGAATGGCTCACAAGAGCGTAGTGCCTTATCAGAAAAGGCGTTGTTCATGACACGTCTTTTACGAGCATGGATGGTCTTATCGATGGTGTTCCATGTTGTCATAGCATGGATGCTGCGAGGGTATGCCTTGTAGTACTCGGCCTTTTTGACATTGGCCTTGTTGTTGAAAATGGTCTTGAGACCGGTAGGTGTGTTGAACAGGACGCTGTCTGGTGTGATACGAAAGTTTGGGCCTGTAAGATATGTATATGTCAGATCATAGTCTGTCTTGTTCTGTTCAGAGGGTATAAACCTACCATACTTCTGCTGCAATTGTAAGAACCAGATATGGCGATTCTGCTTTCGAGTGTGGTAGTACGCAGGGAATGCTGAGATGCGTGCCCAGAAGGGACCTGGAAACTTGGCAAGAGGATGAAAGTAAAGTCTATACACAACCGTAGCAATGATCCAACCCAAAGCTAGGAAGGCTACCAGAGCCAAAGCTTGAGAGGGAGAAACTTTTTCCACTGTGTGTTGAATGAACATGGTTGTTTGTGATCTTACATTCAGAGCATGGGAGAGCAACTACTCGACGGGGGGAGGCCAGGTTATTTAATGCAAGCTAGTCTGTCAGAAATCATCGATTCATAACTAAGGTGATTGCAACACCGTCCCTAAATGATTGTTACTGCAGGTGGCAAAGTATTAACTCCAATAAGCAATAAGTGACGAAGGCCTCGCCTACTTGGAGATACTATCAGCTAGGGCTGTTATTTGCTTTTTAGCCAAGTCCCTCTAAGTAACTGCAAGCCACGTTGAGAGCCTGATAACAGCCTGATGACTTCATAACTTGGCATAACTACGAGTGGAAGGCCTCTTTTCTGCAGGCTTCTGCAACGTAGCAAGCTGACAATCTTTGAGGGTGTTGATCGCAGCCTTGTCATTGTCGCCAACGTTTACCTGCAGGCTCGATTCTCTGATCTCTGATTCAAAATAGCTCTTGGAACGTGCATGCTGCGTGGCTCGGGTAATCTGGAAGCTACTCGGTTGCTTCAGATATTTGTGACTCGTTTACTGTTGTGCGTCGAATCTGATGTATAGTTTTGTGATACGTTTTAGCATGGTCCCTTGCATCAGTGTCACCGATGGCTTGGGGCCTGGCAGCCTGGGTGCCTAGGTATCTTAGCATGGAAGATCTCCAATGATCCCTGTTGATTCTATGATGATTACGGTGGAGTAGGAATGGAGATCTACAATTTGTTTCCAAGACGCCGTCTAAATATCCATTAGTGCTGTCAAGGTATATCAACCCAAACTTCTCTAACTCCCCAGAGAACACTCGTTTTTCACGCATCGCACATCGCAAACTAAACTCTATAGAGATATCTGGAACATTCTTGATGTGGACTTGCATTGTCTTGCATGCACGTTACCCTCAGTGCCAGTTGTGGGGGGGGGCATCATGAAGGCTCCATATTTAATGCAGATTATGATCGTGTAACTGTAACAAAGATCAGTGAATTTTCAATCGAGGTCAGCGTTTAGCATCCAATCATGGCTTGAGAATTCTCTCAAAACAAAGTTTATAATTAATTTCTCGGCACGACCCTAGTCCTTAACCCCTGTCTGTATCCGATGGTCCCCGGCACTTGGAGATCTGATCTGTCATGATCGCTCAATTGCCACGAGTTTTCTCCTCCTCGATTTCGTCATATTGGCTCAAATTGGTTCAAAAAGATGATGATTCCTGACCAAGCACAGTAGAAGATGTCCCATGCTGCACTCGGCTTCGGCTTCAGCCCGGTTCGATAATTTGGCAAAAGAGTAGACTGGATCCTGTAGTGTGATGAAAAGCAAAGTTTGAATAGTGTGACCACGCTCAGACCTCCTGCCAGGCCACTATAATCAACCCGTGACTGTTGGCGTAAGTGAATCAAGCACTGAAATCCTTCTCATTGGCCCTTTATTCGAGTGTTGTTGGTTAGTGAAGTTTATTTACGCCCAAATCAACTTCTCATTCACCGTGCACATCTCAATAGGGTTGTGATAGAGACTAGTGTGATAGCATTGCGTCTGGTACCTGCTTAAATATGTGACTACTTTTTAGATAGTTCATCCGAACTATCACATTTCATAAGTTACGAAACAAGCATCTCCAGCAGGTAGATTAGACTGAAACATGGCGATTATATTATATTAATCCTGTGTTCCGTCTTTGCCGACTTACCCATGATCAAGGATGAAGGAAGAGGCTTTGATAAGCCCTTGTTTTGTCGAAAGCAAAATATGATTTACCTATATTGGAAAAACAGGACAAGAGCATGCTCGATTACGACGCTTCACGGACGAGTGATGGAAGGGGTAATAACTCGCGAGATGCATCACAAAGATGCTAATCGTTGCCGTTTCATTGCACCGTTATGAAACCGTCTCAACTCCCAGGATAAGATAGACGACAAGACTTAAAGTTTAAAAGATAAGGGGACACAGCGATCTGGCGTCATGTGGCACCAGCTGTACGAATGAGGTAGAATAGGTACCTGCATATAAAGATTGGGGGCGTAACGCTCAGATTACATGACAATACAATTTTTATCGAGATATTTCGATTTCTATGGTAGAGAAAAGGCTTCCTGAATGCCCATAATGTTGAATTGCGAGTTTGGCAAACCCTGGCCAGGCATTATCCAGTGCTACACCATTATCCCGGCATCCAGCTCAATGGCATTTTGAGAGATGAAGAAATATTCTGATAAACGATTCGAGATAATTGTTAAGCGACTCGAAGTCGTAAGCTTGTAGCATGTCGTTGAACCATGGTGTCAGCGGATTATTGCCCGGCCCTCATGTGGCTTATCGCATCCTATCTCTTAAATCCGGAAGAGAACAAGCCGATGCGCTCGTATTCTTTACCCACTCCGCGATATATAAAGATTCGTATTCAGTTATACGGGACTCGGCATCGAAGCGAATATAGTCCGTACTCGTATAGCACATCAACAGTGGGTTATTCAGCACAGCCTCAATAAATTTATGTAGATAAGAAGACTATGACACTATTCAGGCTTTTAAAGTTGGCAAGAATCTGGGGTAAACGGCGTGATCAGCCGGGATCGCCCATTCTTAGCTAGATATAGCGCCCCAACCTCTTCTACTATTGGACATGCAAGGGCTGCAAGTCTTGGCCGAGACGTCGATGACATGTATCCCCGATTCCCGAGGGCCCCGCGACTTTATCATTTATTCCAACCTTCGCCTTTTTCACCTTTTGCCTGACATTATCTTTTTCATTCGCCTTCATGACTCACGACTGATTTTACCTGTTCCTTTGATACCCATATCCATATCCTTAACCCTACTATATCCATTTGATGCTTACGTCCCTAACTCTTGGGCTCCTTCACCTCCAGAAGTCATTCCCCTCACCGTTACGATATGGCGTCCCTCCTCCGCATCGCCACCACTTTAACCTCAACGCTTCTGATTGCCTCGGTACCTTTTGCTTCGGCGCAAGAATGTAGTTTGAAAACCCTCAAGACCTCATACCCAGCGCCTGCCACTGCAGAAAACTGGACCTATAATGTCATCGCCAACGAACTTAGACGACCTCGGGGCATCTTGTTTGATAGCGAGGGCGCTCTAATTGTCATAGATTCTGGGAATGGCATAATCCATTTTGAGCTCGATGATGAGGGAGGAACATGCTTGCAAGTGAGCAAAAAGACGACATTGCTCAAGAAAGATAACGTAGGTCACTTATGCACTTGACTTCTCGTCTTAAGACAACTGGCTGACATGCTACTCAGCTCAACCACGCCATCGCCCTCTCCAAAGATGGCCGCACCATCTACGCTTCTACCTCAGACGAAGTCTTCTCATGGTCTTACGATCCGAAAAAGGTCACTCTTAGTAGTTCTTCAGAGCAAACCTTAGTCGGCAACATGAGCAACGGCGGCCATACATCACGCACTCTACTCGTCTCACAGAAATACCCGGACATGCTCCTCGTCTCCCGCGGAAGCGATAGCAACGACGACAAAGGGGCTGAAGATCGCGAATCCGGCCGCTCTCAGCTCCGCGCCTTCAACATATCTTCCTTCAGCAGCAACTCCGATGCCAAGCCCTACGACTACCTTGATGGCGACCTCCTCGGCTGGGGTCTGCGAAACTCAGTCGGTGTGGCAGAGCACCCCGAGACCGGTGGCATCTTCAGCGTGGAGAACTCAGTCGATGAATTACACCGCAATGGCAAGGATATCCACTCGGACAACCCTGGCGAAGAGATGAATTTCCACGGCTACCTCAACGGCTCCAAGAAGGATCAAGGTGGCAATTACGGCTACCCTCTTTGCTACACACTCTGGTCCACAAAGGGCTTTCCTGACCTCGGCGACCTCAAGACAGGCGACCAGTTTCCCGCTGACCGTCAGTCTGACGATGATGATGCCAAAGCACTGACCGACGAGGATTGCACATCCGATTACGTACCTCCAGTCCTGGCTTTCCAAGCCCACACAGCGCCTCTGGACCTGAAGTTTGACGAGAACGGTACAAGGGCCTATGTCTCTTTCCACGGAAGCTGTAAGTTCAATTTTTCACACGAATCCCCTGGATCAATATGCTAACAATAGAACTAGGGAACCGTAATCCCCCAGTTGGATACGAGGTCTCATACGCAGAGTTCGAGAACGGGCGTCCTGCTTCCTCCTCGCGAAGCATGAACGCCACCACACCCATCATCTACAACAAAGACTTGACCAAATGTCCCGACGATTGCTTCCGTCCTGTCGGTCTGGCGTGGGACTCCGAGGGCCGACTGTGGTTCAGCTCCGACAAGACAGGCGAGATCTTTGTGTTGAGCCAAGAGAGAAGACAGGGCTCCAGCGGAGGCAACGGCTCTCAGAGTGGCGGTAGTGACGACGATGGCGATGACAACTCTGCCTATTCTTTGCGGCCGGGTTCAGCTGCTTTGATCGTGACGTTGGCTGCTGTCATTATGGGTGGTTTCCTTGCGTGATATCTTTAATTGATTGGTGGTCTTGGGTCTCGATTGACGTTCTTCGAGAGGAATTGAGAGTACGTTTATGATTGTACGACTGCTTGGTGTTTGGCGCAAAGTCTCTTGGTTAAAGCAATTCAGCAATGTTCGAGCGTAGCCACGTTATCCTAGTACATAAAATTGTTCAAGTTCTCAACTCTATTACCAAAAGCCAACCAACTGGAAGAAATTGGCTCTTTTTATCCATCGTCGCAGGTTTCCACCAAGGCTCTAAGTCTTGTCATATACGCGTAACTCTTCTATAGCATGCATGATTCGGCTATAACCACGCATCATCACTTTGCGTCCAATTTCGGGTTCAAGAGGATATAACAAGATAATCACCCTTTTGTTTGCCTTGAACGCCTGGCTCTCCTATTTGTACTCATCATCGCGTTGCTTTACTTCGCTGTACTCTATTCCTCAATCGTCTTGACACACTCCCACTCTCCTCGAAGGTTCTCCTTCCACAACGACACCTTGTTGTCCTGACCACTGACTGCCAGCACATTACCGCTGAGCGACCAGCTAACTCTCCAAACAGCCGCCTCGAAGGGGAGGACCTTGGATTCCCACTGGGTAGGGTTCGAGGGGTCGGATGTCCAGATGCGGACTGTCTTATCCTGCGAGGCAGAAGCGATGTATGACTTCTGGAGGACAGTGGGAGACCAGGCAACGTCGCGGACCCAGTCGGTGTGGCCGGTCAGGGGCTCACGCTCCTGCTTGTAGCTCTGGGAAGCAGGGTCAAATGCCCAAATCTTGAGGACGTTGTCGCTGCCGCCGGTGACGAATCGTCGGTTGCCGGTAGCACCAGGGCCGGGGGCGCTGCTGACGATACTGCCAGGAGTGGTAGCGGGAGCCCAAGAGACAGAGTTGACGCCAAGACCGTGGGCGGCAAAGGTAGTATGGTCGATGCTGTTGTCCTTAAACTCGAGAACGCTCACGTTGCCGTCGGAGGAGGCGCAAGCTAGCAGGCAACCAGCCTCGTGGGGAGACCAGGAGACGATGTTGACCGAGGCCTTGTGTAGGGGAAAGTCGTAGATGCGCTGCCATGCGTTGTTCTGTCCACCTTGCTCCTTCCAGATAAACACCTTGCCATCGTAACCAGCCGATGCCAGGATGTTGCCGTACTTGGGATGTGCCCAAGCGACACACCAGACGGCACCCTCATGTCTATACATCCCTTCCAGTCAGTTTCTCCATATATGACCTGGCGAGCTTTCGTACTAACCCCTTGAGAGTCTCTACCAATCGCTGGGTCTCGCCCTCAATCTCAAAGATCTTGATTGTCTTGTCGCCAGAGCAGGTTGCTAGCTTGCGGCCGTAGTAGTCGAGGACAGCATCATGCTGGAGAAGCTGTCAGTGTAGTTCGAGATCGCAGGTATCATTGTAATTCGTATCGTGCAGGCTTCAGCCATGCATCACATAGCTTCTGAGAGCATCAATCGGGAACGGAACGTACAATCATGTCCTCGTGGCCGGAGTTGGAGATAACTTGCGCCGACTAAAGGGGTGGGGAGTTAGCTTTGTTGCATCATGTTAAGCTATTTGCCGAAGATGGAAAGAGATCCCATCGCGTAGAGAACATACCATCGTGTCGAAATTTATGACAGAGCTACAGCGCAAGAGAAAACAGAAAGGGGATGAATTAAAGGAAGTTGGCTATCAGAGGACACGATACCGCCCATGACCTGGAGCTATCTGGCCCGCGCCAGAACGTGGCGGTGGTGACAGTTGGCCAAGCTGTGATCACGTGGATAGAAGCGTGATCTTCTCACCCCCACTTGCCGCATTGGCTTCCGGATGATGCGGTACGTATCGGTCCATTCTTGCCTCGGCGCATGCTTCCCCGGACGGTAGAGCGGGCGCGCAATCACGAGCCATCGGGACTCGGATTCTGGGGAATGGGGGCTCTTAGATTATTCATCTACAACCTCACTACTACTTTGATCTTGTACTTTACTACTTCTTGTTGCGACCAGGGTCTTGTTTTCTGATATTTCATCCGATACCACACTGCAGTACCATCTTCTCTCAGTAATTATCCATCCTCTTTAAGCCGCCACTAGACACCCCGCCTTGACCGAGGCATACTGCTACATCAGGATCTAGACTTTAACGGCACTTTACGCTTTGTTATCAGACGCTCAACTGCAGGTATACACAACCATGGCGGACGCTTCATGTAGCGGTGGTACGCCCTTCAAGCGCCTGATCGACCATCAAGCTCGAGATGTTAGCCATCATCAAGATCGACTTGTAGACCGCGCTGGTCCTCAAGGTCATGGTGTAAGTATTCTGATACTCCCTGTAAACCCATAAGCTGACCTCCGCTAGTCATTCAGATCTGCACCACAGCATATGCAAGGTGCGGATGGCTTTGGCGCATTTATGGATGGCGCTTCAACTCTTCCAGGAGTACCTCATCATCACGCAGCTGGAAGATTAGCAGCACATGCCGCTGTCCTCGAGCAAGGTCATTCCCCTGCATTTCACGCCGCGCAATCACCACACTTCCAGCAGGGCCATCATTCTCCCTCTGTCGACGTGAGCAACTGGGCAGCTGACTTTAGCCGCTTCTCGAATCAGTCCCAGCAACGGCAACCTGCTCAGAACGGCTTCTCCCAGGCTACACCTCAAATGCACCAGCCAACCCCTCAGATGAACTTTCAATCCCCTTTCATGCAGCGTAACCCTGCCTTCTCGCCCATGTACGGACAGGCCAATGGCGCCTTTATGAACGGCAATGCAGCAACGGCACAGCAGCCTGGTGTAGAGGCTGGTTTTGACGACGAAGTGTCAAAATGGATGGCAAGCAACAGCGGCGGTGGAATGGAGGAAGTTGATGCCATGATGGATCAAATGGCTCGTGAGCTGGAACTCAACGATGCAGCGATAGCCAAGGCCGAAGAAGAATCGCAGCAAGAAACAGCCCCTGAGCCGGCTCTGGAGATGAACCCAACCAAGCTCGAGACCCCGGATATCGCCAACCTTTCGCTCGAGACGGAGGAGGAACCTGTAGTCTCAGAGCCTGCCGAGGCCGCAAAGACAAAATCTGAAGTTGCAGACGCCGCTGAGCGCCTTCTCGAATCAGTTGAGCATGAAGATGGCGAGAAGTGGAAGAACTCTGTCTTTCTGTCTCTCATGAGAGACTTCCGAGATGGTAGAAAAGATATCATCGACAATGAGATTCGCGAGACGCCCGAGAACGAAACAAACACTTCGAAAGATGCTCAGTGACGACTCTCCGGCACCAAAGAAACTAGAGCTATATCTTCTCAACTCGCTTTTCAGCGCCAGGATACTGTCAAAGATCCATTAATGAACTTGAACAGTCCACATCAGGACGAGTTGACGTCGCGTTGGGAGGTCTCGTCTGTTTATAACGGATTGCCATGGGGCTCAGTACAGTCTTACGGTTCTTGTGCAGAGCATCTTGGTCGGTTAACATACTAAGAATCGCTAGCTCACTTTACCAAGTCAGGGTCATTTAGCAAGTGATCAAGCCGGGAGGGTAAAGGGACAGACAGTATGGAATAATAGAAGTCAGGTCTGCGTAAATAGTGACAGATTTATGTACATTACACTTGTGACAAACTCTCAAACGCAATTAGGTCTTGCGATTTGAATTCGACACATGTCTGGGTTCACGATATCGGTTTGGCTGGGCTAGGTAAATACTTGTAACAACAGATAGTATTATTCACACACGTTTTTTGGGTAGCAGAAACAGAGCTAATATCACAAGATAATCATTTCAATTCAATAAAATAACAGTTCTTTTCATACGCGGGTAGTCGCTCCTATAACTCCAGATCTCCTGTTCCTTTCGTCTGTAGCCCAAAATGCATTCCGTTACATAATTGTCATTCCTTCTCCCATGATGCAGTCTCGAGTAATAATCGAAAATCCAAATGTGGCCCATACACGATGATATAAAATCACAGTCCAATACCGGCCCCCAAGTCTTGAATGCATAACGCCATATGATATCAAAGAAAATAGATCGGAAACAGGGAGTCGTCATGTCATTTATCAGCGGTCCCTTGTTGTGTAAAGGTTCCCTAGGGATCAACTGCTCATGTTGACCTCCATAAGCAACCGCAATCAGAGAGCCCTGGTGTCGCAGCCCGTTGGAACAAATCCCGAGAAAATTTCTTAGTCCCAACATCTGAACGCTCTGAGAAAGACGAAGTCGAATCTTCCTCATCTTCCACAATGGTAACGGTAACTATGTTGCCATCATCGTCCGTGAGTGGATCACATACTGTTCCGTTACCAACCACCTCGCATTGGGTACAAGTGGCTATCGAGTCTTCGTCCCAAACTCGTCGCTCCAGAATCTTGAAGACACGAGGATATGGCGCGAACTGAACATCGAAAACACTACCGGTTCCAGTAGGAATGGTATAAGGATCCGTAGAAGTAGGTTTATCGGGGGGAGTAGAGGTAGTAGACGGGCGCGTATATGGCGAAATAGTTGCGTTTTCGCTGGGGTAGATAAAGATCTCAATGATGGTATTGGGCCAGGTGCAGACCCAGGGTTGTTGTCCCACCTGAACGTTGACCATCTTGTTCTTGAATCGGTGGAAAGCATTATATTCCTCGTAATCTTCTTTGCCATCAGGATCCCATCCTCGCTTGCCCTTTCCAGTAAATGCCTGATCGGACACAACAACAGTCTTGTTGTACGTGGTCTTCAGCCACCAAGCAACACCACGTGTGCTGTCAGCTGTGTCGTTGACCAAGGTCAAAGAGACTGGATCGACAATAATGGGAGGTCGAGTGTCCCAAGGGAATTTGACCTTATCATTGTTAATGGGCTGGATTTTTAATTTGTAATCGACATCGGTCTTGGACTTAGGAGTCGAATAATCCTTGATCTCAATCGAATAAAACGGAAAGATAATGTCGCAGGACCAAGCCGCTTCCTGCTGGGAGTCGTTGAAGCAGGAACTAGCCGTTTGACTAGGATCAATGTTGGGAAATGAGAAGCGGCCTGTGGCCACGGGTGGCAGGTCAGTGGGAATAGCCGTTAGAACTTCAGGTTCGTATGTCGTCGTTGTTGGGGGTGAACTGGAATATTTGCTTGAGAAGAATATTAGTATTGCAATCGAAAGCAGCATGATACAACTTACTCATCATGATCAGGCGGAGGAGGTTTGTGATTCCTGGATAGCATAGTTCCAATCACAGCACCCATAATGATACCCATCAGAACCAGGCCTACTATTAAGAGGCAGATGGCCCAATAGGGCACAATTCCCCATAGCTTCTTCTTTGCCCGTCTTTGCCATTTGTTAACAGTGGGCTTCTCGGAAACTTCGGCGGCAGCGGTGTTGATGTCATGTTGACTTGTCTCAGAGACATTACTTCTAACCGAGGGTCGGGTCCTTGGTAAAGCCAGATCATCGTCCGTGGACGAGAATTCGGGATCGCGAGTTGCCATTCCAATTCCACCAGCACCGGGTATACTTCTGCTAGGGGCAGGAGATGAAGGTTCGGCTACGGGTGATGCGGGTGATACGGGCGATACTGGTGACACTGGTGATGGTGGTGTTTGGGTGGTAGGTTTCGGGACATAAGAGTTATCCGGGTATCTGGTGTAAGGCGGTAGTTCCTCCAAATGACCTAAGGGACCTATCATATCGCCTGCTTCCTCTCCATCCGGCCCTATCTGTCGTTGATAGCTTCCTCCCAGACCATTGAAGCCTACTGGAATCGATGGGTTGTTAGTTTCGCCGGAAGTTGTGTTTTGGGTATAGAGAGCATAAGGATGAGTCGGACCACGGGGACCTCCGTAGGACCGATCTTCAGGTACAACTGCATTGGCGGCGGTGGATGTAGTAGCCACACTCATTGTTCGTTGAGGATACATCTGGTATGGGTGTGAGGGACCAGATGGGCCAGTGTATGGACTTTCTGCACGAATAATGGGAGAATCGGACGATAGGCTCGGATTGTTGCGTACATGGGATCGGTCAGCAGCGGGTGTGCCATCGTTCCGTAGAGCGAGAGAGTCATGGTTTCGGTGTGGCTTAGAGATACTAGAAGGACGGTTCCTGATGGCAGGTGTAATCTCAGATGATACCGGAGCGGCAGGCTGTGATGACTTTGTGGACGCCGTTGGTTGTGAGAAAGACTCGGCTGACGATAGTGATGGTTCGGGTTGAGTATTCGAGTTAGAGCTAGGGTTCGTAGAGGATGAGGGGGCGGCGTTGTCGGTAGGTCGGAAGCCATCGGCAACCATCATAGCACTGAGGTCGTAGCCATCGTCTGTAACACCACTGCCAGCGGACAGCCTCAACGAACGCGAGCGTCTAGTCGATGAGTGACGCGAGAAGCTAGAGTCCTTGCCGTTGTTGGAATCCATGGCGTGGTGAAAAGGGAGGCCAGGGCTTCAAGCCAGAGACGCCGGCAAGGGCGTGCCCTACAGGTTGTGAATTGTCGGGCGTTGAAGTCGAAGTCGTGATCCAAGGGGTAATCTACGGTCGGGTTCGAAGGGTGAGCGGTCGGCAGGTCAGAGGAAGGGATGCCGCCTTGATCGGAAGAGGCCTTGTCGAAAAGGCGTCGAAGCGAAGCGAGCGAAATGTCGAGTTCGAAATGGTGATGTCGATGACTCGGATCGAATCTCGGATGAGCGAAGGTGATTGATGATGGTGATGGTCTGTCTGTGGTTGGGATGGATGGATCGATGGGGATTGACGGGATGGACAGAACTGCAAAAAGCCAAGAACGAGAAAGCGGGTTTCGAGAGGGAGCGAGGGAGCGACTGAGTGGCTAGAAGGAGGGAGAGCAGACCAACAGGAGACGGGCAGGCGCCATACCATAACACACAGCACCCACAAAGGAGGGTCCCTCAGCGGGCTGTAGTGGATACACTGTGCAAGTGCCCCATCATAAGCCAGTAAGAACTGGTCTGGAAAGGGGAAGAGGCCTACTAAGCTAAAGATGGTCTAGAACTGCTGGGCTAGTACCCAAGGAAGGTTTTTGTTTTCATGGACTTAGTTTACAGTCAGGGCGAGCGCTGAACCAGCAAAACTTAATGAAAAGAAGCGGCAGCTGAACGAGCATTGATTGAGAAGACGTATTCAAACATTCTTCAATAGACATGATCTACACACGGAGACTTATCATACCCTCATTCTAAGGGTGCAATTGATTCGTGGACCATTCTGTGTCGCCATTTGCGAGTCAGGATAAATCAAAACCCTCCCCCTGTCCGGGTTGCCAGGTTTGGCCAGCGGACCTGGCTAGAGGCGACAATCCTGTCCCGGCTCATGCGATTGGTGGCCCAAGGACTCGTTTCGAGCGACAACCATCTTGGAGCGGTTTCAGCGCGCAGCACTGGGCTTTGGGTGGACGGGGAGGTTTCATTCCTGCGTCATTGCAAATGGAACACGCCTCTATTTTTGAGCTTTTCTCTGCATAACGATGCTGTTATTGTTTAAGTGGAGGTGCCTTCGACGTCTCGTATACGCACCATGCTCGGAACCTTCACCTAGTGCTGGCTGCTACTAGATTCTGCCGTTCGTGTCTGACATTGATGTTAATGGAAAGCTCGGCTTTAACAGTCATCCATCTCTGCTCGTTTTCACCGTCATGTCATGGGAAGTCGTCGGCTCTTTTCCAGCTTGGCAACCAAACCTGACTAGGTGTCGCACAGAGCCGGTAACATGCTCCGAGGAATTGGCCTTGCCATTTTCATCCATTTTTACACGGCAAAGTCCATGCAGAATAGGAAGTTGTGATTTGTCTTCTTACGAGTTAACAACTGCCGTTGTGAGTTACAGGCAAGCAGATGGTTCGATAAATGATCAACATATGCCGAAATTGCGTAGAAGAGCATAAATGGCTAACAAGTTAGAACATGTTTCTAGATAAGAACCAACTGAAATGCCTATAAGATTTATTATTTCATCTCATAGCTCTTTTGCCTAAGCTTAGGTAAATATCTAGATTACTTGCCGGATCGCCTGGCGAGGTATTAACAACGGTTCGTTATTGAGGGTATAGGTGAACATATAAAGGTATGAGAATCTGGCTGGCTGCGCTGACTTTCACCTGGGGATTCCTGAGTGCTATTGTTTCACTGCATGTCTCGTCAAAGAATCGGCTGTTCCAGTGCTTCCTTGCTTCCGTCACATTCCTTGCACCGCTTTAGATGGCGATCCCGGCCGTGCCGATGTTGTTTTCTCGGCGTTCATCGAATCTCCATTCTTCTCCGTCTCCGCTGATCTCGGCAGGATGATCAAAATATTTGCTCAGCAAAGCGAAAATCCCCCCAGCTTCATATAAGAGGTCCACATATTACCCTGAATCCCTTTGCGTTTCCAAGTTTTTCTTCCGCCTTTTCTGGAATTGTCATTGTTAATTTTAGATAGCGACTTTCTGAAAAATTAGCCAGGGTTGCGGGATTAAGCACTTTCTGGTTGAGATGGATCTCTCAGTTTGTGGTTTGATAGCATCGAGGCAAACTCGGACATCCGACTTGGCGTCTTTGCCGTACCGAGTTACCTCTCATCTCACCTGTGTCTCTAGCGTACAGCTGTACTCCTACTCAGCTTATGCTTCGGAAACGTGCGACATAATTCGGGAGCATGGTCCATCGTGCACCGACTTCGGCAGTGTCCAACCAGAATCGTGATTTCGAGTTTCCCAAGATGCAGACAAGTTAGACGATTTCGATTTATGCGTTGTCACCGAGAAGATGGTGTCGGATCTAGGACGCCTATTGCTCTTCACGTAGGCAGGTGAGTTCGCTTTCTTATAATCAAACACACCGGTGGAAAGTGAAGCGCTGTAAATGCTCGCCTTGTTTTTCTACCCATTCACGTCTCGTGTAGTAGTCCAACTGCCGGCTGCGAAATCAGCCAACCACGAAATGAAATCTGACTCTTGGGTCACCTTTTGAACCACATGTTCCACATACAATTTGTTAGTTCAAGACCGCACTCGCATATACCAGAGATCACACGAGTGCTAAGCACAGATCCTTCCAAGAAGGATTGATGATTAAGATAAAAAATGGGTTGACTGGCGATTATATTGTATCACCTTAGATAACCCAATCTAATCTACAACTGGCTGATTGTGGCGATAGCAACAAGTTGGGAATGTTACCCTACAGATTACCCTGATACGGGCAGTCCAAAGTCCATTTACAGAGTCAACCAACGAATTCAAGAAAGACATTCACATGCAGTTCCTCGAACCTTCATCCCGGGTTCGTCAGCCTTACAATTCGCATTTGTCTTTTACACTTCATATGCTGTAGAGGTTTCTAACGATCAATTTACACGCGCTACTCTTGCCAACGTCCAGTTATCTCATCACATTTCTCACCTCGCAACAAGTGCATAAACCTGACCAAACCCTTCCAATCCCATCATGTCACCATACTCCATGTCGTTCCCCTCTTCTGACATAGATGGCAGCTGGGAGGTTCAGCGACCAACCAGCCAACCCTGTACCGCGGCAGCGTGCAGCAACACTCCCTTGCTCACAACCAATCGCCGCACTTTGACGCTCTTGCTCTGCAGCAACGAAACGTCGTCCACTGTGAATTGTGCCCCGCGTCTGCATCTTTTTACTCACAACTCAACTCCAGGCTCGGAGACCACGCGCGCACCCGCGGAGAGAACAGTGCACTGCAGCCTCGTTTACCTTGTTTCGTTGCAAACAAAAGGCAGAGGAAAGGCAGCCACAGCGAAATGCGTCGCTGCATAACGTCCGGGCGCCCACTACTCTTTAGCGTTCGCATGGCTCCGCAGCCTGTCGTGTTGATCTCAAGCGTCCCGTCTCTATAATTGTTTTAGTTCAAGTAGGTAGTTCATACATGCTGTCGAATGGGTCCTGTGTCAGGCAAGTTTCAAGGCATTCAACTCTTGTCCAATTCAGTTCCATGGTTTGCGTCTTCCGGGTCCCGTAGCCAATTGAGTTCTGTCAGTCGGCTATTAACTTAATGGTGCTATGTGCTCTATTCCACTAGCATAAAGTTGCTGCTTTTCACCAGATTTAATGACTGCTGGCGAACCATATTCCTCATGACTCGTCGTCCTACGTTCGCTTCACATTGATCTACTCGCTGACGAGATTTGCATCTCTTACACCCTCATCTCTGTCCTAGATCATCTATCACCTTACCCCTCTCTAAAGCAGGGCGAACGTGGCGCACGATCGCCCAGCTTGCACGGCGTCGGGCGGCCCCCTTGTCTGCTCGTTGGAGAGCCTCAAGGAACGTCTCTCCATCTCACCGACGCTGAAAATCATTGGAGATCCCTAATTTAGAGGTAACAGGTACTGAATATCATCTGGAGCGTCGTATCGTGTAAGCTGGCTCGCACGGAAACGCTGCACGACGCAGACCACACCCACTTTCTAACCTTGCCTTCCCCTTGTCGGTCTTTGCTTTTGTCGCAATGAGAGCCTGCTGTGCAATGTGCGACAATCATAGGAGACAATAACCTCTTTTCTCATCGCCCGCAGAATATGTGATTTCTTGACGAGGCAGCCGATCCTGACGATGGCTTTCACAATACCAGACATAGAACTCACTAGTCTAGGGGTTAGTGCCCATCTATATCTTGTCCCCATGTCCCTCTAGTTTCAATGCTTTCGCTTGCCTCGTCTTTCTTCTTTAGCTCTTCTTGTCGATCTTTGTCCTCCTGAACAAGGAAACCCCTTCTATCTCATTACCCTGTTGCCACGCCTTGGTAGCATCTCCTTCCCCTCTTACACAACACCAGCCTGAGCACGACGCTTTGATTCGTGAACTGCCTACCATCAACACAAGTAGGCTTCAGGAACTCATCGCCACCCGCCTCATTTCTCAGCATAATTACCGTTTCTTTCATATCAATTATGTCACACAAGTCATTCTCTGGTGGCTCATCCGTCTATTCGGATGATCAGTTCAGCACCACCTCATCAACATGGACAACTACTTATAAGAGGTTGCCCAAGAAGCAACCCATGGCTATTCGCTTTCTCTCTTGGGTAGCCGGTGCACCTCCTGGAGCTACCGCCGTCAAGAAGAGAACACGAGATATTCGTGACGACCGATCAGTCCGATCAGGCGGCTCATCATATTCCTACTGGAATGAACCTGAAACACAGCTCTACTGGGTGGCTTATCCCCATAGTCAGTACTATGGGAGCAGTAGCGGCAGCAACAGTAGCAGTAGTGGACGAAGCAGCCGAAGCGGACGTAGTCGCAAACACGGCGGTGGTTCCCGTAAGCACTTTGACGGAGCTGTCCCTCGGCCGGCGATGATGTCTCCACACCCGGGCCCGATGGACGGAGGGTTCGACGGAATGGCCCCGCCTCCGCCTCCGATGGGACCACCCATGGACGGCGGATTTGATGGAGGGTTCGATGGTGGATTCGATGGTGGCTACGATGGAGGCTATGACGATGAGTATGATGGTGTCTACGATCAAGGCTACGATCCAGGTTTCGGAGGTGGCTACTCCCCTGGTCCTCATATGGGTGGTGTCCCTCCCATGCCACCACCTCCTCCCATGAACCCCTCAATGCCCGATGCAGCACCCTTTATCAACGTGACTGGTCAGAATCAACCAGGCAATCCCTTTCATTAGAGGCTGAGGAGGCCACTCACCTCAAAAGGGTCACTCTTATAAAGAGTAAAAGACTGAGTGATTTGCAACGGGGTTGATGAGCGAACCCATGAGTGTTTTTCCAGAGATGAAGGCCTGCATTGCTTTTCTGTTTGGTGATTGTATTTGAAAATGATGTATAGCTAATGACTACTGGGACGGCGTTCAGGGTGTTATGGGAACTCAGTTACAGGATAACTGACATTGATGAAACGGACGATCAACGATGAATGCATCAAAGAATTGTTTGGATTGAATTAACGCTGTATTGCTTGATGTATTACTGTTTGCTTCACTGCAGTCAGCGAACCAGTCGCTTGCAAACCTGCGACGATTTGGTTTAGTTATGATGTAATGATATACTGCCAATTATGGATTTCAAAGACTATAACAAATTGTCTTGTGCTCCCTCTTGAATCACCAATTGTTTGATAGCATGGGTTGAAAAGCCTTGGAGTTTGCCCATCCACTTCCCCCACGAACCCAGCCACAGGTTCGGCTTTGAGCGATGCACGCCGACCTTGTTAAGAGAACCCTTTTCGTTACGCTGCAGCCAATCACCGGGTGAGTTGCCTAACAAACGGCACTGACTTGCCGGCGCTGTTTGTAAACACAGCCTCCGGCGGCCCAGTTACAGCTTAGCGGCCGGCGGGTTTTTATGGACCTTGTCCTCAGACCCCGGCTGTGACTCTTCCGGGAGGACATCACCGTGGGGCTTGGGCTTGAGAGTGCGGTGTAAGTCGAGAAAAGAGCGGATAGAAAAGGTAGTGACGACAGGGTCTTTGAAATCGAAACAAAAGGCCTGTTTCGTTATCCTTGCTTCAAAAGTACCAAGAGGCTGAAAATGTACTGTATAGTGCGCGATGCAGTCATCCTGCGAGAGTCGTACCGTAGGTATGCAGGTCTTCCAGGTTCTGACCAATCCAAACAGATAATTCACTTGCATGAAAAGAGGCAACCAGGTCAAGAGATACTGAATGTGAGTGGTAAGCCTCAAAAATTTACACTTAGCTATTCCGTTGCTGTAGCAAAATAATGGATAGCTGGAGATACCTTAATTGAGTTGAGGTATTTGTGAACTCAAGAAGTACTACTATACTTGGGCTAAGCTCATACAAAATTAAATAATATATTAAAGACTTATCCTAAGTTTAGGATGGTATTTTATCATGGTTCTCATAGTAGAAATCCCGATGTCAAATATGTTTGGACCACATGCCGTTCCTTTGATCTATCAAACGACCTGCTGCCTGGTGATGGATGCTGTGATGCCTAGTTTACGGATGACAATCTTCTATTTCGTCTAATGGGAGACGTCAGTCTACCCCACACATTCCCTTTTCGGCCGCGGCGAAGAACTTAGGACATTTTATTTGGCGGGCTGTGAGTCAAGTCATGCCGCGCCTCTATGCTTGTCGTAGGGCTGATGTGGATGGCTCCCTCCGGGTTACGCATAATGCATGCAACAAAAGTATAAAACCTCTCTTCGTCTCTCCTTCATCGCTTCTCTCAATCATTCAATCCATTCTCTGTTCTTAGAGATTTAGGCTTTTACCCTATTGTCGACAAGTTGAGTCGCTCAATACAAGCGCCTGACATCAAGACTCGTCACGTATCTACTCATGATATCACCGCTTGTATTTCTACAACTCATTCCAAAATCATCCAGCATGGAAGCCGCCAATTTAACAAGTCCTGGCGAGGGCTTCCCCAAGCCTGGTAACCCACCCACACAATTCGCCATTCTCGACTTTCTCTTTCCTGGATTTTCTACTTTCTCCAGCATAGTCCATGCATATCTCGGCGTCGATCTCAACCTGTATCTTCCTCTCCTCTTGGTTGTCTCTGGCATCACATTCGCCTGGCAATACATTAGCGACTATGCCTGGGGTATCGTTAGCAACCATCTCATGTCATCGGTGCGCATTCGCACTGACGACGAGATCTACAACATCGTCATGGCATGGGTAGCCACTCAGCACTTTGCTCAGGGCTCTCGTCGCTTTATGGTTAATACAAACATCAACTCGCGGAGCTGGTTCCTGTTCCGCTGGGACGACGACGAAAATGAAGACGATAGTGGTTCCGGTTCAGTCAAGAAACCGCTGCAATATACTCCCTCGGTTGGTTCTCATTTCTTCTGGTATAAGGGCCACTTTTTGCTCTTCGAGCGCCATGAGAACCGCGAGCGGAACTCGTTCCTTACCTCCAGTGAGCGAGAGGAGCTATCCATCTCCTGCTTTGGTCGTAGCCCACGCGTCCTCAAGGAGCTTCTCCTCGACGCCCGTACGCAATACCTGAAGAAGGACGAGAAAAAGACCCTTATCTACCGCGGTGCTATGGGGTCTGCTGGCAGTGACCCTAGCTGGCAACGTTGCATGTCGCGAGCTAGCCGCCCCGTTTCGACGGTTATCCTCAGCGAGAAGGTCAAAAAGGATCTCATTGAAGATGTGGAGGACTATTTGAACCCCAACACTCGCCGCTGGTACTCGAACCGTGGCATTCCTTATCGTCGCGGCTACCTCCTTTACGGCCCTCCTGGCACTGGAAAGAGTTCGCTGAGTCTTGCTCTGGCTGGCTTCTTCCGCATGCGTATTTACATGGTTAGTTTGAGCTCTGTCCTGGCTAATGAGGAGACCCTTGCATCACTTTTCGCCGAGCTCCCTCGAAAATGCGTTGTGCTACTGGAAGACATCGATACAGCTGGTCTCACTCACACTCGTGAGGATACCAAGGGTGAAAACACTCAGGAGACTGGTGCACCCGCTCCGGTCCCAACTGCACCTGTCAAGCCTGGCGATCCTCCTGCACCCGCCATCCCAGGCCGCCTCTCCTTGTCTGGCCTCCTCAACATTCTCGATGGTGTTGCCTCTCAGGAAGGCCGCGTCCTTATCATGACCACCAACCACCTTGAAAAGCTGGACAAGGCCCTCATTCGCCCTGGTCGTGTCGACATGATTGTCAAATTCGGCTTGGCCGACGCCGACATGACTGCCTCCATTTTCCGCGCCATCTACGCCCCATACGAAGGAGAGGATGTCAGCGGTAAGGGTTCCGACGTGGCCAAGGTCGAATACTTGGAGCCCGAGGAAGCCGAGAAGCAGGCAGCATTGACTGAAAAGACACGTCTTGAAACCATTGAGCGAGTTGATGCCCTTGCCGCGAAGTTCGCTGCCAAGGTTCCCGAACTTGAATTCAGTCCTGCAGAGATCCAAGGCCTACTCCTCAAGAACAAACGGGATCCTGAGGCGGTTATCGAGGCTGTGGATGACTGGGTAGTCGAAACCCGTAAGGAGAAGAAGATCAAGGAGATTGAAGATGCTGAAAAGCGACGCAAGGAGGAACAGGAGGCCCGCAAGGCCGAAGCCAAGAGAATCCGCAAGGAGGAACGTGCAAAGGCCAAGAAGAAGAAGGTTAAGGCGAAGCGCAAGAGCAATGGTGAGAGCTCTGGTTCTGATTCCGATTCTGACACAGAGTCCGAGTCTGAGAACCGGGGTGATGAGACTAAGAAAGAGGCCAAGGATGACAAAGATCAGGCAGACGGCAAGTCTGAAGACAAGCCTAAGGAGGCCGAAAATGAGAAGAAGGAGCAGGGGCTTAAGGTTGAAGAAGCAGGAGAGACAAAGCCGAAGGGCACCTCTGATTCAGGATACGACACCCCTAACCCAGCTTCATGAATTTGATGAACATCAGAAAATGGATTGTGAGGTACATATGATGGCGTTAGAGGTCAATGTTTTGGTAGCGAACGGATCATCTAGCTATATTGCTAAAGTGTTATGAGCTTGATATAAATCAAGAAGAAAACTTAATTCAGAGATTACAAACTCATCATGACTTTGGAATAATGTTCCCTTTTATTCTCACAACTTGCCTAAGGTAGAAAATCTTAATATTGAATGTGTTCATATGTCTCAAATTTTCTTGGACTGCGTGCTGGGTCATCGAGTTGAAATTGAGTGATATCAAATCAGTAGTACGGATACAAGGGGCTCAAATTGACCCTCCGCCTAGTGCATCGCATGCTGGCAACACAAAGCGTTAGCTGAGCGAACACGAGGGGTGACAGGCATCCCTAGCTCCGGCAGAGGGATGTGCGCATCAGATTTGAGATCCATGCTTGTGAACCAACAAAGCCTGGGGTAGAATCTAGGTCGGTTAGATCCTGGGGAATCGCTTGGACCAAGAGCTCAGCCTTGCGCAACACATAGCGGAAGGCGAGAAACATCGGTGTGAAAAGCGAATGCGACTTGGGATGAAGCAGACCAGCTACAAGGCTGATGACGAATGGCCAGGTAATAGAATCTAAATGCCGTCGGATGACACTAAAAACGTGCCGAAGTCATAGACCCAAGCAAGTGAAGGCCCCTGTGATGATAGTATGCAGTACGAGAACGACGAGGCTTGGAGGCGCAGGAAGCCAATTTCGAGTAAGATCGACCCGAATAAGAGAGCGAAAAGCGAAGACGACTTGTGCGTATTGCCTTACGCGTTTTCAGCTTTTCATGGGGTTCTTTTGATTCATTGTACCTAGTTCAAAAGTCCTTGACATTGATGCGTAAGAGCATGGAAGTCCAGCTACCCGCGGCTTATGTACGCAGGTACGTAGCATTGATACCATCCAGGTCCCACGACAACCCCTCCAAAACCTTGGAGCGATAATCGAGCCTGATGGTGGTGCCTGAGATGCAGGAAGCTGCACGTTGATTATCTTAGGCCGAATAGCCGCGGACTAAGACGCCAAAATGTCCTAAGTCTCGGGACGGTTGAGGCAAAGTCTCGGAGCTAGCTGAATCAGACTTAGAAAGACCACATTGACCCACGCCGAGGAACGGAATGCAGCGGTCCTTGGGCTTAGCGATTGATAATGGTGCGCGGGTTGACGTCGTCACAAGCTAAGGAGCTATAGAAAAGGTCGCATCCTTGAGGGACAAACCGGGAAGATGATGCTGAAGATGGGGCACCGCGTGGGATGCAGATAGAAAAATTCCTCATGGGCGTGGATAGTTGCCGCCCAGTATAGGTAAGTTTTCTGCTGACGAGAGCTTTGGTAGCAGGAGAAGTAGTTTGAAACATCCTGAGGAGTTCGTTAACCACGTCTGAGCGCTGAAGACAAATAGGTAATTATCGAATCCGAATAATCTATGGATTCTTACAGATGATCGTGGAACATATCATGACCCGGGTCATGGCCCAAACTCGGGGCAAGCAAGTCTGTATGTAATAGCCGCCTAGACTGGATCCTATACCGGCGACATGGTAGGGATATGCATGCTTAACGAGTCTAGTTACGTATGGAGAGCGCCGACGGCAGATAGAAGCCGAAGAATCACAAGCATTGAGGGAGTGGAACGCTCGATGAGTGGTTCTCAAAGATGGCACTTCAATGTATCCCTTGCATTGAGAGGGAAAAAAGAGGGTTAGTGTTCATTTCGACACAGCACGCAGGGAGGCTGATCTATGATATATTGTAAATCCATAAGATAAAAGATGATATGAGGTTGTATAAGACCAATCAATACAAGGGTTGAGGTTGAAGAATGGTGATTCGATGGCTGCCAGAACTGGGAGACATCAATCCCATGTGGATCCAGTGTTTCCAAACAAGGCAAGTGCGATGGTGCGTGATTCGAAGCGATGATACACTGTTGTCCCCTGCCGTTAGCGGGAGGTCCCCTAGAGAAGGAGTGGTTCTGGACCTGAAGCCTTCCCTCTGGTGGCCGTGCTTGGTGGAGTGAGAGCCCACCTCCCTCTGCGAACCGGAGGGCAACGATGGATCTGATAATGAAATCTTGAAGTGAAATGGATCACGATGGTCAAACTTTGTGAATTCACGCAATCTAACAGGGTACAAAATCGGCCATTACTCGCGCTGGTCTTCAGAAAATGTCTCTAGAAGGTGTAACTTAAGTGGCAATCTTGCCGAGGTGATGCAGATGCAGATCTGTACATGGAAACATTATTTCGGCATGACACGCGAAGCAGCCCACGTACATCTCAACACGACAAACGAATACTTAAATTAAATAGGACTTTTGACATCAAAAAGAACCAGGTTTAAATTCCTACAAAACAGATTCCCCATCACTGAGATACTACACAGCCGTCAAAACCCAATAGCTTAGCCAGTTTGGACTACTAGCCAACCGCTTGTCGTGTTCGGGTTTCCCAAGCTACTCGTCAATTATACCCGTGTAAGTCCCACCAACCAGCACACAACCCACTCCCACCACAACAAGCCCAAATGGTACAGACGTCAAGCACACCAGGCACATCTTGGCTCGGCGCCCACCGGTTGCGGCGTGCCCCTGGCAGGAGGGAACGCATGTTGCAGAAGCCAGGAGCGGGAAGACGAAGAAAAGAAAATTCTCGGTTGCTGTGATGTGAGGTCATCCATGACAGGCTGGCGTCTGGACATGAATCTCGAGTGTCATCACCACCGCTTTGTATGATGCTGCAATGGGAAAGCAGTCTCTTTGGCCAATTCTAAACAATACATGATAGATATATATTGTTGTTTTCCTAGCGGTCCAAGCTTCTTATCCCAACTCGTTCCCGTTCTGCCCATCATGATGGCCACCTCATGATCCATGACCTAAAGTACCTCAATACCTTACTCACTCTAGCATGCATCCAATCCAATAACACAACACGCCAACTGTCCAGCGTCTACCCAGTGGGAAAACGCAAAGGGCGGTGAAAAACTTGATACCTCTGGATCTAACTAACTGGCCCAACAATAGCAGGTCACTCGTTTCACCCCGCCGCGGCCGGACTTGAAATCACACCCCAACCCAACCCAACTCAAAGTGCTCCGTCTAGATTTCGAGATCCAATCTCAATCTTAGTTACAGTAACAACCAGAACCCGCAATCTCGCGCCTTCTCCCGGTCCCTCCCCCCGTCCCTGCCTCTGGTCTGGTCTGGTCTGGTTGTCCTTGTCCTCGTCTTATTATAAGTTATCTCCACATCCTCTTCCTCTCCCGAGTCCTCTTCTATTTCACCTCTTCTCTTCTCTTTGTCTTCATCCTCTTCTTCTTCTTCTTCCCTCCCCCACCAACCGAGTCGTCCATACCAAGCCTCTCATCATGTCTTCCCGTCCTCAGAACATTGGCATTAAGGCCATTGAGCTTTACACCCCCAGCCAGGTAAGTCGAGATCTTCCCTCTGCGCCGTACTTCGCAAATCTCTATGTCCTCACTTTACGTGCTTTTTTTGCTGGGAATTATTCTTGTTGGACATTGCCCCTCACCAAACTTTTTGAATGCGAAAAAAAAGTCCCTGCGTTACTCTCGTGTTCGGGTTCCTGGTCGTGTGCCCCTCCATTCCAGCATCTGCCCCTCTATCCCAACGCTCGATAACGCTTTTTGGATGACGCCCCCAGCTAACCACAATTTTGTTTGATATTAGTATGTCGATCAGGTTGAGCTCGAGAAGTTCGATGGCGTTAGCGCCGGAAAGTACACCATTGGTCTTGGCCAGACCAAGATGAGCTTCTGCGATGACCGCGAGGGTATGTTTCTCACCGTCCCCTGAAAGGCGATCCTTTAGCGTGATGGGCCTATCTTCACCGCGTCCTCGAAAGACCCATGATGGGATTGAACCACCGCTAACGTGTGTCTTGCTGTTCTACGATAGATATCTACTCTTTCGCCCTTACCGCTACCTCCAAGCTCCTCAAGAACTACAACATCGACCCCAACTCGATCGGTTATCTCGAGGTTGGCACTGAGACCCTCCTTGACAAGTCCAAGTCTGTCAAGAGTGTTCTTATGCAACTGTTTGGCGACAACACCAACATCGAGGGTGTCGACACTATCAACGCCTGCTACGGTGGTACCAACGCTGTTTTCAACGCCATCAACTGGGTTGAGTCTTCGGCCTGGGACGGTCGCGATGCTATTGTTGTTGCCGGTGATATTGCCCTCTACGCCAAGGGTAATGCCCGCCCCACTGGTGGTGCTGGCGCCGTCGCCCTCCTGATCGGTCCCAACGCCCCCATCGTTGCGGAGCCTGGTCTGCGTGGTACATACATGCAGCACGCCTACGATTTCTACAAGCCCGACCTGACTAGCGAGTACCCCTACGTTGATGGTCACTACTCCGTCAACTGCTACACCAAGGCTCTCGATGCCGCCTACCGCGCCTACGGCAAGCGTGAGGCCAAGCAGTCCACCAACGGCACCAACGGTGTTACCAACGGTGACGATGCTTCCAAGACCAGCCTCGACCGTTTCGACTACCTTGCTTTCCACTCTCCCACCTGCAAGCTCGTCCAGAAGTCCTACGCTCGTCTCCTCTACCATGACTACCTCGCCAACGCCGACTCACCTGCTTTCGCTGAGGTCGCTCCTGAGCTCCGCGACATGGACTATGAGAAGTCTTTGACCGACAAGGTTGTTGAGAAGACCTTCATGGCTCTCACCAAGAAGCGCTTCCAGGAGCGTGTCAACCCCTCTATCCAGGTTGCCACAAACTGTGGTAACATGTACTGTGGCAGTGTCTGGGGTGGCCTGGCCAGTCTTATTAGCATTGTTGACAACAAGACTCTTGAGGGCAAGCGAATTGGTCTCTTCAGCTATGGTTCTGGTCTGGCTGCCAGCTTCTTGTCTTTCCGTATTAACGGCAGCGTCGAGAAGATCTCCAGCGTGCTTGACATCCCTGCCCGCCTTGAGGCCCGCCGTGCCGTGCCTCCTGAGACTTATGACCAGGTGAGTGAAGATGATTCGATTGCCCCTTTTGAACATATGTACTGACTACTTTTTTTTTCAGATGTGCGACCTCCGAAAGCAGGCTCACCTCCAGAAGGACTACACCCCCAAGGGTGATGCCTCTACCATCACCTCTGGTACTTACTACCTGACCAAGGTTGATGATATGTTCAAGCGCGAGTACGCTATCAAGGAATAGAGGATTGACTTTAATAAGTCCTGCGATCCTTCTGTTTCTCGTTCGTCGTTTTGATGACGGACTTTTTGCTTCTTGATTTGGATCTACGACAATTGAGAACCACGATCATAAGCATATCATGAACATGATGACTTCAATGGGAGAAAATTAGACGCATTGGGAAGAGGAATTCAGTGGACGATGATAGAATCGCGTTTCGCGCGACGGAGATTAACATGGCGACCCCCTAATTGAGCCAGCAATGCCACGGACATTGAGAGCTTGTGTACATAACGGGGACGCCATCTCTCCTGGGAGGATTTACCAAGAAGTTTGTCGAGGCCCATAGACATGGTCATTTATTTGGTGGTCAGAGGAAGAGAATATGACATTTTGGAATACAAAAGAAATTTATTCCCAAAAGTTTGAGTGATTCTTAATCGTATCTAATTTTGTACAGCTAGCCCTTCACCTGTTTTGGTATCTGGGGTCCTAGGGTCCTTGTATACATATCCTTCACAAGTGATCCCATCATTCTTACAGAAATCTATCTCTATTTATACATCAGGGTATTCCTTCTATTTCTCTTCCTTGAACTTCCACTCTGCATGTCGGTGGAGCATATAGTCCTTGCTCTGGATACCCTTCCAGATACCGTAAAGGCCCCCCAGCGGGGGCTTGCTCTTGAGCGAACGCTTCCACTTCTGGCGTTCCTCCTTGCGCGCTTCCACATCGACTTTGACCTTGTCGTGAACGCTTGGCAACGTCTCGGCGTGGTACTTCTTCCTAAGGGCGTCATACCATGGTCGGTCGTAGAGCTTCCAGAACTCCTCTTCATTGTAATAAGTGTGCGCATATAGCCACTTCAGACCACCCAGCTCGACAAGTTTGTCCTCCAGAGCGCGGTTCTTGGTAACAAACTCATCCGGGTCAGAGGGGCCCCATCCCCATAGACCGATGTTCAGGGATGGCGGGGTAGTAACAGTGCCGTCAGCAGCAGTCGTTGTCTCGCCAGTATGGGGGTGGAAGGTCGGGGGAGGTGTCTGCTTCAATGGACACAGCCAAAGAGGCCAGATATTGAAGTTCTCAGCAGTGTAGTCGACAAAGTTCTCGGCGGTCTTGTAGGGCAGACCCAGGTCCTGAACGATAAAGCGGGCCGATTCGCCGCTACCGTGGAGGGCGCGGTACAGCATACGGGTGTGGAGGAAATCGTCGAGGAACCAGCGAAAGAAGCGAGTGAAGGGTACGCCCTTGAAATAGGTGAAAGCGGCTGCACCCACCCAGAAACCGCCGCGGTCGTAGCGGAAGAAGTACTCGGAGAGGGGGATATAGTCGACGGGAGAGGACGAGGCGGAATCGGTGGTGACAGAAGGGCCGGCGGACGGGATGCTGCGGGTGCGGTCTTGAACATGGAGATAGTACCAGGGGTCCCAAGCACCACTAAAGGTCTGGGGCTTAATATCGGCAGGCTTCTCGTCAGTCAAACTGCCAGTAACGACGACGCCGTGGTCCTTGGAGAAGAGGATGCCGTCGACGTAGTCATTAGTCGGATTCTCGGTTTCGGCGCGGATACGTGCGACGGCCTCGGCGACGCTGCTGGTGCGATGGTAGGTTGTCTTGACAAATTTCTTGGCTTCCTGGAGCTGAAGCTCGAGGAGAGTCGTAACTCCCAGAGAGCCGACAGCTCCGGCGGCGCCGCGGAACAAGTCAGCGTTCTCCTCACGCGACGCACGAACAACCTCGCCGTTTCCAAGTACGATTTCAGCCCAATTGACAGTATCATTGAAGAAGCCATGCTTAAACGAGGAGCTCTCTCCCGCCGTTCCGGCAAAGCCTCCTCCGGCGGTAATACCGGGGAACTCCATGACAACAGGCGGGACGAGGCCATGCTTCAGCGTGGACTCGACGAGCTTGTCCATGGGGACATTGGGCTCGACGAGAGCTGTGCGGGCGGCGCGATTGACCTCGAGAACATTGCGGAGGGCGCTGATATCGACGACAGGCTTGCCTGTTTGCTGGGGCCGGGTGCTGTTTGTGCTACCGTGGAAGATTCGGTAGGGCTCGCGGCGCTCGAAGAAGCCGCGGACGGCCGAGGCAATGGAGGTTACGGCTTGCCTATGGCGCTCCATGACTGCACTCCCCTGTGAAGGGTTGGGATTGACTTTGGCGTCTGCCGGTGGCTTGTTGTCGAGAGGGAAGTATGAGCTTCGCAGTTGTGATTATGCAGGTCCCGCACTGCTTTTATGCATAAAATCATTCCATATTGGCTGCAGGGTAGGCCGGCGATCATATAAAGCACTCGAGAACTACCTACCAGGAACCAGAAACGAGACTAAAGCTTCAAATTTTAAACAATTGAATATTGCAAGCATGTATTACATATATCAAATGTTATGCTGGGGAAGTGTGTCGGTTCTATCCAGTGCTGGTTGCTGTGTTCTTTCTAACTTGTCGTACGTACTGTAGTATTGTCGACACAAGGGGTTTCCCTGTTGATAGACAATCTTACAGATAAAACAGTGGTCTATATCTTGTCTGGTCCATTTCTCTTCTTAGTCTGGTTTTATTCACTTGCCCCTTTTGTCATGCGTTCGCCGATATTCGAGGATGGTTTACAAATATCTGATTTATAACCCATCAGAAGCTATGCTTTAAAGAAGCACGGCATAAAAAGATTCGGAAGTGGTGGAGGCGGAGCCGATACAGGCGGATCGGTGGGGATGTTCGGATAACATGTAAGTCAATTAAGTGGAAGCAGGTACTGAATTTGAGATCTTACTCTTTACCTAGATTCTGTATAAGCGCCTAGCTACCTAATTAGAAGCTGCCTCTTGTATCCATTACCTTTACATACTCTATTCGACTCAACTTAACAGTATGATAGAGATGAGAACATCTATAGCTTTGACATTGGTGGTTCAAGAACTCGGTCTTCTAACCCGGTCTTCTGCAATACTCTCTGCCGAATATCCTCTTCCGAAGCATCGCTCAACTCGCCAAACCTCAGCGGCACCTCTTCACACGTCTTGGCCTTTATCATGACAGCTCTCGACTTAATCATCTCAGGATCCTCCACTACCGCACGTATAAACGCCGCCCAGCCATTGTAGCACCGTTGCGTGGGGGAAGCGTTGTGCAGCATCAACGCAAAGCAGTGTGGCATACCCTCGTACTCCTCAAACACAACTCGCACGCCGTCGGCCTCGAGCTTGCGCGCGAGGAACTTATCCTCGTACGCTAGAATTTCCCACCCCGTGCAGAGATAAATAGGGGGTGCGCCCTTCCAGCTGCGGGCCATGACGAGTGAGGCCAGGGGGTGGGCAGCGAGGTCATCGGCAATGTACAAGTTGCGTCTTGGTGGGTTGGCCGGCCAGGCATCGCAAGGCGGTATCGTGAGCTTTTCCATCGCCTCAGGCTTGGGGAGGTAATCGTATGGCGTTGGTGTGGCTATCTCCCATGTCGGGGAGCTTTGTGTGGTATCGAGCCATGGAGAGTTGAGTGCCACGCCAGCTGGCATGGGAACTTGGCGCAACTCACCGTGCCACAGAATTGGAGAGTCCTGTCTGCGGAGCTCGAGGATGAGTTGGAGTAACGACAAAGAAAGATTGCCGCCAGCACTAGAAGATTTCCGTCAGTACTTGTGATACACTGACTAGATTGGCTAACATGTTAGACACATACCTATCACCAGCAATCACAATATTCTCCGGCTGTACAGGATCATGATACGCATCAGGAGGCGGATATAACAAAGTGAAATAAGATATAAACGCATCAAGCAACGCCGCGGGAAAAGGATCCTGCGGCGCAAGACGATAGCGCACCGAGTAACACCGACCACCCGTCAATTGCGCCAGTTTCTTTGTTGTAGGACGATGCGTTGCCGGGTCACAGAGATAGTAAGCGCCGCCGTGCAAGTACAAAACCGTCGTTGGACGCTTACACTCTCGCATCATGCCGTGATACCGCTCTTGCTCTGACACGTCAGGCAACGGAGCGCCGCGGGCCACACCGCTCCGGTAGCCGGTCCATTCGGCCTCAACATCAACCAGATCGGGCACGGGGACCCGGCAGGTGGAACCTCCGAGGTGTTTGACGGCGGTGATGAGAGCGTCGCGGATGGACGTCTCTGGAGGCCGAGGACTGGCGTACTTGCTCACCCAGATGTGCCCCTTGATACCGGAGTCGCGCAGTGTGAGTTGCTGAACAGAGGATACACTACGGGGGCTTTTTGGAGTTATAATGACTCGGAGACAAGCGATTATGATGGCACTTTGGAAGTCGAGATATTTGCTTGAGTCGGAGAGACGGAGAACGTGTAAGAAGGATTGACGGATGATGAGAGGGAGTAAAGGGACAACTGTCCGAATAGTTTCGAGAGTGTGCGAATCCATGTCGGTGTCAACGTGGTATTTTGCTGTGAGGTGAAGAGAGCCGGTGTTATGGTAGGGTTGAGGTTGTATATGTATAAGTGGTGATGTAAGTGATTCAGCTAGTAATGGCGTAGTGAACAGAAGCGTTCATGAAAAGACTGCCACCCATACGCCTGACTTATTATCTCTTTTCAGAATAGTCAAGTATATTAGCCGGTCAACGACGAACTCATAAAGGTGTGCTGGTAATAGAGGGGTAGTCAAAAAGACGACGAGTTGAGGAAGTCGATGAGTGGTAGTGCAGAGGCTATAAGTGAACAAAGAGTCGGAAACTATTTAGAAAGTTCATGTACCCTCTTTAGAAGAACACCAATCATAAGGATTCTTTCCAAAATTGAATCGCGTCAAACTCCAAGTAAGGAATGGTGGTTTCTAGGGATCCATGACACTTTTTGCTTGGCCACTACCCACGTCTTGTAAGTGCGCCGCTTGGTGTGGTTACTTCTGCCCTCTGACAGGCAGGAAACCTTAGAAAATTGAGAAAAATGATATGTCACGTCAACAGAGGCGTCTTTGAGATGGATAGTTACGCAAAAAAAGAATGAAGGGTGTCAAGTGTGCCGAATTTGCGAGTTGAGATGAGTTATTTCAACGAGCCTCGGCTGTTTTCTTTCTAAGTGACGTCGATATCCATATGGAGTTGCTGCTAGGCTTGCTAGCGCCTCGGATGAGAAGGATGCAAATCCGACATTCGCTACCAATAATTGTGATATTGCCAAGAATGTTTTGCAATTTTAAACATGGAGATTCAAACAGTAGTTTGATTTCTAGCACCAGCAAAACAGAGAACGTAATGTCATGCCCCGGCGGTGTATGGGCGATATGCTTCTAGACTCAACCCAAATTGGTAATTCTTGCGGGAGAGTCAAGGTTGAGCGCATGCAGGAGAGCAAGGATGGTGAAGAAAAGCAGGCCTAGATCAAAACTTCAAAGCAAGCTACGACGAGTTTATGTATATCTGGCGGGCGAGCTTACATGAGCCAATTGCGATTGTAAAATAAAACTTCAAGTGACGGCATGGTCAATTTTGACAAAGGTTGATATAACGCTATAATACCATCCCGCCGCATAAACACCCCGAATCAACCAACCCCATTATCCTAGAACTGTAGATGCATAAAATACTGTACAATAACATGAAACCCAGTCTTTATATACTGTTTCAAGAGCTGGAGCTAGCGCCAGCCTTGGGCTCATCCGCCTTGACTTGAGTCGACGAAGTGTCATTCTGGTTGGCCATGGCCATCTGCCAGGCGGGAATAGACTTCTTACCCGTCATGTTCGCAAGAGGCGATGACGAACGGTTAAGAGCCGGCGCAGAGGGGAAAGTTGGCTTAGGGACCTCAGCTACGGGTGTGGTGGTGTTTGATTCGACCCCGGTCTTCTCTCCGTTGGTCTTTGCAGCAGGAGTAGAGGCAGCGGCAGGAGCAGTGTTTGCGCTGCTACCGGCGTTAATGCTACCGCTCGAGCTTCGCACAAAGCTTGAAGTTGCCGAAGGGCCCGAGGTGTTGCTGCTCATTCGCTGAGATACCAAGGTCTTAAGACTGGTGAGCTCAGTGTTAATCTCGCGCAGGCGGCCATCGGTCAGAGACTTCTGGTTCTCGAGAGCCTTTGGGATCGCGTCCTTCAAAGACTGAACCTCGTCCCGAATTCGGTTCGCATCGTCCTCCCGTCGTCGATTAGCAGCCTTGAGGTCGGTCATAACTGTCTCGAGATCCGCAATCGCCGTATCTAGCTTTTCGGTTCGCTCCTTCTCGGCATTCTTCAAACTCTCCGTATCCTTGGCGAGCTGCTCAACCAGTGTAAAAGCTCGGTCGAATTGTTCCTCGATCGATTTCTTATCCTGCTCTAGCTTCTCTGGCGTCGGAGGTGCGACCATGGGGTACACGTAGCGCTGATAGCATGTTAGTTGACAGCAACAAGACAATTCCGATATCTACCACGAACCTTTCCTAGAGAGTAAAGACCATATGATACTCCTCCAACTACAGTCGCCATGATGAACCAGTCTCTCCAGTCCCTCTTTGGTGGAGGCGGCGGCGGTTGCCAGGCATGCTGTGGAAAAGGGGGATAGTATTGCTGACTAGGAGGAGGACCTGCGGGAGCACTGGGATAAGGCGCGTTAGGAGCGGGGGGTGCGCTGCCGCCCGTTCGAGATAGCGCAGCGTCGATTTCTTCTTGAGTCAGGTTCTTGCTTCGGAGAAATGAGATGCGGTTTTCGACGGAGGACGATGCGACACTCGGGTCCTGCAGGACTGCAATGGGTTAGTCGGCGCATTCAAGGCTATCGTACGAAGATGGTTACTGACATTGGGACTATTCAGGAGTCAGTACATACAGGTTCGAGATCAACGCGCTGAGTGGCTGGGGAAGGAGATCGACTTACTGCAGAAGCTACTAGATCCTCGCGAATAGCCATGATTGATGTTCAGCCGTCAGGCGGCTTTCACCACATCACCCGAATCGCAATGGGAGGAGTTGGAGGAATGATTCTTCAAGAAGGCTGAGCGATGATGATGGAAAGTGACAAATGCATGTGCTTGGTTTGCGGAGGCCGGACCGTGGAGTCTTGAGAACGTGGAGGCGTGGAGTCGGAAGCGTGACCGATCTGGGCCGAGGCTTGACCTGCCGCGGACGGTATCGGTACGTACCTAGAACGGTTGTCCAAGCCGTCTTTCTTTCCGTCTGTGACAGTTGAACTGAGGACAGTATCACGTGCGAGATCAATTACTGGCTCCGCTTTTGCCAACTCAACAGCAACTCCACCTGAGACCGCATCAGCAACTCTTGACCAATCATATCGCGACTGGGGTTTTGTTTACTTTCTCGCCTAGCAACAACTCTTCAACGCCCAATCTTCCTAGACGCCTCTTTCGCTTCTCGCATCCCACCTTACATCAACACCATTACAACGACAACCCGCTGGCGCATACTGCATCCCACGATAACCGCCTGCCTTGCGCATGCATATCATTTCGGTCGCGTACTGCTCCTTTCATTAGATCATGTCCCAAGACACGGGCCTTTGGAGTGTCCGTAGACCCAGAGAGGTGCGACTCCCCATCAAATTTTGCTAGCCCATGCGCCGGGATGGCAGACCCTTGACTTATACGCATCAACTTGGACAACACTCTAACTATCAACATAGACCCTAGGTGGAATCAGTGCAAACAGCGCCATTCCGCAGCCTGGTTCGACTATGAAGCGATCCAGCTCCAATATTGGCGCCAATTACCCGGGCAGTCATGTCCGCTCCATGTCGGGATCTAGGCAATCCCTTGCTATGCCGGGCCGCCCTAACCAACCTCTTTTCCAACGCTCGTCCTCTGGAACAAACCTTGCCGACCTTGGCCTCTCGTCGGTCAAGCGCTCCTCGTTTCAGCCCAAAGCGACCTATACCCCTGGAGCCACGACGACGCGCGCCTCTACCGATGGCGACCGACGCAGCAGCGTATACCGCCCTCGCCAGTCAACCGCCCCCGTGGCGAGTCACCACCAGAGCTTCTTCCAGGCTACACCTGCCCCTGCCGGCGTACCCCGCGACCCGCGACCCTTAAAGGACCGATCATTTCAAGCTCGCATTGGACAAGAGATTTTGGAGTACATGGTCCAAAATAATTTCGAGATGGAGATGAAGCATGTTCTTTCGCAAAATGTTCTCAAATCACCTACCCAGAAGGACTTCAACTACATGTTCCAGTGGCTTTATCATCGCATCGACCCCAGCCATAAGTTCCAAAAGAACATTGACCAGGAGGTTCCTCCTCTATTGAAGCAGATGCGATATCCGTTCGAGAGAAGCATCACAAAGAGTCAAATTGCAGCTGTCGGTGGACAAAATTGGAGCACATTCCTCGGCCTTCTCCACTGGATGATGCAGTTGGCCCAGATGTTGGATGGCTACGTAAACTGCCAATACGACGACGCATGTATGGATAGCGGAGTCGATGTCAGTGGTGACCGTATCATCTTTGACTTCCTTAGCAATGGTTATCGAGACTGGTTGGCCATGGACGAGGACATGGGCGACGAAGAAGCTGAGCGCGTTTTGGCACCTCATGTTCAGTCTATGGCAGCTGCCTTCGAACGATCAAACTCCAAGTACACTTCAGAACTCGAGATGCTCGAGGCGGAAAACGCAAGACTCCTCAAAGAGATTGAAGATTTGGAAAAGTCGACACCCGATCCAGCAGTCCTTGACAACCACTTCAAAATCATGGAGGAGGACAAGATCAAGTTTGAGGAGTACAATGCGCTGGCGATGCAGAGATCGGACAAGTACGAGAGTCGGTCTCAGGTTCTACAAGAAGAGCTCGACAAACTCATGGAGGAGCTTCAAGAGGCCGATGAGGAGCGACGTAGCCTGCAAAAGGCAGTTGATGCTCAGGGGATCAGCATGCAGGATATTGACCGCATGACTGCGGAGCGGGAGCGGCTGCAGAAGGGCATCGAATCAGCAGGCCAGCGATTGGAGGAAGTGAAGAAGAAAGTGTCGGAGCGAGAGTCAGAGGCGAGTCGAAAACTAGACGAGTTGGAGCAGATGGTGGATCGATATAACACAATGGCGTATCAGATCGCGCTCATTCCTTCAACAGCAGCCAATGCCAAGGGCAGGGAATTTGAGCTTCAGGTCATGGTGGCTGACAGCTCAGATTTTACATCTACCAACTTGAAGGGATCATCAGGACCGTCTTCGGCAGACCGTCTTCTGGTTGATCCCACTAGCGGATACCAAGCAGGCCACATTCTCAACCTAGATCTTCGAGGCCAAATCCGAAACAGCTTCTTATCACTGCGCAAAGAGATCTCAGATCGACGAAGCACAGCGATGGAGGAGATGATGAAGGATCATGACCTACTAGATGGCATCAAGGAGGCCATTGAAGACCGACGTAGCGAGGTCGAGGCCCTCAACCACCGCGTGCGCGCAGCAGAGGAAGAGTACGAAAAGACCAAGGAGGTGACAACGGCGCAGAAGCTGGCCTCCGATGCACACATTGAGAAGATGGAGAAAGAATTGTCGCGCATGCGAGCCGGACTATCAGAGAATGTGCAGATTCTGGAACAACGAGAGATCAACACAACTATTGAGTAAGTGGATATCGATCTTATGGCTTGAAGTTACAGATTCTAACTATGTCAACAGATACGAGCAACTTGTACTCCAAGCCAACGCCCTTCGAGAAGAATTGCACACCGAGATTGACAGAATGCTGAACGATGTCATCAAGTTCAAGATTCACGTTCAGAAGAACCTTGATGACTACGAAGGCTTTGTCGCAGATGAGCTGGAAAAGGAGCTCGGCAGTGACGAGATGGGCGAGGACACTCGACAAGTTGATATGTGATGACCTACGCATGAGGCAATCTTTCAAGACGCTTATGATGACGACTAATGTTTCGGGCGGCTTTTTTGTTTGTTTTCAAGGCGTTTGGACGACTGAATGAGTGAGTGACAGGTTGGAAACAGTTACGTCTGGCTAGTGCCTGTCTATATACCTAGTAGTGCTTCTTTTATTCTTGTGGATACGCACTTGAGAGCGGGTTTGAGTACGAATGGCATGTTAGTAATGGTAGATACCTGGTTGTTTTGGTGTTTTGCAGAAGGATACCACGAGCCTGTTTGATATAATTGGACTTGATTACTAGAACTACAATTACAAAAGCGCAATCATTGATAGTTATTTCTGTTCGATGGGAGATGAACAAAGCATGTAAGCTGACTTCAAGGCGTCGCATGGGCACCACATGGCTATGGCAGGGATTGTCAGCACCTTGGCAGGGGTTTCCTCGATGCTGACGGCAGGGTTGACCACATCTTAGCTTGCGGCTCTTGTAGTTTATAATGACATGATGGTCAACTACCGAGAGAGCTGATTGCAGGTCTGGTTACACGAGCGGATAGCTCTACCAAGAAATGTTGTGGCTATGTCTTGTCAGGTCAAACAGTGGAAGCCAGGGTATAGTCTTCTGTTGCATTCGGGATTGTTTATTCCCCGGATGCCCTCGGAAAGACCCTCCCAACGGAGTCGGGACCTCATGAATTGCGCGGAGAATCCACTATAAACTCCGCTAACGCCTTGCAGGGCCTGAAGCGGAACGAATTTATGAAAAGTGGTGTGAAAAGTTGCAACATGTGAATGAGCCGCGGTGCAACAAGGTAACAGAAACGATACAAGGGTTAAAAGAAAAGAAAAAGCAAAAGATCAACTGATGATTTGATTAGTATATCAAAGTTGGGGCGTCTTCCTGTATGTCAGACTACCTATGCACAACTGTGACTATGCCCAAGTAAGTCAATAGTTATGCGAGCTATGTTGTGCTACCGCATCTTCCGTGTCTCGCTGTCATGGACTCTTTCGTATTGTTAGTGTAATGCTACATAAATCAACATAAATATCCATGGATCCAAGACACCTGGCGGTGTTGAATAGAACTCCGCCATACCCTGCTCAAAAAACCCTGGCCATTCTACCCAATCTCGGCACTATTGATTCTCGATTCCTTCCATGATCTTTCCATTTGTTGATCTCGGAGGAATGTACCTACCTAAACTCCAATTGTCATAGCTTCACTTGTTGAGCCAACTCAACTCACCTTCTGCCCATTTTACCTTTTGCCTAACTTGCCCTCTTCTTCTTAGCCTCTACTCTCTCCTCCGCCTCTTTTCTCTTCCCTCCTCTCGTCTGCTCTTCACCGGATGGTCGATAATCCTCCCCGTCCGTCCTGGTCTGTACACCCCTACCTAATACGACTCTACCCAAGTCCGAAGCCTCCGGTCTGAGATAGATATACTTATGCCGCGTAACCACCCGACGATCCGTCGGTTTTGTTATCATTTTGGATCAACGACAAACATCAAACTTTTCGCAAACGCACGAACACACGCATACTCGACCGCTTCCCCGGTAGCATCCTCCATCATGGCTCCCGCAGCGAATGCAGCTTCGGCCCAGCTTAAGCCGACCGAATTGGCTTCTCGAAATGCGCCTGGCTCATCCAGTGGCTCTGATTCGACCTCCGTCTCCAAGATTCCAGGTCGATCTGCTATCCCCGACGAGGCTATTCCCAATCCTCATCACCTGCTTAAGCGTGGTTCTGTCGTGGGCTTCAAGAACCCTTATCCTTCACATGCAAATAGCCCCGGATTTGGTACTATGTTGCGAAGAATCTGGTGGTACGTGAGAATCTTGTCATTCCAAGTGAATTCCATTGTTCAGAAGCTCATGAATATAGGCCTACCGTCACCGGTGACCTCAAGAAGCCCGACTTAACTCCTCCTAACGTACCCGTTGTTAAGCCCCAATGGAATACTGAGCGCGATGCTACCGACAAGATTCGTGCCACATGGCTCGGCCACGCTTGCTACTATGTCGAATATCCTTCTGGTCTGCGCGTCCTCTTTGATCCTGTCTTTGAAGACCGATGCTCTCCATTTTCTTTCTTTGGCCCTAAACGATTCACTCCCAAGCCCTGCGATATTAAAGACATTCCCATTGTCGACGCTGTTGTTATCAGTCATTCCCACTACGATCATCTTTCACATTCCTCCATCCTCGAGGTTCAGAGGTACCACCCTGATGCCCAGTTCTTCGTCGGTCTTGGCCTAGAGACGTGGTTCCGAAAGACAGGTATCAACCATGTTACCGAGCTCGATTGGTGGGAGGATGCCGACCTCACTGTGACGGTCAAGGAAGGCGATCTTACACGCGACATCAGCGCTCGCATCTCATGCCTGCCGTGCCAGCACACCTCGGCCCGAACTCCTTTCGACCGCGATACCACCCTTTGGTGTTCTTGGGGTGTTCGGTCTGGTGACAAGTCGGTCTGGTTTGGTGGTGACACGGGTTATCGAGCTGTCCCTAGTCTTCCTGACGGAACCGATGATTACAGCGCCGAGTACGATCATCTCCCTAGAAACCCCCAATTTAAGCAGATTGGCGAGTTCCGCGGACCATTCGATCTCGGTTTGATCCCCATTGGCGCCTACTACCCCCGAGTGGCCTTCTCAGCTGTGCATGCGAACCCTTTCGACTCCGTGGAGATTTTCCGCGACACGCAGTGCAAGCGTGCGATGGGCATACACTGGGGCACCTGGGCGCTCACCTTGGAGGAGGTACTGGAACCACCCAAGATGCTGAAGGAGGCATTGCGTAAAAGAGGTATTCCTGAAGTGGGTGTGTTTGATGTGTGCGATATTGGTGAAGCCCGAGAGTTTTAGTCGGGTAAAGGAAAGACCTTTGAGCATGAGAAGCGAGATTCGAGCTGGATATAAAATACCCTTATTTGTTTTTTTCTGTTGTTGCAGACGCGGGATCTAGGTTTATGATTACTTCTTCTAAACGGCGGTGTTATTTTTACACTTACTTTCAACGCAACTGAGACTTTAATAGAAGTACATATGAATTTCTTGTTATTATATCGTGTTCCAGCACCTCTGAGCCTTGACCGGTACAGCCAGAAAGAAATGATATCACAACCCCAAAGACCCTGATCAGCAAGAAGGCTTGCGTTGAGCATCCAATCAGGGTTCAACCTTTACGGAGTTCACAAAGTCTCCGAATCAAGACAGCTCTCCTTATTTCGGATTTCATGCCCTAATTTGTTTTACTGGACTAAAACAGAGCTCTACAAGCCTTCTTCCTTTCCTTTTTCTCCGAGTGGTTGTTTCTTGCCGGCTCCACGACAGCTTCAGCCACAGGTGACGTACCGCACTCGCCACAGCTTTGCCACAGCAGGTATAAGACGCAGTTAACACTCAATACAACAACACTTCATCTCTATCTACAATACACGCTTTACGAAACAAAATACGATCAATATCTCTTCTCTCATTGCCTAGAATAATTCTTTTCGAGAGTCAACAAAGTCAGCTCATTAAACCGTCATCATGGGTCTTCCCGCTTTCTCAGAGTCCACTACCACCACCACTTCTTCTCAAACCCCTCAACAACAAGAACAAAACGGCAACACTGGCGTTGCTACCGGCGCAGGCGCCAACACTGGTGCTGGCGTGACAAGACCTAAGACTGAGGCTGAGAAGGAAGCTGATCGACTCTACGAGGAGGCTATGGAGGAGGAGTATGCTAAGCGAGATGGAGGTGCTTAGAGAGTTCACAATCATGGAGGACGGTTGTGGTGGAGATATTTAGGACCACAAGAATGATTAATGAATTCTCAACTCTAGGCATAATACATGAATATACTCAATAATGCATTTACAGAACCTCACTGTTTATGTGAAGCGCAAGTGTTGCGAGTGAATATTATGTTGATGGGTCATATGAGTGATAGAGAGGTCGAAAAGCACCAGCAGACTGCAGAATTGGGGCGAAAGTGGGGAGACGCAAATTGGCACCATGAGATACGATCCAATAATGGACCCAAGATGCATTTGAACTTTACATTGACGTCTGCCTAGGTAGCAGGCATTCTTATGCAGAAGTACATGCCAAATTGTTGAAGTGTGGCATAATGTATAGCCCACCATGACGAGGATAATTTGGCAGTGAGCCCTGTCTTGTTTCGAGACGTCCTGCGAGAAAACAATCTGCCTAATTTCACCAGACGATAAAGTGCTGAATGTAGCTGTGACTCCTTCTGGCGTAGTGAATATCAGTCGCCATTGCAGTCACTGTAGCAATGGCATGTAAAAGCCTTTCCCTAAGACGCAGATACAGATCGAAATTCCACCATCGTCTTTAACACATCTGCCAAGAGCAGGGAATAGCTTATCCATAAGCTTCGCCGTGGTGTATCAGACTTTCCTGGATGCGGACCATGTATCCAAGCTTGGATTTAGGTCGTCCTCGGAATTATCTCGGACACGGCTCTAGCCTCATGCTGCTCTTCGCTTGGCATGATTGGATATTGCCAATTCGACCGTAGTCAAGTATAACTACGGCAAGTTGATGAAATGGGGAGGGATTGAACCAAGTCATGCCACTCAATCAGTCTCCCTCAGCCTGGCCAAAGCAGCAGCAATGCCCCCATCAAGCTGATCATCCTTATCTGCCTGGCTTGTACGGTTGGCCTCTTCCGTCTGGGCAGTCTTCTTAGACGCCTCAATGGCGGCGGCGAGCATAGCCTCTTCATCGTCCTCGTCATCAGTGTTGTCCATAAACTGAAACTGCTTAGGCGCTTCTTCATTTGTCGTTGCTGCAGAAGGTATATCCTGGGCAGGGGATGGGCGGGAAGATGGTCCTGCGGATGGCATTTCTCGTAGAGGTACACGCGAGAGGGGCGCAGCCTGGTCAAGTTTTGATGATCGCTCCGAAGCTTTTGCGCCTCTCTTTGCAGCCTTTTTTACTCTGAACGGCTCATCGACTGCTGACACCCACTTCTTCACTTTGATGCCACCCCAACCATTAAGCATACCGAGCTGTTCCGCATCGGCGTTGATCGCATTCTTCAAACTGCCAAAATTGCTCACCACCGCAACCGCGTCCGACTTGTTCAAGCTTCTGGGCACCGTGACGAATTCTACCAGTTTCTCACCGTAGCTGGAAGGCTGTTGGCCACGGATGGCGCCAAAGGTAGCATTCTCGTAGCTCTTGTACAGTTCGATGTAGCGGGCGGCCTCGGCGGCGGACCAGCAAAGGACGAGGGTGACGTTGTTGACGAGGGATGTCTTGGAGAGTTCTTTAAGGGAGGCTTCGTGGTTGGGGATGTCGACCATGGTGAGGAGGATGCGGAGGTTGTATTTGCCCTGGAGGTTACGTATTCGGGTGTATATGTACTCGGGGTGAAGACGATGGTACTTGAGACTACTGAGCGTTAACAACGAGCTGTTTATATAGCACATTGGGCCAGTCTACCTCAGAAATAGAGCGCAAGTACCCAATCCACAGACAAAATCAGCCGGGATATCGCTGTACTCCCATGGCATAGACCGAATGCTCGTCAAGACTGGATTTCCTCGCTGGCGCGGAGAAACCAAGATGGTCGAACCGGATTGCTTCTGCGGCAGAGCCTGGGGCGTTGGCTGTACGACCTTGCCTGCGCCAGAGGCAGACGGAGGCGCTTTGTCGAGACGCTGCGGCATGGGCTGCTGTATCTTTGTAGGTGTAGGTTGAACTGGTTTGCGTGCAACGGGTGCTGGGTCGGCTGCGGCCATGGCGGCCAATAGCTCATCATCAGCTCCATAGTCGTCGTCCATGGTGTTTTGCGATTCGATATTACGCAGTAGAATTAGGCGATAGTGTTGAGGATCCCTCGTTGCGTGTTGGTCAAGTTGAGTGATGATGGTAGATTCACGCGACGCATTGAGTTGAGGTTGGAGCTAAGGTGGGGCGTTCTCTTACAGCGAGAACACCTCTCTACAGAGCCATCAATAACCTATTACCTTTTTACCATTCTCCTGTTGTCTTTGAAGCCGTTGATAATTCAATTCATCAATTAAAAATGAGACCAACTTTTACGGTTTGACGGGCTTCGGTCTCAAATGGTTGCTACACGCTGTTAGTGTAAAACAGTATATACGTCATTACCCAACATCTAGACATTCAAATATGACTGACTTCTAAAATTGACAGCGTTGATAACATTTATGATTTCATTTCTATAACCGGTATAACTCCGAACATGTCCTCTAGAAGTCCTAGTTACCTTCGGCCAAGTATCGCTCACTTCCTACGACGTATAAAACTCTCGACCTATATTGTCTCCCTCATCTTCCAATAGTATCCTGTCCCAATTGAATTGCGTATATCTTGCCACAGCCGGTTACGGATGTAACCTGATCTGAGGATAAGATCGTCCTGAAATCTATTTATATCTACCCGGTCTTGTTGGCTCGATGATCTATGAATGTTGGAAGAATGTGGCAGTGCTCGTTGCCAACATCCTGCACCAGGACCTCCACAGTAGTAATGGTAAATTGATATCATGATTCAAGTTAATCTGTCCTTACTAACATAAGGCGCAAGTGCAAAACCAAATCCCTCCTGGTATCTACCATATGCAGCTATATCCGTCCAGCCGCTGTATCCATCCCATTTTCCATTCCGATGGCTACGCCTATAACACCGATCCCATCCCATCCGTTCCGTTGTGTAAAATATCCCAAAAAGTCTGGTATCATGTCTAGCATGTCTCAGAACTAATCCAAATCTTCTTCCAACCCTGCATATTCCGTTGGACTAGGCAGGTCACCTCCCGTCAGTGAGGAATGAATCGAATACAGGGAGGCCAACCAGCAGTCGAATATGAGTGCCACCCTTTCAGCTTCCTCGTTTTGTGCCCTCGTCAGTTGATCACGTAGCTTCTCGTATGCCTCAATCATGACCCAGATCTGCAGGGCTGCAGTATCCTGTCCGTTGTGTCGTGACCGGAGAGCGACAGCTGAGGCGAGTTCTCTCGTGAGAAGATCGAGCGCTATTTGCAGGCTAACATTGTCCTGGAACGACTGTCCTGATGATGATTGTGGCCTGAAAGCGTCGTTGTAGTTTTGTGGTGAGTTTCCAGGAGTCTCATCGGGAGAAATTGGTGGAGAGAAAGAGTATGGTTTGAAGTAAATAGTGTCTCCCTCAAAAGCTGCCACATTTGTATCATGGGTAGCCGACGGCCTGAGTTTAGGTCTGGTTAGTTGAGGAGAAGCCGTCATGTATGAATTTGTTCTGCGTGAATTTGATCGTTTTGGCACCTGAGGAGGCACCTGTAGAGTAGTACGTCTGTTCAAGTCCCTATCCTCATCGAAAGGTAAATGCGACTTGAGTGGTGGAGGGTTTTCTTTCGACTCAAGAATAGCACGATATTGATCAGCAATAAGTTCGACACTCGATGTCTTTTCCGGGGCATCCTTGGCCTTGCGTGCAAGTGCGTGTTGCTCTAGTTGTCCAATCCGGAAGACGGGCGTTTTAGCCTGGCGTCGCATCATGGATGAAGTTGAAGTAGATGAAGCTGTTGAGGGAATTGATGAGCTATCCAGGGATGGTCGTGCACTACGTTCGTAAATATTCAAATGATTGAACTCGGGGATAGTGCGTTGAGAAGAATGCCTCTGTAGTGGTGGCGGACTGAAGAAGGCCCTCCGTTCAGGCTCAGTTTCATACTTTGGCTCGGGTTTATATGCTGGCTCAATCCTTGGTTCGGGATAATGCTGTTCTAACTCTGGCTCTGGTTCTGAGAATGAGGGCTCGATTATAGTCTTGGGGCGAAGATAATGACTCCATTTGGCGTCGCTTAAATCGGGGGCGCCATTTGAGATCCGTCGTTGTGATGGTGAAGACATGGTGGTTTGAGGGCTTAGGCTGGCAGCTGAGTCGAGAGAACCACGTTTGGCCTTGTTGAGACTTTTGAGCTTTGGGTCCGGTTTCTGAAGCTTGCGCCTTGGAGGCTTCAGGCTATGACTTCTGGTGGGAGGGTTCTCCATATTGGTAGTGTTGAGAGCCGCAGTTTCAGCTATGTAGTATTTGATGCAAGGTGGGCGATAAGCGCGGATCGTTGTAAACAAAGCGTTGGGTGAGAAAAACAAGAGTCTGTACGCGGCGGTGTGTCTGAGTTGATATTGGTCACGTTGGTGGTTTTTACAGGTATGGCAGCCATGGAAGAATTTAACACGAGATTGTGGAAAAATAAGATTGTATATGACGAAAAGCAAAAAGCAAATGTGCAGCAGAGGAGAACAGGTCAGGTCGTAATTATGTACGTAGTAGAGCCGAGACTTGAACCAGTACCCAGTGTCTTGCCTTACCGCTTCCCAAGCCCGGGATGGGATGGGGATAATCAGTGGCTTTCGGCATGCAGGTTTGAGTGCAAGCCCAATCAAGAGAGCCACGAGGGGAACGAAATACCCACGTCATGAGCCAAGGCCCAAAGGGAAGAGGACCACGGGAGCCCCCAGGACCCAGGTGGTAAAAGGGTTGGTTGACAGGGATGACCAGAGCTGGGATTCGCTGGATTGCAACTTTTGGTAGCGAACAGGGCTGGGACGACTAGGATGAGTCGGAATAGAGACCTAGAAGCCGAGAGGCACTGTACCCGATAGAGGAGTTGATCCGCGGTGCTGAACTGGAATGTTGGTCTGTAACAAAAAAACAAGAATCGACAGTAATCACCGGGTACCTGTTATTGATACAGTAGTTTTGCAGCGTGTCGTGTTATTCCAGAACCTGACAAGAACTCCCGGACGAGCGCTCTGCAGCGGGCGGTGAAGCCACTTGATAGTCAGGACCCTGTATTCCCCAACCTCTTAAGACACTAGCGGGTGCCTAATGTAAGACAGCTGTTAAACCGTGTGGTCAGGCGCGTCGCGTGGGTTAATGTAAATTGACTGATGTCATGTGTGTTGAGCAAACTTGGGAAGACCCTGAGCTCACAACGAGAGAGCAGAGCAGAGGGACCCAGTTTGGTACAGTACTGTACTGTAGCAGTCACCCACCTGCAGCCAACGTGTCCCTGGTCGATGGGCTGTTTTGTTGAAGCCATTCCATCATTATTTCGATGTTTTTGTAAGATGAGTCAATGTGCGCAATGTCGTGTCTAGTAGAGGTACCTGTAGGAAAAGCAGGCTGCCTCCCTCGCAAGCCTCAGGGTGAGCCAAGCCGTATCAACGCGCGTTACTCTGCGGTCTTGAATTTCCTGATCGTCATGGATCGAGACCTGTCAGGAAGTAGATATAAGCCCGTTCGGTGGTTTCTTTTTGTTGAGAAACCTTCCTTGTTGTCTTTGCGACGGGATAGACGGGAGAAAGGAAACTGAGCTTGGGCCTTTGACGGCGCGAGCCGTACAGTGTTCGGACCGTGAGAAGACGGCCCTAAACACTGTATAGCTGGTAAACTTCTCCAGCTGACTTCATCTTGCAAAGTCTGAATAACCTTGTGTAGAGCGTGAGTATCGTCAAGATGATTATAATTCTCCAAGATGTTATAGAATAATGTTTCGGAATAATTCTTGTGAATAATCGATATTCTTATTTGGCCCAACGAATTCCTACCTGAACCACTTTAACTCCCCTCTACCTAATAGTTAACCGAACGATAAGTGAGGGGCAGCTAAACTGCACTTCACGGGCAAGGCGGGGTTCTATCGTGGGGTCATTTCAATGTCAACAGACAACGCTCAGACAGCAACAAAATACTCGATTACTCCCTCTTCTCTCAAATCCAATCACTTGACATCAGATGGATCTTTAAATCTCCATTTATTCCTGTTCGAGACTCTCTGCCCGCGGGGGGAACTCATCTTGCACCAAATTAGGTCGACTTGCGGCGCGGGGGCGGGTCGCGGGGGTTTATTCGTCTTTGACGTCCATCCATGAATACCTAGCAATTGATGGCGTAGCTCACCCTGAACTAAGTTCCGGCTGATATCTCCTTAACAGTCCTTCCCCCCAAACCCACCCCCAATTGCGGCTCTCCATCTCCTCCAACTCAAGTTGTCTACCGGCAACAGCGTGCCGGTTGGTGGCCATCTTCTCATGATACAGATCGTTTAACAATTCGTTCCATGGGGGTTTCAATCGGCGGAGTCGATTTATCCATCAATCAGAGCTGGTGAAATAGGTCGTCATGGCATCTCGACGCTTCCTTACCCCACATCTTTGACGATGCATGAGGTCTCATGAGACTGTGAAAAAGCGTGGGAAAGGAGCCGAGTGAAGGTATAAAGCATGACACGCCCAGCTTCGATTTTAATTTAGCCTCAATTGAATATATCGTGTCTCTCACGTCTTTTCTCTCTTCTCTTTTTTGCATTCTATCCCTCGTGATAGTCATCTCATCATAACTACTTCATCTTTATACCCCCGATTGCTTCCCCCTCCCCCGCGTTCGGAGTTCACCCCACCTCAGCTCTCCCTCATGCTTCATTGAGCTTGACTTTCTTACAATCAGAACTTCAATTACGAATATACAACAAACCGCAATCATGGGTGAAATCACAATTACTGGCTGGAAGACTCGCGATGTCCGCTTCCCTACCTCTCTCGATGGAACTGGCTCCGATGCCATGAACGCCGCTGGAAACTACTCCTCCGCCTACTGCATCCTCCAGACTGACTCTGAATACACCGGCCACGGAATGGTTAGTAGCTGAATCTCACTTTACTAACTCTCAATCGTAGCTAACTCATTTCTCTAGACCTTCACCATCGGCCGTGGAAACGACATCGTCTGCGCAGCCATCAACCACGTCGCCGAGCGCCTCAAGGGCAGGACCCTCTCCTCTCTCGTCTCAAACTGGGGCAAGACATGGCGACATCTCGTCAACGACAGCCAGCTCCGCTGGATCGGCCCTGAGAAGGGTGTCATCCACCTCGCTCTCGGTGCCGTCGTCAACGCCGTCTGGGATCTGTGGGCCAAGACCCTCAACAAACCTGTCTGGCGCATCGTTGCCGATATGAGCCCCGAGGAGTTCGTCAGCTGCATTGACTTCCGCTACATCACCGATGCCATCACCCCCGAGGAGGCCATCGCCCTGTTGAAGGAGCAAGAGCCTACCAAGTCTAAGCGTCTCGAAGAGGCACTCAACAACCGTGCTGTGCCCGCTTACACGACGAGTGCTGGCTGGCTCGGTTACGGCGAGGACAAGATGAAGGGACTGCTTCAGGAGACTCTCAATGCTGGATACCGACACTTCAAGGTCAAGGTTGGTGGTGACATTGAGCGCGACCGCAAGCGTCTGGGCATCGCTCGTGAGGTCATTGGTTACGACAAGGGCAATGTTCTCATGACAGATGCCAACCAGGTCTGGTCCGTCCCTGAGGCCATTGAGTACATGAAACAGCTGGCCGACTTCAAGCCCTGGTTCATTGAGGAGCCTACATCACCCGATGATGTCCTCGGCCACAAGGCTGTTCGTGACGCCCTTAAACCTTACGGCATTGGTGTTGCTACTGGTGAGATGTGCCAGAACCGAGTTATCTTCAAGCAGCTTCTCCAAACTGGCGCGATCGACGTGTGTCAGATCGACGCCTGCCGCATGGGTGGTGTCAACGAGGTCCTTGCCGTTCTGCTCATGGCCAAGAAGTTTGGCGTCCCTATCGTGCCACACTCCGGTGGTGTCGGTCTCCCCGAGTACACACAGCACCTGAGCACCATCGACTACGTTGTGGTCTCTGGCAAGCTGTCTGTTCTTGAGTACGTCGACCACCTTCACGAGCACTTCTTCCACCCATCTGTCATCAAGGACGGGTACTACACCACCCCCGTCGAGCCTGGCTACAGTGTTGAGATGAAGCCTGAGAGCATGGACCGATTTAGCTACCCTGGTGAGAAGGGCGTGAGTTGGTGGACTTCGGATGAGGCCAAGGTCATTCTGGATGGTGAGAAGATCTAATGTGGGCGGTTTAAAAAAAATTGGATTAGAGAATCTGTTACTACTTACCTAAAATGCCTCCCTGAGGAGAGATACCATGAATTTATGAACTATTTATAACACAAACTGTTTCTCTCTACGTAAATGTGAAGTTACTTTTAGCAAACTTGAAAATGAACCATCTCAAGGGCATGCGAATGCAGTATAGTAAGGGTTTAAGAGTCTAGCCGTTGGTCCATAAATTGGACTATATCTCCTAGCTCTTCGGGACAGTACCAATGCGCCAAGTCCGGATAGCTTTTCAACTCAACATCGACTCCCATACGCTCTAGGAGATGAGCTGTCTGTTGGCCATGGCAGTATTCGACGTCCTCATCTTTTTGACCATGTCCCATGAATACGGGAGTTTTTAAGAAAGGAAATGAAGTTGCTGGTGGTCGAGGGTCAAGTTCCGCCTCTTCGCGAAGCTCATCGATAGCCCGTTGTAACGACGTCCTTCTATCTTGACCCACTTCCCTTTCAAACAGGCCATCATCGGACATCTCATCGTCTTTGTCTTCGGTCATTAAACTCTCAGCCAAGGGCATGAAGCCGCTCATGATGACCACTGCGCCCAGACTTCCTGAACTCCAGAGTAACCAACTCACCAACGCCATAGCACCGCCCTGACTGAATCCCAATAGTACCACTTTCTCAGCCTCACCTCCCAGCATCTCAATCTCATTCCGCAGTATCCCATGAATGTGCTCGACACTAGGTCGCATGTCTCCGTGCGCCTCGGGCTCCCAGTCGCCGGTGCCTTCATACCACTGGTGGATGAGAGAGCGACGGTACTTGGTTGCGCGTGCCAAGGGCGCGGTCGGGAAGACGAAGCGAGCATGAGGGAGGGATTGACGGAACGATGTTGAAGATTCAGGAGAGGGTGATGAGAGGAGCAGAGAGTGAAATTTTTGGGCATTAAAGCCACGGCCGTGGAGAACGACAATGGTGAGTTTGTGAGGGGATAGAGGAGGGATGATTAAGGGAGATGGAAACTCGCCTGGTTGAAGGCGGGAAGACGATGGTGCACCATCGTTTGGCATGTTTGTTAGGTGTCAGAGTAGATTGATGTTGTCGTAAAGATATAAGGCGATATTGGTCGAGTCTGACGTGTGGTTATAAGGTGAGAGGCCAGAGAGAGGTGGTGAGTCCTAAGTCTATTTCTTGATGCAATGTACAAACTAGCTGCTCTCCAGAATATTGGATGAAGTAATGAAGAACCGTGTTTTTGACTCAAGAAGTCTTCCAGTAAGAAGTACTCATATTGCCTAATATGTTGTTAGACGATGAAAAGGTCAAGAAGCTGATCAATTACAGGTGCTAGCCCACAGGTCCATAGGAGCTTATTGGCTTCACCACAACAGACGAATTCTCTCAAGCAACACCGATGAATAACCAAAATAAATAAGATAACATAACGGGATAGAACAAGAAATGTCATGAGTTATGTCATTTTCTTATTGTCTTTGTTCTTATAGAATTAATGCCAATCTACGCTGAGCTCACGCCATTTCATCTCACTACCTACCTACCTTAACCATTAGCGAACGTGTCACTATATTTCCAAGCCCCACGGAACCCCTTCAGTCAACGCAACCTCACATCACCAACTACACACACTCCTTCAATAACAGGACTCACAATGGGCATCCTCAACCACGCCGCCCACCCAATTCTCTCTCTAACAGCCGCTTTCACCGCCTGGAAAGGTCTTCTTCTTTCCATCGCTCTCGGTGCAGCTGTAGGCCCTGATTACGACACCTCAACATCTCTCTTCTTTGACGTGGTTTATGGCGCGAAAACACCTGTGCCTGCGCTGGCTACACGTCTGACGAGATGGGACGGACTGTATTTCATGCACGATGCGGCGAATGGCAAGGTGTATGAGCAGGAGTGGGCGTTTGGTATTGGACTACCAGCTACTGTGCGTAGCGTTGGTGGTCTAGGGGGTCTTCAAGTCTGGGAGCCTCTTGTTGCCATCGCCATCTCTCACATCTCTCATCTCATTGCTGTTTTGGCGCTGTACCAACTCACAATTGTCATATGCAACGACAGAAAGCTAGCGTATCTGACTGCGGTCGTTCATATCCTCTCACCAGCTGGACTATTCCTTTCGGCGCCGTATGCAGAGAGCGCATTTTCATGCTTGTCTTTTGTGGGAAACCTGCTCTTTGCTATTAGTCTCAAAAGCAGTCCTGACTCATTAAAACGCAATGCTGCCGTGATTGCAGCAGGGATATCATATGGAGTTTCCTGCACGCTTCGAAGTAATGGTCTCTTTGGTGGTGTCTTGTTTGCTGTGGAAGTTGTTACGGGCTTGCTGGCGCTTCTTGATGGGTTCACCTTTTCCAAGTTGTTGAGACTGATTGCACCTATCACCGGTGGACTTCTGGTTGCTGTTGGTTTTGTTGCGCCGCAGGTGCTGGCTTGGATGAGATACTGCAACGGTCACAACGGTCAAGATATTGAAGGCGAGCTGCGACCTTGGTGCAGAAGTCGTATTCCAAGCATCTACACTTTTGTTCAGGAAGAATACTGGTATGTTATTCCCTTTCTACCTTTTAACGCAGTAAATACTAAAATGAACAGGGACGTTGGTTTCCTCAAATACTGGACACCTAACCAAATCCCGCTCTTCCTCCTCGCAGCTCCCATGCTCACACTGCTTATCAAGTCAGGAACAGAGCTCGTGCGCGAACCAACTCGAGGTCTTCGAAATATAACAGATGAACAGTGCAGATTATTCGTCCAGACACTCGCGGCCGTGCAGACGCTGCTTGCTGTCTTGGCAATCACCAACTACCACGTCCAGATCATCAGCCGCTTGTCGTCAGGTTACCCCGTCTGGTACTGGTGGGTAGCTTTGTGCCTTGTGGACAAGCAGAGGCAGGGTTTGGGATACGGGGTGATCATGTTTATTACCATGTACGCAGCGGTTCAGGGAGGTCTTTTTGCTTCGTTTTTGCCGCCTGCTTAGATGCATGCATGTAAGGTGTAACTAGGTTTAATTGTATACTAGAACTGATTTTTTTTTTCTGATCTTTGATTTGTTCTAAAAAATCGCGTATGCAGGTGTTTGAAGGTAAAAGTAAAGTAAATGCCAGGTGCCTATTGTCACACTTTATTCATCTTGTCACAATGGTGCGCAGTGCGGTGACAGCAAGGCGACAATAATGCAGCCGGCATATTATAAAGGTTACGGTTTACCATTTGCATAAACCTACTTCTTTTACTTTGAGCCTTCCTATATATAAACGAGTCTCGACAACTTTTGGTCCAGATTCTTTTCTTTTCTTGTCTAACCATCTTCTCACTGATTCTCTTCTTATACACCACAACCACTTACACCAGCTCTCTCCACGTTGAACCATCCTTTCCATCCAGTCACATCTCCAATACCACAATGATGTCTATCCCAAATATGGAACACGACACTTTTGAGGAGAATTTCTTCTACGTCGACAATGAGCATGACCCAGTCCTGCTCAAGATCAAGGAGCTCAAGGAACGTGTACGAGACTGCATTCATGGAATAAAGTCCAACAACGCTGCTCATCCTTCCTTGATTTCTTCTGTCTCTCGCAACTCTTCACCTTCTTCGGTTGATTCCCATGGGGTTCAGCCTTCGTCTTCGTCTATTGTACGTCCCTTGATACTCTCTCTGCCCTGTCCACAACACCAACTAACATATAGTCAGGCCAGCACAACCACCACCACAGACAAGACTTTCAACTCTGATTCAGAGGATGAGATACTACAGGCTGCTGCAAGGTCGGGGTGGCAGATCGCTGTACTTAAAACGGAATGGGACGACAGCATCCCTGCGTTTTGTCACCCTGTCCCCACGGCAAAATATCGTGGGAAGCCCTGGCGAGAAGGCTGCCACCCTTCCGTCTGGCGACATTAATCAGAACGGCGAGGGTATATAATGTCCCCGGGAGGCGCGTTGGAGTACAATTTGACGAGAAGACCATGACTTTAAAAGAAAGGGGAGATACACTTAAAGACAGCATGGTATCTGCATCATAGAGCCCAAGGAAACGGAGCAAAAAGGACTAGGGTGTTTAGGATGATACCGTGGTATTTATGATTCAACAATAGCTCTGACGATTATATACACTTGTTTCAGCGTGCTTCCTCTTCGTTCCAAAGCCTTTTCGATGATGATCTGCAAGCATTATAACCTTAGAAAGGGTATGCCCCAGGATGCTTGTTTTGTCTTATTAGAGAGACCAAATACATGATCTGTCTTACAACAACTAGAACATGTAGCCATGACTCTTGACAGAAAAGATTTAGAGCCAGAATGTGATACTAAAATCCCTACCATATGCGTGACTGCGCACCCCTTGCTATTCTCATCTTTGACACTGATCTGGGAGAACACATTGATCTTGAGATACTTGCCGCGACTTCAACTACAAAGGCTGTATGCCTTCGTCGTAGGAAATGGATGCGTAGCAAACATGGTAAGTCCATTGGAAAACAGCATTCGTCATGAGTAGAAACAACCTCTAGATTAAAGTGACGTTGTCAAGATGATCAAAGTGTTAAAGAAGGAGTCATCTTTACGGGACGCGAAACTATTTAAATTGCCGTCGGATTATGCAACACATGTTATAAGTATTATGGCCAAAGCTGGTCGCCTGAGATATGCTACCGCCACAGAAAATGTGTCTTTCCAATGTGAATGATCATGCGTTACGGCTTGCTATATTAGTAGGCTACTAATAGGGCTGTCCACAATTACTATTCATCCTTCGTGCGAACTAAGAGGCAAGTTCAAGCGCTTGTGTTAGTCGCTATATTAAGAAACAACTATTAATGTAATCGCTTAAGTCTCCACCACCATCTAGAGTTAAACCAATGACTCCAACACCCCAGCAACCAATGCGCCATGTACATCAATGCCACATCTCTACTTCAACAACTGGCTAGATCCGCCAGGACGCTTGAGCTTTCAACGGAAGCTGTCACTCTCTGCGCATGAGCCGTTGTAATTTCTTCCAGATAGGCCAATCTACTTTGGAAAAGCGTGTGGGACCACATGTTTAAAGCTCTAATTGCGGCAGTTCCAAACGCGCTCCTGAGCACTAGGTCCAGCATCTAAAGATCCATGTAGAGCATTCTCTTCGTCGGCGGTCTCTCTGACAGCTAGCACTGGCTTTATAGTATGAGCTGGTTGCTTTCCGTGTCTTTGTCCTCGAGAAGGGCTGCTCTCAGAGGATGACCGGGGCCCTGAGCTACCGAGTAACGGTGTTTTGCTACTCGCCCTATTGGTTTCACTTTGTTCGTTTTCTTCATTTTCTTCTTCTTCGTGTATAGTTGATAACACCGATCCCGGTTCTGATGCTGGCGTGCTGTTTTGTCCAGAACTCTCCTCATTTCGAGGAGACGGCGAGCCTCTGGGTCGCATAAAGAGTCGGCGAAACTAACCCTCATCCTCCGAGTCACTATTGTCATTGTCCCTAATAGCTCGCCATCTTCTATCAGTCAAGTCTTGAGCAGCGGTTCCTTCGCTCTCTGGGTCAACGTAACCTTGTCCTCCCGCGATGCTTAGCGCAACGGGCAAGAAAACCAAGGCATGCAGGCCAGCAAAAATTACGAGAGACAGCCAAACTCGGAAGTAGTAAACCTCGAAAATCTTTGATCGCGTGAAGGCAAGTACAGAGACACCGAGAAGTTTGGTGATGGTGATGCCGGAGAAGACCGATCCGCCAACATTGACAAGAGCAGTCCAGGCTCGAGCGTCACGGCCACGGAAGGCATTGCTATTGCCCTCCATTACTGTGCGTGAAGGGAACATGAACGCCCGGGCGATGTGAGCGCAGAACTCAACTGAGATGCCAACGCAGATAATGAGGTTGACCAGGGACACAGCGTTCAGAGATACATTGAACAAGGCCATGCTTCCCATGATGTCAACAACACTCATCACAACAGTGACGGAAACCACAAGCGCTGTGAGCAGCGAGCCCAGAAGTACGGAGGCAACAACGAAGATTATGCCAACCGCAGCACATAGTAGCCCTGCTGTCAAAGGCACGATACTGAGATATTGGTCAAAGAAGATGTAGAAGACGCTGTATGGGAACACGTCGGCGCCAGTTCTTTCGCCAATATCAGAAGCAATACGACGAGCAGCGGAGTACGCAGCAATGAAATCCTCCTGGCTCCTCAAAGGAGAATGCGCAGTTCTGAAGTGTGAAGCTTTGACACTGGAACCTTTATCGTTCAAAACAACAGCTTGACCATACGCAGCCTGGCCGGCTAGCGGGCACTCATCGCCAGTGGGACTCGAGAGGAACTTTTTGAGATAATGAATGAATTCCTCGTCCTCGGGCATTCCGTAAAGCGTAGTGTTCCAAGCTGGCTTGCGATCAGCGAAGCAGGTCTGGCCATGCTCCAAGCAGCACTGGTCGTAAATCGGATTCAACCAGAGGAAGTAGTCATCAATCCAGCTCGCAGTTGGCGAAGAGATATAAGAAACGTCTGGCCTCTGTCGTTCGAGCTCCAGTGTGTTGGTGAGTGAGAGATCCTGACAAGTAGTAAACCTTGAGCAAATCTCTTGCTGCTGCTCTCGCTTGGAGGCATCGACCTCGCGCGTTACAAAGTACACAGGAGGTCCCGTCTCCAAATACTCGTACAAGTCATTGAAATAAGGGATCAGGTAAGAGCCATCGGGGATAGCAAGGCGCTGATCAAGACCGAGTTGAATCCTCGGCATGAGTGCTAGTCCAGCTGTGAACAGCCCGAGGAAGATTGTAACAACAGCAACCTTGACTTTCTTTCCGAGAAGACTTGGGGCATATCTGTTCTTGATGAAGACCTGAAGCAAGCTCTCTTCGGCCATGTCAGAGCCGCGGCTACCACCTTGAACGAAACCATTAGTGCCATTGAGGTGGATTCTTGCCTTAGTGATCTGCCACCAGGGCCACAGTTCGCAACGATGGTCTTCGACCCGCATCTGATTAAGTGATAGGAACGAGACAAACATGGTCATCTGGAGCACAGCATTGACCAGAACAGCACCTGCCGCATAGGCAGCAAAGTTCCTGACTGCTGGCATGCCAACGGCTGTGCCGAGAGCAAAAGCCACAGTTTCTGTCATAGCCGAGAAAAGAATAGAAGGGCCCATGCGACCAAGAGCTCTAGCAACCCGTTCTTCGACCATTTGATCGGGGAAGCTGACGTTGACTCTCTCAAGCTCATGGACAATCAGGAAAATGTTGTCCACGCCGACGGCTAGAACAATGAAGGGGATAACTTCAACGATAATGAGCGTGGCCTTCAGTCCAACCCACGAGAAAAAGCCGATAGAGGCAGCGATTGACATGAGGACGATGATTATGCCCACCAAGCCAAGCGTTACTTTGGACTCTACCAAAAGCACAGCAGGGTTGCGAAAGATATGCTTGAGGGGAGTGCCGAGTGCCATGCAGGCATAGACGAACATAACGATATAACTGACGATGATGATCTTGGCGTCTGTGTTTGTCGACTTGTTAAGTTCCTGTTCCAGACTGATCTCGGTGTTGAAGGATAGTCGGAGGCCGCGGTCTTTGGCCTCTTCCTGAACCTCAAGCAGTCGATCACGGAGGGAGTTCTCCCAGTCCACGGCCCTTGCAATAGCATCAGTTCCCTCTTGAGCGTTGTTGACAACCCAAGTCACGGTGATGGCATGAGCATCCAACACATCGTCATCATAACCACCAAAAATCATATTGGGTTCGATGGGCTGACCAAAGGCAGGTCGACAATCCACGGGGCTCTTTACGCATGCACGGAGATCTTCCTCCCAGTACTTGGGGTCGAGTCCGCCTTTTGAGTACCAGTAGGCCGAAGGAGATTGCAGGACGCAGGCATCGCCGGTAGGCTTGTAGCATAGGTCGTTGAAGTATTTGCCATACACAGGGCTTTCGATCTTCTCGATGCTCTTTTCAACATCAAACCACCACTTCAGTGTGTCGTAGCTGAGCACAGGTCCTGGACCAGAAGGGTTGGTATCGTTGACAAGGAAGACCTTTTCAGCACGGTAGAAGGGGCCAAAATTGGAATCGAAGTACGCTTTCTCCTGTGCTGCAGCAGAAGACGGGCTTACCCAAAGGCGGGCAGGCTCTTTCTCAAGATCGAACCGGAAAAGACCAATACTCAAGATACCAACAAAGAGTAAGCTCAGGCCAATGCACCAACCAGGGAAACGAGCGGCAAGATGACCGAGTTGGTAGAAGACCTTGTCACATCGATCATTTACCCAATACCTCTTGGTTGGGCGCTCGCGCATCGCCTCTGTATCGACTGGGCCACCCTCGTCTTCATCATCGCTATGTGAAGACTCGTGCAGCAATCTTGTCCTTTCAACACGGCGCTGTGAGTATTTCTTCCAGGCAACATGGCCAAAAATGGCCACGATTAGGGCAAACAGGAGCACTCCGTAGACAAAGATGGATGCAAATGAAAGGCAAGGCAAGATCCCGACCTTGCAAGATTTGGAGTCCTTGACGTCCGGAAGCTCTGGACACACCTCGGGACAGTCTACACAAACACAGCGATAGTCGGGATCCTCGTCGTTACATTTCTTCGGCTTCATTTCCAGAGGATGGAGCTCGGGGTCGCTGTACTTAGTTGGGAAGTTGATCTGGAAGGGAGAACCAACGAGAGGCTTCTTGTCTCCAAGGAACTTGAGCATCTCGGTATAGTTCTTAGCGCCACCACCAATCAGATCCATGGCCTTGCTGTTTGCACCGCCAAACTTGACTTCCTTGCAACTGTCGTAGAAACCCGAACCATATTTCTCTGATATAAGCTGGTCGAGCTCTGTTACGAGCTGCTTCCCATTCTTGGGGGCGGAGTCGGTCACATTGATGAAGAGAGACTGGTCGGGAGAGCATGTGAATGTGCAGAACATGTTGAAGAAGTTGTCCTTGCACGCAGGACAGGAGCCGATGAGCGTGCTCGGGGTGCCTAGCTCGGACTTCAGTGATTTGATCTAAGAATATAATGTTAGTACAAGGCCTCATCAACCAAGGTATGTAGAATAAGCTCACTTGATCCAAGCTACAGCAGACAGGTCCAGTCTTCCATTTCTCGCCACAAAGTTCAACGAGTTCATTGCGAAGCTCTTCATCTGGATCTTCAGCCAAACCATTGTCGACACAAGGAAGCTCCTTGCCAAAGAAGCTCTGCTTGCCGCAGTGACCTCGGAAGGCGCACCGTCCAGCTTCGTGTTTCGGAGTGTACTGCTCAGCAAAACTTAGCCCAGCAAAAAGCACGGCTACAGCTCCGAGCTGAGGCATGATGCGTTGATGCATCTTGAAGTGATGGGGCCGCGCACGGCGGTGGATAGATATGGACTCGTAGGCCCGGTCGGTCGCAATCGGGAATTGATGTGGATATCACTCTCGACGTGACGTACGATGCGACGATAAGCGTGCGATGAGTATTAAGATACTGGAAGCGCAATCATAATAGACTGAACGGTGATAAAAGATGAAGAATTTGAGAAGTCGTGTCTTGAACGAAGAGGGGAAAACTCAAAAGGCGACGCGTCGGAAAAGAAGGCGCAACCGCAACGGTTGCAAGAGATAGGCAGGCAGGTATGAATGGTGAGGTCGTAGCTCGGTGACGGGTACAAAGCTTGGACAAGCCAAATCCCGATGGCGGGCGTTGAAAGGTCACCACTGACCTGCGTCATTGGCCTCCGTTGGCTAGAACTGCCTGTGATTCGCCAGCTCAGAGCTCATGCACTCTAAGAGACTGGGGTTAAGGCCGGGGTTGAGCTAAGCCATCGCGTGAGCGTCCGGTCATGAATCATTCAAAACTGCTGTCAAGATATTGATTTACCCTACAGAAGGAATCCGGGACAAAGCGAGTGATATTTTGGAAAAACAGTATGTGTTTTGATATCTTTCGATGAATTGGTAAGACCTAATCTCAGCGTGTGCCTTGGCAAACTCTTTTTAGTACAACCACGCACCTTGACAGTCAGGGTTCGTATTGTAAACCGAAGCATGTCAACCAATCTTGTAAAGTCGTACGCATTCTTAAAACACTACCAGGGTCACTATATCAGTCTAATACATATTCCCCCAATTCATCCATTTGGTGAGGGATCACATATAATATCTTTCTATTAAACTAGCAGGCGGTCTACTGAATAATCGGCACTCTGCCTAACTTTAGGTAAGGATTAATAGAATAATATAAGTATTTTAGGATACCTTTAGCCTAGAATATATTCAATTATTATAGCAGATTATCCTAAGGTTAGGCAGAGTGCCGATTATTTACTGACATGCCTGACTATAGTAGTCAGTAATCACCTCCAGTAGTAGTATACCTTACGTAGAATTGTCTCGGTCGTAGCTCAGACCTCCTCAATTTTCAATAAGCATAAGTAGGCCCGCATAAAGTCAATAAGTCAACTGAACGCCACTCCAGAATAACAATGAATAAATCAATGAGTTCTCAACCCTTAAAACCCGCATATTGATATAGCTTCTTCTCGCATTCACCATTGTGTAACTTGCTTAAGCGCAGGCCAAGGCACGTGATACGGCAAACATCTCGACTAACTCCACTTCCAGTTGAGAGCCTGAAAACACCATGACTCTTTTTTCGATGCGTCATTCAGTCAGCCCAACTCTTCTAACGTCATTATATAAGAAAAGGTAGAGGAAGTTTCTGACAACCAGCGACATAATTTTTTCCTGCTGCTTGTGCGAACTCAAAGTGTACCATGCTTTATTCTGGTATCAGACATCTCCAAACTCACTGTATTCCCCCTCCCCCACAATGTCCAACGAAACTTCAGAAGACCTTGTCCAGAAGTTGGTGGTAGGTGGTTCACAATCGCGATGGGATATTTTGCCTTTTTTCTTGATGGTGTAGATATGCAGTTGCCATATCATAGGTAGCTAGGTGCCTGGTCAGTTGTGGCTCAGCCCAGCTGCCGTGGGAATGACCATGAGATATATCTACACATCGATGTGCCTTGACAATGCTCGAGATGCTAGAGATCATGCTGACATATGAATTCGTAGGAAAAATTCCGCTCACTCCTGGATGAAGCCCTCGTAGTTGCCATCGCTAGCGACCATGATCTTAGAGAAGCTTCCCAATATGAGTCGGCTCAAACTGTCCTAGAAGGCCTCGCTCAACATGTCACGACAGAAGAAGCGACGGGATTCAACCCAAGTGGCATTTCAAACGCACCTGAAGATGCAAATGGTGATGAGAGCACAATTGAAACAAGTAGCCAGCAGGCTTCCCGCGCGCAAGAAACAGACACAACCTCCGCCAGTGACCAAACATCGACAACAGCAAATACGTCTTACTCCATACCACGACTTACTTCGTTCGACGACGACAGCGAGGAGAATAAGGTTCTTCTCCTCCAAGGCATGTTTAGCGAGCTCAAGGAATTTGACATCAAACACTCCCTGAAGAAGGCGACTGGGGACGTCCAGACTGCTCTTGATGATCTCTTGAACATTCAATATCTCAAATCAACAGGACAAGAGCAGAAAGGGATTGACGGGTTCTTTGAGCCCAATGAGGGCGCTGGCAAGAAGAGGAAGAAGAACAGAAAGAAGGGCAAGAAAGCTCTCGGGGACGATACCCCTTCGTCTAGCAGCGGAACTACCTCTCCCTCTCCAGATGATCTGAAAGAGATGAAACGTAAGTTATACCATTGATCATCCTGCAGGGGCGTATCTGACAGTCGAGCGTAGGCCAAGATGAGATCGCGTATTTAGCAGACCGGCTTGATTTACCCTTTGGCGTAGTCTCCGACATATACTACAACAAACGCTGCGCCAGCGGCGCTACAGCAGTTGAGATTCTGGATCAGTACCTGTCACAAGGCATCGAGACCCAGGATAAAGAAGGGAAGAAGTATGCCCAGGAACTTGCTCAGAAGTACCAGAACGTCCCTGAAAAGTACATGTCAACGATTGTTCAAGTCACCGGCTCTATTTCGCAGGAATCGGACGACATTGCCGCGCTTGTAAGCAAGCACTTCGTCAAGAATCCGTGGACCCAGAAGCTTGATGTTAGCTATCAACTGACGCCACTCCCGGAAGAGGACATTGAAGGATTCGAAACAGTTATGCGAGGGAAATCTAAACTTGCCAGACCTGTCCCAACTAGTATCAGTCTGCCCGCCGGTCCGTCAGCGTACGCGCAAGCTTCCGAGAGAGCCAGCCAATACAATCGAGCCAAACGTGATGCAGCGGCTTCAGCAGCATCACTGAATCGACGCGGTGCCTCAAACCCCCTCTATCGTCAGGCAGCAGGTTACTACTCAGAGCGCGCGCGAGAACAGGCACGATACGAGTCGCATGCTACCTCAACAGCGGCTGATCTGCTCGTCAACAGCCAAAGTTCTTCCTGCTCAGTTGACTTACACGGCGTCTACGTGCAGGATGGAGTGCGAATTGCTCGCCAGAGAGTCCAGTCATGGTGGACTGGCTTAGGGGAGTTTCGGTCTGACAAGGCACGACAGCAACCGTTTACTGTTATCACTGGACTCGGCCGCCATAGCGCTGGTGGCGTGTCACAGCTGAGACAGGCTGTAGCCGCAGCCCTGCTTCAAGATGGGTGGAAGATGCAGGTCGAGACTGGGCGCTTTGTCGTCAGGGGCCGTAGGTAACGCCAAGAAAGCCTTACAGGATGAGGCATTGCCGTTCAAGCGAACTTTGCGTTAGTAATTCGGCGGCCTAAATTTCCCCAAAAACTGACTCGGATCAACATGATCGACCGCTATGACAACATTTTCTTGGGTCAATTGGTTGTTACAGCTGATATTCTTTTGGAGTGTTGATTGCTTGGCGCCGTATTCTGGACTCCAAAATAAAGAAAAGGCTTACGCAGCCTGTGCTCCACAAAGGAACCCGAAACAGTCAGGTCAGCCAACAGCATGTTTCTGCATTAGCCCTGACGAATAGCCGATCGGACATAGTGCAGCCATCACCATGGAAACTTGCGCCAGGATCGATGCGGGTTGAGGCTATGCCAGGCATGCACGAAACAGGACGCCCTTTTGCTCTCATCGTCTACTAGCTTTCCTGTGAAGGATTCGGCCGTTTCCTATACGGGATTAATCGTCTGGTTTCTATTTGTCTGGTTCAACATGCCCCTTAGCTACTGCAGGGATGACACAGTATCGCCATGTTGTTGTTCGTATAAGTTGACTTATAAGTAATGGGCCGTCTGGCGTGTTGAGACATGCACAAATATCTCGACATCCAAAGCAACTATTGAAGAACAACAAGAAAATCACTTATAAGAATCCTCAGTCATGGCGGCCAAAAACCAGTCATCTCAGGCATACCAGCCTCTCCCAAGAGACGATGCTTCTGCTGCTCTGCTGGCACCCTCTGAGAGATCGGGCGGAGAGGATGGCAAGCCGCCCGTCTTCAGACTCACCTTCTCTCCCGTTTCTCTGCTCCGCTTGTTGGTGATCCCCCTCGCCATCACCGATATCGTCTTTATCTGCCAGCCTAGGGAGTCCCCTGGTGCAGCCGCCGTATTTGCCATTGGTGCCATTTTCATGACTCTCTGGCATGTGTACCGCATCTTCAAGAGCATCCTTCCCGGCAAGAAGAGTGACAAATTCGATCTCAAAATCGGTAGCTTTTTCTGTACATTTGGCACGACCTCGACAGGTTCTCGCCCATCCGGCAGGGCGCTATCTTACATTATCAGCGCTGTCGACTTTTGCTTCGGTCTCCTGTTGATCGGCCCTAGTGTTCTGGCTTTCACGATGAACACCTGGAGGGACCACTGGTGGGGCTATGATGATGCCGCTCAGATTGTCGGAGGCATGAGCATCACACTGGTGTGAGTACTTATGTTTGAAAGATGCTGCTGGCCAGTACTAATAATGTGTTACAGGGTGCTCCAGTCCTCGATTGCTTTCCTCAACCTGTTCAGTCTGTTCCGCAAGATGAAGATCGTCGTTTACAAGGCTGAAGAGGGAGAGGCTGTTTACGAATCTGTCACTGACCTCTTCCGGGACGACATTACTGAGCCTCGCGAGTCGATGTCTTCCGAGGTCTAAGACCCGAAATTAATAGGTAGCAAAGAGGGCTAGGCCTGACGCTATCTGTCCTTCTGATTCGATACGGACAACATTCACAGTGGAAAACTGTGAGAATCGGAAGTGTATTCGAAATGACCGAGAGGGTGACGCTTTTAAGGATTACTCTTACCGGCGAAAAACAAAAGGTCGAGGAGCCTGTGACGATTGGCAATATGTAAACAAGCTGTAACTTGACCTACATAAGGCAGGACTAAGGCTGCTCTTCGATATAGCATAACATGAGATACGAACTAGACAACACTGTGCCACCTCCTCTTGTATTGCCCGCTCTACTGCTTTTGCCTCTGCAGGTCCCGTCCAACCTTTTCCCACACAGCCGAGCCAGTAGTGAGGGTAGTAAAGAACATAACCAGACTGACCAGACCGGGCTCAATTTTAACCCAACCAACCGCAGTACTGGGAAGAACCATGTCGAGAACATCAGACACGAGACTGCGGAAGAGCACGAAACCCTCGTTGCCGACCTTTTGCAGCCAAGCACGTCGCTCGGCCTTGCGCTTGGCGACGATGCCCTTGAGACGCTCCCGCTCCTTGTCGAGATCCTCCTTAGTAGTCTTCTCAGAGAGGTCAGAGATCTCCTTTTCGGCAGAGGCTAGTTCGCCTGTGTTCTCAGTAGAGCTGGTGCTCACGTTCTCGCGAGATACAGAGGCGGGCGTAGAAGACAACAGACGATACAGCCTGATAACCGAGACGAGAACAGAAGTATACAGTCCAGCGAACCAAAACAGCTGCGACTGATAGTCAATCTCCTGAAACTTCTCAGGGCTGAAGATACGCAGGTTGTCAATGCCGCAGAGATCCAGCACGGTCATCGTCTCCATCATGCCAAACATGCCAAAGCACGTCTTGCTGACGACCTCAAGCCATGCATCAAGGCCCTTGTCGCCTTCAGAGACGTAGACGGTCCATCCTGCGCGGAAGGTGTCCAGGAAGCGAAAGAAGCGGATAAAACGCCGCGAAACGTTGATCTGACCGCCCAGCGATCGGAGAGAAGTCGTCAATGCGACTTTGGGCTGGACGAGGGCGAAAAGAGCCGGGTACCAGACTAGGAGAGAGCAAGTTGCTTGGAAGCCACGCAGGATGCGCTCTATGCCGACTGAGAGAGTGTCAGTTGGTTTGTCTTGAGGCTATTATATATGAGACATACCGAGATCGGTGCCAAAGGCAACAAAGTGCTCAAATGTGCCGACCATCTTTGCTAAGCTGACACAGGACAGCAGTGAAAGAAACAAGTTCTGAAGAGACGAGAGACAGCTACAGCATCAATTTATATGATCTAGTGCAAACAAACAGAAAAAAGTACACAGTATTGGCCCTAGACGGTTAGGACATTCAGTTGTGGTGGAATTGGCGGTGTTGGTCTATGGGCCCAGGAGTGAATTAGTCGTTAGTGGATCCCCACGTCCATCACCACGTTTGTTTGCATTTGCATGAATACTGCAAGAATGGCATCATATATTATCTTTACTGCTGTTTGTCTCTCAGGACCAAGACATATTAAGAATGATCACACATATGGCTTGAATAGAGGTTGTTTGCTTAACCAACTCTGACTCCCATTGAACAATAAGTAAATATAACACAGGGCATCTACCTAAAAGTTGTAGTTATGCACAAGTACGATGCGGTACACATCTGCCCGATCTTGATCTTCCCTCCTCTCTCAATGATCCTTTTCTACTTGAGACACCAATTATTGACCAGGAGACACCAGCTTTCCTTGGGCCTTCGCAGCGTGGTTCCACCCACCTGCCAAAGCTTCGCCACCTGCCTCCTGGGAGAACTTCTGGATACGAGCCTCAAGCTCAGGTCGGAAATGTCGGATAAGACCCTGGATAGGCCAGGCGAAAGCCTCTCCCAGAGCTAGAACATGTCAGTATGTTATTACAGATAGGGAGCTTGATAAGAAACATACCGCAAATAGTGTGACCCTCAACCTGCTTGGTGAGCTCCTGGAGCATATCAATCTCACGCTCACGAGCCTGACCCTTCTCGAATCGCTTCATCATCTGCTCTGTCCACTTGCTACCCTCTCGGCAAGGTGTGCACTGACCGCAACTCTCGTGGCGGTAGAAGTGGCTGAGACGGCTAATAGATCGGACGATATCGGTGCTCTTATCCATGACGATAACAGCGGCCGTACCAAGACCAGACTGGCTGTCCTTGAGGGCATCAAAGTCCATCAACTGGTCATCACAGACGTTCTTGGGGAGAACGGGAGTGGAAGAACCACCAGGAATGACGGCTAGAAGGTTGTCCCATCCGCCTCGAACACCACCACAGTGCTTGTCAATCAGCTCACGCAGAGGAATGGACATCTCCTCCTCAACGGTGCAAGGGTTGTTGACGTGGCCAGAGATACAGAAAAGCTTGGTGCCCTGGTTTCGCTCACGGCCAAAACCGGCGAACCAGCTTCCTCCTCGTCGGCAAATGGTAGGGGCGACAGCAACAGTCTCGACGTTGGTGACAGTTGAAGGACATCCGAAAAGACCGACGGCAGCAGGGAACGGAGGCTTGAGACGAGGCTTTCCGGGCTTTCCCTCGAGAGACTCGATGAGAGAGGTCTCTTCACCGCAGACGTAGGCACCGGCACCTCGGTGCAGGTAAACATCGAAGTCGTATCCGGAATCACAGGCGTTCTTGCCGATGAGGCCGTCGGCGTATGCCTCGTTGATGGCTCGCTGGAGGACAGCAGCCTCCTCGACGAATTCACCACGGATGTAGATATAAGCGGCGGTCGCGTTCATGGCTCGGCCGGAAATGAGGCATCCCTCGATGAGCTTGTGTGGGTCCTTTCGCATAATCTCGCGGTCTTTGCAGGTTCCGGGCTCACCCTCATCGGCGTTGACGACGAGGTAACGGGGCTTGTTGTCCTTGTCCCAGTCCTTGAAGTTCATAAAAGACTACCGAGCATTGGGTTAGACAATTGATGCTGGCTCGGCCTGCTGGCCTGTCAAACCAAACTTGGAGAAACCTACCCATTTGAGACCCGAGGGGAAACCAGCACCACCTCGTCCTCGAAGACCAGAGGCCTTGACCTCGCTAATGATCCAGTCATGACCCTTAAGAATGATCTCCTTGGTCTTGTGCCAATCACCCATCTTCTTCGCGCTCTTGAGGTCGACGGGGTATCGGTTGTAAAGGTTCTGGAAAATGCGATCTTGGTCTCGAAGACCTCCGTATGTTCGCTTCGGGGCGCCGTCCTGGACAGTAGCCAGACCCCTCACGGCGGTCCGTGAGAGGCCGACGGCCTTCTTGGGCGCCGTTCTCGTGGACAGCATTGTGCTCGATCGTTGTCGGGTGGCGGTTTGGAGGTGGTTGAACGTCAGGTTGCGGCACTTCAAGTTTCCCGGGCGAGATCCATTTCGTGACCGGGCGGTTCAGAAATACCGGACTAGTGATTGGCCAATCCATTACGCGATTATTCAGCCAGCCAAGTTAGCCAGGACTTTGCTCCACAGCATTTGACACACGCTGGCACAAGTCTTTTTTATCAGAAATGTTAAGCGTATCTGTTGTCTTTCGCCCCCGATTTGCCTCCAACCGACTCCTAGAGTCATCGATCCTGGCAAACTTTGTATAACGTAAGCATTTGAAGGAAGCATTTGATTCGACGCTATTGTTCTGCGACATCGCAACACCAACTGAACTATCGCGAGCTACGCACGCGAGCCTCATCTCGGCACTCCACGCCGTCTCATTGAGCGATGAGGAAGTTCAAGACACCTGATCTCGTGCGATGATAACCTGAGTTGTCTTCACTATGTCTAGTAAAAGACATTCGATTCTCCCTGCTATTGACCGCAGCGGTCCTAGACCACCCGTCCACTTCTCCTCGTCCCTTACCATCTCCGACAATGCCATCCTCCAGGGCACGCACTCCATCACTATGCAGACCGAGACAGTGGTGCATCCTCGGTCAAAATTCGAGTCAAACATTGGGCCCATTCTCATTGGACGACGATGCCTTGTTCACGAACGAACCCATATGGGAGCTAGTCCTGCCGACCTCGATAAAGCGAGGCCTGGCGGTATAGCACTAGGAGATTATGTCATTATAGAGGCCGGCTCCATTGTTGAAGCTGGAGGGACCGAGATTGGTGAGGGTACTGTGGTCCACGCCGGATCAACTATTGGAAGCGGTTCTAGAATTGGAAAGGTAGTTATCAATCTGTCTAAGCTTCATGAACAGGAGCTGACTGTCTCAAAGAACTGCACCATCACGCAAATGTCAAACATTTCCCCGGGCTCAGTATTACCGGACAATACAGTAGTATTCTCGAATGGCACACGACGAATCGATCGACGTGATCTTTCCGACCAAAGGAAGCTTGCATTACTTAAAGAGCTTACAATTCTGCGAAAGATGATACCCAGTAACCCCGATAAATTCAAATAGAGATACCCATCAATAACAATTATGACTGTCGGCGCTCATGTTTTCACATGCCTTGATCAGAGTCCTGCAGCTCTGAGTCACAATTTACAAAGACCTGAATAACGGGGTCTTAAAGCTCATGTAAAACTGAAGAGTCTCCTTTGGACTATCGGTATAAGCTTGTACAAAGTACAAGTAAATGTCATCCTGAACTATGCTCGTATTAACGGCAGTAACGCCTGCGCGTCAATGCGGGTTCTGTCGGCGTTACTACTATTTGGTCGCTGGTTAACGCAGACCAGGTCATGATGTTCGCCCATCGAGGCTGTGCGGAGTACGTTGGCCAATTTCTCATTATTGTCAGAGACAAGCTGGGAGGGCAGCTGACTCTTCAATCTGCCGCTCACATACTGGGTATTGACCGCTCCATGGTAATGACTATAGACCTTGCCCTCTATCTACCAGACGTGACCTCCACGGCTGCGGCGTCCTACTTTGCAAGTGTCGACAAGATTCCCCTCTTCCAGGACCCAAAGGCAACCGGCAAGTTCGTGATCGATGCTTTAGCCTTTATGAATGATCGCGGCTGGAAGATCATTGATGCAATGAAGCCAATTGCTCGATCCCGCTCTTGTTGATCCCGGACGTCTCTGATCCTGTCCTCTTTGATCCCACCCTCATCGATCCCGCCCTTGTTAATCCCGCTCTCGGCTGCGTACAAGAACAATCCCTTGAGATTACAGAATCAACAGAGCCTACTGACCTCAGCCATATGCAAGAACGCTTTCTCGCCCGAATCAAACCACTGCTATCGGAAACGGTATCTATTGGCAACTTGCTCCAATATCGGAGTCTCCCAGACTTTTCTGATGGCCTATCTATTACGACAAATTCCCTAGTCGACATGATTATCCATTATCTTCGCAAAGGAATGGATTCAACAAAGGTTTTGACTGAAATTCCGACCCCTTCTCGTATAAGTCAAAGAAGCAACCCAAGCTGGCTAAAGGCAGTGCGAGAAGCACAAGCTCCTCCTCCGACATTACGCCTTTCTTAAAAGATGGGCCGATACCTATTACAGAAGACGGAAAGCAACAATTCTAAGCTTATATTAACAGCATGGTTCAAGCCATATGGGCTTGGGTGGATTTAAATCCCGAGCTGCGGTCCCAGCCAACTGATTTCAAAGAGGTAGCATTTTCGCACGTCTGGTACCGATACTTGAAATGGAATCTTGCGGACGAGCTGGTCGACCATATTATGACAGTGTTTTAACTGCAGTAATTGTACATGAAGCCTGAAGCTACTTATAGCTTGTATACCTTGCAGCCATATTGACTTCACCTTCTTCGCTCCCTATGGAATAACGCCAACGCCGAGATGACTACCATGATAGCCCACCTTTCCCCAAGAACTCCCGTTAAACCTGACCCCATAAAACGAAAATGCGCAGCCTTTGTCAAGCTTCTCCCGCTACCCATCGCCCAAGCTGCAACGACTTCGTGCCCCTGGCTGTCCCTAAATCCACCCGGCACGACCGTCGAGTTTCCTCCTCCAAGACGGACCAGCTTCCATCCATAGTAATGGCCCCCCAAAGTTGCTATTGCATCACCTCTTGAGCGCCTCCACTCGAAGATCTCTCGAGGCCCGTTTCCATTTGGTCCGGTTTCAATAGAGAAGGCGTAGCCTGTGCCAAGGCCACCATGCGAACTCACTGGCTGCACTGACTCCCGCGCTAGAGGAGCTTGGGTGCCTGGTACAGGAGGTAGTTCGACGTCGAAAGCAGGGTTCATGAATAGGAATCTTGCTGAAGCCAGTGGTGGGTATGTCTCATCTGGGCCAGAGTGTAGGAGAACCGGAGGTACATCGCTTAACCCAGTATGTACGGAATATAGATAGAGAGGGTGGGTTTGGTGCTCGCCAAGTGTATAGCAGTTGTTTGGCCAGCCTTGATGGTAAAGATTGAATGCCGGTGGAAACTGGCGTGGGATAGAAGGCGATTGGCTAGGGCCCGCAGGAGGAGGAGGCGGTTGTGATGATGACGACGATGCTTCTGCTGCTGCCGGAGGAGGAGGAGGATTTTGGTATTTGCTTTGACTCTCGTCATAAGAGGGCGGAGGTTCATCTGGTATAGAAGAGGGTTGAGAATGTCCCAGTTTCCCTAAGAGGCCCATGGTTCCAGATGTAACTGGAATATGTAGATCTAGGTCGACTAAGGTATCTAATGGTGAGGTGCTGTTTAGGACGGGCTGAGTAGTGCTAAATCACCCAAGGACCAGGAAAAGAGCACCGCCAGTAAGTTTACAGCACAGAATCACGAGGAATCGAGGAACAGTGTATGGAGTTTGACAGAAATTATTGGACAGGTGGACAAACATCAGCTTGATATTAAAGCCAAGCTTTCAGGACGTTGAAGGCAGTGAGTGACATCAGTCGGAGGATGTGGCTGTGAGCTCTCCAATTGCGGCTATGCTATGTGCTGCGTAACACGAACTTTATTTATGCAAGCATAACATTGATTGTGATTATGCAGACCTGAACGGCCCGTGATGAGTGATAGTTCCGTTCTAAACGGTGACCCAGTGACCGGCATTTGCATCCGATGGACATGGGGGTCTCTACACGCGCAATTGGAATCTACTCGTGCATCATTTGTTATGAGCCAAGGAAAACCCACTATACATGTCACTACCTGGATCAGGGGTCTGTTAACACGTAGTTTAATTATGGACCTCCGGATGACCTGGAATGAAGACCATCTTGTCATGATGCATTTGCGGGTACAGGTGATAGCCAGTATTTCCGGGGAAGTCGGCTTCTAGCTGGCCATCAGACGCGCATAGCGTCTCCATCCCCAGCTCATGCAGCCAACGCCTATTTGCAGCTATGATGTCGATGCTTGGTAGAACATGGCACGTTGAGGCCAGTAGTACGAGCACGTGCGTGGGTATTATGATTATCATGATCTGAGTGAATATCGTGAGATGATCAGAGTAAATGCTTGGCATTATGGTCATTCTATCACACAACCAGCGGTCTAAGTGTATAGTAGAAATTCCTCCAAAGGAGCAGTCATTCATTCATTCATATTCTAACAGTCCGAACCCAATCTTGAAACAAAAACAAATCCATAAACCAAAGCTAATGCAGAACTATCCTGTCTACCAAAACCGTCTTTCCGTATCCGTTTCCTGTTTTATCGCTGTGTAACGTGGCCTGAAATGACTAAATCCAATAAATAAAACAAATATAACTTTTAACACATCTCCGAAGAGTCGCAATGCTGATGCTGATGCTTCGCTGAATATGAAGTAAACAAAATAAGATTAGAAACTGAACAAGGCGCTGCGTCGCTTGCCCAGAGGGTAAATGAGCAACGAGCTCATAAAGAGACCAACGGCAATTCCGATGGCGATCTGAATCATGGATGCACCGACGCTGAACACCAGGTTCTCTGGGTTACTGCCCTGTTCAAGTTGAACAGAAGACGTTCCCTGGATTTCGCCAGTTGCATTGGTGATTGCGTTCGCTTGTTGGAGACCGCTGAGCAATCCTCCAGTAGACGCAAGACTTCCAGGAACTTGGCAGAATACTGCAGGAATGAGAATGGCCGCTGCGACACCGTGTCGAAGGCGAGAGTATAGGTTGGCAAGCAAGCCAACAGCAAAAGCACCGAGAGTGCTGGAAATCTGAGGGCTGTTTGTAAACCTCTGTCCGCTCCAGAAGTTGACCATGTATCCGGCAAAAGAGACAACAACCATAACAGGCATCTGGCGCCATTTGGCTTGATTGATGATGCACATGCAGATAACAAATGGTGGCACAAAAATAAAGCCGTAGTATGGGTTCATTGGGTTGGTGCATGTTGTCGTGCTAGTAGGGTGCGAGTCGAATAATCCGTAGAGGGTCGCGCCGACCATAATACCGAATCCGAGTAGAAGGGAGTAGATAATGGCGTATACTATGCGAATCGAACCGGGGACAATAGCACGAGATTGGAGTTCGAGGGCAGAGCACACTATTAAGATGTAATGTTAGTTGTCGTCTTTCTTCTGATAGAGAGAGGGTTGACTTACAAACCATGTAACCGGGCAGCAGCATGACAATGCCGCCCTGGGCCAGAGCGCCGAAGCAAAATATCTCCTCGCCGCCTTTCTCGATACTGCCGAATGTTCTGGCAAGGAAGCTGACGATGATGGTGGATGACACTTCGAAAACGTTGCTGTACAGTGCAGAGTTGGGTGCCACAATAAGCTGCAGCACTCCAATAACACAACCGAAAGCGAAAATGAGAGGAAGATCGATAAGGCGAGCTCCAAAGGAGAAAGGAGAGGCACAGACGCTCATGAGTCCAAACATGAGAACTCTGAGCCACACGTGGAACTTGTCCTTGCGCTTCATCAAGTTGTCGAGCTTCTCGGTGGCTTCCTCAACTCCAACAACGTCGTGCATGACCTCCTTGTAAATCAGATGGACATCCTTGAGCTTGCCCAGATCGATACCTTGCGCACTGCGGACGATTCTGACTTCAGTCGTGTGTGTTGAACTGTCGTCGAACGAAATTATCATGCATCCTGGAAGGTAGAGGAATTGGCCATCGATTTCGAGAATTCTGGCTGTCATGCTGAGATACTCCTCCAATCGATGGGTAGGGGCTCCAAACAGCATCAGAGCACGGCAGAGTCTGATGATGTAGTCCTGGCGGGCTAACGTCTCCGCAATGTGAATAGTGATGCGGCTTTCCTGTTGCTGCCATAGTCCACTCAGTCGGTTTGCGCTTGGTGCTCGCTTGTGTCCTGGTCGTGTGGGCTTCTTTCCATTCTTCTTCTTGGAGTCCTCTCCTTCATTAGGGTTGGCAAGTCGTGATGAAGCCTCGATAAGATTGGCGAGAGTATCCTGAGATTTGTTCTGGTCGTACCATTTCCGCTTTGGTGTCGATGCTCCAGATGGTGTTCCCTGCACAGTGGGAGTGCTAAAGTCACCTACAGATGAAGATGTAGAGGCGGCTCGGTGATGCGTGCCCTTGAAAGATGGTTCTGGGGGCTTATAGAGCTTCAGCAGTTGTGATAGTACGCTTCCACGATACTGTTCCGGTGGGGGAACATCGTATAGAACCCCATCATAGTTACCGTCGTTCAACTCGGTTAAGGTGGTGCGGTCTTCGCGATGTGTGTTCTTGTTAGCTGGCGATTCCTGGCCACTGAGGCTGCCAGGTCCGAAACGCTGAGTGTGTGCTCGGACAAGCTTGAATGCCTCGTCCTTCAGGCCATGGCTCTCTTTGTCCTCGGATGGGAGCTTTCGAAAGCCATCTCGGCTGCTGCCAGCTTCGTTGAGATTTTGGAGAGGGATGCTAGAGCCGTACGGGCTATCATAGGCTGTTCCGCTGGATTCAAGCGAGTCTCGGTCGATGGCGGATGAGTCTCTGTGGAGGTTTGCTGCCATTATCCGGGCACGCTCCCGGGCAGCGACCATTGCCTCTTTTGACTCAGGATCTGAATCATGGTCGGGTTCTTTAAGAGTCTTCACTGCTTCCGCGGAGCTGCCGCGCAAGAGTGAAGGCCTCGGCTTGGAAATGGGAGCTTGCGTAGGGGGAGTGGATGAGATTGGTGGAGGGTTGGCGGCGGCATTGCTGTTAAATCTTACACGTGCCTTTTCCTTCTTGATAGCGGCCTCTGTCTTTGGGCTTGGCGGTGTCTCGTTGCCAGCTGTGGGGTTGGATACTTCAGGTCCGGCCTCGAGATCCGGTTCGTCTTGAATATCTCTTGAAGAGCCCTCCATTGGATCTTAAACAACAACAACGATGTATAAGTCAATTACGTTTCTTGGTAACGAATGTATGAAGTAAAAAGATGGGACTTGGATCAAATGCCAACAAGGTTACCGGCTGTAGACTGAAGAGCCTTGAGAGTTTCGTGGGGAAGGTTGCCATGGAAAGGACGGGATCGGTTGTTATTATAAAGGATCCATCCATCAGTCTAGCTATTGCTCCAGTATATACGTATATGGTAGTACCCTTGGTACCGCGTACAGACAAACTATCTCGGGCTCTGGCCATGTCCGGTAAAAGCAGCGATCATCTTAACTCGTACAATACCGAAGGGCCCCGTGACGTAAATGTGGAGGCACAAAGAGGGAGGTTTGAGCCCAGAAGTCTTGGATTCTTGGGAGCTCATTGCGAAATCGCTGGTCGAGTTTTTGTTAGGTAAGTTCGAGGCCAGCATCACGACGTCGTGGCCATCGGAAGCGTCCCCGATGGAAGTCCGGGGTTATCGGCCCACCCCTAGTAAAAGACTAAACAGGCTCATGACTCTGAGAATGTTCTATTTTAGATATAAAGGCATGTTCAGGGAGCAAAAGGGGCTCTGGGGCAATAGAAAGCATCTGGTCCAGAATGTTTTTCCATAAAACTAGTAGTCAATAGTGACGCATCGTCTGTCAAAGTCTGTTGTCGTCGTTCGCCTCATCGGCTTCTTAGTCAGTCTTGTCCGCGTATGTTCTGGTATAAAGTAGGGGCTTACCAGGGTTGGAAAAGTGTCTCGGCTTTCAATGCACGTCGTGTGTGCTGTTGACCCGATGCGGTTTGGATCATGTACATGTACCTGCAGGGACTTGTCAGATTCATCCAATGACGCCTGTTACCGAATATCCCATTTGCAGGGGGTTGGCCAGACACGCCAGATTCCGTGTTACAGCGTACAAGAAGAGAAATACGGTTCAGCCTCTGGTTCAAAACGGTCAGACCGCCTGCATTCGAAACGCTGGGGGTTGCACAAATCAAGCATAGCACGGCATGGCATAAATTTTAGTAGTAGCACACAGTTTTGGGTATGGGGACAAAGAAGTTCTCTAGAAAACTTATCCATGTTAAGCTGTAGATGTCTAGACAAAATGAGCAATAGCATTCGATATGAGCCCGAATTAGAAGCGGCTCACAATCTCGACTCGGTGCCGAAGCTTCCATGAAGAACCACAAGGTCTGGGCTCATCACGGTGTATGCGTTGCTAATTTTGGTGTGAGTATCCAGATATATAATGTGATACAGCATCCACATCCCGATACATCGATCGGCAATGCGCAATTGCATACACGCATTGACCAGACTCCTATCTTCAGGAGTCTTAATGCGTCATTGCATCCTCAAACAGTCTCCGTAGCTGGTCCTTCTCCGCCTCGAGCTGCGTAGACAAACCGGGCGCTAACATCAAGACACGTGCCTGAGGAATAGTTCCCTCGACAAGGGCCTCAATATGCTCCGTGCCAAAACCTAACTCCTTGAGACCCTTGGGCTGGTCACCTAGCTCTGCAAGGAATTTGGTGATAGCCTCCGCAAGAACTTCGCCTGCGCTCTCTCGCTTCACGTTACTGATGTCTACGCCGAAAGCCTCTGCAGCTGCGAGATGCCTATCCGGGTTCGAGGCTGCTGTAAAGCGGAAAACGGCCGGGGCGGAGACGGCAACGGAGACACCGTGGGGAATGATGGGGTAGGATACCTCGTAGCCAGTGTGCTTGTGGCCCGGGTTCTGGCCAGAAATGGGATAGGACATGCCTAGGTCTGAATTAGTTCCCATCAGGGGCAAGAAATATCATAAATACACTAACCGTGGCAGAGATGAACTCCGGCATTACCGAAACCAACACCAGCAAGAGTAGAGGCCAGAAGCATTTCAGACTGAGCTTCCAGATCATCAGGATCTCTCACTGATCGTGGGAGATACTTGACAGTGGCTTTCAGCGCATGGAACGAAAACACATCAGAGATAGGATTTGCGCCTTGATACGCCGGCCGGAGGATGGGGTTTGTCGGTCTAGGTGTTCGCTCATTATATGGGATGGCAGTCCAGGACTCGAGAGAGTGGCATAGCACATCAAGACCAGAAGCGGCTTTGACAGCAGCTGGCATGGTCCTCGTGTTGAGAGGATCACAGATACCAAGTGTGGGCTTGAGGTTTCGATGAGCCACTCCGGTCTTTGCCCGCTTAGACACAAGGTCGAAGATGGCAGTTCCTGTTGTCTCACTGCCTGTGCCGGCTGTGGTTGGGACGGCGATAAGTGGTGTCAATTTCTTGTCTACGGGACGACCTTTGCCAAGAGGTGCGTTGACAAAGTCTAGGAAGTCAGCGTCAGGGTATGCCGAGTATAGGTTCATAAGCTTGGCCGTGTCCATGACTGAACCACCACCGACGGCTAGGAAAGCATCTGGCGCATAGGGACGGACCCAGGCGATGGCATCTTTGATACTGTAATGTTGTAAGCGAACTGGGTTCGAGGGGCACGGTGACAAGTCAAACTCACGAGCTATCCTTTGGCTCAACGCGAACGTTGGAGTACACCTCAAAGGGAATACCCTCTCGAGTGAGAGCCTCACGAACCTGTCTCATAGCTTCCAACTTGTTGACATTCTCATCCGTCACCACACAAACACGCTTTGCGCCCATGTTCTTCAAGTCCATACCGACCTCCTGCGTCACGCCAGGGCCGAATCTGATCGATGAGGCAGCCATCTCAAAGGCGTACTCCTTCTGGCCTGGGTGCGTAGTTGGTGTGGCATATTTGCGTTGGTGGGCATGTTTCGATGGTGTGAACGATGGTGGCGACTGATGATATCCGGGGTTTGAGTGGCAGGGACATGAAGGCGGGTGCGTATACTGGATAGTGCGTAGCAAGCTGGTTGCTCGCTTAGCGGCCTGTAATAAGTTGCTGTGAGTTATCTCGAACCGGTTTCTTTCAGCATCACCTTGGGGTTGTCACGTACGTTAGGAACAGCTCTCACAGACGGGACCATGGTGTAGTTGATATCACCAAGCTGAGTACAAGGGGACAGACGATATCAGTACGGATAACAGCAGCAACAATGGGGTGAGATTCGACGTTTAGCTGGGACTTGAAGTGGCTTAAAGGCTCACGCAACTCTTCTCATATAACAATGGCAACGGGTAAGTGACATAAGTTTGCCATTATGTATCGTGTATGTAACCTCGGTTGGAGGATAACCAACCCCGATTGCGGGGTGAAACCAAAGCCGATCCGGGGGCGATGATGAGGGTTGATTCGTGAGGGGAAAGCGGATCTTGAGCTCCTCTAGAACTTGGAAGGAAGCTTGAGCGAGAAATTGCCTAATTCGGAATCCCGTCATTTGTTGCGCTCATTGACGTACCGGTATTAGAGTTATGGAAAGGATCTTTCAATACAAATTTTCAATTCTCCTGCTAGGTTTATCATTTTTGTAAGTTTGAGTTGGCTTTAGTTCTCATGATAAGTAGTTCCATGTAAGTAAAACAAGGATGTGGTTGTAACTTTGAGAGTGTTACTACAATACTAGTGATAGTGATCCAAGACGATTGGTACCATCGCGACCGATTGATTCTACCAAATGCAAGTTCTTACAGCCCATTGGATTTTGAGAGCAAAACAATTGATAGAAACTATCTATAAATCAACTAATCATACTATGGATTTCTTGAGTCTCATCAAGTGCTTTGGAATGGTATTCGTGCCGTGGAGCGAACAACTTACCCGACACCAGCACAATAGAATTCAACAACTGCGATACGCTCCTAACAGAGCTTTGTAGTGTCAATTGAAATATAACTATGTTGGTCCGAATATTTTAATTTGATGTTCGATATGAGAACACTGGTGAAGGTTTTTAATCGAGAGGCATTACCCCAAGTCTTTAATGTGGTGATGTTCTTCTGCGTTTTGTTCCTGAATGATTGATTACCTAGTAATACTTATTAGCTAGAACCACTTACACTGAGGTGGCAGGTGGGTTAGCAAACAATCGGCACTCTGCCTATCCTTAGGATAAATTGCTATAATAATCAAAGTATATTTTAGGCTAAATTTATCCTAAAGTGCTCGAGTTATTTTATCACCTCTTAACTAGAGGTGACCAGATAAGTAGGTGTTAACTCGGGTCAGGTATAAGCTCGAAGCAGTCGGATTGTGCGGTACAAGGAACTTATGCATACTCAACAAATGAATTCAATATGGCCATGTCTTATCATGGCTTTGAAGTGTCGCTGATGAATGTGAAACCGTTTCTGTTGCCCGGCCCAACTTGTAAACAGACTCCTCAACGATTGTACAAAACGTATGTGGCGGTGATACCGCTGACCTCATCATGTGGCTTGTCCAATGGCTCACAGCACATGACTGACAATGTGGCTTGCAATCATAAATCGTATATGCTACATTTTGGGGTAAATTGAGAAGAAAAGTAAAAAAAGAGCATACGCCAAGTTAATAATGCGTCTAAAATAAAAGTCAACCGCGCTTCAAGGGATCCTGTGCAGCAGGTAACATCCATTAACCAGCTCCAAGCTGCAGTGGAGCATCAAAGGCAGGTACGCAGCCTACCTACGCAAGTGCCCACCCGAAACCTCCACATCGAAATAGGGAACCTCCAGCCACATTGACCTCGACGACTTGTCCTCGAATCCGCGGCCAACCACCTTCAGCATTTCACGTACCTATTAGCTTGACACGCCGACGTCGGGTAACGCGCAAAAGTCTGCGCAGTCGCTCGTTCGAATAACCCGCTGTCTCCCGCGGGAAACCTCTCGCTATCCCGCTGCTCGATCGAACATGCCTCCTTGCTCATCTTGACGCCTCTGCGTGATTCCGTTCCTCGAACTACCTCATGGACCGCGCAAACGGGGGCGGCCCCGGCGCAGCCGCGGCTGCTAGTAGGGCAGAGCGCTTCGAGGATGAGAAGCGCCGTATAATCGAGAGCTGTTTCAATAAGAAGGATGTCGATGGTTCCCGTAAGTGTTGCTGTTGTTGTCTTCATCGAGTTGGGCCTCAATCGCACGAGCTTCATGTTCAACAGACCCTCGATATCGCCATGCCTTGGCAATCAGATCGTCTTCGTAAGCCAATGGACTAGTGAACTGACAAATACGGATAGTTATTGAAACATACATCACCCATATCCGAATCACCGAATTCTCCTCCTATCCTACAACCCCTCCTCCACCCCAGGCGCGGACTGCCGAAGTTCAGAAACCTCGAATTATCATTGTAGCTGTGCGCAAGTCCGGCCGAGTCCGCCTACACAAGTCCAAAGAGAACGCAAACGGCTCCTTTTCTATCGGCAAGACATGGAACCTCGACGACTTAACGCGCATCGAATCCTACACCGGCCCCGAGGCCAGCCCAAATTATCGCGACTGGGCTGGCGACACCGGCTTCCAGGTTACTCTCGGTAAACCATATTTCTGGAGTGCGCAGACCGACAAGGAAAAGAAATTCTTTATCGCCAGTCTCATAAAAATCTATGGAAAATACACAGGCGGTAAAACGCCAGAGCTGTCAGGGTTCGAGCAAAAGGAGTATGAACAGGTCATGGGAGCTACAAGACGGCCAGCCACTGGTGGTTCTAGGCCGCCTCCTCCTCCCTTATCTGATCAACCTGGTAGTCAGATGGCAAGCGCTCCGCCGCGTCCGATTCATCCAATGCACCCCTCTCATCAAGGACAACCGGGGCATCATGGACCACAACGGCATCCAGGAGCTGGCCCTCAAGATGCCCATCAATTCAGTACGCCCCCTGGTCGTCCACCACCTCCAAATATTGGACCTTCGCCCGTCGGAAGCTTTGATTCGAGTGCTTCAAGGGAAAGGCCACCTGCCCCTCGATGGATGGCTCAGAGCAATAAAAGCCAGGATTCAGTTGCAAACTCATTAGCTGCCAGGAGTGATGATGCTTCCAGCTTGCCACCACGCTCTCGCAATGGGATGGGTGGACCAGGAGCCTATGGGAGATTTGGGGAGCCTCATGATTCCCGAGCACCACCATCTGTCCTTACTCCTCCTCAACCTCAACCTTCACCTAAATCACAACCGCCGGCTATTCTATCTCCTCCGCAACCTCCTCAGCCCGTTCCTTCACCACTTCAACTGGAAAGACCACCGCCTGAGAGGAGACGGCCGCCTATGGATCCAACACGCCCCCATGATCGAGACTTGGTTCCTCCACCATTGACCAGTCCTGGAAACAAGGAGCCAATGGCACCTCCACCACGTAGTAGCGAACGAGTTGTGCCAAGAATGGACAATGCCAGTCAGAGATCGACAAACAGTTCCTTTACTGGAAGCACTCAAGATCGAGATGTTCCACCGCCCATGGGACGGACTCCAGAGCCACCGAAGCGTGAGCCACTTCCTATGCCTTCAGCTCTTATGCCAGGACATGCACCTAATCAAGCGCCGGCTCATACACCGAGTCCTGCGCCAGCTCCTCCGCCAACTACGATGTCAAGTCACACACCTGGTCCTGCTCCGCCTCGCGTACCCAGTCCAGCACCAGCTCGTGTACCCAGCCCCAGACCAGCACCAGCACCAGCTCGTATGCCTAGCCCTGGGCCAGCTCACACACCAAGTCCTGCATTGGCTCTTTCTCCAGGCTCCGCACCAGGTTCTTCAGATGTCTCGCCGATGACAGTGAGCGTCCCTAGATTTGCAAACGTACAACAACAGCCGCAGCCGCAGCAGCAGCAGCAGCAACAACAACAACAACAACCGTCCCCTGAACTGCCTACCAAAGAACCAGTTCAACAAACAGAAGAACCGTCACCGAGAGAGACGCCGGTAGAGCGCCCGGAGGAATTGTCCAGAGCATCATCATCCGCGGATCAGGAAGATGAATCGAGACCTGGCTTAGGCCCCATGATCAAAGCCAAAAAGTCCAGAAATGAGATTGCAGGCGCACTATGGAAAGCAGCATCGGCAGCATCTGCTGCAACTGCCTTTAAACCTCGGCCCGGTGGTGCTGGAGAACGTATGCGTATGTTGAAGAGCAAGTTAGAAGAGGGACCAGATGGAATTCATAGTGTTGTCCCTGCACCACCAAGGCCATCATCCAAGGGCCAAGATACACCTTCTGAACAACCGACACCCGACGAAACGCCCCAAACCGAGGAGGCACCTAAACCTGCGGGCGAGCCTAAGCCTGCGGAGCAGCCTCAGTCGACGAATCGTAATTCTCTTCTCCCTGAAGTCAAGATTAGTGTCCCAACAAGCAGACCTACAAGCTCTCATGGTCCACCACAGGAGGTCCAGAAGCCGGATGAGCCTGAAAAGAAAGACACTCGTCGATCTATTAATGCAGGTAATGACATGAAATATCTGCAGACGCTGGGTATCAATCCTTCTATTCTAGACGAGAGGAGCGAGGAGTTCAGTCAATGGCTGGATTACTTCGGATGGATCCCTGGAGAACAAATGCGATCACGTAATGTGGAAGAAATGAGAGCTGACCTGGAACGCGAACTGAACAAAGCTCAAGCCGGCGGGTGGTTGGCTCGTTTCCGCGAGGAGGATGAACGTGTTGATGCGATCAAAGCAGGACTTGATGTCGCCATGGCCGAGTGTGAGGAGCTTGACAATTTACTCACCCTTTACTCAGTTGAGCTTTCGGTACGTTAATCCCACAGTATTTGAAACCTCTCTAACATGGAATAGACTCTGTCAGATGACATCGCCTACATTGAAGCCCAGGGTCAAGGTCTTCAAGTTCAAACAGCAAATCAGAAGCTACTCAAGAAAGAACTTGAGTCTCTACTCGAGACTTGTGCCATCACATCAAACGAACTCGAAGTACTCCGATCGGCACCCTTGGATGACATGCGTGGCCTACAGGACGTCGAATCTTCTCTTGTCACACTTTATAAGGCTATGATCAAGATTGATCCTGCTCGCAGTGGAGCTGATCAGGAGAAAGCGGATGTTACCGCAGAGACGAGCCAGGCTCATGGCCTTAACCCCGACTTCAAACAGATGCGAATTGTCCAGGAAAAGAAGCTGGTTTACGACCAAGAAAGCGCCTTGTTTGTTGGCAGATTCGTTGCTTTCATGTCTCGACAGTTCGATCACGCCTTCACAGAGACCAAGCTTGCTATGGAAGGAGCTTTGTCCCGAAAGGTGGATTCAACACATCACGATCTTGGCCGGGATACTCTTTGGCAATTTAGTCCTCTCATGCTGTACGCTCGTGACATGCATATCGAGGAGTGGAACCAGGCTATCCAGATTTATCAGGACAAGAGCCAGCCAGTTTACCGGGTCGAGTTCCAGGCAGTTGTTGCAGCTTGGCGTAGGAATGCCAGGAAGCTGACTGGAGAGGAGGCTGAACTGCTGTTCACAACGCCAGTTGAGAAGCACCAGGAAGGAGGCGTCGCTACACACGCCAGGAAGTTGACGGTGAAGCGCAGCGGAACTCTGGCCAGGGCCCTCCGGTCACCTCGAGAGGACGGTGGCCATAAAGCGAAGGCAGACAAGAGGGTGGGCGACAGCAGGGACCTGCCGTATGAGGTTTTTGCAGGGGTTCTTGACGACCTGCTCCCTCTCATGCAAATGGAGCAAAACTTCATTATCGATTTCTTCCATGCGACGACACTTGAGCAAATCGATTTCCCAGACGCTGTTGCCACTACGGCCCCCTATGATCGTGGAGGAACGGACCTTAGAAGACCCCGACTGATGGAACCTGACCGAGAGCTGGCCAAGCGCATTCTTCGTGCAATGGATACAATCTTTACATTCCTGGAGTCCGAGCTATTGCGTCTTATGGAGTGGGTTGTCGGACAGGATCCTCTGTAAGTTAAACTATTCTTTCTTTGACAATTGATCGACACGCTAACAGCTTTTTAGACAAGGCATTGGAGTCCTAGCGACCCTGGAGAAATATATGGCTGAAGTTGGTCAGTCCAACCAAGAGTTTCTTAGCACCCTGTTACAAAAGCTTCACGGCAATCTCGAAATACGGTTCAAGAAATTCGTTGACGAGCAGCTTCGGGCCATCGAGGAGACCAAGGTCAAGATTAGCAAGCGAAAGGGTGTCATTTCGTTCATCCGCATCTTCCCTGCCTTCTCAGCGGCCGTTGAAAACATGCTGGTCGGCGTTGACGCCACTCTAGCAGCTCGAGGTACCATCGATCGCGAGTACGATCGTATACTCAAGACCATGTTTGACTCGCTCATGGTTATTGCACGAGAGAACCCCGCAGTCAGTGTGACAAGTGGTTCTGCAGACCCAGAGGACAAAGAAGCGCTCAACTTCCATATTCTGTTGATTGAGAATATGAATCACTTCTTGGAAGAGACGGACACACGAGGATTGGATGTGCTCGAGGAATGGAAGGACAAGGCCAATGCGACATATTACGAGCATATGAACCTTTATCTTAATGCAGTAATGCGACGACCACTCGGCAAGGTTCTGGAGCATCTCGAGAATATGGAAGCGCAGTTACAGACAGGCAAATCGCCTTCATCAATCGCTGCACAGCCTTCCAACAGCAAGACGGTTTTCAACAAGGTTCTAAGCAACTACGACTCCAAGGAAGTCCGCAAGGGCATCGAAGCGCTACGCAAGCGTGTTGAGAAGCATTTTGGCGATGCGGATGACCCGGCACTGAGTCGAGGATTGGTGATTAAGGTGCTGGCGGAGTGCGAACAGTTTTATGAGAAGGTCGAGAGGCGGGTTGGTGCAGTGACGACCAATGTATATGGTGGTGATGTGCTTTTCGAGTGGCCTCGGGCCGACGTCAAGGCTGCTTTCCGATAAGTTTTGGTGTTTAGAGTGAATGGGAACATGATCAGATGAATGTCTTGTACGAGTACTATAGTCACTATATTGGCCTACTTGATCAGCCACGGGAAGTAAATGAGGCGCGTTTTCGTGGTATATAGGGAGCGTGTCAAGCATTGGGGGATGTGCTTTTAGTATATCTCGATATATTTACGTTTGACCGAGTCATTGCTTATTTCTATATCCCTCATGTGAAAGTAAGTGCCATTATCATAGTGATATGTCGTTGGATCTCATCTTGTTTCATCCTCCTGTAGAGCTAATAATAGCCAATAATTAAGACGCGTTCACAGGGACGATGGTAAATGGAAGGTGCCAATAGCCTACCACTTTACGCGACAGGACGCGTCGCGACAGTTCATGAGCAGGGAAGGTACGCCACTTAACGCCCTTCGCTGCTACCCAGCTCCACTCATCATGGACCTTGACAAGCTACTATACTCGTTACTCGTTTGACATCCTCCTCCACCTTAAACAACATGTGGACTATTATATGTTGTTTGACTTGAAAACGAGCCTTGTACTTTATGTACGAACCTGTCGACCGATCTTGAACTTCCGATAATGACTCCTAAGACCCGCTCGGGCGGTGTCCCCGCGCCGAGCCGCGTCTACCATTCAACGCCTGCGCAGCAGCAGGCACAGTTCCCGCCGCGCAGAAAGATTGTACGGACATACGGCAAGCAGAATCGCAAGAAGCAGGCCGAGACACCCTCGAGGTTTATGCGCCAGCAAACCCTGACGCAGATTGACTTTGTGTCGAGCTTTGAAGGCAACGAGGACCCGATCGTGCTAAGCGATAGTGAACAAGATGAAATTCACTCCGAAAAGGATGAGGACGAAAATGGGGAACACAATAAAGAAGAACAAGGTTATCCAGATGATGACGAAGAACCCGTATCGAGTGGAAGAAAACGCCGAGCGAACACAAAAAAGACGACTACCAAGAATGAACGTACGAAACGACGTCGGACGTTGGGCGATGACACACCTGAACAACCCAAACCTAAGAAGGAAAAGAAATCAAACCGACGTAGAACGACGGGAGATGCACCCAGCTCGAGTTACCATACGCAGACCTTGACTCAGTTCCTCGGCCGCGATCCGGTTCACGCCCATTTTATCAAGGACTCTGAAGACGAGGATGAAGACGATGACTTCCAACAGTGGCTTGGCAACACAACAAGTCCGAGCCCCAAGCGTGTGCGAAAACAGAAAACTGTTTCGCCTGTCAAGAGTCGAAATCTTCCAAAGTCAATATTAAAGAAGAAGACAGAAGAGCCAGCTCCTCAGCGTGAGGAGTCTATGGTTCCACAAACACCTCAAAAGCAGACGCCCAGTAAGCGGGCCAAGTCAGTCGAGATACCTTCTTCGAGTCAGCTATCTGCGCCGCCGAGCATATCATCTACACCTGCCAGCATGATGATGGACCGCTATGGTGCACCTGGTGGAGACCCATCTCCAGCCAAGGGGAAATCATCCCCGATGGAAAGCCGATCACCTCTTAAAGAGCTGAAAGGCAAGCCACGGACATCAACAACACCTCGGCGTCATGAACGTATTATTCAAGACTCTTATGCTACCGACAGCTGGGGCTCTACAGGCCGTACCCCTCTACGAGAACTACCTGTGGATTCACCGAACAAGACTCCGAAAACGCCCAAGGATAGCCTCGACCAGCTTGATACGTCTTCCGCACTAGACGAAATGGAAACGCCGACCAAGACTAGAAGAGGGGAAAGCACAGAACTGGGCGGAAGTCAGACGGGGTCGTTGAGTGGTAGTCCTACGCCAAAGATGAAGCGAGTGTCTCCGGGGAGTGGAAAGAAGAGGGTCATGCTTGAGATTCCAGATTCAGAAGACGAGGATGACGAAGTTTTCGGCGATGATGAGAACACCGAGAACACATACGTCGCCGGTGCTGAGACGCAGCTTGTTATGAGCGAGATCGCTTCATCTGAGGAAGAAAATACCAAAGCATCTTCTGTGCTTCCTTCACAGGCTGGCGCCAAGAGACAACCCCTTGGTGCTATTTCTTCAGAGGGATCGTCTGGTTCACACGGTAGGGCATCAAGCTCGTCACTCCCACCTCTTATGTCACGAACCCCTACCCTCCCGCCTCTCTCACCAACGCCCAAACCCAAGCGTCGCCCAGCAAAGCGCGTTCGCAATCCTATTCACCGTCCTGTCCCGCCCACGCAGACTCAGCCTTTAGAATCACAGCGGGTGCCCATCGCAATTCTTCAAGCACTCCCTCCTGCGTCTGCTCGTACAGATGTCCTGCTTCCACTCTCCCAAGACATTACTGATGATGTCTTGGAGGGTTATCAGGCTGACATCATACTCAACTTCAAAATACCCGCACAGGTGGTCCGTTTCTGGTTGTACGATGGGGAATTACTGCGCTTTATGGCCTGCGCTGACCCTGGCCGTGTCACTGAAGGTCCAGCCTGGCGTTATCACCTAACCCAAGTATATGAGCTGAACAACCCTGTTGAGGGCGATGACATGAGGGAAGAAGGATGGATTGAAGGCGATATCGGCCGCTACGTCTATTTCCCGCCTGCTGTTGTCGGCCAGCTGCTCTGGAACTTGCGGCACGCCATCTTTAAGGAAGAGACCTCAGGACACGGCGCAACACAAACTCAAGGCACAGTAGATGATGAGGAAGACAGTGCCGGACGTGTTGATCTCCTTGCCAACTCCTCACAGCCCCTCCCCAAGGATAATCATCCAACGCCTACCCCCAGCATGAGCGTGTCACAACAAGTGGAAGCTCAGCTCAAGAGTGACATTGCTCATTCAACCCAATTCCCTACCTCGGACGACATACTGGTCCCCTCAACTCCCGAGGAAGAAAACAACACCAATAACAACAGCAAGCAAGACACGACTCCTCCAACCACCCACGTCCCCTCCTCTCCTACAACAATCAAACCCCCTCCCTCCCGCCGCACCCCCTTTACAGCATCCTCCTACCGCACTTCCCGCCCTCCTCTAAGCAGCGCATCTAGACGACCCGCCGTCCGCCCCTCCCAGGCAACAACTGTCTCTCAAGCCTCCACTCCCGAGAAGCAGCACTCGTCGTCGTCTATCCGCCGCCCTACACTGCACTCATCAAGCAGCATCGGATTTCCTGAGGGTCTGCTAGATGAAGACGATGAGGATGACGCACTTCGTCTGCCGACGGGTTACGCTCCAGGCTCGTCGCAGCTACTGACAAAGAGCCAGATGCTGTCAGATAGCCTCGTGCAGGACGATGCGAGGGTTCCGCCCGAAATCTGGGACTCTGACGATGATGATGAACGACTGTAGAATTTTGGTTTGGTACTTTGATTCCCCCTTTATTGACTCCATGTATTTATGTGGACTGGGTCTTGTGAAAAAGGACAACAGTTCCCCCTTGACATTCGAAAATGTGTGTGTGGCATGCAAGCTTTGGCGTTACGAGCATCAACTACGTATAGTTAACAAATAATATTGAGCATCGATGTCAATAAATAAATATGAACCAGGATGGTCACACATAATTATTTCGTGCAATATCACAGAAATAGGCAAACACACTCAATTTCATCTCTATAACTACTTTGCCTAGAGGCGGTATCTTGTTCACAGCCTTTCCCCCGTTCCCTTTGTCCTTAAGGGGAAAGCCTCCGAATCTGTCATGCCCATTCCTGCAATTCTCATAAAAAAATCCTGCGCCGGAATCCCGCCTAAGCCATGCAATAATGTGTTTCTGAGCGCAAGATAATACGCCCTTTCTATTTCCTTCATCCCAATCCATCGCAGGGTGGTATTGTTTCATCAAGGGCATCAAGCGAATATGAAAACTTTTCCTGCCAATTCGTCCAAGAAAAGAAGTACCGATATCGTTTGCTATTTCCAGGGTGGCATAAATAACCCTCGGCATTGTCTCATGCAGCATTTAAGGAGGTAGAACAGTCTATGACAGATGGAACGCTCCCTGGCCTTCCTTGACTGCTGTGAAAAGCTGCTTCTTCATGATCTCAATGGTAGAGTAGTCTGGAAGCTTCAAGTAGTTGACACACGTCATGACACTAGGAAGGTAGTCGTCTGACGTGTAAGGGTGCTCGCTGGGTTTGCAGACCACAGTGAACATAGGTGTTAAAGTCTTGAAACCTGAAAGACACGTTAGATATAGATCAGTTACAGCGAGATGGACAACAACGTACCTCCAATAGGAAGCTTGGGACTTCCGGTTGTGAACTGCAAGAAGTCCCGGCGTTCCGAAGCATCAAACGTGCTCATGGTATGGAGCAGATTTTTGACGGTCTTGCTGTCCATGTTGTAGCCATGGTCCGCCTTGATCGAGTCAAGCAAAGCTAGGAATATGTTAGCATGCATTCAATGTGATAGTGTAGGGAACACGTACTCTCAAGAGACCAGTCCTCGTCGACACGACCAAAGAGGGTGACAAGCTCATCTGGTGTAAAAGCGCTGAGCGCCGAGTAAGGGAATACCTGGGAGAAACCAGCGCGGAAGGCATCGACTTGGCGACGAACACCAGATCCAAGAGTCATATCAATGACCTTCTCCAGGTATGAGTCTACGTTGTCAATGGTAACCCGTTTCTGAGAACCATTGTCTTCCAATTCGATGTTTGGATATCCAGGCAAGGTGAAATCGAGGCAAAGGTCCTCAATTTTGACGCCATCAATGGCAATGTTCTCGGTGTCAGTGACCTTTTGTGCCGGGGTACGGGCAGGGTCTTCATCAATTTCCTTCTTCGCTAAGGCGAACTGTTTGATAGCCTTCAGCGAGCGTGCCAGACCGGGATCAACAATCTTGACAGCTCCCAATGACGGCTTAACTCCAGAAGAGGTGGCATCTCCAATCCGGAAGAAAATTGGATTGAAGTGAAGGTCGATGATTCGGGAGTCAATCATGGATCGCGCAACAAATTTTCCAAGCATCTTGAAAAGATGCAAGATACGCTCTCCGTTGGGTGTTCCAGCCTCCTCATCACTCTGAGGTCGAGGGAAGAGCCCAGTGGCACCAGAAACAAACTCTTCAGAACCGTTTGCGTCAACCTCACGCCATAGCTTGAGCTTCTTCTTCGAAAATTCCTTCGAAACGGTCGAGTAGAATTCAAGGGTAGGACCAAGACCAGTGCCGACTTCCTCGAAATATTCAACCTCCAAGATGCTCTGAGAAGCACCATACAGTTCCATGACCTTCAAGGCCGATTCCAAGATCTTTTGACGAGAGATCCTGACCTTTTGTCGTTGAAGTCGGCCAAGGAAAGGTCGTTCGTTATTTCGGTCTCTTCGGTTGTCCTCGCCTGACTGAGTGTTCTGCCACCTGGCCATCGATCGAGCATATCCGAAAGATGTAGACTGGAGGAAGAGATGTCGAGTCTCAAATGGGAAGAGGAACGGATAAAGACGAGCAAGATCTTCCGCCCAGCTAGGTAAACAGTTGCTAGCAACTATCAGAGGCTCCTCCAGCTGGCGGTTCAGCTTGGCAGTGAGCTTCGTATTGACAAACTGCGAGAGCGGCTCAACGTTGAGGCCAATAATACTGTTTTTGTTCTCAGCCAGAACATCTTCGATATTCGAGTTGAGGTCATGGAGGATGTTCAGCAGTCGGGTAATTGATGATGTTGTTGGGTGCTTCGCGAGCGATGCAGGAATGCCATGCTCATCTTCACTGTCGGCCTCTGTATTGGAAGTAAATGAGAGAGATTCTGCCGGAGGTGGTCCCGGAACGCGCTTGAACTTGATGGGGTGCACGGTCGACCAGATACTCCGGCTGAGATGCTCATCCGAGTTGGACGCCGAAGTATGTACAGCACGGTAGATGGTGGTTTCGTTGGGGATCAACTTGCTATCAAGATTGAATTCGATGTGCCAGTCCTGGGGCACAGCCTGAAGAGCAGAGGCATAAGACATGGCCCTCGATGATGACGCTGAAGGGGTGGGAGTGCCGTGAGCCCCGGTAGAAGGTCCTCCTACACGACTTGGCGCCCCTGATCCGGTAGGAGTTGCAATTCTTGTACCATCTTCCTTGCGTGCTGTCACATGTCCACCTGTAGCAACCTCCATATTGACAGCGGAGGTATCATCAGGGGTGGACTCTTCCTCCATATCTCCATCAAGTTCACCAACAATGGCATCTAAGGCACTGCTTTCGCCAATGTCTTCATCGTCGGTCAGTTGTTTCTCATCGGCGCACTCTAATGTGTCCTGCATGTCATCGTCGTCCGCCGGTGGAGGTCGAGGAGGCGGGGGTGTGCTTGTGGCTCCGGTTCGGCGTGAAGAACGCCTGAGTGCGCCTTTGTCTCGTGAGGGTTCAGCAGATTGATCTGGCGTAGCAGGAGTGGCCTGCGACTTTGACTTTCGTAGAGTCCGGGAGCCAGAAGGAGTTGGAGCGGCAGGAGGCGGAGGTACCGGCGGTCCGCCTGAGAATGGACTTGTCCGCTCGGCTGCGGCAAGACGGGCTGCGGCTGCACTGCTAAGGGGGAGACCTGCACTACTAGCCATAGCAGCAAGAGCTCGGGCAACTCCGTCACGACGGGCAGAACCACGAGGACGCTCCGTTATACTGATTCGGGGCCGTAGATAATCATCAAGGGACTTGAAGGTCGCAATCGCATGAATCGACACCATAATATTCCGGTATGGTCGAGGGATATCAGATTCTTCATCAGCAACAAGGCGGAGTCGAATCTGCTTTCCAAGCATGGAAGCAGGGCTACTGTGGTTACCATCAAATGTATTATGATGCACCGTGATGACCTCAAAATGCTCTGACCTACTGAGCAAGTCCTGAAGCTTGTGGATCATGACACTAAAGGGCGTGGCTGGGGATTCCGCAGTCGCAGTCTTTGGCTTTGATTTGACGGTGTATGCCATGAAGACTTCCAGGAACGTCGATTGGGCGGTGCGGGCCAGCTCTTCATCGGGGTTGCTGAAGATCTCGAGAAGAACGCGGACAAGGCCAGATGCCAGAAGTTCTGCGCTCGTGACACTCTCCAAGACATCTGTGTCAAAGTATGATGCAAGCTTAGTAAACAATTCCTTGCCCTTGTCGGCCGCAACGTTCCCAGTCGATCGTTTGAGATAGAAGGTTTCCAATTCGCCAGCTAACTCTGAAAGACCCTCCAGGATTTGTGTAGCCTTGGTCTTCATAGCTTGACCGTGGCCCTCAGTTTCATGCGTCTCCAAGAACTTCTTGGCAACGTCTCGAGTTCGCGACTTCATGGACTTGACATCAGAAACGAAGCGGTGGAGAGGAACTTCGAGGGACATGGTCGATCCCCGGGAGCTAACAGGTGACATATCGTCATTGTGCGCCTCATCGTTCTCATTATCATGTTCTTCATCGTCGTCATCGTCATCGTCGGACGACTCGCGTTCCTCGTCATCTTCGTCTTCATCATGATCAGAGTCTTGGTCCGAAGATTGCTCGTTGTCTCGTTCCGTTGTTGGTTCGCCCTCGCCCTCCTTCTTCTCTCCATTCTCAGGTTTCTCCTCCTCTGTGTCCTCCTCCTCCTCCTCAGCGATCTTGGTGATTTCCAAGAAAACTCCTTCGCGGTAGAATTGGTAACGATAGATCTTGTCAAGGCGACTAAGTAAGAGCTCGGCCGCTTGAAGACCAAGCATAACTAGAGATGCATGATCTTGCTGCGACAAAATGGATGCCAGGAAAGACGCGTAAGGCACAGGAGTCAACGCCTCGACTAGAATATCCTCGTCGAGATTAGAGAGCATCTTTAACTGTGCTGTTAGAACCTTTTGGCGGACGCTCAGATTGACGGTACTGGAGAAAGCATCGGTCAACGTAGGGAAAATAATGAGAGCGAAACGCCGGACTTCGTCTTTGCATTCCTCCAAAAGTTCGATACGTTTCTCATTAGTAGTCCTGCGGTTTCTTCCACCACCAGATGCCGGGTTTGCAGACTCTGTAGAAGCTTGAAGTTCGACGAAGTCCCCAAAGGATGGATCGGCGTTTCGTGGAAGGTTTGGGAGGAGTTCACAAATAACATTGAGCGTCTCAATGATTTGCTCCCGTGGTCGATGGATTAGAGCCTGCATAATGACAACACTGTCCAGCTTCGAAGCGACATCTTCAGTGCCGCTTGGTGGTGATACTCCTGTAAGGATCTGATACAAGGTCTCGACCACGTTAAGCTTAAAGAGCTCTGCGGAAAGACGAGGACTAGCTCGTGCAGTAAAGGCCAGAACTCGAAGGAACTGCGTATGAATGCTAGAGCCGATCATGTTGGTCGTGCCGGGAACAAGAAGACGCAACACGCCTCGAAGAAGATCCACGCTGACAAGCTCTTCAAGCTTGGAAGGATGATACTTGAAGCTCTCAACGATACCTGAGACGCAAAGCGAGGCCTGTTCCACAACACGCTGATCACTGCTATTGAGGACGTTAAGAAGTGTTGGCATAACATCGCGTACTACCGGGAAAGAGTCCTCGGGAATATTGCGACAACAATTGGCTGCGGTGGTAACAGCGGTTCTCTGTGTGCCCGTAGCAAAGAAGTCGAGATATGACAGGCAGGCAGTAAGGCCGCCTTCGCGAACGATGCTTGTAGGGTACTCGACGGATATCTTCTCCAGCGTACTGAGAGCTTGCTCCGCCAGATCGATAAAGGATATTTCGAGCAATTTCTGACATAGGACCGGGACAGCGCTGCCATAGACGACGTTGGCGACGCTGGCAGGCAATGCTTCCATCAAATTTGCCAAACAACGACACGCTAGCAGCATAATCTCGGGACTTTCTTCCTTGTTCATTAGAATAACCAGTTCCTTGACGAAAGCATCGGGCGAGAAATGACCGGAGAGGTTGTCTTCGTTAGAAACCAAAAGTATCTCTGACAGCTCCTGTAGAGCTATTAGCTGGACTGAGAGATCATCTGATCGCAAATTGTGTAAAAGTTCCCGCAATCTGGATGTAAGACCAGACATCATCCCCGTTAGAGCTCTAAGCGTGCTGGACAGACTGCCTGGGGGGCCACCGAACCCGCCAAAGGGATCATCGTCTTCATCATCATCGTCGTCATATCTTCGTGATCCGTCCTCATCTTCATCGTCGTCGTTGTCTTCACTATCGTCATCCTCGTTGTGGTCGATGGGAGGTGGGGGTGGTGGTGGCGGCCCTGGATCTTTGTTCTCGTCGGTGCCCGTCATTGGTGTATCTTGGTCAGCTGCATTGTTAAGGTTGCGTTTAGACCTTCGGGTGGTGAGGGTCGTACCAGGTGCCGACTCTACATGTATGATTAGCCCTGGGTATGAAAGAATATGAGAGTAGCTTCGCGTATCAAACGAACCTTGTGGGGGTCCTGTGGTCTTCTTAGATCGACTGGATTTTCTGCTGGAAGATGCTGAGGGAATGGAGGACTCGGCAGGATTCGCAGGTCCAGACCGATCGTTCCTAAAGAATGTCAATACAATATTTCCACGTGGCCGAGAGCGACCAGATTGCGCCCAAACTTACTCTGGGCTGTCCATATCTGCAGGTGGTTTTCCCTTTTTCCGGGATCTGGGAGCTGATTGGTGGTTGGTATTGGTGGTGGAGGAGGAAACGGCTTCGGGGATCTTTTGTCTCTTGGACCGTCGACCTGAAGACCCGGATGGCAACGCGTTATTGGGGCTCTTGTCGGCGGCAGACCCTTTTCGCTTGCGGGAGGATGGGGTGGCAGTGGGTGCGGTCGGGACGTCAGCAGCGGCAGGAGCAAAAGCGTTGGGTTGGGCTGCCTGGCTCGCTGCTTGACGAGCCGAGGATCTGGTGATTCTAGAAGACATGATTGTCGTGAGCTTTGTACTGACGATACATCTGGAAGAAAGAACAAATAATGGGGGGATGTGTCAAGTAAGGTCGAGGGATGTGGCACGAAAAAGGTGGAGGGAGATGAGGGAAGAGGAAGCACAAGCACGAGCCGCCCTAGAAAGTCAAACGTTTCGAAGATGGTGTTTGCTTCGCAGCTGCCTGGTTCTGGCTGGGGATGAAAGAACCTAGTCGATCCGACAGGCAAGCAAACAGATGCGACTGCGATATAAGGATCAAGCCGACGGGCGTGATGCAGAAGCAGAAGTGACCATCAGTTTAATGAGGCGAAAACAGCGTTTGACTATAGGTCTGCGGCGTGTATGGGCAAAGTAAATGTGTTTGTCTCGAAGTAATGTGTGTGAATCAGCAACAGAACAGAGCGGCCACGAGCCCAATAACGGCACCACCCTCGGCCAGTGCTGGGATGACGAAGTTGCTTGTCTCGTTTGAGCGCAAACGCAAAAGGCGGAGAGAGACGGGGTGAATCGCCCAAGACGGATGATATGCAAGTGAACGAATGAATGGTGAAGTGACAGCTGAGATATGAGGATGGACAACGGGAAAAGGATAAAGGGTTGGCCCTACCTCTGGGGACCTGGAGAAGCGGTGGTAGGCGAGAAATTGGCAGTTGAGTTTGTCGAGGTAGAAGGAAGTCGCACTTCGTTATCACCTGCCGATGTTCGTTCTGCCATGCCCAGACGACCTACGCCATCAGGAAGGCAGCGGGCAGGCGCGGCGGGGTCGTAGTTGCTCGCCGACGTCTAGAAGGCAAAAGACAGATGACGAGACGGGAGTGGGTAGGGCGATAGTGATATCGTTTACGGTGCGGAGAGAATGATGTGTTTGGGTTATGGCAGTCAAGTTGATTCCTCGCGGTGGATGAAAGGAGGCTTATTGAAGATACAGGGCTCGAATCTCGGTCAACGAGTGCCACTCAGGAAGGGGAGAGGGAAAGGAAGAAGGTAGAAGGAGGCGGAAGGTGGTGTTTTTTGGGTTCACAGATCTGGGGAGGGAGGATGATGGCACCTCAAAACAGAACCGAATGGTGGTTAACGGTTGACGTGTGTGAGGTGGTCGACTCCACTATCAGCGGCCCATGGGAGGCTCTGGCGGCCGAAAAGACGTGCTCCGGCGGTGCTATGTGCTATGTTTGCAACAAAGTTGGGGGTCTGGTGGGTTTAGGCCATGTGTTGGATGCGCTTATGGAACACTGTACATCCCCCAAGCCTGATCAGGTCCAGCCTTATCGACTGAAAACATGCACTGTGCCGCCATGGAGAGAGGGGCAGAGGGGTTCTCTGTCTATCATGGCCAAGTGTCTTGGTCTGTTTCCGCTGTTTTCTACGAAGAGTGGATATCAGAGGTAAATAGCATGATCCTGCTGACTGCAGCCTACAAAACTTATCGGTCATCCTTTGAGTTGACATTTTGATCATGAAATATGTCTGAGGCAAAGTCTGGATAACAAACATCCAATAACATAAACGAGCAAAAGTTATGCATTATCAAGGTGCGGCGGCTACTTAAGATCTCGCTATGTGGAGCGGCCCGCTTAGCTTCATAGTTGGAGTGGCGCCCATCAGGCTCTTGTGTAGAATCCACTGCCAAAGCCACGCTAGACTACGACAACTATCAACATCGGATATTGCGCGGCCAAGTGAACATCAAATTAAAAAGGTAAGAGTACTAGTTTCACTTCATCAAATCTCCTGGATAATGAGCTTCTTTACTACAAATAAATGCCAGATAATGCCTGCATGCTTCTCCACTGACAAGTCAGCAACCTCACATTCATCATGCAAACAAAAGAGCCGAAAGGGAAGCGACATAGCCTTTAGGCAAGCTGTATCTAAAGTTTTTACAAACATTCCCAGTTCATATGTTGATTTCCGTTTAATTATGCCTTGGGTGTACACCCCTTACCCTTACTGCTTCAAGCTCTCCTTGCCGCCCTCATACTCAGTAACATCATACTCCTCAGGATACTTATCCAGCATCTCGCTAAGCTCCGCCATCTGTGCCTTCAAATCATCTGTGAGCTCCTCGTAGACATCCTCAAACATGCCCCGGATCGGGGGCTTCTTCTCTCGCTCCGCTTCGCTGAAGGCTTTGAGGATCTCCTTGCGCAGATCGGTTCTAGCCTCTTTTTCTTTGGCCTCATCCCAGATGCCCTTGGCTTCCATCCACTTGCGCAGTCGTGTGATGGGGTTGTCGCGGCGCTTCCAGTCTTCCACCTCTACCCGCGCGCGATAGGCGAACGAATCATCGGATGTACTGTGATGCGAGACACGGTAGGTCATAGCTTCAATTAGGATTGGCTTGCCACCATCCTCAAGGGCCATCTCGCGAGCCTTCTTAGTGGCCTCTCGAACTGCCCAGATATCATTGCCGTCGACACGAATGGTATCAATACCGTAACCAATGCCACGGCTAGCAATACCATCACCACGATATTGATCCAGTGTAGGCGTTGAGATGGCGTAGCCGTTGTTTCGGCAGATGAAGATTACAGGGCAAGCTCGAGTAGCCGCAATGTTGAGCGCGGCGTGGAAGTCTCCCTCGGATGCCGCGCCCTCGCCAAAGTAGGCTGCTACCACACGAGCTTTAGCGTTAGGATCCTGAAGCCTTTGCATCTTTAGAGCGTAGGCAGCTCCAGAAGCCTGGGGAAGTTGTGTTGCTAATGGTGATGAGATTGAATGCTTTGCGTCTCTGCGTTAGTTTCAGCACACAATTATGGTTTGTAGGGTACTCACAATGTGCAGCTCTTTGCTTCCATAATGTACTGGCATACTTCGTCCTCGGCTTGGATCTCGTACGTTACCGAATAACTGGCTCATAAAGTCCTTCGCCGTGAATCCTCGCTCCTTGAAAACACCTTGTTCTCGATATTGGCAGAACATGACATCTTCTCGATCCAGCACGCTTGAGCTGCCAACGCTAACTGCCTCCTCGCCCGCGCTCACCATATAGAAACTTAGTCGACCTTGTCTTTGGGCATCAAACATTATAAGGTCCATGATTGAAATAAACACCATATCTCTGTATAGACGAATCACCTCCTCGTCGGAGATGTCAGGCTTGAACGACTCGTCCACCACCTCTCCATGTTGGTCTACAACGCGGTACGTCGGTAACGCGGTGTATGACTCGGGGGCTTCGTATTTAAGAGTGCTTGTGAATGCACTTTTCAATGCACCGGGAAAGGAAACAAAGTTCGAGTTGGGTCGCTGTGAGACACTGCTGGCAGATCGGATAGCAAGGGGTGTTGCATGTGGTCTGGAGAGGGTGGTCCTTCGTAGGGCAACTTGTCGCAGAGCTCGAGACTTCATGATGATTATGGTTGCGTGCTTGTTGCAAGGTCAATTCAGCTCAGGGATGGGTATTCTTTTATTCAAACTGCTAGAACTTAATAATATGACAGACAGTATCGAGTATTACCGAGGGGTTGCTATGTCTGATACCGCGAGGAAGCGACGTCATCCTGAGCCGACTCCAACCGTGAAAGCCGAGACAGTGATAAGCCGTTGCTTGACGATGTTCGGCATACTCAGCCAACAATCGAAATCCAGGGGGCATACTACCCATTCGGCAATAGCATTGATCTCTCCTTAGTACCCCTGCGCGATACCACACCACCTGATCTTGAAGATGAGAGGTCGGCAATGAAGCTATAAAATCCACGCCCGAGAGCCCGTACTCTTTTATCCCCCACACGTTTCTTATCGCTTACCCCACACTCATGATAAGCTCCAGATCTCCATGGATCCCGGGACTTAGACCCTTTGACTTTAACATTGTTGATACAGCTGTCAATGGACATCTGCAAGATGCACACGCACGCCATAGCAACCAAAAGGCCAGAATCGATATTCGGCCTTGAGAACTTAGTTATAAATACAACCCAAGAACTTCATTTTTCACAATGCCTCCATTACCTCTACCTTTACCAAGTGCAGCGCTTCCCCTCAACATACCTAACCAAACAATCTCAGTCATATCCCAATTACTCACTCTTAAACCTCCTTCAATATGATTAAACTTGAAACCTGGTCGATCGTAGGTTTCACTATCGCCGGGCTCCTGGTCATTACGGCAGTTGCATGGTCTGGTAGGCATCACTTCCGTCAGATGTTCGAGAAGAGATCTTCCAACCAATGACGGTGACCAATCACAATGGCTCTTGATACAAGGCTGAAAGCAAAGCAGTGAGTGACCCACCCCAGCAAATTTCCATCTATCAGCCTTGCCTCGTATGATTTTCAAACTGACCTCAACCACAAAGCTTTCCCAGCATCTCGAAGGCCCAATCACACCCGCAATGGCCTCTCGCACAGCTCTTCGGGGCTTTTCCCGTTCTTTGAATTTTCCAAAACCTTCTTCTGTCTTTGCCCGCCCCTTCTGCTCATCCAATGTCCTTCACAACAACAACACCCCTACGGGTGATCGCCCTACCCACTTTGGTTATGAGACCGTCACCGAATCCGAGAAGCAGCAGCGTGTTGCTGGTGTGTTTACAAGTGTTGCTGAGTCTTATGATAAGATGAACGATTTCATGTCTTTAGGGATTCATCGTCTGTGGAAGTACGTTTGGCCTCCTATCAAACTACTTTCTGGCTGCAGGACTAATACTCGATTGCTCAGGGACTACTTCATATCCTCGCTCAACCCTGGTGCTACGAACCCCCCTGGACAGTCTCAGCGCATTCTCGATGTCGCTGGTGGAACTGGTGATATTGCTTTCCGTCACCTCCAGCATGCTCACGAGTTCAATCGCAATCCTAACGTCTCCGTTATCATTTCCGACATCAACCCTGATATGCTGGCAGTCGGTCGCCAGCGTTCTCTCGCTCTCCCGGCATCCCACCAGTCCTCTCTCTCTTTCCTTGAGGCAAACGCCGAAGTCCTTCCCTCTCTCATCGAAGACAACTCGCTCGATCTCTACACTGTCGCCTTCGGTATCCGTAACTTCTCCAATATTCCTGCAGCTTTGAAGGAGGCCCACCGAGTCCTAAAGCCTGGTGGTGTCTTTGCCTGCCTTGAATTCTCAAAGGTCGATAAGCATCCGATCTTCAACACCATCTACAAGCAATGGTCCTTCAAGGGAATTCCCCTGATCGGCCAGCTGGTTGCAGGAGACCGGGATAGCTATCAATATCTGGTTGAGAGTATCGAGAGATTCCCCAGCCAGACCGAGTTCAGAAATATGATTAAGGATGCTGGTTTTGCTGTTGCTGGTGAGGGTTATGAAGATCTCACTGGCGGTATTGCCGCTATCCACAAGGGTATGAAGCCTTTGTGAGGTGCCTCATGAATTTCACATGTAATTTAGTCTGTAGAAGGGTTCACCAGAATTGCGGTAGACATTACGGGTAGTCGGTCGGTCACTCCGGCAGTGTACAAATAGAAGGTTAATTCATTCCAAATCGCCCTTCGACCTTATCCCCTAAAACCATCTCCCATAAACGTCATCAGCACATCCACGTCCCCAAAAATGCAATCAGGGCCCAGAATGATGTTTTTAAATTCTCTTCGTAACTGAACTCCATACAGGTCAAAACTACACAAGCCACACCCTCGATGTCAAAGGCTGGCAACTCCGAAATCTCATTAGGTACACGATACATGAAAACGAGGATTGTAGAATGTCCCTCGGTTTTCCTGTCCCTTAAGCCTTCACCATTTCAGGTAGAGACGAGACAAACAAGGGGTGCCAAAAGAGGCAAGGTTAGGTGATAAGAACATGGAATAGCCCATGGTCTCATATCGACTGTGTAATAACACTCAAATGTTTGAGTATGATGTTTAATCGGCGGCGGGTGTAGAAGGGGCCGCCGCGGGCGATGAAGTACCGGTCTCGCCCTTGAGGCCTCCGCGACCACGTCCACCACGTCCACGGTCTCCGCCACGGCCGCGACCTCCTCGGCCACCGCGTCGGTTGGATTCAGAATCACTGGCGCCTCCAGCACTGCGGTATCCGCTGGTGTTTGTAGCTCCGCCACGTCCACTGGCACCCCAGTTCCCAGCACCGCCTCGGTTAGCATAAGTCTTGCCCTCGCGATGTTGGAAGATCTTGACCAGAGGCTTGGATCGATCCTCCTGGGTTCGGGTCTTCACTTCTTCGGGGAGTCGGGCTAGGGCGGCGTCACGGTCCTCGATCGTCTTGAACTGAACGACCTTGTTAGAGTTACCCCACTTTTCGACCTTCAGAATCTTGTTCTTGTCCTCTTCGTTGAATAGCTCTCGGCACTGGTCCTCAGTGCTAACATTCATAATAAAGAGGCCAATGATGTCAGAGGCAGGAGTCTTGGGGGCAGGAGAAGAGACACGCTCGGGAACATGGGCTGAGCCGTTAGCTCCAGCAGGAGCTGGGGTCTTCTCAGGCTCCTTGCTAGGAGGAGGGGGGGCAGGGCTACTCGAGCTTGGGGCAGGCTGAGGGGTAGCCGGCTTGTTAGGACCGGGCAGAGGAGTAGCAACAGCAGGCTTAGCAGGCTGCACTGCCGATGGCTGTCGGCTCGTGGGAGGGGGGACACTGGATTGGGTCGAGGGAGGGGCGGGCGAGGGGATTCCAGCTGGGCCAGCTGTGGTGGGAGGGATACCAGGTTGTTGCTTAGCGCCTCGGTGAGAGAAGTTGAAGCCTTGAGCGCGCATTTCGGTGCCGATGCGGCCATCCTGAATCTCGAGAACCAGATATCCGAAAGCAGCGTCAGCAAGGTTGAAGTTCCACATGTTCTTGAAAGCACTCTCGTCGACTTGTCCAAGGGAAGCCTGCCCAGCGACAGGGCCACCGAAGGGGTTGCCACCAGCAGCAGTGGTAGGCATCTTCTCGACGATTTGCAAAGCATTCTTCAGGAGATTCTGTTGGGCCTCGTTCTGTTGAATAGCGGGCTCTACCTCGCCCTTGACGGTCTCCCATACATCGTTGAAAGAAGCCTTGGAGGCAGCAAGCTTGCCTCGGTAATGGTCGAGAGTAGGGTTGACGCTGAACTCGTTGTAGGAACTGCCATATCGGAAGTGGAGTCCAGCAGAGATGGAGAAGTCGGCCTTGAGGGTCACAGAGAGCTGGTTCAGGATGCCCTCGCGAGCGGGAGACGCATGTGTGACGAAGATGCGGGTTTCGGTAGGATCGTAAACTCGGTGCGCGGTATCGACAAGCTCGCCCATTTGCAGAAGAGTTGTCCACATAGTTCCTTGACCACCAGCAATAGTAGTGCGGCCTTCGCCATTGTCAAAGAGTTTGTGCATAACAACAGCACCACCAAGACCAAGTAGTCGCAGCTTGACACCACCGACCTCCAATAGCATCGACCGAGCCTCATCAATAATGTGCAGGTTAGGAACCTTGTACTCGCCGGTTCGGAATTTCTCTAGCACTCGGACATCCTCACAGGCACCCCAGACGGTGTAGACGGGGATATCGAGCTTAACCTCACCGCTGATAAGGAGAGGTAGCTCTGAAAGAGGAAGCTCGTTGGGAGGGAATCGGCTCTTGACGGGACCCGGGCCACCTTGTTGAATGGCCTTCTTGACAGGCTCGGAAATCAAAGGCGAATACTGAGCAACATGCTTAAGCGTTTTCTCGGCGATTCGTTCCAGTGAAGTGTCGTCGTAGAAACCAAAATCACCAGTGTGGATGATATGGTCAGCTCGGGCTTGTTTCGCAAGGTCGTTGAGTGATCTCAAGTTTCCTATAACGCTGTTCAGTGCTGGTCCAGTTTTGTTCTCCATAATCACCCACCTCGAACATCGGCAATGCACAGAACTCTTAGAGGACCGGTCTGGAGAACGCGGCCCTGGTTTGGCAGAAGTGGCGCGGCACCAGTAGGAGGGAGACCGCCGCTCGCACCGTTTTGAAGGTAGCCTGGGCCTGGGTTATTGTATGCTCGCGGCTATTAATCATCTGTCAGTAAAGAGTTCTTGTTTAATCGCTCGTTTGTCTGTTTTGCATGTGCGGTATCTCGTAGAAAGAAAATTCATGATGACATGTAGTTGCGAATTTGAGGCCATTCAACGGGGCGCAACGGCGGGACAACACGCGAGCGGGGAGAAGACAAGTGTGAGAACGGGGTAACATGGAAGAGATTGAAGAATAAAGCATGATCGTGAACCCTTCAGCAAGATACTACAAGCGATGCGAAGCTATCACTTGCTTGCAAAGGCCCATGAATAAATGCGAGGGAGATGACCCAGTCAAGATAATAGAAGGGGCCATCTGATGTAGGTAGCACTCACAGCAGCCATTCTATCAATCAACTGATTCTATGCGCTCGAAGTCGGTCGGGGAAATCGCGTATTCGGGTGATCGCGTAGGTAAAGACGTAGAGTGCTCTATTCGTGAAGGAGAGCTCCGAGAGAGGATATGAATGGGTATCAAAAGAGGTGACGATGAGGAATGGAAGACAGGGAGGCAATCACGGGGAGGTGGATTTTCGCAGCTCTAGCAAGGCTGGCTAGAGGTAGAGATAATTTCTAGGTGGCCCCAAGAATCGGGAGAGGGAGGCTTTGCTTGTTTGGGCTTAGCGCTATGAGCTCTCACCTGTGACGAGGTACCTGTCCGCCTGGCTGAGTTAACTTGGGCTAGGCCAGGGGAGCTCAATGACAACCCATGAATAGCGGTTAATGCTCGGCAGGTCGTCTAGGTGTCACTAACCGCTTGGGTTCGCCTCCACCGTTTAAAGCTACCCTGCATCTCGTCCTCGGCAGTTTATTATGTACGATTTGACAACACTGATACAAACAGCTGTTGTGTTGTAACGTCTCTGTTCGTAGTGGAGGTATGCACTCTGCCATGGTGTCTTCTGCTTATATATCATTCTCGTTTGTTCTGTCTATGCTTGCTGGACTGTTTGCCATTTGAAACCATACGGCAACGTTCTGGGCTGTTGAAAACCTACCTGTCCGCTTTCACGGGTAGAATAGCGATTGAGTTTCCCAATGAAGTCCAACCTATGCTACACCTTTCGTTTCTTATTTTTCCTACCTATTCAGGCGAGTCGCAAAAGAAAGGAAAAGAAAAGAAAAGAAAAGAAAAAAATAAGTAGATACTCAATATAAATACATGACCAGTCTTAGAGTAGAATCACCCTTAGAGTGGTTAAACTTTATAAGGAGTATTCCGATTATCTTGCGACCCATCTGCTATGCACTGCTCACAGCGTTTACTTGACTTTGTTGATTAACATATATCTTGATGACAGCCCGAAATGCACCTTGTGTTATCCTGATATCCTGGCAGGAGACAAATAAGTCGACAATTAGATATAGGAGAGGATTATCTGTAGGTACAATACCACAAAGCAGAGGTCAATACTAATGGAGACCAAAACGCATATCTACAATAGTAAGGTAGTGGCCTGTAAATCAAACCCCCTCGCACGAATTCAAAAGCCAATAAGGTCATTGAGAATACGGTGTTTCTTTGACTTAGAACTGCTAGTTATGCTTGAAATTTAAAACTACCTACTTTGACCAAGATAAGTCCATGACTGTAGGCTGTAGCACTTGGGTTGACACATGTTTTTATACATAATAATAGCCATATCATACTGCAGGGACTTCAAATACCCAGGAGTTGGTATACAATAATAATAATAATAAAGACCTAAAACACCATTTGTGTGCTCGGGGAGACATTGAAAGAAGCATGGGGCTCATCATGGCTCAGGGTATCATAGCTTAGGTACACCACTGATCTGAGACAAGGATTGTGTGATCATGCGCTCATGAACACTACTTCAATATCAAATAGCAGTAGCTCACATACAATAAGGAAGTATCTCGAAGCACGTTTAATTTAGCAAGCGTGATCGAAAACAAGACGATACACTCAATAGTCGGACATGTTGTAGCCATTGTAGTCATGTAGAACATGATCGTAACCTTCTACATTGCCCAGTTATCTGGTAGCTTGTTTGTAGAAATGTCATAGACGGAAGGGGGATACTTAATGATGGCTCTCGTTCGTATTCCAATTCATGTTTCACTCGCGCAAATCTTACAAATTCTGAAAACAAAGGACAGACGTAACCCGAGCAGGCGATGTTTGTCAAGTCGTCGAGCTTAGTGGTCGTGTGATGAGCTGTGCAGCCTTGTTTCACTAATGTATAATTATAGCATACGTTAAGACCCATTACGGGAAATCTAACTACCTAGAGAGGCATGAACCAGACTCCATTGTGTCATTTGATGAGGGTTATGTTGTCGAGCGCTCAACCATACCTTAACGAAAGACATTCCATTCAGCGATTCTGTTACCATGGCCACCACCTCCAGCAATCTTAGCCGCCATGCGATATTCACGTTTACCTGACAGCCGACTCTGCTATGGGTTCACTCCACCTGCATGCATACTTTACCAATAGATGCGATATACGCTTACTTTGACCTCGGATACCGGAAAGCATTCATGTAAGGCGTACAACTCAATAAACCTAGCTTGTTTGTCATTCTTATTCTGGGCACCTAAGGTAGGTAGGCATGGACCCTTTTTCAGGGTTCTTCCTTTTTAGGTACCTAGTACTATGAGATGGTTGTGATTCGAGGGATTCAAGGGACATTAACCAGCTCAGCACAGACATTCAACCAGTTAAGTTACACAAGCAAGCTTCATCGCTAAAGGTTGACTACCTAGACCGGGAACTTGACGCATGATCAAGTCACCTACAGACATGAACTCCAGCCGTTCATATGTAAATAATGGAAACCCAACCGAGCAGCAGAATTATATTATTAGAAATCTAATAGGTCTCGAGGTATCTGGCACCGAAGCTACAAATCACCTCCCGTCACTTCCAGCCCGTCATTGAACCGCCCCGACGGGCGCCATCTTTAGTTCCAGATAGCGCTGTAATACAGTGGAATAGCGCGCTGACGACCCGCTGGAAGCGCCCAGACACGTGATATGGCCGTCTCATGCCCCGGTCAGAAGTACCGTCACCCTTTGATTGCGGTACCTACCCTTACCAGGGCTACCCGACTTGTATCTCTCGCCTTGGGTCTTCGACGACCAATCTCTACTGTCTCCCTTGATTGAGTCTTTGTGTATATCAAAGAACAGCTGTAACCTCCTACCAGTTTCTCTACGATCACACCATACGAAACGACTCAAATACGCTCCATCAACCCATCGCCTCAACGCTTGGGGACCCTTGACCTACGGCATACAGATCAGCGGCTCGTCCTGACCTCCTCCCCATGCGACAACAGACTTGACGAGAACACCGTCCCAGGAGGTGACCAAACCTCCCATTCTCGAATTACCGACGTTCCACTCCGTTGCGCCGCTCATATCGTGGTGCACCAAGGCCCATGATAATACAGAATCAAGATCTAGCATCGATTTGATAGACAAGCCAGGAATCCGCACAGGCAATCGTGGGCGTGCAAGCCTCCGTTGAGGCCCACCCAACCGTCGATGATGGTACGTCTCAACCATTTAATAAATTGCTGTTTTCTGTAACGAATCCTCAGACTGCTCGATTTCTTGGGCTCTGTTGAATTCGGGTTGTCCTATTTTCTTTTATCCGGGCTTTCTCAAGTCATCGCCACCCATGCTGATCATCGTTTGTCGTCCGTCTACAGACCTCATCTCGACCCCGCGGCGATGTTGGCGGCAGTTTTGCCAGCAGACGCGGCCATTCCAGTCAACTCTCCATTTCCGACCCTAGCCACCATGTCACCGAGGCTATTGGCACACTATATGGCGATGAAGACGACTCGGGATCCGAAGGTGGTCGGCCACTGAGTGTTAGCCGACCACTGAGTTTCATAGGAGGCCCAACACCCTACCAGGAATCGCTTCCTCGACCGCCCCCCGATGATCGATTTCTATCTGTCGACACACGAAGAGTACTCAAGCGATCCGATTCCGAATCGTCCGCCGTCGAAACCTCACCCGTTAATGGCGACCCGGTTAAAAGACCTCAGCCACTTTCACCGACACAGCGGAGTAACTCTTTTGAACAAGGACCAAAATCACCTTTATCTCCTACGCTTTCACTTCGCGATGTCCAAGCCGATCCATCCGGGTCGCAATTCCCTCTTACTAATATTGATAATCCGAACGACATTGCACAGGAACTGAGTAATTTACAAGCGCTGAGGCGGTTGTCGATGGACGTTGGAAATAATAAGGATCCGGATATGCCACCCATGTCTTTGATGGCCATGCCAACGATAGCACCGAGCGGTGACGACGACGAGAATGATCCTTCGAGGTTGCTTTGGGTTCCTGCGAGAGTGCATCCAGAGCTCGCCCCTGGCGAGTTCAAGTCGTTCCTGGAAAATAGGGTCCATTCCATAAGACGACGGTCTGGAGATTCATTCCTTTCTGCCGACTCCGATATTAGTGAAGGGGATTCTGGATCTGGAGGGTTAAGGCGGAAGAAGTCAATGCTGTCTCGTCAAGTTGACCCTTCAAGCGAGCGAGGTGCGGTTGATTACGTTGATGGTGCCGAGCGATTGGATCGAAAGCGTTCACGAGGCCACAGCCATGAACTCAGTCTGGAAGAACTCGTTAAGGATCCCACAAAGGCAGTCCAGAAATTTGCGCAGGAATCTCAAGTCACACCCACTGGCCCTGAGAGTAGTGCAGACGACATGCCTATTCTTCCGGCCGCCCCGGGAATGGGCTTGCGCAGATCAACGCGAACAACATATCGTAAGGGTGGTAGTTTACGCACAGGACCTCTTGCTCGGCGATCTGGACATCGACAACAGCCAAGCGAGGACTCGGCATTCTCTCCCTTAGAAGCACCTAAGGGTTATGGCATCACACGAGTACAGTCAGAACCCATAGCAGACAACTATTCGAGCCAGAACCACACGATCAAGCGTGCCAACAAGTTTTCTCAGGAGTCTTTAGGAGATTTTGATCCCTACGATGAAGCCACACAGGACATTCATGATAACGAGCCCAAACATACAGACATGTTCCAGGATCAGCTACCCATTCGATCGTCATCGAGTCTCCCAACCATCGAGACTTCGACTTATCAAGATACTCGCGACCAGCAATCACAACAGTTCCCCAAAAGATCATCTTCTCAGAGCAATAAGCCTCAGCCTGTATCTCAAAGAGTTTCTGACCCAGAGCCTCCAATAGAAGAAGAGCCTCAACGGTCCGGTCGACTGAGTGGTACTCGCCAACCTGTGTCTCAGTCTGCACCACAACAGTATACCTCTCGGTCTTCATATCCTCAAAGCCAATCTTTGAGTGACAATCTTGCTGCAAACCCTTCACCCCTGCCTGGCGGTGGCGCAGCTCGGACAGATAGCCTTACGTTTATACCGACATTAAGTCAAGAGGACCGAAAGCCAGAAAAGAAGTCTAAGAAGGACCGAGACGATGATGCTAGCTCTACCAAGTCTTCCGGAAGCGCCTGGAAGTGGTTCAAGAGCACAAGTGATGACAAGGATAAGAAGAAGGAAGAAAGCAAGAGGTCCAAAACCAAATCGCTTGGTGACAGAGGCCAAGATAATGCGCGACTGGATGTGATTCAGACATCGATTGACAAAAACGCTCCTAAAGGTCGTGAGAGTCTTGTTCTTGATCGTGACAACGTGGAGAGCAAACTACAGGAGGAGCGAAAGAAGGAGAGCCACCGCAAGAGCGATTCCAAGAGGGACAAAGATGGTAGTATCTTCTCATCCATCTTTGGTGGAAGCAAAAAGAAAGAAGAGAAAGAGCGGAACTCGAAGAAGACTCAACACCTCAAAGTTCCCGAAGAGCCAGTATACAAACCCCTGGTGCCTGATGTGGACTACCATTGGACAAGATTCCCTCTTCTTGAGGAGAGGGCAATTTACCGAATGGCGCACATCAAATTGGCCAACCCCCGCCGGCCCCTGCTCAGTCAAGTCCTGCTGAGCAACTTCATGTACAGCTACCTGGCCATTGTACAAGCGATGCATCCTCAAATGAATGTGCCCATCTCACCTCAGCAAAAACGGTTGGAGGAGGAAGCTCGACGAAAGCAACAGGAACAGGAATACTTGGCTCAACAGCAGATGCAGGAAGAGCAGGATGCCCAGGAAGCCATGGACCAATACAACTTCGATTATCATCGGGTAAGTGTTGGTTGAGTCCTTACTGTGTGTGTTTTTACTAATGTAAATTTTAGGCCGCGGTACAATACGGCGAATCTGGTAGCGGGGAAGTTGATTATGTTGATGAAGCTCAGATCTATGAGGATGAGCACGGAACCGATCAACATCAAGACTATGGCTATGACGACTCCGAAGGGTACGGTCCAGGAGCCAAGGAATATTACCACCAGTACCATGATTCCGGAGATAATCGTCGAAACGATGGGCGGGAGGACATGTGGTGACAGTCCGAGTAGCTGTGGAAGACTTGTTCGCAGAGCTCATCCTTATATATGTTAATTTTTTATCATTACTACCATCATTAGCTACCTAGGCAAGTGCCTATGGTAGCGTGCAGCGTTTTCAATCAGCCCTAGCATATGACGGAGTTCCGGAAGACGAGCGCACGAGGGCGTATCAGGCTTGCAAAGATACATTTCATTTTTCCTTTTGTTGGAAGGGAGCTACTATAAGTCTGGTGTGGATACAGTCTTGTATGGGCCGCTTCTTGCTCTTCCTCTTTGAGTCCGCCGTTTATCTTTGCAACACTATTTGGTGGAGTTTTTCTATCGTTGGAGCACTGGGATAGCGTTTATATTTGAAGAAGCGAGGGACTGCCTGGTCAGGAGGAGAACGGAGCTCATCATTTTCGGAGCAATTACCTGAGGTCCTGGTCATACTGTTCAGATGTTTAGTTCATGGGACCTTGTGCTGATGGTAATCAGGAGCATGCGGTGGGGCATGAGGTACGAAGTTGTAGGATATGATTTAATAGAGATAGAACTGCTGGAGCACGACGTTAGGAGTATTACTGAACGTGGATAAACCTAATATGAAGCCGCCTTGCAGCCAATACTGGACTCACTCTTCGGCAATCTGTCTTTCCGTGCACTCTGTAAGCCTCTTGCTTACAACCAGTGAGTTGAACCAACGTAGCAACAAGACCGTCGGGGTTGGTGGATGCATCTGGCGTAGATCTTCACAACACAGCCTCGGGCGTGTTATCACATCAGGCGACTATGCTTCACGTTCTTTCACATACGACCAAAGCTCGCAGAGAATACGGGGTCCCGTCTGCTCCCCCAGAGTCAAGCTGCGAAGCGCTAGAGTAGTAGTCGGGTCGGTGACGACCGGCGAATGCCTGGTGTTGTATGTCTATCTGTTTTTTTTTCTTTTTGCTTCATTATGATGGATGCTCATCGTTGGTTGGGAACCATGGACCGGGTGAAACTGTTGAGTATTCGTCATCAACGTCTTTTTACCTTTTTGTTTAGCTTACCAGCTGTCAGGCTACAGAATCTTAAAAACGTCGATCCATTTCCTTGACAGTTCATCATAGCTTTATTGTTGGCATGCTAAGGAATGTTGTATTGCGTGTAAGTATAAAGTTTTGGCTTATATCGTCCAAGCCTAACGAACGGGTAGGCCAACATCCCGTGAACGGTCAGAAATGATAGCGGCATATAAATCTTGTGTTACATGTCTGGTGAACGTCTTCGTCCCTTGTCATTCAATTCATTCTTTGTCCAGGAATTCCAGCTTCTCTCCTTGGTATAAAGTTCGATTCATCGTACACAATTTCAAGCCCATTACCAGATGGTTGTAACGGTCATGACGGGACAAGAATACGCCAATTGCCCATGACGCTTGCTTTACTTGAGTCCTGGTGTCGATCCTGACGTGCTTTCTCGGCGCAGCTTGAGTCCACTTAACATGCGACTCATTGACTCTTTTCTGCTTGCTCGAGGAACTTGCTCTGTGACGAGAGAGTCGACGCGATCCAGCGCATCGATGAATGTGTGAAAATCAGCGTCGTCTTCGTAGCTCAAGTTTTCATCTCTCAGAGCCAAATACTCCATTTCGTGATTGCTTAGAGTACTGTCGTTGGACGCTGTTGACGAGCTTCGTCTGTTCTTGAAAGGGCTGGTGGCCGGACTGCTCGCCATGATCTGAGTAAGATGAAGGATGGATTAAAATATAATAACTGGGTTTGACTTTGTAACGTAAGCGAGACCAGAAACTAGGGTAGCATGAAAATAAAATAAAGGATTGCTTTCAGAATGATATGGAAGAAAGACAATTGAGTAGGGCGAAAGCCGGAGATATATAACTTATACTTCAATAAAGCTGAATAAGAGGGGTAGCATACGAATCTATCGAACGCCAGTGTATAATATGATGAAAGCTGACATGTTGTGCTTCCTCGGCGGACACAATGGCAAATCAGTCTATGATTGTCAGCTTCGCTTCCTAATGTAGTACCAATCAATTCCTTGCCCGCACAAAGGTACAGGCGGGTTCTCGGACCACATGTAACGCTGTTAGCTTACACATTCCTCGGCACTCTTAGCCAGGTAAACCAGGATGGTGTGCAACCCTCGTGTTCACGAATTGTGTGATATTAAGTTAGCGTAGCGTATCTGGGTTGACACTTTAGATGACGACAGAGGCATGGGCGGATAGACGGATGCGAAACCAGGTAATATTTCTAACAAATGACATCTTATACAGCTTGGGGTCAACCCTTTTATTTCTTCGGCTCCTCCTTCTTCTCCTCAGGCTTGGGCGTTGGCAGCTTGAAAGACTCGGGTGTGCGGTCCTGTCCGGCTCCGACAGGCTCCCAGGCGCTGGATCCACCCTCAAAGTTACGGAAGGCCTGGGTGAGCTCAAGAGGCTCGGTGACAATACGCTTCTTCTCCTCATCGTATCGGATTTCGGTGTAACCAGTCAAGGGGAAGTCCTTGCGCAGAGGGTGACCCTCGAAACCGTAGTCGGTCATGATTCGTCGGAGATCGGGGTGACCGGCAAAGAAGACACCGTACAGGTCGTACACCTCTCGCTCGTACCAGTTGGCACCATCAAAGAGGCCGGTGATACTGGGAACAGGGGAGGCTTCATCGGCGTAGGTCTTGACGCGGATTCGGGAGTTGTGACGGACCGAGAGGAGGTTGTAGACGATTTCGAAACGGTACTCGCGCGTAGGGTAGTCGGCAGCAGTGACTGTGCTAACCTGAGTGAACTCGGCAGCAGTGTTGTCTGTCAAAGTTTAGCATGGTGTCTGGTAGTCAATTGACGCGTTACTGACACTTCAGGAAGCTGAAGACGGGGTAAACGCCCGAGGGCGAAATGTAGATGGTGAGTTCATCCTTCCAGACGGAGAACTGCTGAATGTACTTGGGAAGAGAGCCCATCAACCAGGCACCGTAGCGGTGCATGTTGTCGGACTTGCTCTGGTACTTGTCGGCAGGGTTGACAATCGGGGCCTTGAGGACACCGATGTGATCTCGAGGGGCCTTTCGCAGGTTGGGCGACTCCTTCGGCATTGCGACATATTGACGAGCCGAGCTGGACAAGCAGCGGATTGCTTGGTCGTTTCGAACCTGAACGGAGGGCTTCGCGGGTCGTAGAGCTGAGGCCAAAGCCCTGCTTCGGGAGATACTGGTCGCCATGGCCGGTTGTGTGACGATTCGAGGCCAATTGACGATGGGAGAGGTCGTCGAGACGAAATACCTTATGGTGTTGGTAATGATGCTGCAAGCATTGGCTCAAGAATCTTAGTGGCAGAGCAGTAATGGGGAATCTCCGTTGTTCTGCCGGCGATAGACCTGTACCTTAGTCAATCACTGTTAGCGGGTACAAAAATTGTACTCGCCTATTGTGCCTTCTTCCCCCTTCAGCTTCGATGACGGAGATCCCGACACGTGATTTAATAATAGCGCCTATCCTAAAGAGAACTAGCCTCATTTTCATCTTTCACTCCCGCAGCCTTGATGCATACCAAACACCGTTCCTCTTCTTGTACTCACATTCCCATTTCCATCCATCGCATTTTGAACCTTTCTACTCCCTATCTTTCGATACTTAATCACACGATATCGCCATGGCGCCCCAAGACTCATTCATAGAAGAAGAGGAGGACACCTGGTATGCCACACCGCCCGCCCGGGGTAGTGCTCGCAGCGCTCAGCTCCTTGGGTAATGTTTGGTACCCGAAGCTAATATGTTCACAGTCCTCTTTGCATCGAAGAGTTCGATCTCTCGGACCGAAACTTTCGACCATGTCCCTGCGGATATCAGGTACAACTATTCCATCCATCTTGTCGGCCGTGGCTGGCCTTTCGGCCACGTTTTGACTAACTCTTTGACTACAGGTGTGCCAGTTCTGCTTTAATAACATCAAGAATAATATGAACGGCCTATGTCCTGCATGCCGACGACCTTACGATGAAAAGACGATACAGTGGAAAGTTGTCACGCAGGAAGAGTATGGTGTCTCCCACTTTTGCCACGATGTCATGCTGATGAACCCCTCTAGAGTCGCCGAGTTCCGTGCCAACATTCAAAAGAACCAAAAGAAGCGAGCTCTTGATCAACGACAGAAAGAGTTGCAAAAACGCGAGGCCGAGAAGGAGAACCGTAAGAATCTTATCGGTGTCCGCGTTGTGCAAAAGAACTTGGTCTACATCACAGGCCTGGCTCCGACCGTCCGGGAAGACGAGCTACTAAAGACGCTGCGAAAGCCCGAGTTCTTCGGCCAGTACGGCAACATCCAAAAGATTTCGATTAGTAACCGAAAGAGTTCGGATGGCCAACACCAGTCCCTTGGCATCTACGTCACCTTTGAACGTCCAGAAGAAGCGACGCGTTGTATCCAGGCTGTCCATGGATCACAGAACGGCGACCGAGTCCTTAAGGCACAGCACGGCACGACGAAATACTGTTCAGCCTGGTTGAAGAACGAGAAGTGTGGCAACCCCGGATGCATGTTCCTGCACGAGCAGGGTGACGAGGAGGATAGCTACTCGCGTCAAGACTTGTCATCGATGAATAGCATTGCCTCTCAGCGGCCTCTTCCTGGGGGTGGCTCACGATCTGCTTCCAGACAACAGGCTCCTCAACCTACGCCACCGCCCGTCGTATCCCATCCGATGACACGCTCCATTAGTAAAGAGGGGTCTGAGAATGGTGCGGACGGGTCAGCATTGCCATCTTCGGCTAATTGGGCGCGCAATCCTCAGCGAAGCCGTAGAGGTAGTCTTGCTACTAGTGGTGCTGCGTCCAGCCCTGCTATTTCAACAGCTCAGCCTGTGACTGCAGAGCCTGTCCCAGAGGAAGCGGTCGAGGAGGAGGAGGAGGAAGAGGAGGAGGAAGAGGAAGAAGAAGAGTCCGAGGAGGAAGAGCCGGAGGAGGAGGAGGATGATGAAGAACCAGTGGCTGGTCCTTCAACATCCCAGACAAAGCAAGAGGAACTCGAAACCCCTGCACTACTCAAGGGGATTCCCGAGAGCAGACTTCGGGAAATTCTCAAAGCACTGCAAAACTGTCCCTGGCCTATCTTTCCCGAGGCTGGAGCAGATCTGGGCCCACCTATGTTTGATCCTCGTGGCGGCGAAAAGCGCAGGGCTATGCGAGAGGAGGAGGACTCACGCATTAGTGGCGAACAAGAAGAGCGTACCGAAGCTCGCGAGCCTTCTGAAGGAGAGCCAGAGACAGGTGGTAGTCTCGCCCTAGGAGGCGAACCGGAGGATCGAGACACAGCTGCCGATAACAGAGGTTTCGATCGTCGACCTAGCGCCCAGCCTCCTATTCAGCGACTCTCCACCGATGGTCTCTTTGGCCCTGCCCTCACCGCAGCATCGCCTTTTGGCCAGAACTCGGCTAACCCTGGATCGCGGTCTATGACACCTCAGCAGCTGTTCCTTCGATCCCAGAGCGGATTCGGCGATGCCCCTCCCGGTATCTCAAACCAAAGCAATGCTTTCCAGAACCAGAACCAGAGCCAAGGTCAAGGCCACAACCGCCAGTCATCGAGATTCAGTTTCGCCAATGATAACCCCAGCTCTGCCACCAATGTGAAGGTCGCCGCCAACCCGCGTATCATGGCCCAGCAATCTTCCATGATGCCCAATACCTTCCAGTCTCAGGGCAACAACCAATTCTATGGTGCTTCTATGCCTGGACCGCCCCCCGGTCTTAAATCAACCGGCACTCCTCCTAGCATGTTTGGTCAGTTCGGTGGACAAGGCTTTGGCGGTGCGCCAAAGGACAACTCAAACGAGCTTCTTCAAAGCTTGATCGGCCGTAGCCGGGCTGGTAATAACCAGGCCCATGATGCAGGAAAGCGTGAGTTTATGATTTCTTCTTTCTCAAACCAGTACCCACCATCCTCTACCTCCACCCCAGCTCCTGCTTCCGGGCTCCTGCCGTCGCTCTATGGTAATACACCTGGAGCATACCAAGACATGGGCTCTAAGCAGAAGAAGAAGGGGAAGAAGCACAGGCATGCTAACACTTCCTCCTCGGGGGGGAGTGGCTTAGTGGATCTTGCAGACCCGAGTATCTTGCAGGCGCGAATGCAGCACCAGTCTCAAGGCAGCGCCGGAGTCGGACAGGGCTTGTTTGGTGGTCAGAGCCAAGGTGGGTACAATCACAACATGATGTATAACGCCAGTTACGGGAGGTGGTAGTTTTGTTCTTTTTTTTAGGAGTTGTTACAGATTGGGAGGCTGGATGTTTGGCAACCTCTCATCGATCTCGGCTTTTTCTTTTTGCACAAGGGAGGGCGTTCTTCGGCAAATCAGGGAAAAAGGTCAAAAAAGTTACCTTTTTACTTCCTCGGGGGGGGGGGTACGAGTCACAAGCGCATCTTGATTCAGCAGGCATTTGCGAGATCAACGCTGCTCAAGGGGACCAGCTTTGCATCAGGCGTCATCTTTGTTCTTTGGGGAAAACGGAGGGCGGCTCGAGAATATCTCAAGCCTCTGCATTCCGACTTTTGCAGGTCTTTCAATGACCGCACATGGGGGTTCACGTCAGGCAAGCCATCATCGTCTTCCACAAACCCCCTATGTATGTTAACAATGTCGAATTCATCCGCCTAGGTTTGGCGGTTATCTTGGTCAGAAATAGCAATACCCTCTATTCTCTCCAAATCGCCCGTTCTCGTTGCCCCCTGTGGAAGACGATGGTGGTCGCCGTAGCATGACCCTGTCCCCAAAGTCTTGTATATAAATGGGGTGGTGGTGTCGTAGTGTAGCCGTGTGTTTTGCTTTTGTTACATTCATCGCGAGTGATTGAGCGTTATGCTAACAGTCGTTCAGATGATGAGCTCCCGTCCCTGGATGAGGCTACGAATTCTGTCGATGCGCTAGTTTCTGACGACCCTATCATTACCTCAATCGACTTAGAAGGTCGCCAGTCGGTGCCTCCCGGTCTGGCGTTGCCCCCTGGTCTTCCAGCCAACATATCGAGACCTCCCTCTACTCAGGGCCATTCGAGATTCGGCAATGTTGTGCCTGCGTTGCCTAAGATGCCGCCTCCCGGACTGTCACAGGGTGCTTTGACCCCAGACCAGTCGCCTAGGAAGCCAAAGCCAGCAACGCCCGTCTCGGAAGCTAAGAAGAGTATCAAGTTTTTTGCCACTGAGAGTGGTTTGTCGCGAGAGATCACGGCCCAGGCGCAACCTAGGCAGACCAAGGGAGGTCCCTTGCAGGACGAGGACTTCCCGGCCTTGGATGCACTGAAGAATAAGAGTCGGCCCGCTACACCAACTCCAAAGACTACGAGGGCCAAGCGACAAACTGAAAAGATCGTCGACAAGATGATGGCAAAAGCAGGACCCAGTCAGGAGATTACGAGCCCAGAACCCAAGGTTCAAGAGACGAAGCCTGCCCAATCGGCTAAAACCACGGAGAAGGACAAGAAGTCGATTGCTATCGACACTCAAGTTGCAAAGACGGTTACCCCCAAGCCTGGCGAGTCATCCGCGACAACTGAGAAGTCTACAACAGAACCCTCAGCTGCTTTCCCTCCGTTGCCCACGCCTTCGTCTGCTGCTATTTCGTCTCCTATTACCCGAACGGCACCAAAAACATTGCGGGTCGTAGCGACTCCCAAGACAGAAGCACCACCTCCTGCTTCCCCTGCTTTGACAATGGCTTCTGTTGCTCTGTCGGGCACCTCGCGGGCTGTGTCTGCTAGTTACAGGCCAGATACACCCGCCAGCGAGAATGTTAGCGACAATGCTTCGGTGGTGTCTGCCTCTGTAACTCATTCCCGTGCAAGCTCTCCACCGCCCAGCAGAATTGGATCTGCTGCGGTAAGAACCACCACAAAGAGCCAGCAACGGAAGCAGCGCAAAGACGTTCTGAAGCAGGAAACCAAGGCGATTGCCGAAGCCCCCGTGACGGAGCCCGAGGTGCACGCTCCAGTCCTGGGACGAAAGAAGAAGCAGAAGAAGGAAAAGCCTACCAAGGCGCCCCAGTCCCGTGCTGAAACCCCTGCCCCTGAACCTGTCAAGACCGAGCCTTCCACTCCTGAGCCATCTCAGCCAGAACCAGCCAAGGGGCTGGAGCCAGAGCCAGAAGAGAAGCCTGTCAAGAGCAAGACTACTCAAAAGAAGACAGCCAAGGCCAAGGGCAAAGCAAAGGAAGTTGAGACTGAACCAACTCCCCCACCCCCATCACCTCCTAAGGAGCCTACTCCTGAAACTTCGGAGCCCCCAGAGAAGCCGCAGCCTGGCCCAGCCTCGGTCTTCACCGAAATTAAGAATGCTCTGTGGGCGTCGAGCGTGGACAAGTTGCAACTGCTCAAGCCCATCACTGGCGGATCATCGCGTACCGACTACAGTTCTGCCAGCAACAACGCCAACAAGGCCGAGCATTGCAAGGATTGCTCATGTAAGTGTGGGGAAATTCAAGATGAAGATCTTGCGGCATTGCGGGCAGGTAAGCCCGTTCGGAAGCAGTTTCACGTGGATGGTAGCCGCATGCTCATCACCCCCAACGGTGACTGTATCCGTGGCCTGAACCCGGAGGAAGAAGATGCCTTCCTTGAACTTCAAGCTGCAATTGCGGGCACGGCAGAGAACCCCGGGTCCTTCATTGCTCCTCGACATCAGCCTGGAAGTGGTGCATTCTCTTTGATTAAGGGCAGAGCTGTGCCCAACGGACGTCCCAACATCTTCCCCGCCACTGCTCAGCTTCAATCCCAGGATCCCATCGGAAAGCTTCAGCGAGAGGACGCACTTAGTTACATCAACCAGTATGTTCTCCCACGCCTTAACTTGGGTGCTACCAACATGGGATTCCCCAAGGGCGCATCGCCCACTAAGGATGCGGCTGCTGCGAGCCTTAACTCTCTCGCACCCTACTTCTATGGTCCCGATGCTGCCGCCGGAGTGGGCATTTACAGCCCTCCCGATGGAGCGCGAGCAATGCAGGACTTCAGCTCTGCTGGCATGTCCAGCGAAGACCGTGGCAAGAACTTTGGCATGGGTGTCGGCGGCATGCCCCTGATGAGCGTCGAGGATGCTGAAGGTGCCCTTGCGACTGCTCGACGTGAGACGGAGAAGTTGGAGAAGGGACTGAACCAGGTGATTCGACGCAACAGACGACTTGTTCTCGGAGGCAACAACTGAGACATGATCGTGAAAGACACACAACTTTGTAACAACATGGTATATTCTTGGAATTGGTGGTTTAGGTGTTGATCGCCCACCGTAACTGTACGATGTTTATGGAGTAGACGATACTGGTATTCTTGATGATGAACGAAAAATTATGTATGAAAAAAGGATAGCTGAAGGGTTAGAGACTTGTAACTATAGACCTCAGGAATAAGAGGAATGAATACAGCATTAATGCATTGGCTGATAACTGCAGTTCTCAGTCAGTGAACTCGAATGTATATACATATGCAAATAACATGAATTATAAACGCCATGTGTCAAGTATCGAAAAAGAAAATGCAAGAAATTGATGCAGGGTATCAAACCTCATCCCCCTCCCTATGCTTTCTATAATAGACGTCGTCTGGTGATCGTCGACGGTCTGCTCCAAGAGCTTTCCTTGCATCAGCCGTAACTTGCTTCCTCCCTTCAGCAGCCAGAGACTCGCGAAGTCGATCTGTGAGCCTTTCGAGAATCCACTCTGTCTCTTCCTTACTTCCCATGAGCGGACTACGATTACCAACCCACGACCAAGCCGCAACGGTATCTGAATCGGTGCTTTTATCGCTGTTTCCTTCAGGAGAGTCATCAGTCGCTCGGTTACGGTTGTGGTGATGATGGTGATGTCTGCTCCTGGGCTGGGCTTTACGATGCGTTTCAGCGCTGCGTTCGTCTTCGCCGATGAGCTTGAGATACCAGGCCCACTGCTCGAAAGAATATTTGTGAGGTTTATGGGATTTGAGATGGTTCGTGAGAACTTGGATCTCAGAGATGAGAAGGAAGTGGAAGTTTGTGCCTGTAGGGAGTTCCTCATGAGCATCCCTGAGACGGGAGAGGGAGCGGCGGACTCGAGCTGTAAACGATGAATCAGTGCGGTTATGGCCTGGTCGCCGAACAGATGAATCGTTTCGATCAGTGTCGGAATGTCGAGATCGTCCACGCGTGTCTTCATCGAGAGTTTCCTCCTCGGTTTTGGCCAGGGTGTTCGCGGTCTTGCCGCTAAGAGCTGAACGTTGCTTCTTCGAGCTTTGGGGCGCAGGTGGTTCCGAGTGATCCGGAAACATTACGCCAAGTGTGCATCTGTTGATTATATACTTGAGATCGCTGGAAAAGTTTCCTTCTCCGGGGAGGATAGTGACATTTCCAAGTCGTAGCGTGCCATCTCGTATGAGTTTTACCACTGTGTCTCCAGCGTTGGAGATAAGTACCGTCATGGTAGGCAACGCAAGGAGAGACCAAAAGACGAAAAAAGATTTGCCAGCGTTAGAGGCTGGCGTTTTGTCGCCATATCCAATAGTTGTGAGACTGACGAAACAAAAGTAGAAGCCATCAAAGTACTCCCACCCTTGGTAGTTCTCTTCACACTTGACAAAGATATAGGCGCCCAGGAGCCACAGGATGAGCCATGAGCTGGTGGATATAGCCATAGCCACCCAGCGACGCCGAGACTGTGTCTGATCTTGAATCTTACGCATAAGATCGAACTCTGCCTTACGGCGCTCAAACTCTGTTGCTGGTAGCTGCTTGTTTGATCGTCTTGATCCCTGAGAAATTCCAGAGTCTTGTCGGTGAGGCTCACGGATGGGCTCGAGCAAGTCATCGTCACCTTTTTTGGTCATGGAGCGGACTAGACGTCTACGCTTCTTCTCCTCCATGCGCGCGTCAACCTGTCGTTTGCCTCGCTCAAGAACAAGACTGCGGATAGAACCAATAACCAAACCCAAGCTGATGACTCCAACCAAGGCGTATGGCATCATGAGAGCACGGCCAAGAGTGGTGGATGCTGTGAAATCGCCAAAACCGACTGTGAATAGGGTTACGTCCGCCCAATAAACGGCATCGAGGTAATTCCAGTCCTCTATGTTGGAGAAGACAAGGGCGCCGAGCAGTAAGTACATAAGAAACATGATGGTCTGTAACATGAGGGTTCGCTGGCTGGGCGTGAGGTTAAAGTCTTTGCTATAGTGGCCTGTCCAGGCTCCATAGAATGTGACCAGCATGAGCGAGGCATCGACAAAATAGAGAATGGCAGCCCACATGCCGTAGTAAAAGGCCTGAGACCATATGAGCTCAACAGAAGCGTGTCCGAAGCCGTCGTAGAGAGGCCCAGAGGCTGTCGCAAGGAGTGAGATGAGTAGAATTGCCGAGATGTACCAGCCGATGATGGTGATGGGCTGGGCAATCGTGAAGCGGACACGACGCGTCATGTTTAGCAGGAGAAAGACGTTTGAGATGATGGCCATGGCGAGCTGGATGGCGTTGATGGTAGTAAGCCATACTGGGTCGTCGATGAAAACTGCCTTGTTAACCTCTTCACCAAGAGGGAGTCGCTGTCTCCATGGCCGGACTAAGGCGCATATACTGAAGGCTGAGGCGACAGGGCCGAGAGTACCAGCGATCATGGGGAATGCCGAAGAGGCAAACCACCAGCGGCTACAAACAATCAGAATCAGGGAGGACTGGGTAATGTCTATAAATCTTACTTTGGAGCGAGATGAGCATCATCGTTCTCTATACGTCTCTCGAAAGAGACCGACTCTTCGATAACCTCGGTCTCCTCCTGGATGTTATCGCCTAGATCACCGTCGTCCATTAGGATTTACGTCGAGCCGAGCTGGCCGCGAGGTCATGCGTAGAGAGTAGAGGCCAGGGGCATTTCTCTAAAACTGAAGAGGTGCGTAACCGAGTCTGAAACTCCGAGAGCAGTTTATGAACGGAGAAGCTCTTGGTGTAAGTCAGAGTGAAAAGAAAGTGGACTACGTTGTCTTGGCAAAGACGAAAGATGGGGTTATTCAGGGTCCATATCCGTAGTTCACAACCGTTTAGATCTGTAGAGAGATCGGGAAATTCCTTGGCATGAACATGACGTCGGTTGGGAAACGGGTTTTGATCACGAGCTAAATAAGTCGCCAGTAGAGGACGTCTTTAGTGGTCATTGGCGCTAACTTTACTTGATTGTAGCAGCTAGGGAGGTCATTCACTGACGGCATTGGCTGCTCAAGAGTTTGGATGCAAAGTAACTGGCGGATATAGCGGCTCAACGAAAGGGGGATCAGCTGGATCTGGGGAAGGACGGCATCTGTTCTCCATCACTCCCATTATCAAAACTTGAATATTGAATTGAGTTCTTCACTTAGTTCGCTTGACTCCTCTAATTATGTCTTTACCTCTGGAGCAATATCTGCGGGGCCTCATGTGGTCTGACCAATGATATTAACGGATACGTCGACTTCTTCTTGCACTTCAACCAAACAAACATTTTGTTGTCTCTCGTAAAAAACGATTTTATTTTCTAAACCATTCCTCTCTCACGCCGAAATCATCTGTTTCAATACCAGCGGGGCAATCTCACTTTCATTTCCCCGTTCCTTGTGTTATTGCCGTACTGAAAGATAGATCGTGGGTTTGTGAAAATCAGGGACAGTGTCTGGACATATTCTACGCGTCATTTGAACTTGTCTTCTCATAGAGCGTGTAAGTCATTCGTACTGAGGAGTTCTCTTAACTTTGACTAATTCCTCTTGGTGTAGCCCAATCGAGACACGCGACTACGTGTGTGTTTTTGCATCGGTTATGCGGTAGCAGCATGCAAAGATGTTTTCATTTTCAAGCTTTTCGTCACGTCAGGCGTAGTCCATTTACCAGCCATTTCTTCAGATCTCCATACAGTCTGTATAGCTCTCAAAGCCATGAGCGCGTTAGTGTACGATGCGGCTCAGCGGGCCATGTGAGCATTGAGTAAGCCACATCCCATACTATTCACGAACCAATTGCTAACGGATCTTCAACAGCCTCATGAATGTCGCCGAGCATTCTCTAAACTCCCCTCTTTACATTCAACTCCCATCTTTCCCTTCAGGTGATGGTCAGCCCGCTTCAATACCAGGATTCCTTCAGGGAAAGCCACTTGCCCGCATCAACTACCGATGGAATCCGTTTGATATGAGTGGAGTGCCTTCAACCGAAGGCCTCTGGCCAACGCCTATCCACGATGTTGGGTTTGCCTACTCTTGGCTCGTGGAGAATTTGGCACCCGAGGGTATTAAAAGACGGGACATCTATGTCTACGGTTCTCACCTGGGTGCGAGTTTGGCCTCGTCTCTAGCTCTCACAGAGACAAGACCGCACGAGCCCTTTGCAGTTCGAGGTTTTGTGTCGTACAATGGCATCTATAACTGGACCATGTTCTTCCCTGACCACCCAGCCAATCGACCAGGCAAGCGAGTCAAGAGGACAAGCGCATACTACAGACCCCCAGAGGGCACCTACATGCACTATCTCCAGCAACGTCTACCGGCATTCTTCCAGTCTCCGGCCGACATGTTCGATGTCTTTGCCAGCCCAAGCCTTTTCTTCCACAATCCGGGCCTCAAGGTCCCCTCGTCTTACCACCTTTCGGAAGACGAAAGCGCAGCAATCGAGGCCATCACCAACCCTGACGCAGAGGCTGTTTTCCCGACCAAGACACCGCGCAAGTCGCATTTGGTGTATCCTCCCCGCAAATCGACGCTCAAGATCCCTGAGACATTACTGCTGTACGACACGTTTCCTGCACCGCCGCCAGAAAAGACAACAGGCGTGCGGAGAAGGAAAATCCCCTGGGGGAATAGCTTGGAGTTGCAGGCACATGAATTCGCCGAGATGATGCAGCGAAGTGTTGAAAAGGTCGAGCTCAAAGAGAGGGGGAAATGGGATGAGGATATGGGCGTCTGGGAAGATGAGCCAACTCGACGGATCAAGCTGAGAGAAGCTGGAGAGGAGAGCCGATCGTTGGAGATGGGTGAGAAGGGAGAGGAGTTTGTAGAAGAGTGGTTGGCGGAGAGGATACCCTCATGATCTATCTATTATTGCCGGAGCTTTCGTCAAGGCATACTCTATACGTCTGACATTTGCTGAACATAAAGGGTAATTCTAATTCCTATGCTCTGGCTAGTATTGGTCTTCTATGATGTCTTCAACAGCAATCTAGGTCTTAATACCCCTTGAGGCATTCATTGCGCAGGTGTTCTATGCGGCAGAAATTACTGCTCAGCAAACTTGACTGCCTGCGGCAAAGAAAACAAACAACATTGTGCTCCACCAACCTCACCCTTGGCCAGTTCCAAGAAATCGCCTGTCTGAGGGTCAATGGCGGATACTGTTACCCACTGCCTCTCCCCATCCACCAAAGTCACAAACAAGTCATCAGCCTTGGGTTCGTTGGCTCTGTACTGCGCTAGATGAAAACATGTGCATTTGTCGAAATCAACACCCAAGAGTAGGACCTTTGCATTTATGTTTTCTAATCGCGCTAGAGGACTCTCATCACCAAGGATGCTATCCAATGCTCCATCAGAAAGCTTGCCTTGGCACCGATTGCACTGAGCGAGGTTTGGGGATAACTACTTCTCACTGCACCCGGCCATGTTATGATGGTCTCCGGTAGGACACCCATCCTCTGGGTCCGACTCGTTCGTGCATCGAATAAGGGTCAAGTATCCCTGATGGTCTACCACCATTCTTTGGGGACTGGTGGATGAGCCTGTTTCGATGAGTCTAAATCGAAATTACTTCTGATTTGTGAAGGAACAGCCAGAGTTCCTTGGGGAGTAAGAATGTCGAGAAGAGAGTGGACGAGAGTTTCAACTCCACCACTGATCCGGCCTTATACGACTGAGAGAGCAGCGGACAAGGACCGTATCCCCTGGGTTCAGACCTAGGCTCCGAATATCACTAACGAGGGAGGATCTGGTGCATAGAGGTCCTTTGGAAGTTGTGGGTGGCATATTGACGCCGTAGTGAATATTCAAAAGGTGTTGTATTAAATAAAGTCAATCATTCACGATAAGGTGAAGTTTCACTGAGAAACGAAGGAATGTGGAGGATAGGCTCCAAGATCTTGAGCGATCCATGGTGAGAATGTGAAGCGTTTAAATAAATAAATGGCTTTGATGCTACGACCTCGGCAACGTCGTGAACAAGCTACCTACTACGAAGTATGTAACCAAGCTAGCTTGTTATGATTGACGCGATTAGTATCGCTTGCGGTTCTCGCGCAGAATGGGGATATCGAGGGATCTGGACGAGTTTCTTTTAATCAGCTTGCCAGGAGTTATTTGATAGTATAATTGTTGTTTTGACAAGTCCAAAGTACTAGGTATAGGCAGTCAAACTTGATATTTGCTGGAAATGGTGTTGAGGAAAATGTGTACCTATTGATAGCCCTTGTGACGATTAACACTTATTATAGAGCAAATATTGAATACACCCCATCGAGACTTATGTCAACCCAATTAGAAAGCATAGGAAAGTTAAATAGTGTTTTCTGTATTGTATGTATTCTTGAATTGCGCTTTCTAGAACATGTTATGTTATGTATATTTTCCGCCCTGGGGGCCAATGGCCCCAAAAGGTCTCTTACTGGGGCACAGGACGTGCTTGCACTTTGTCTCTTACTACCTTCATGATATGTCTCTCGAAACCAATTCTGGATACTATTCAAAGATAGCCTTGTATATCGAAACAGCCATTGTTGATATGAGTTGGTTGGTACCAACCATACATACCCCAGGGGTCGAATAGATATGCACCCAGGCGTTACTAAACAATCGGTACTCTGCCTAACTTTAGGGAGGGGCTGATAAAATAGCATAAGCACTTTAGGATATCTATAGATCAAAGTATGCTCTGATTATTATAACAGCTTATTTTGAAGTTAGGCAGAGTATCGATTCTCTTTAGCCCCAACGATACCTACGCCCTACGTTGGATGGCACAACGCTAAAGCAGCGACGGAGCATTGAGAAAGCTTAACTGGTGGGGGTATCTTGGATCCCTTAATCCAAAGTACCTACGTACCTGGCTTTGCTTTGTTGTGATGGATGGATCGAGTCTAGAACGGAGGGTTGAAGCACGTTATCAGCCAGGTCAAGAGAATCTGACTCGTAACAGACATCGGAACCAAGGAACAAGCACTGAACAATACAACACCAAATATTGTGAGTAACTCGTAGCACATACAGCTGCAGAGTCATTCTCATGCTCGTCTAGGGTCCAGGCCAGCCTGTCACTGATAGCTCGGCTGTGGTTCCAAAATGAGAAGTGGGCCAGCGACTAAAATGTGCCTTAAACATGCACGTTGTCGTCAGGGCGGTCTCGTCTCCAATGTTAGCGGCGTTGGTCTTGTCTTGGTGACAGTGACTAACGAAGTCACAAGGTCTTTTTTATTCTAGGGACTGGACCCCTTGATTTACAGTGTCAGTTTCAGCTTCTACTGAGTCACAGAACACGCTGGTTATCTCTGTATGAAATTATGGATAGGGATGAGATTGCAAGATTAAGGATTCTTGACTCCCCTGCGTGATTCACTCCTCCGTCTACCGGGGGTAATCTACTGATAATCAAGATCAAGTACAAAGAAAGGCTCACGAGTCTAGAGATGGAATAAACCGGTGGATCCCGCATGGCGTCTGACAGTCTCCAACTTGGCACCACCCCTGGAAATGCTTGTTTATCAGTGGCCAAGAGGTTGCCGCCTCAGATTCCAATCCCCTGCCATGGATGCTTCAGTTGAGATTGGCATCCAACCAATGTCACCTTGCTCAGAAGGGACCTCCAACATGTACATAACTTACGAACCGCCATGGCTGAGCCAGTTTCATCTCCCCAGTCCCGTCCCGTGCCATCTGCCGTTATCTCCATCTTCAACCTTTCTTCCCCTCCACTTTCATCCTCAACCTTTGTTTTGACCAAGTACATCATCTCTGTGAGCTTCATCTGGTACGTTATTCCTCGCCAAAGCTAGCTGTAAGCTTCTTTTCCTATTGATCTTCTCAACCGATCTAAGGGCAAGCTGCTAGATAGCTTCTACAGCTCAAAGGAAGCATAAGCAATAGACCCAAGCTGACCATCATCAGTCTCCAAAGAACCATTTGATCCCCAAATCCTCACTTCTATATCATTCATCATGCCTGGAATTCGTAAGTGCTACCTCTACAACACCTTTAACACTACTGACAACCCCCCTCGCAGCTCTGCACGCTCTTGACAACCTCAAGACCAAGCTCAAGGCTGCCTTCAAGAAGAAGGGCGAGAAGGAGGAGGCCAAGCCTGCCGACGCAAAGCCCGCCGATACCACAGCTACCACCGAGCCCACCAAGACCGAGGCCGCCCCTCCTGCCCCGGCCAGTACGTCTTTCTCTCCGATACGATGCGCCTTATACTCGGTTACTGACTGACACGCGTGCTATAGCTGATCCCGCTCCCGTGGCTGAGCTTGCTGCTCCTGCGACCGAGCCTGCTAAGGAGGAGGCCAAGCCCGAGACTGAGGTCAAGCCTGAAGCTCCTGCGGCTACTACTGAGCCCGCCAAGACTGAGGCGACCGCTCCTGGTATGTCACAATGATATGGCGAGATGGAAAGCTTGATAAACTGACTCGTAATAGCTCCCGCTACTGAACCCGCTAAGGCCGACGCCGCCCCGGCCACTGAAGCTCCCGCTACCGAGCCTACCAAGACCGAGCCCGCTCCGGCTGCTGCCCCGGCTGCCGCAACTGCTCCGGTCGCGGAGACACCTGCTGCTCCTGCGCCCGCCGTTGCTGCTACCACTCCCGCTGCTCCTGTTGAGGCCCCCAAGGAGGAGGAAAAGAAGGACGCTTCCGCTCCTCCTGCCCCTGCTCCCGCTCCTGTCGCCTCTGCTTAAACATCAGACGAGGATGTTTCTCTTCTACTGTTAAGGTTTGAACTTCGACAGAGACGAACGTTGGATCGATTGTATTGCACGAGTGTGTTCCGTTGATAGCCCATATCATAGAAGCATGGGCTTTAGTTATTTGGCAGGTCCGCCCTAGCCAAGTCTGTTCGCTTTTCTCCTAGCAGTTGGCTGGATACCCAGTGAGAGAAGTGCTGCGATGCTTTGTTTCAAATCTATACCCGCTTTTCCATATCTAATGCATAAAAGACTACTTATGTCATATCTGCCTTTACTCCATAATATGCACCTGAAATATCCCAGATACTAACCAATATGAGTGTCCTTCACTTATCCATCTCTGGCCCATGGTGCTTTGGTGACAGTAATCTGTGCGCTTGTAGATTCCGTACCTGGCGCAGGACCTCTATGTGGCCTTGCAAGGGATCCTGAGCTAGGCCCCGGTGGCGGCATACGAGAATAAGGAATGCCAGGCCCTGAAGCAGCGGGCATTCTTGTGGCTTGAGCCCAGGGTGCAGCTGTTCCTGCCCCTGATGGTGCTGGGGGCGCCATTGTTGCGGGTTGGTTCACCATATGGACACTCTGAGTTGGCGTTGCAGCATCTGGATCGGCATCCCATGAAAAGAGCGAGCCGAACGGGAAATGTTGGACGACGGGAAACTTGGATAGCACCTCGGCGTTGAACATCTTGATCATGCCCTTGTTGATCTTACCCCAACCGTCTCGAATGCCCGAAATATCGAAAAGGATAGGACTGTGCTCCCAGAAGGGACCCTTCTTTACGTCGTTAATGAAGCCAATGGCCGAGAAGTACATATTGATCTGGCGCTGGTCTTCGACGACAACAGCCTTGGTCACATCGCTGGGCTTAGGAGCCCCTTTCACGGACCCTTCTGTAGGCATCGCTTCATTTTCGTCAATAGGACGTGTAAGTTGCGCAGAGCCAAATACGTAAGGCATGAAGGAATGGTCGTCGAGGCCCCAGACGCCGTGGGAGCCAGCAGGTTCGAGGGTGTAAGTCAGGATGAGTTTCCTTACCACCTTAAGGTATCTGATGTTGTTAGTGAGGCGAATACAGATGTAGGTTCAAGCAACGTACGGTTCGATAACCTTTAGAACGATCTCGCGCTCAATCTCCCCTCCTTGTTCTTCGTCTTTGAAGTATCCTAGCTTCCAAAGGCAGCCCAGGAAGGCAACAAAACTAAGCTCATGACCAGTTCCATAATCCAATCGCTGTACGCTACCAAATCCACCAAGCAGATAGCTGGAGACTTCCTCTTTCGCAGCGCCATTGCCAACCTGCAGTGTTTCGCCTAGCAACCCTTCTCCAAGTAGCCCGTTCAGGCGCTCCTCGAGGATGGCGTACCACTTGCGAAAGCTGACATTTCCGAATCGGCGAGGGCCCGGGTCTGGCGGCGCTTCGTCAATGAAGCTTTCGATCTTTGACAAAAGGGTCTGTAGCGTTTGGACGGACGGCGATGTCGGCGGCTTCGAGGTGAGGGGAAAGGTGCGGGGGAGGGGCGACGAAGACTGGTTTCGAGGACATAAGGCGCGGTTGAGCTGGAGGATAAAGATACCGATATCGCGGTAAGCGAGACTGGTGAGAAATCTAGCGACGTCGGGCCCTTCGTTGATGCGTTTTGAGGGCTTGGTGAAGGCTGGTGGGGAGCTGAGATCCAAGACTTCGAGAGTATTGGATTTTGGAGGGGTTGCGGACGCCATATTGACAATGGCTTACGACCTGTAGTCGCAGTGTGTAGAGGCTTTTGATGTTTGTCTCAACAATGAAGTCGTTTCAGAGTAGTAGAACAGCTTTGAATCGATAAAGATTGGGTGGATGTCAGTGCTTGGTTGAAGTTTGACTGATGATGTTGGATGGATTTAGTCAGCTGCTGGCTGATCTACTTAAACCCTGAGAGTTTGCAGGTGCGGCTACCGTTGTAAATAAAAAGCTTTCTGTAAACTTCATGGTTCGCTTCTAAAGCTTCTTATTTACAAGTAAATCATTACGATCGAGCCTCTTAGGAGTTTTATCTTTAACAAAAATCCTATCTCACTTTTTTCAAAACATGGAACAAGTGCTATTCGGAGCTCATCAAATTTGATGTCATCTGTCGCATGGTTGCACCAAGCTTCCGCTCTTAGCTTCCCGTGTGCCCCACTTCACTTAACGCATCGCGACCCTGTAACGCGCCTGCCTTATGCGCGGTTGCCCACCACCACCACCAAACAACCCTGAGTTGAAGCTCCAGTTCACCTCGAGGTTGCCCCCGCAACTCACAACTCGCATTTTGAGACGAAAACCAGGCCTTTATCTCTGTAGTCTTGCCAAAAAGTCCTTTTTATCGTCGTCTAGGGCGTGTCAAGGTGGCATAATCATATTCATCGACCGTTCAGCAACCTGTGGCGCGTTATCGTCGCAAATACACAACAACAAAGGGTCAATATGGTCCGACTGCGGTCCATGGGTAAGACCTATGGTCAATTTTCCGCGCCTGATCCTTCAGCGCAACTCCGAAAGAATGGAAGAAGAAGACATTCTCCGAGATCTTCAGTGCCCGTGCACAATATTGAGGAAGACATCAACGGATCAACGAAGAACAAACGCCGACAGTCGTCCCTGCAGACGATACCACAGGACCAGTCCTCTTTAAGTCAAAACCGGATTACACGATCGAACAAAGGAAGTGCTCCTCTCGCAAAGCTACCTACACCGGTTCCAAGAAAACGCCGATCTACTACCACCGCTCCCGAAGAGAACCCCTCCAAACGTCAACGTGATAGTGACTCTGAACCTGCCGAGGACGAGAAAGAGCCGCAGCAATCAAACCAGGACGCTCCGGGAGCTGATTTCTTCGCTACTGTCAATATGTCCCTTGGCGCGCATAGCCAGTACAACAAGCTACCTGAGCTTAGGCCTGACGACAGCGCCCAGAATCCTGCCGAAAAAGGGGCCAGAGCAGTCTCTGCCTTGACCCTGACGCATGAGGTTGATGAGGACATGGAAGATGCAGAGTATGATGCTGTGAGCCAGAGGCACGAAACAAGCAGAGCAGCTGTCGAGGGACCAGAAGAGAAACAAGTTGCACATGAAGTTGAGCCGGACACTTTACCCGAGCAACCTGAAGCAGCCGAACAAGAGGAACCAGAAGATGACCACACTGTACCTGGGCAACTTGAAGCAACTGAACAAGAGGAACCGCCATCAGAGCAGCCGGCTTCACAACCAAAGGCTTCACAGAAGAACACTAGACGATCAAGTCAGCGAAACAAGAGACGACAGAGCAAGAAGCCGACTTATGGCGAACCAGACTATCGAGCGAGGCCCCCGTCACCAGTACTGGGTTCAGATGTTCCTCAAACTCAAGCCACACAGCCTTCGAGACAGGAAGTTTCGCAGGGCGAAAAGGACCCGTATAATATCGAGTCCGACCAAGAGCAGCAAACTCAGCCGGTTCTCGGCAAGACCAAAGCAAAGCCACATTCTTCATTAGTTGAACCCAGCCAGGAGAATAGTCAAGCCGAGCCACAGACACACCGTGAACAGAAGGAGAAGGATGACAAGGAGGAGGAGAAGAAGAAAAAGAAGAAGAACAGGAAGGAAGAACAACGATCTCCAAAAGCCACACAAGCCACACAAGTCGCAGAAAACAGAGACGATCCGGAGGACGACCAATATGAGAATTCTAGTGACGATGAGCCTGCAGTAGAAGAAGAGCTTGATGTATCGCACATAGCTGATGACTCACTGCTACTTGAAGCCCCTCCAAAAAATTCACCAACAGGTGAGCCCATTCTCACGACTACAATTAAACGAAAACAAGTACAAAGACTCGTTCACTTGATGACCATGTCAGGCTGGACGGGCAAAAGACGATGGGAACAAACTATTCGTGACCGGGCACAAGTTGAAAAGGAATGGCAAGACGAGGAGCCTAACTCTCTTGTGTTATCGAGAATCATCTTGGTGGAGCTTTTCGAGCTGTACAATCTATGCAAAGAGATTCCCAGAACACCAAGATTCGAGGAACAGTTGGCATACCTTCGCGAGCATGCGAACAAATTCAGCAATACGATCAGCACTCTTCGTCAACGCATTGACCAGTTTATATCGAACATCAATAGTATTATCGAGAAGGACGACCCAGAGCAACGGCGCCCAGGCTATCTCTCCGTCGCGAAGCTCTATAAGCGCATCATCCCTATGTTAGTGCTGTTGCTGGACCAGTCGTTCCAGGCCGGATGCGAGGGTGAGCCGCAGGGCACCCAAAGAGCCTCCAACCAAAAAGGAGAGTTTACGCTGTACCTGTTGGAGCCACTAGAGCGGGCTGCAGGCTGGGCCCAGAGACTCTCTCAGGTCATGGAAAGCTGGTTCGAACTGCATCCTCCTCGAAAAGAATCTGAAAATAATAATAAAGTAATGGAGCATAGGAATCAGTTCAGTGCGGACATAAAAAAGCTAAAGCAAGTGCTTGAGCAGGCCAAGGAGGATATCTCCATCCTTAGGAGGGCGCCTGAAGAGCGTAAGAAAGCTATGCGAAGGGACGAAGCAGCGCGAAAAAAGCGTGAGGCCGACGCTCAGAAACGACAGGAGAAGGAAGATCTACAAATGTCCCGTTTTATTCGGTCAATGCAGAAGGTCCCATCGTCTCAGTCGCAAGTCAGGAGGAAACCCTCATATCAGAGAGTCGGCACATCTCACTCTGCGACGAGTCGTTCGGAATTGATGCCATCACAGGATCCTTCGGCGGAATCATATTTCGAGAAGCACGGATGGCATTATTGGGAAGATGACCAACTCCTGAGCTTAATTCGGACGACATCCCATCCAAACTATGATGTCTTTAGTGAGATGCTTCCCGGACGAGACCCCACGGAGGTACGAGAGCGGGCGAGTCATTTGAGGACTATCATGCGGGACAGGTATAAGCGCATGGGCATCTCGCCGCCAGGTTGGTGCACCGAGCAAGATTGGTACTAAGGTTGGGAATAGTCTGTAGGTTGGTGCTTCTATGCTGGAGACACCTTGAGGGCCGTTGGAGTTGGGATTTTGGTTTTATGATACCCGGAAAGGCTTACCCGATACGCCTTGTTTATTCAAGCGGGAGTTGTAACGAAGAATGAAGTTACGTACTGTATGTTGGCGGGCGAGAACGCTTTTCCTTATTCTGGTTGTGACCTCATGTGCATGGCAAATCAGTCATTGTTAACTCAGCGTTACCTATCGATGACATCAAGACATCAAGATCGGAAAGAACTCATTGTATGGATGTGGATGGTCCAGCGAAAATGATGTTTCATGTTTCTCGTAGAAGATGATGTTCTGCCAACGACGCGATGCCACATCATTATTATATCGCTCAGCGTCGTATCATATCGCATCCTGTCAACACACATCACTTGGATCAAGAGAGAAGAGAACACTACAGTGCTCTACTGTACAGTATCAGTTTTGCCAGCGCACCCACCCTCTGAGATGTGGTCCGCTGACAGTCTAGACACTTGGCCTGTCGCAGCCTGAACTTCCATAGCATCGATCCAGGGCATTAGACCTTAGCCTTTACTGTCATGAGGTCTGGAATTGGTTGAACGCCTTTACGCCACATGTGATAGTGAGGGGGACCACACTACTACCCAAGAAAGAAAGGCGGCAAATCCGATCTAGCTCGTTTACGGTAATAAGTCAACAGATCAGGCCGTATTTTGGTTATCTTGTAGCGTCGGACGCGTTTTGTACGCGCTGTGGGAGATTTGATCGATTCAGCCATGGACACTGATCTCGCCCTTCTGTTAAAACCTTTGTACCTGACTGAGAGGCAGGGAATGTGTATGAGACTCTTCGTATTAGGCTTATCAGGCTCCAGATAGAGTATGCCAGGAAGTAAGTGATTCGCATTGCTTGCATTGCATATGGCGGGTCGTTCGCATGCAGGGCCAGATATTGCCCAACGTCCAAGAGCAGTTTTGCGAATGTCTCAGTGGCCAACTGGCACTTCTCCCAGTCTGTGTCTAAAGCAATGGTCCGGTATTTTCGGCCTGAGACATTGGAAAGGTCTAATATCCGTCCACGCGTGAAAGACAAGTCATTGGGCCTTGTATCAGGAACCAAGACAGCCACCCGCGCGTAGGGTAGGACCCCTGAACACCGGATTGTGGAGCCCCATCCCCTGGAACGGTCGCTACAGTCCGACCGCTGGGGTCCATCAGAGGCCTGGAAAAAACAATGCTAGTGGCCGGTGGGGATCCACCGCAGGAACAGCTCAGGACGGGATGGATCACAAGGTGAAGGTACGTATCCGCAATCTAATATCCCGTACTCTAAACAAGACAGCTTCTCTTCTTTTCCACCTTTTAGCACTTCCTCTCCCTCCCTAAGAAGCCAACGGATATCGACAGTAAAGAGGTCCTTTGTATTTGAAGTCTCTTTGACTGTTTCATTGCATTGCTTCTTCCTTACGTTCCTTATTCTCTGTCTGCGTTGTACTCTTTTGTTGTCAAAAGAGCATTCAGCTGCCAGCAAAGCGTGGTTTTTGCTGGATAAAAAGGAGGCCAACCCCAAGGTGAGATTAACCAATTCCCGTTCTCGCTCATACGTACCCTTGACGTAGAGCTCCATAGCCCGTGCTGTCTCTTTTCCCTGCTATTGCTTGATCATCCTTGACCAACAGTCGAGCTTCGTCGTTCGACGGCTGATATCTGCGAGCTCCTGTGCGACGCCTCTATATAACTTTATCTACCACTGCCAGCCATTCCTTTTGCTAACACTCTCGTCGTGCAGAACATACTTTTAATACCACTCGAACCTACAAATATGTCTGAATCCGAGAGCTTCGACGTCGTTCAGCACGAGGAGGCTGTGGCTTCTCAATCCGATGCTCCTCCTACCGAACCTGAGAGCCCTCAGGAGACAACTCCTGCTTCTCCCGAGACGCCGGTCAAGGATGCGCCCAAGGAGAAGGCAAAGGAGAATGGAGAGTCAAAGCCGGCCTTGAAGCGACCTGGTACAACCACGACCACTACTCGTCGCCCAGGCGCCGCTACTACAACGGCCAAGCCCACCACGAGTAGTACTCGTGCTCCCGGCGGCTTGAGCAAGCCCCCGACCCGACCTCCTGCGTCGACCGTCCGCCGTCCTGCGACCTCGACTTCCGCTTCGAGCCACCGCAGCCGACCCAGCATGAGCGCCAGTGAAGATGATAAGAAGTCGACGACCTCCACTGCTTCTTCTGCTCGTAGAACAAGCTCTATCGTGTCTAGCCCAGGCAAGACCACGGAGAGAAGGACCATTGGCTCTACAGGCTCGACGACGGCTACTCGACGACCTGCGACTTCAACAACCTCTACAGCCCCACGAACCACCACCACCAGTCGCACCGCAGCCACTCCCTCCACTTCCGCGACACGAACATCTGCCACTCGAACAACGAGCGCGACACCTACTGCTAGCAAGCGACTTTCTACCTCGGGATCCCTGACTGCTGCTTCTCGAACCGCGACTCGACCTAGTGCTGCTTCCGCAGAGGCTGCTAAGGAGATCGAGGCGCTCAAGGCTAAGCTGGCTGAGGGCGAGACCGAGATCGAGACCCTCAAGGCTGAGGTCAAGACTTCAGAGGAAAAGATCGCCGAACTCACGGAGAAGATGGGCAAGGAGGAGGTTCCTACGGAATCTGATGATAAGCCTCGTCAAGACGACGAGGCGATTGCGACTCTCAAGTCCGAACATGAGTCTGCCATTTCTGCCCTTGAGAACCAGGTTTCCGAGACGAATGAGAAGCTCCAGGCTGCACAGAGCGATCTTGAGAAGCTTCGAGCTGATCTTGATGCTGCGGTGAGTGCCAAGGAAGCCACTGAGACTGAACTCGATTCGTTGAAGAAGCAGCTCGAGACTGCTCAGGTCGAGAACGAAGAGAAGCTTAGCTCTAGCCAAGAGGCTCTTCAGAAGGCCATTGATGAGCATGCTACCAAGATTGAGGAGCTCAAGACCTCCCTCGAGGCGGAGAAGGCGTCTGCCATCGAGGCTTTGGAGGCAAAGCACAAAGAGGAGCAAGACAAGGATCAAGCTGATGCTTCCTCTCATGAGACTGCCTTGGCTGATCTCAAGGCGAACCACGAGGCTGCGACCGCTGAGCTGCAGAAGAAGATTGACGAACTGACCTCTTCTCAGTCTGTCCTCGAGTCTGCCAACGACGACAAGCTCAAGTCCGAACAAGAGGAGCACAACACCAAGATTTCCACTCTTGAGGCCGATGTTGCCGAGTTAAAGGCAAAGCTTGAGGCTTCCGAGAAGGCTGCTGAACTTGTGAAGTCTGAGATCGAATCTCTTGACGGCGAGGTCAGCAAGCTTCAGTCTAGTCTGTCCGAGAAGGAGTCTGAGCTTGAGAGTGCCAAGCAAGACCTTGCCAAGGCTCAGGAGGAGGCTACTTCTTCAAAGGCCGCCGTCGAAGAGGCCCAGAAGTCTCTTGCCGAGAAGGACGACGAGATTGCTAAGGTCAAGGAGATGCACGAGGAGCGTATGAGGAACATCTCTAAGGATTATGAGAATGAGATTGAGTCTCTTCGAGGAGATGCTTTCTTCAAGCGCAAGTACGAAGAGCTTGAGGTCCAGCACAACGAGCTCCAGACTTCTTCCTCAGAGGCTGCTGAAGGTCATGGCCAGGCTCTTGAAGCCGCCAAGGCTGAGCACGCCGCTGCCGTTGCTGCCTTGGAAGAAAAGGAAGCTGAGCACCAGAAGAACCTCGATGCGCTCCGTGCTAGCCATGCCGAGGAACTCGAGTCTGCCAAGAACTCTGCTTCTGGAGACCATGATGCCCATATCGCCGAGATTGATTCTCTCAAGGAGAACCATGCCAAGCAACTTGAGATCATCAAGAACGAGGGTGCTACTTCTCATTCTGATGAGCTTGAGTCGCTCAAGGCTGCTCATGCCAATGTTTTGGAGGCTCTCAAGAAAGAGCAGGGCGAAGAGAAGGAAAAGCTTCTTGCTGATCACCAGACCCAACTGGCCTCAGCCAAGGATGCAAGCGAAACTTCTCACGCTACTGAAATCGCAAAGCTTATGACCGAGCTTGACAGTGCTAGAGAAGCTGGTGAGAGTGCTCATGCAACCGAGCTGCAGTCTCTGAAGGCCAAACTCGAGGCTGAGAAGGAAGCGAGCGATAAGGAGCATGCTGAAGCCTTGGCCAAGGCCCAAGCAGGAATCGATGCTGCCAAGAACGCCGGCGATGAAGCCCATGCTGCTGAGATCTCAAGACTCAAGGCTGACCTCGAAGCTACCAGGGATGCCACTAAGAAGTCCCAAGAAGCTGAGTTGGAGGCATTGAGGGCTGAACTTGACGAAAGCAAGAAGGCTAGCGATAAGCAGCACGCCGAAGAGTTGGCGAGCCTAAAGGCCGAGCTCCAGACTGCCAAGGAGGAGATCGAGAAGGCCCGCGCGTCGAACTCGGAGGCTATTGAGATGGCTCGCTTCGAACTCGAGAAGGAGCATGCCGATGAGGTTGAGAAGCTTCTGGCCTTTAATGGCGAAGTTATCGAGCGCATGAAGAACGAGGGCGCCGATGCCAAGAAGGAATTGGAGGAGCTGACCGGCATTCATACCAAGGCCATTGAAGATATGATGGCGGAGCACAGGAGCAACAACAGCCACCTGGAAGAAAAGCTTACCCAACAGGCTGCTTCCAACTCTAAGCTCGAAGTCGACCTGAAGGCTGCTCAAGAAGCTCTTGAGAAGGCCCAGCAGGAAGTCGAGGAGATTTCCCAGCAACTCGCTCAAGAGAAGACAGAGCGATTCACCGCCCTTGCCGAGCTTGAGGATGCAAGGAACGCCAAGCCTGACACTTCCGAGGCTGATGCACTCAAGAGAGAGCTCGCCACAGCCAAGAAGTTCCACGAGGATGCCCTGGCCAGTGCTGATGCTGAGCTCAAGTCAACGCAGAGTGAGCTCGAGTCTGCCAAGAACAACCTGACCAGCTCCCAAGGTCAGGTTTCCACTCTGACAGACGACCTCACGTTGGTTCAGAAGGACCTCGAAGCTTTCAAGGCCGAGGCTGAGGCGAGCAAGAAGACGGCCAATGCTGATTACCAGGATCTCAATGACAGCATGACTGCGCTTGTCGAGGAGGCTACCACCAAGGCCAAGGAGGTCCAGGCGAAATTGGATGAGACTCTGGCCAAGATTGAGGATAGTGAGAAGAAGATCGAAGTGCTCGAAGCCCAGATGAAGGTCAAGGATGCCGAAATTGCAGAGGCAAAGGTATGTTCCAACAAGACATGCTCGAGAGTTATAGACTAATTCATAGATAGGCCAACGCTGCAGTAGCCAAGCCAAAGGGACTTGCGGCTAGCAGATTTGCCAACGCAGAGGAGGGCGACGATGCCGCTGCTGCGAAGGACGATGCGGCGGAAGGTGAGGAGATTGATGATCATTCCTCAGTAGCACTTGCTTCGGTGCGATAAGCCCTTGCATGATGCACCCGCACGATTTCATTTGTATCATGCGGTTCTTGAATGAACTTGAGCTAATACATGGCTTGCAGATAAGTAAGGCGAGACTCACAGCTAAGCAAATGGATACCCTCGATAGGGAAATGAGGGATCGCAACTTGCAGTGAGTAGCTCATCCCATTCATGCACGAGAATCGATTGAGACTGACCCAACCAGGCTGTTGAAGTCCATCACGGATGTCAAGTCACCAAAACTCGGTGGTGAGCAGCATTATGAGCAGCAGCAATTCGAGCAGCCGCAGTACAGCTAAGCGGGATATGCTATACAATGCAATTCCCCTTTCTGTTGTTACTTTACAATCTAGTTCTTCGTAATACCCGCAGCTTCCTCGCAAGAGTTGCAATTTTGCTTATCGCTTTTATTACACATACACATTATTATCGGCAAGAGTGGTTGGAATATGGGGTACAATGAAGGTGTTTAGACCGTTGAAGACCTTGGCATGCGAAAAAGAGATGGCATGAAGTAGGATGTTGCCTGTGTTTGCGAGTCACATACATGTATGCACGATAGTGTCGGAGAAATGACGATACCCCTGGTTCATACTCATTGATTAAAGTGCCTTGTTGTGATAATGTCGCGCTTATTCAGAGCCTGTCAAAGTGGTTGATGCTTCGGATTTACTGTTCGACGTTGGTGTTTATTATTTCTTAACCGCTCAACGCTCGTGTGAAATCTCACTGATACATACGTACCAATACCTACAGGGTTATCCAAGAATCTAGTTGGACAATCCGTGAGAACTATGACCCAGAAGTAGCTATACATGACACGTCTTTGTCTTTGCTGATGGCCAATTATGCCGAATAATTCTACCAAGAGCGGAGACAGCGATTATCTCATGCATCTGGCTGAGACTTGATGACGTTCACGTGGAGGTCAACGTTGAGCACTCCTCCCCTCACATTATTGAGAAAATAGCTCTACTATAAGCTCAACATTTTTGAAGCTTTAGACTCGTTACACAATCAGACCAGCACGAATAAGATCTTGGTGACACCTATATACCTATTCAAGCCCCCGCAGCTTGTACTTGTCATCATCGTTCTTGATCCTCAATTCTATCCATTGCAATATGGAAGAATACACTATCCCGAACAAACCCATTGCAAATAAGGACTCAGTCGTGACTGGTGCTCAATGGCGCTTTACCTTGATCGATGATATTGTGCTTCGATACGAATGGTCTGAAGATGGCGTCTTTGAGGACCGACCATCAACCTTTGCTCTCAATCGAGAATTTCCTACTCCCAAATTCACAGTCTCGGATACAGACGACCAGCTAGAGATTAGAACAGAGTCTTATCAGGTAACATACAACAAGGAGCGTTTCGATCGTTACGGTCTTGTCGTCAGCTTCAGCAACAAGAACACCCTCTGGGGCGCTGACTGGCGATATGGTGAGACGCCGCAGAACCTTGGAGGTACGGCGAGGACTCTTGACGAGGTTAATGGTCGATGCGAGCTTGAGCCTGGTATTCTATCTAGGGCTGGCTATTCAGTCCTTGACGATAGCCAGTCTATGCTGTTCGAGACTAATGGACTCGCAGCACCTAGAAGACCTGGGGATCGCATCGATGGTTATCTCTTTTCCTATGGATACGACTACAAAGCCGCCATGAAGTCATTCTTTGCCATATCCGGAAAGCAACCACTTCTCCCGCGATGGGCGCTGGGCAATTGGTGGAGTCGGTACTATCCATACACAGATGAAGAGTACCTGAAGCTTATGGACAAGTTTGAGGCCGAATCGGTCCCGCTGTCGGTTGCTGTTATCGACATGGACTGGCATCAAGTCAAAGGCGATCACATACCTCATGCTGGCTGGACAGGCTATACATGGAACAAAGAGCTCTTCAAAGATCCCAAGGCGTTCACCAAGGCCCTGCACGACAAGAAACTTAAGGTGACACTCAACGATCATCCCCACGCTGGCGTCCATCATCATGAGGATCAGTACGAGGCAATGGCTAAGGATTTGGGGCACGACACTTCTGCCAAAGCGCCTATCCTCTTCAACCCTGTCGACCCAAAGTTCATGCACTCGTACCTTAACACACTCCATCGCAGCCTCGAAAAAGATGGCTGTGATTTCTGGTGGGTTGACTGGCAGCAAGGACCCTACAGTCGAGTACGTGGTCTAGATCCCCTGTGGCTTCTCAACCATTACCATTTCCTCGATCACGAGAAGAAGAATGGCGAGGGAAAAGCCATTATTTTCTCGCGCTTCGGAGGGCCAGGAAGTCATCGCTACCCCGTTGGGTTCTCAGGCGACAGCATCATGACTTGGGAGTCACTCGAGTTCCAGCCTGAGTTTACTGCCACAGCATCCAACATTGGCTACGGATGGTGGAGCCACGACATTGGTGGTCATATGGGAGGCTATCGCGACGACGAGCTCGCTACTCGGTGGCTTCAATTGGGTGTCTTCTCGCCCATTATGCGACTTCATTCGCAGAATGGCTTGTTCACCTCTAAAGAGCCCTGGTTATATCGACCAGAGTTCACAGAGGTGATGAAAAAGTTCCTCCAGTTTCGGCATCGCCTTATCCCCTATCTTTACACGGCGAATCGTGCCAGTAGGGAAGTTGATGAACCGGTGGTTCAACCTCTTTACTGGAAATATCCTGAGAGAGACGAGGCCTACGGTAAGCCAAACCAGTATTACTTTGGCTCGGAGCTAGTGGTTGCACCTATCGTAAAACCTCGCGATAAAAGAACGAACCATGGTGTTGTTGACGTCTGGGTACCTCCTGGACGTCATGTTGATCTTTTCACTGGTGTGATGTATGACGGCGATCGTGAGATCAGAATGCATCGAGGCATCAAGAGTTTGCCTGTTCTTGCACGTGAGGGAGCTATTGTTCCTCTTGACAGGGACCCGACTCCAAGCAATGGGGGTGGCAACCCTGCTGAGTTAGAAGTTCTGGTTATCGTAGGCGATGATGGGGAGTTCATCATCAGGGAGGATTCTGGGGACAGCAAGAATTACTCTTCGGAGCAAACCTCCGGCAAGTCCTATCGCCTCGATTATCACCAAAGTGCCGGCCGCCTGCATGTTGACGCCGGAGATAAGGGATGGGCTTTCAAGTTTGTGTCATTGTTGAAGGTGCCGACAGGCTTTAAGGCATGGGCATCCAAGGGGAGTGCCGATGTGAAATCTGGAACTGCTCTTGAAGTTGAGACGAGCATCGATGATTACCCCAATATCCCTGGTCTGGTGGTCAAAGTTCCCAAGCTCACTGGCGGGCTTGACCGGGTTGTTATTGAGCTCGGTAAAAACCCCCAGTTGAGTGTGATCGACCCTTTGAAGCGTATTCAGGATCTTATCCTTGATTACCAGATGGATATGTGGACTAAGGAGAAGCTATGGGCAGTTGTCAAGGCGTCTCAACCTACGGCGGTGAAGATCGGACGACTGATGAGCCTGGGCTTAGATGAGGAGTTGCTTGGGCCTATTACAGAATTGCTCTTGGCTGATAGTCGATATAACGTCTCTTCCTGATAGTAACTGGGTGCTTGCGTAGAGTAACTTCTCTATGATACTTAGGGCTATCTATGCATACCTGTTACTTTAAAGATGGGGATTCCCCCCTTCCCAGTGTTGATCAAAGTAAAGCTTGCCTGTAAAGACCGATTTCAATTGTAGAAGGGTGCGAAAGACAAACACGGAGGATTCACAAGTTATCGCTAACCTGGCTACTGATCCGGCGTTGCGCGGCCCAACCTACGGCAAAAGTGGACCTCCGTTCCGGCTCACCATCACGGCTCGGTCCGGACGGGTGCGCGATCATAAGCAGGTTCTTTGATTCAGTGTAAACGTCGCACAGAATTTAAGGTCTAGAGTACCAGACCATTCGGGAGTTTAAACTATAATTTGAAGCTGATGAACCAAATTTATCGCATGCACTAAAGCTATTAACAAAGGTATATATAAAGTCTAGGTCTAACAAGAATCAAGGCGATTTGTCCAGTGGAACTCGGATTTAAGAGACCCATATTGGATATCGAAAGTGGTCGTTGCCTCATTAGCATTAATGTTGATATTGGTCGTATAGTGTGTATAGTTCGGGCTTGCTTTGGCCTTCACCACTTTCATCTGAGATGGCTGGATAGAGATCCGCGGCAGGACAGCTCCCGGCTGCGAGATCTTGTGAGCCATTTGGATGACTGGGGCCTGATTCTTGACGATGGCATCATTTCGAACAGCGGCCTCAATGGTAACGGTGAGGTTGCCCTCGTGAACATTGCTGTCGAGACAGGACTTAGACTGCACGAACACAAGCTTGTCCTGGAGGGGATAACCGCCGCCTTGGTTGTTCAAAACCACCTCTTTGGCCTTGCCTGATTGGAGATGGATGTCGAATGCTTGAAGTCCTGCGGAGGCGTCAAACTCGGTAGCGAACTGATACCAAGTGAAGACTTCGTCAAAGAAGCCAAATGATTGACCGCCGCCCAGCATACGGCTAGCCTTGACTGTGGTGCGTTTATTATTCTTAGTCAGAACACTCAAAGAAACTTGAAGTGTGTCGGGATCGCGGCCAGTGCTTTTGCTCGTTCGAACGCGAACTTTGCCCTCGAAGGCAATGCGTGATGGTTTGGCGGCGGGTTCCAGCTTGTCAACATATGGCTTAACGTCGACAAGCTCGATCGGCTCACTCAGCTGGACAGCAGAGGGGACTGTATTGATAAGGCGCTCGAACACAGTCGCGCAAGTCTTCTGGAAGGTCTGAGGGTCTTTCATCTTAGTCATGGTAACGTTCTTATCAGATCCGAAGATACGTTTGTCGGAGTTTGTGGTTTCATTGCGGCCGAAGACGAGCGGGTTCGCACCATTGCTTAAGAGGTATTCTTTGACGACCACGTTGTCGAATTCAGCGGAAGTGCTGTCGAATTTAGGCTTGTTGGAAGGAGAAGGCTTTCCTCCTGCGATCTGAGGGTTCTCAGTGCTGTGAACACCTCCAACAGTGTGACCACAGGCCACCAGAGCAATCATCTCCTGCTGAGTGAACCCAGCTTTCGTGAAAGCCGCCATAGCACTGTTCAGCTTATGTTCGGGCTTGGGCACGCCAGCTTGTCCCGCCTGTGTAGCATCAATACGTCCCATGCGAAGCGGAACCTTCTGGCCGCCACAACTAGCAACGGATGCGACGAGACTCAAAGCCAACATATCGGCACCGCTAGAACGGGGCGAGACAAACTCGTGAAGTTCTGACAGAGTATGGTTGAAAGCCGCGCCCTTATTCTCGTCGCGATGCGTTTCGAACATGATTGAGGCATCGAGGCCACCGCTGCCTTTGGCTTTGTCGTGAGTAATAGTATCGTGGAAAACGGTCCTGATCCATTCTGCTGCAAGTTGTCTTCCGAGTTCGTTAGAGTTGAAACCGCAAGGTACGACCACTAGACGAGGTTAGAAGAGACTATGGGCGATGAGACTGGACAAGCTTACAATCTGTAAAGCCGAATCGAATGGTACCACTCTGCATGGCATACAAGTCCTCCAAGAAATCAGTCTTGGCTGGCCAAACATACTTAGCCTGTGCGTGGGCTGCTAAGAAGCACCACAGGCTTGTAGTTTCGAGAAGTCTCATTATGAGAAAGCGAATGGAAGGAATAGAAACAAAGAACGAAGCAGCCTACTGACAATAGACCGACACTTGAGAGGAGGTCTAGGTGCTCGAAATATACAGCTAAACAAGGAGGAGTCTGATGCATATATTATATAGATATAGAGACGTAGATATATATTATATCACCCCAGCGGTTATCAAGGGGATGTCCGGAATACGGCTCGCAGTGGGGCCCTTTCTAACAAACTCTAGCCTCGCAGATCCTCTCATCTCTCATGAAAAACCAAAACCGAGAGAAGTTCGCGAACTCCAAGGCCGTGCAGGTGATGGACCTTCTTGGCCAGGTCCTGTAATTATTCAAGCGACGGGCCGTAGCGCACTTCAAGTCAGGGTCTGGAACGCCCTTGCTTGGGACTAGCCAATTATAGGGCAGGTAACACTAATCCAGACGCATCTAAAGCAATACGAGGTTCTAATTATACTTACCGGGGCTTTTCCCCTTGCATCGTATAATTTTCCGTAGGGTCTAGTTGCGTAGGGTCCTCTTGATAAAACTAGGGGGAGAATGTTGTTCCCTCAGATCTATATCTATCAGAACACAGACCTTACTATTTGGATGCAGCTTTCGTGTAGCATCCAGCAGTTGCAGTTGCAGCTCGTATTGCGGGGCCTGGATCTTGAATCAAATGTAGCTCTAGTCGCTTAAAGAGTAGCCACAGCATTGTTTTCACAAGCTTGATGCGATCCTAGCGTACTGTGAAGGCTTTGTTTCCCTGGAGTTCTGTAGCTCTATATGCCAAAATTTTGTCATGCTGTCCAGGCTCTGGGAAAGATTGAGACTGAACCAAGGTAGTTAATGCCGACAGCTCAAGATGCCAAACGTTTTCACAGCTTGGGTTGCCGCAGAAATAGTGCTTGTGTATCATGCATTCCATCTCGTGGACTGGCCAGACTTGGTGGCTTTCTTCTATCTCGTTTAGTAGAGTCTTTCTTCGCAGTCTCCAATGCTGGCCCTGCTCTACAGTCACGCGCCCAGACCATTTCTATTTTTTCCCATTGTTGTTGACTACATGAACCTGCCATCGGGGCCTAATGCTTCCAGTCCAATACGTGCTGGTAAGAGCATCAATGAGTGTTTCCTCAATGGGCAGCTTCTTGGGCTTCTCGGGGTGAGAGGCTTGCTCATCTCCGTAGTTCAGGTGAGTTTTCAGCTTGTAGTCCTCATGAACACTCGCAAACTTCTTAATGGCTGCCTCGATAGGCGGGATGGAGTTCACGTGCTGCAGGTTGGCACCCACACCCTCCAGTTTCGAGCTGTCCATACAAGAACATGGCGAAGACCTGAGTGCGATCACCCTACTTGTCAAGCATATGGCTTGTGTTGCCGTGGGCCTGTTATGAACCGCGCGCTTGGTGAGATCTGCCACCTGATCGAACAGCAGGTTGTAAAGCCCGCTCACCCATCCCTATCTACCTTATACAGGATGATCAAGAGGCTTTCCGCTTTGAGCAGTCGGGTGCACAGATGGGTAAGGTCGTGCTCTCAGCTGGAACAAACTAACAAATTCATGTGGTCTCTCGACCAAAGGGCTCACGGTCCGAACTTAACTGCGATCTGATGCTTTACATCTCATCGTGGGCGGTGTCAGTGGAATCGAACGTCCAGTCGCGCACTGGCTGGTGGCTCACGACGCAAGGAATCTGATCCTACTTTTTCGTAGCACCGGCGGCCTCCTCAGTACAAAGACACCGATGGTGCACTATTCGTTCGCGAAGTGCGCCAGATGGCTCGCCAAGTGAAGCCCGTCAGTTGCGACATTGCCATTCCTAGCTCAAGCACCATTGCTCTCAAAGCTTGTGAGGACGATCATTTCCCGTCAGTTCGTGATGTTATCCAGGGCGCCATGTTACTGCGTGATGCTATCTTTGAGCAGATTACACTTAGTGACTGACACGGCGGTCTACGACCCAAGCTACATGGCACCTGAAGTCTGCACACCGAATTCTCGCAATATACCTCACTCGGCTTCTTAATCATGCTACAGTCTGTCTCTAGCGTGGTAAATGTTTCACCGCAAACTAACTGTGCCGTTGATGGCTCTTACGAAGATGCTATGGCTCGTTGGCATCAATCAATCCCAAGGTCAGTCAAGCATGGCGATCAACCTCCGCCCCATCTCCAAAAAGGGCTCTGTCTCGACTTCGAGCAAAGTCGCTGAGTATCTGCGTAAGGACGGCAACTGATCAATGCTCGTCGAGGATATTGTGCTTCGCGCTCTCAACGCCGCTCTCCTATATCCACTAGGCGCCTGGTCCCAGATTATCGTTAGCCTCAACTCCTCCCCAGGCTCGCAGTGGGATGTTAATGGCCACAAGATTAGATTATAACGATCGCCTTCCACTTCTACGGCTACTTGGAAGAACTTCTGCGCTTGCAGTGTTAAGAGCAGAGAAGAGCCGACGTTTACAAGATTCTTAGACGAGGGGATAGTAGTGATAGCGTAGTGGTATAGATTTAGACTTGATTGTACTCGAGAATGAATTGAGTTTGTTTGCGTTTTATTTACTCACCTGGCATTTTGATTAGTAGCTTGCTGATATCCTCGTTGTGGGCCTTCTGCTTGGGCGTGACGGAAACGATCGTCTGTTTTGAATTATGAGAGATCAAGAGACCATTTTTGGTAGTCAAACTATTAGGGACAATAGCCCTCACGGACATTAATGGTATAGGATGGCGAACTTCGGGACCCACTGGACGAGTTAGATTAAAGCCCAATTTCCCGTTGCAATACTTGTTACTAGGCACTTGATCTATGGAAACCATAAGATACAACATAGTTTCTATAGGTAAAAGTATAACAGCAAAGTCAAGGCAATCAACCGAATACATAAGAGAAAGCCGGTACAACACAACATCACGGGGTCACGTTTTCTCTCGGTATTTATAGACAGATAGAGTTCTATATGTATTTAATAATCTACTAAACTTCGCCTCAAGTATACATTTGAGACTCTAGTCATATAAGAAGACCAACGACAAAACCAAACCGTTCCTTTATTAAACGATACAGATTAGGGTATAATTATAGTAAGCTGTCGTCCTCTATCTCCTCTACTGTATTTGATGATTCCGAAACAGAGACATACGGCCATGAGCCAGTAGTGAGCTCCAGTTGTGACATGCGAGTTTGTATCTGACGCAGAAACGTAGACTCGGGTCCTCCAACAGCATGTAAGACATGTTGGAGGGAGTACAGAATATCTCCAGAACCAAGAAGCATACCGTTACCATGAGCAGACCAGGGTGTACAGGCGACGATATCCAGCATAGCATCTGCTAGTCGAAACACTTTGAGTTCCTATAATTCCAGACGTTAAACTCAATTCCAAAATTCAAAGATTCTAATCTACTCACTATGCCATATCCGTGTGTTTTGATAGCTGCATTCGTCACCATTGAAAAAAGCGAAATCATCTCATGGCCAATCTTGACTGGTAGGAACAGAGAGAAGGCTTCGTTTTCCGGATAGCATGACATTGCAAAATGACGCGCAGTGTATTCCCATAAAAGGAGCCTAACCCATTGTCGAGTGACGAATAAATCAACTTTTTGAGCTTCACGAGCGGCCTGGTCGTGCGAATCGAGACACAACGCAGCTTGATAGGATACTAGCTTTTGTCTCTCCAATGGCTGTTGATTGGAATAAGTTGTCGTTAGATTACTCTCGAGGTAAGCGAAGAGTTTGGTGAGAGCTATGAAAGACTGCATGCGGCGGTCATCTTCCACATCATCGTGTGTGTCAGGGAAGGTGTCGATCACTGGGAGAACTGCTGGCATGCCATGCTGTGCAGTGTATGTTCTAAGATAAGTATCAGCAAATATATCACACGGTCACCCTTTTTTTATCTACCTCTCAGTAATTAAGATGAGCCAATATGCGATGAGGCGCAGGTTTCTCTCCTTTTTGTTCAGGTGGGAATACGTTTCAGGATCGCCAAGATGCATGAGCTGGGCATATGTGACAGCTTCTCTAAGAAATAGACCCGCGGTACGCAGCTTGCTTCCGTTGGCGTGGTAGACATGTAAGAAGAAGGGTATCAGAGCAGATGCGACTGTATAGCTCTCACGATAATCATAGTGTTCGCGTAATTGGAGGCACTCGGCAGCGAACTGAGCAGATGATGGGGTGTTTTTAGGTCCAGCATGTTCTGGAAGTCGTAGTTGAGCTATAGTAGCAGCACACAGCGCGGCTGCTAGGGCATGAGCTTCGTAAGCATGCTCATCTTGTGTTATCTCAGTGAGAATCTCGTCAGGGTTGACGACCATCCAAATTGAAGATACTGGTTGTTTTGATATCTCGAGAAATCGTTGATATTCACGAAGCGGTAGTCGATAAGACGGAAGGGGAGGACTGCTGGGTGAGTCGACTTGCTTATTCTCATCCCGGCTAGTGGTAAGTTGCGAACGAGACTGAGTGTTCTTGATGCTCTCTTGAAACCTCTCGACTCTGTCTCGTGTAGTGGTCCTCGGTCCGCCCTTTGGTCCGCGCTTCTTCCGAGCCCGCAAGGCAGTGCACTCGATGCCTCTGACGCGACATTCGTGGCAGGGCTTTCCCTCTTCGCATTTGACTCGTCGTAGTGCGCATCCATCGCAAGGATTTGCGTTTCTGAGCCTCGAGGTCATGATGATTTGGCTTGGACAGAGGTGAAGTTGAGGTCACAAAGTGACGATGTTGAGGTTAAGTTTGCCCCACTCGTCACCAGAGTCTGCCATTTGCTGAATCATGCGTATAGCATTACACAGCAGATAGGAAAGTGAGATATGATCACATGAATTCAGAATTACCAGGTTTTATGATATTCAGTTAGGTTCATCACTGCATCGAACCTCTTACTTCAAAGTATACTCCAAGTGAAATTAACATTAAAGTATTGTGAAGATCACAAGTTAATCAGAGGCTTAGGAGGTGGGGCCATGTGGCGAAGCTCAGTGCTCAAGAGATTATTGTTTTAAGAAATCTGACTCTCGCAACCTTCTTGATACCGTAGTAAAAAGTCATATTTACCCGATTGGCAGACATCAAATGTCGATGCGCAAGCGTGCAAGAAAAGCATGCATCCCCTGCCACCAGCGCAAGCGGAAATGCGACGGCGAGTACCCTTGCAGCACCTGTAGCAGCTATGAATACAACTGCAGTTATGCCGCCGACGACGACACCAATGGCTCTGCTCCTCCCCCAGCCAAGCGCGTCAACCGGGCCTCCGGGATTGACAGCCCGTCTCAGGTAGACCGAAGTCCCCAGGAAGCCGATGGCTCGTCGACAAAAAGCCCCACCTTCGGGACCGGCGCGTCAACGGCCTCGGCCGGCACTACACCCGCCGGTATCTTTGACGAGCACAAACCTAGATATGCCGGGGCGTCAGCGGCCATGGCATTCCCGCACGTCTTGAGTGGAGCTCTCGGCTCTGATAGCCCTTCCAAGATACACTCCCTTGCCTACAACTTTGGCATCCGTCCCGAGGAAGCTTCTAACACGCATGTCTTGCTGGGGACACTTATCTCGGAGGACGACCTGGACTTCTTCTCGGGTGTATACTTCTCGGCACTAGCACCTATTGGCGACGTCTTGGATCATAGGATATACTCTCAACGATGTCGGGATTACTACCATGGCTCCGGCAGCTCCATGATCGCCTTTGGCGCCGTGGCCGCTGGTGTCGCTGCTCTTGGATCGTTTCTGTCTGTAAACAAACATGCACGCGAGTCTGACCTGGTGCAGTATGCCAAGGTCATTCTTGATGATCCAGCTTCCATGCGCAGGCTGGGCATCGACCACATCATTGCCTGGGGCATGCGAGTGTTCTATCTACGAGCCACAAGTCGTCCTAACAATGCGTGGATTGCGTCGTGCACTATGATGCACCTATGCGAAGCAGTAGGGCTGCATGAGGATGAGAATATTAAAAAGATGGCATCCGTTGCCGGCGCTGCTGTCGTTGGGCACGATGCAGACCGGCTGAGACGAATATTCTGGATTTCATGGGCCGGGCACAACTTACTGTCCTATGAGTATGATCGCTCAGCCGTACGATTTAGGGCCGTGACTTGTCAGGCTATCGTCCCAACACCAGGCTCCGTTGCCCACCAGTTCGTACAAATAGCCCAGGTCATTCCAGCGCCCAATTCCCCGTTTCACCTCGAATGTCAACCTCTAACACCTCGGGACGAAATGTTTGAGCGTCTCAAAGCATTGGAAAAGCTCCACTTCACTCATCCATTTTTGGTGGTGACCAAAGCGGACCTCGCATTTTGCTTCTACCGACGCATCTACCAGCTCAAGATGGGTGTATCGGACGCCATCATCAAGATCGTCACTGATAGTGGCAACGCTACAATAGATGCGGCTCAGCAACTAGCTAATCAGGGCCGTCTGTTTTGGAACGTCATCGGCAGCGTCTTCCAGTATACTTGTGTCCTGTTGGCTATGGACACGCCGGCCGCTTCTGTTCATGTTGCTGCTGCCTTCAAAGGTTTGGAGAATCTCGTCATGGCTGCCGACACAGGACCGACGCGTGAAGCATTGTCCATGGCGCGGCACCTACTCAGCCTCCATACAGCAAAGAAGCGAAAGGAGCTTGCCCAGCTGGAAGGTATCGAGGCGGGCTATCAGTTTCCCCAGGTGCAGCCGGACTTGGAGGCCAATGGCGTTTTTCCAGATATGGATTGGGGTGTAGACTGGGAGCATTTTCTTGTCGAGCCATACCTATCGATGTTTGGCCCTGACGTCCATCTGCAGTGACACGGGGACCGTTGAATGTTGTTTGACTTGCATTTTGGGATTGTTCAAAGAAGCACGGCGTTGTGTTATTTAAACTAATAATAATATACATCTAGACATGATCCATACTTGTTTGGCTCGTCTCCTGTGGCATCTTCTCAGACATTTTCGACCGATGACGCTCCACAAAGCAGAAGATCAGAGCGACAACTACCCCCAGACCGGATAGGCCAACACCCATGTAAAAAGCACCCCGGTAACCTCGCAGAACATTCTTCCCTCCATCATTCAGCTGTGAATCGACCGTACCGGCAAACCCGAGACCAATAGAGATGGAGTAGTTGACAAAAGTGTTGACCAGCGATGCGGCGAGACCCTGGTGCCGCTGTGGCATGGCCCGGCTCAGGACGATGGTGGCAGCAGGGAAAGACATATCCATACCCCAGGGAAAGATGATGATTGCCACGAATGTCTGCGCCCAGTAGGTTTGGTGAACGGGCACTGTTGCAAAAATGATTTCTGCTGTGCAGAAGGCGGTCATAGAGAGAACCATCACGGTTGAAGCACGGAAGTGACTCAAGATCAAACCCGTGGCGACAGCAGCCATTAAACCGCTTATGGCGATCGGAACGAACTGTGCAGACGATAATAGAGCGGTCTGCTCCCTCAGCGTAGTGAGGAAGTTCCAGATGTAGTAGACAAAGATGCCGAAGCTGGACCAACCGGCGCTGACACAGGCCAGGGTAAAGAGGGCGTCGATTTCCAGGACTCCAAAGGGGATCAGGGGATGTCTCACTCTCTTCTCAATGAGGACAAAAGCGACGAACATGATAATGCCAATAATCATGATGATGTATGTGTAAGGTGTTGGCCAACCAACAACAGGGCCTTGGTTCCAGGCGAAGTTGAAGAGGATCAGGGCGGCCACGCCGGTGATAGAGCCCAAGATATCGACACGCTGCCATACACTAGACCCCTCATGCTCTGGATTGCTCGACGGCGGTGTCGCAGGAATGGCAAAGACGCCCAGAAGGGCCAGCAGAAGGCACGCGAAGCACATGATCCAATAAGCCCAAGGCCACCAGGCCATCTGGGAGAGCAAACTGGCAAAAACAGCACCGACGAGGAAGCCAGTCGGGGCCGTGGCGCCGAACAGACAAAAGACCATGTTTTGACGCATTCCTGGGTCGTAGCAGCGACCGATAATGGCGATAGCATTAGGCAGCATAAAAGCCGGTCCAATGCCCTCCATAGCACGGCAGAAAGCGAACAAGATGGGCCCGCTATAGACAGCAAAACCAGCAAGGGCGGACCAGAGGCCGAACCAAGCGAAGCCAGCTACGAAGAACTTCTTGTGGCCGAAGACATCTCCCAGGCGACCCGCGATGAGGATAAAGGTGCCGACGGTGAGGGAGTATCCGGCGGAGAACCAGCTCACTGTGCCAGGCTCATTCTCGATGCCAAAGGAGCGGGCAATGATGTGCTGGGGCACGATACTTTGGGCGAGACCAGCCTGAGTGAGAAGCTGAGAGGAGCAGATGACGGCGACAAAGAGGGCTTCGCCGGCAAGGGATTGGGGGCGTTGGACACTGGCTTGAGATGGAGGATGGTCGTGATGGCCCTCGTCTAAGGCTTGGGAGGGTGCGTCCCCATGTGTTGGGGCACCTGAAGATGCGTGGTCATCGCCAGGCACTGCATTGTCTTTTTCTTGTAAAGACATTGTTGTGGTTTATCTTGGGTACTGTGGAGTAAGATGTAAGTGATCAGTAGCACTGGGGAGAGCTTTCATCAGCCAGCATGCTGTGCATTTTATTCGCATGCCACTGCCTAAAGGGAGGCGGGATAAAGCGTAAATACTCCTCCTTGGGGATTTCAGCGTCATCGATATGCTCGGAGCTCGCTTCTCTAACAGTCCGTTCCATCTTGGATAATCACGATTGTGTTGGTAAGCGATGCGGACGTTGCGGCTATTGCGGCTGCTGCGGACATGGCCCGTCATCCACCGCGGTGTTAGTGGTTTTGGTGGTGTTAGTGGTGTCAGATCTCTAGAACCCTGCGGCTGGCTACTGCGGCTGTTGCGGCGGACCTCAGCACGGGCACATCCGCTCCCCCCATCACAAGATTTCCTGGGCGAATTAAGTTTGAGGATTTAGCCAGAATACATTAACGAGGATCTACAATGTACGGGAACGAGAATCGTCGTTCGGCATTTTCAACCCTGTTCGGATATGAATAGACCGAGAAGAAGCAATTACAAGGCGAAGCTTGAAATGCATAAAGGGACAAGCAAGACAACACTAAACCATCTTGTTCGACCATCATCACAACTACTTCACACCATCACAATACCACCCTTGATTTTCAACTCAACACCTTAACAAAGAACAGTCGATATGTTTAGATACGCCAGAAACCAGCCAGCCGGCTTCAAGAACGTCATCGAGAGGGTCGCTATTGTCGGTGTAAGTAAACTGCCTTACACGAATTTCAATAAACTAATATCCACCTTAGGCTGGAGGTACTATCGGATCGCACATCACTGCTGCTCTCCTTCAAACTGGAAAACATACAGTCAGGGCCCTCACACGCCAGGACAGCAGCAACAAACTGCCCGAAGGCGTCCAGGCCGCACCAGTCGACTACAATGACCAGGCCAGCATTGTAGCCGCCCTCAAGGACCAGCAATTCTTCATCATCACCATGGCCCCCACTGCACCCCGAGACACCCACAGCAAGTTGGTTCAGGCCGCTGCCAAGGCTGGGGTTCCTTATATCATGCCTAACGGTTACGCTGGCGATATTGAAAGTATCAGATTCGGTCAGGACACACTACTAGGGCCCGTTGCCAAGGCTAACAGGGACGAAATCGAGAGCCTTGGAATGCAGTGGATCACTGTGTGCTCTGGATTCTGGTACGATTACAGCCTGGCAGGTGGTGAGGCACGCTTCGGATTTGACTTTGATAAGCGTTCCCTTACACTTTACGACGATGGCAACGCCAAGAACTCGACATCGACCTTGTCTCAGGTTGGTCGAGCGGTTGCCAAAGTGCTGAGCCTCAAGGAGCTTCCCGAAGACGAAAATGACAAGAGTCTTACTCTCTCTAGCTTCCTTAACAAGCCCGTCTACCTGAAGAGCTTTGAGCTTAGCCAAAAGGACATGTTTGAAAGCGTCAAGCGTGTCACTGGCACCTCTGATGCCGACTGGGCCATTACTCACGAGCCTACCAAGAAGCGATATGAGGATGGCCTGGCACAGATCAAGACTGGTAATATGGCTGGTTTTAGCAAGCTGTTGTATGCGAGGGCTTTCTACCCTGAGGATCCGAGTAACCTTGCGGCTAAGGCACAGAATGAGCTGCTTGGCCTCCCGGAGGAGAGCCTGGATGAGGCTACCAAATCTGGTGTAGATCTGGTAAAGGTCTTGCAAGGGCGTGCTGAGCGCATGGCGGCCTAGACAGCTGTAAGGGCCAGTATATGAGCATTAGGAAGGAGATTACCTCTGTGGTGGACATACCAGCGAGTAATCGATGTACAATCAATGAAAGAACATAAGTTTTGATTTCAAAGATACTACAGTCTCACCGTATCAAAACTACTATGGGGGATTTCGCATCTGTCAACACACAGCTTATATAGACCCACTTCTTCCACCTTGAAGCTGATTCTATGTCTCGGAGTGCCACAGCCCTACTCTGTAAGCTAACACTTGGTTATAATTACTTGACTTTCGTGTTCGGTCCCCATACTACCAGTCTCATAAGCATTACCAACCTATCATACTTTGATTAATCATACCTCGTATCGTAACCGTCACAGAAGTTATGACACTCAAAGAAATAGCTCACATTTAACAGCTTGATCACACTAGGTTTATGGACAGATTCAATCAGTATAAAGTTCATTACTAAGTTAAAAGTAGTCGATTGATATAAATGACAGATCTATATACACTAAGACCTTGGTCTCCTGCACAAGGTGAGTTTTCTACAGTACCTAGCGACCCTCTAGAACCCAAGGGGTATTGCGGCTTTTGGCACAGTCTAACACTGAGGAACGCGGACGATACACAGGAGGGTATTCTGAGTATTGTTCCAGACCTGGCTCTACCTGTCAGCGAAACTCATGATAGTCTGACGAAGCAGGCTTGCTAAAGTGGTATGAATTTTAGCAACTCATATAGGTACGAAATCTTGTCGAACGTCCCTTTTCTCCGCGCTTGTTAACATATCAAACGCCGCTGAGTGTCCCTGAAAATGTTAATACCAAGACACCCAGGTAATTATCTAGGATTGCCTCGTAATTTCTCCACTCGTTGTGTTCTCAATATGGAAGTACAACAGTGACGCTAAAATCTTATGGGGGTAATTTAGCCAAGCCGTGCCAAGCAACCAAGTAGTGTCCTTCCAGTAATCCCTCAATTGTCTAAAGGCCCAATCACCACATCTAGATATCTTTTCAGACTCTTCAGTATTTACTTTCAGTCGGAGAATCAACCATGGCAAAGACTCTTGAGAAATATTATCTTAAGCCTACTCCACACTGTCCAAATAACGTATTTCCAGTACTAGTCTACCGAGGGGTGCTTCCAGAGCCAGTTGACGAGACTAGCGCAACTAGAATACTCGAGAGGAATGGCTGGGAGAAGAAGGTAAGTATTCAAAACATCTGCCAAGTTATAGAAAAAGAACTGATAGTGACAGGGCACGTGGGGAACCATAACTGTTAAGCATTATCACCCGAACACCCATGAATGCTACGGTACGTCAACGAGCCTTACATCGCAACTATTAGCGCCTCTACTGATTTAACACAACCAGGAGTTATCCAAGGGGCATCAGAACTGATATTTGGCGCTGGCGGTGCTGATGACCCAGAACTCGGCGTCAAGGTCCTGGTTCGTGTAGGGGATGTCATCGTGGTCCCAGCGGGCGTGGCCCATGCCTCAGTGGACGAAGACGATAAATCTAAAGATGAGAGCGAATGGTATCGATATATCGGGGTCTATCCTGTAGGGATTCCTCAATATCGGTTTGATTTAGCGACGGAGCCATTGAGCGAGAAGAGTGATCTTGTAGAAGAAAGTAGGAAGGTTCCGATTCCTCAGGATCCCGTGTCTGGGGATGGAGGGCCTCTTAGACGCATTTGGACTGCTGCACAGGACAACAGCCTTTAATGGTACCTTGTCCGAGTTGAGTATCTTGCCAGTCTCTCGGCAGTTCAACTCTCACTGTGTATCTTGTTGTTATTATCTTAAGAACTAGTTGCTATACTATAACGCCTCGCAAAACAACAGGAGTTAACCAGGTCAGGCTTCTAGCTAATTTGCCGAGTTAGTAAGTGTAGTAGTTAGGTTACTAATTACCTAAATAAATTCAGCCTAGCTAATAGAGCAGTGTGCTTTAAAAGCTTTGTAAGTTAGACCAATTGTACACCTACTCTGGCTATGAGAAACACTTTGAGAAGGTTGCGCGCGAGCGCGAAGAAATGGGTTTTGAACTTATTGAATAATAAGTGACCGACAACCATCGAACCAGCTCATCCCCTGTGGCTTAGTTGGCTAAAGCGTCCGACTGTTATTCATAGACAATCGGGAGATCGGAAGTTCGAGCCTTCCCGGGGGAGAGATCCTTAACTTTTGCCATTTGAGACAATTTCTGCTTTGTTTTTTGTCCTTGTCACGAAAGTTACTATGTGCTAGCCGATGTGCTGCGATCCCACAGCGACATCGCGGTTGAGATCAAGGGCTGACGTCAACTCGCGAGCGGATGAGCTACTGGTATCTTGGCGCAGTTACTTAACTCGTCCGTTGCATATATCAGTTTCAGTATAAATAGCACGTCTATGTTTGCCTCCAGTGCATCAATTAAATGCAATATTTCTCTCTTAAATCACACTAACAAAACTACCAGTTTAAGAGTTTCTAGTAAATAGTAGCAATATTATCGTGCTGTTTTCTTATTACAAGATGAGTTGCGTATAGGGTAGGCAAGTTTCGCGTCAGGATCTCTCTAATAGATGAACGTAAATCTGGGAAACCTTTGGCATAGTAAACTCTCAGGGAATTTTTTGTTTCATCTACTTATGGCTAATAAAGAAACGACAGTTTTCATAAGGCTACGCGGACTTTTGGAAACTTCTAGTAAACATGCAATAATTTTCTCTGAACCTGATATTTGGTTGAACGAAATGTCCGAGACCCCTGTGGTGTGCAAACGCGGTTAAGCAAGGGTCACAGAACATATTGAGAATTGACGCAATACGCAATACGAATATGCGTATCTCGTACAAGAAAGGTCATTGACAGCGACGGAAAAGAGATCACCGCCAGGCTATGCCCAAGTCAACTCCGTCTTCTCCAACCTTTATTCATGATGCATCTGGGGCACAGCCAGAGCTAAACCAAAACTGATGTCTACCCGCCGCTCTGATCTGTACGAGGAACGAGGAGCGAATAAGCAGACAGCTGTGACTTGGCCAATTTCTTTTTCTTGTGGAGTCATTCAGCGCGGGCCAAGAACAGACCGGAATTAAATTGACCAACGAGAGCAGTCGCTGAATTCTTCCAGACAGGGGCAACCCTTAAGTCTAACTCAATCTGTCGATTTCCAGCGCTGTAGGGCTGTTATAGGTCTTGGAGCTTACGGCTGTGGCTGCGCCCTGCAGTAGAAGATGCGCAATATGCACGATTGGGATTTGTCTGGGCAGGGCAGAATAATGAATCAAAGCAACTGGACTTGGACTACATGGACTTGGACTACATGGACTTGGAGTCTTGAGGTTGTTATATAAGGACGCTGTGTTCCATCTCAAGCATGATGTATTCTCAGAGAGCAAGACGCATCAACAAAGCTTTGTGTTCATTCTCAGTTACCATACTATATATACAATGGCAAATCCTACCAAAGACAACCTCTATGGCTACGATGCCAACAAAATCCTCCCTATCATTGCAGCGATAGTGATTGGGATATCGCTTATCGGTCATACCATTCAGAACAGGTGAGCTACACTTGACTTCGAACCCGGAGTAAAACTCAGACTAACTCAAATTCAGCCGTTACAAGTTTTGGAGGGTGACCTTCTTCATGTTCTATGCCGGCCTATTCTTCTGCCTAGGTTGGGTCGTAAGAGCCATCTCCGTGCGCAAGCCCGACAGTCTCCCATTGTACATGATCTCGACGATCTTCATCTACCTCGCTCCACCCATCTACTCGGCCGCCGAATACAACACTCTCGGCCGATTAATGCACTATCTGCCCATGCACTCCATCATCAACCCGAACCGAGTCGTCTACATTTTTGTCTTTTTGGGTTCCTTGGTCGAAATTCTCACTGCCATTGGTGCCTCCTGGATCGCGGCGGGTAATGGCAGACAGGACCAGGATCGATTGACCCAGGGTGCAACTTTCATGGCCGTTGCCGTTATTCTACAAGCATTAGTCGAAATCGGCTTTATTGCCATGGTCGGCATCCTTCATCACCGAACTTCCAAGGCCAACATGTTGCCCTCAAATGTGAAGACGTTGTTCATCATGCTCTACGGCACATCAATCCTCATTATCATCCGCTGTGTCTTCCGCGCTGTGGAGACATTTGAACTAAGAGACATTCTTGCAGGCGGCGGAAACAACAGTAACGCACTTATGAAAAGAGAGTGGCCATTTTACGTGCTAGAAGCCATTCCTGTTGCTCTGTATACTTACTGGCTTAACATCATCCACCCGGGACGATACCTACCCCACGACCAGCGACAGTATCTTGACTTTGACGGCAAGACTGAACGTATGGGACCTGGCTGGATTCACAAGCGACACTGGGTCATGTTTATCGCCGACCCGTTCGACTTCATCGGAATGTTGACCATGGAGAAGAGAGATGCTTATTATCTTCGACCGAACGAGTGGCCCGAAGTGGACAACTGCTTTGCTCAGGGCAGGGGCTCAAACGCCAAGCCGGCCAAATACACAGCGATCTCCAAGAACGACTCCAATGAATCCCGTGTCTGATGTAATGCAGCCGGGGAAGGGGAGGGGAGTTGAGCTCGCTCAAGGATAAAGCCGGGGAAGGGAGCGAGAATGCTTGTATTAAGGCTATACGTCTGCTTTTACTGTTGTGTTGCCTGTTGATTTAGCGTGCTTATGCGAGATAGACTTGAAGATACCTTATTTCCACTGTCCATAACAATCACATGCACGTGTTTACATTGAAGTGATATACAGAGACAAGATAATCACAGAATAAGCATAGAATTAGACTCGCCCCAAAATAGACTCGTGTTTGGCTTCAAAATTGGGGGATTAAATTCTGGCCTCCAAAAAGATCAGGTCAGCGGCGTGTTTGGGGGCCCTAAACTCGGGACGATCGGTGACTTCATTGCCCGATGCGGCCCCATAATAATCAGAAGCCCTGCAGTGCCGTTACGCAATTCTCGGCCATGACGTAGCTTTTGGATTTTGACAGAATCTTGCTTGGCCAACGGAGAGAAAAAAGGGCCCCGTCGTCGCCGAGACGTCATTCCTCATCACAACTAGAGACGCCTAATTCTGGTAATGCTGATACGGTGTAATCCAGTGCATTACAGTGGCCTACTCCGTACATAACCCCTGAAATGATAAGAGATCGCCCAGAGTCTTGGTCTACTGTTGCATCGAATCAATGGTTCACGTCAGAGCAAGCCCAGGCTTCCTGCTTTCCCGCTTCTGATCATGCTATCTTAGCTGCTTTAAATACACCATCTTCGCATTCGAATTAGACTTTGCCACTGAAATGGGCCTTTTCATCTTCTGATCTTCCGCTCAATTTCCATTTTCTTCCTAGAACGCTCCGGTCTAGTTTAGCTTAATCTATTTGCTCCTAGACCTCCTCTCGACCCATTTCATTTCTGCTCTTCCCCTTCTTCTCCAACATCTGTCATCGCAGTCAATCGACATCAACAAACACTTCAATATAACGTCTCGACGGTATTCAAGATGCCTGAAGTGAGAAGGGGCAGCCTTGCGCCCATGTCCGATTCGGCGCTCTCGTCAACAGATGCTGCCGGATCTCTCGGCCTTGCGAGTCCGACTCGTCCGTCACAGTCCCATCAGTCTTCCAACGACCGCGTGCGTTTCAATGTTCCTGAATCATCTTCACCGACATCACCACCAGCACGAGATCCTCTAGATTCAGCTTTTGCAGAGTTGCCCCGACGAACATCTGAGAATCCTAGACGAACATCTGAGGGTGCTAGACGGACCTCGGATCTGCCAAGACGGAGCTCTGATGCACCTAGACGAAGCTTGGCATACGACCAGCGACCTCAAGCTGATGCATATTACGATTCTCGAGCTGCTACTCAAAAAGAATACCGACGACGAGCGACGACTCTTTTAGAATACTACGATGAAAATCCCAGTCTTTTACCACAGCTTCCGTTTACTTGGCACCATGGTTGGAAGCGCTGGAGACTCTTCATTTTCGCCTTTTTGGTCTTTGTCGACGCATCTGCCGTACCGATTGCTCTCTACTACGGTCTCAAATATGCCGGAGATGTCGAGGGTTGGATCATTTTTGCTGTCGTGACAACAATTTGGGGTGGTCCCACGTATCTCGAGTTCGCCATCCGCACGCTCCGATTGATCAAGGTGGATAGGTTCTACCGGCCCCTGGGAACGAATTATCGATGGTGTTTCGATATGCTGACGTATTCGTCCACACTCACTATTTTTGTTGTTACTGCTCTCTTTATTATTGGCAGTGCCCCCCACAATGTATGGTTGAGGGTACTGTGCATGCCGGCTCCGGCGATCCTGTACTGCTACGGCGGTACTCTTTTCCTTATCACTCTTTATCACCAGATGGGCTGGCCTGCACCCTTCCGGATCAGCTCTACTGCCAAGGGAGAAAAGGTACGTTTGAATCAAGATCATTAATTGTTCTTATACTAATCAGTTTCCAGGTCCTGCCAGGAGTTTACTACTTTATCGAGGATGTTGCCGCGGTTAATGCCCTTGGTGGTCGCCCATTCCGTGAAGCTTTGGCCGCTCGTTACAAGGCCAGCCCTCGCTTCCGACAAATGGTTTACAAGCAGTCTTGGTTCTGGTCCGTCCCAGCACTGGTACTCGCCATCCCTCTGACCATCATATCCGTCATCCCCCAGGTTCCCGCGACTGGTGCTTACGGTGTCGCCTGGGCAGTACCATTCCTGTGGGCTGTCATCTGGGGCATCATTACCATTCATTGGTGCAAGAGAGATATGAAGCGAGAGAGGGAAGAGTGGGAGCTTGGTGTTGACCCCGAGAAGGAGCTTAAGAAGAATGGGTCCTCTTCTATCGAGACAGCCTAGATGTGATGATGCGGTGATTGACATTGGTGGTGATTAAAAGCGAGCATGGCGGCAAACACGGTACATAGCCTTCGGCGTTTAGGAGATGGAAGCAGCACACATTAATGATTATACACGACCAGAATGAAGTGTAGCTACGGCGTATCTAGGACATTATCCCATTACATATCTGTACATTAGCAATGATAGTACATAACATGAAGCAAAATTATTCTCATCATACAAGTCGATAGAGCTGCTCTCTTCGCCCCCGATCATCCAATGGGGGTTTTCCTGATACCACCACCATTGGCATGACGCGTATCTGTCACAACAACCACACTATCTTACTGTACAGCATGTCACCATCATCTCAGCACAGCCTCAGTCTCAGCATCATAGCCGTTGCTGGTTCGACAAGTAGAGAAGTTCAGTAGATCTGTCGGAGAAAAGGTTAAATGTCCGTAGGGAGTGGCATTGGGAACGGATCATGTGGAAATCTCCTGATTTGTGCTTCCGATGAAGCCGAAGTGTTGATCTTGTGCCGTGATGCTTGACAGGACCCTTTTTTTGCAGGGTTATATTGTCAAGACAAATTAAAGTTGGCGGAACACTCGGTCGGCTTGTGATTGAACGGAGTCAGTTACACTCCTTGCATCCTTCAGCGGGAGACGACCGAGTTATGCGAATGCGAGCTGGTATAGTCAAGATTAACCACCCAATATTATCTACTTTCCTAGATAGAAGTCTCCTCCGTGATTCTGACAAACTCCCCTTCCAAGTCTTTCCATACCTTATCCACCATTCCCTCCTGTCGATACTCATCCAAAAGCTTCACCACCTCATCCGACGCACTCTCTCCATCCCAATCAAGACTGTAAACACCACTTCCCTTACTCCCATCTACACCAGCCGCAACTTCAGCACCTTTGATACCATTACTGCTCTGACCTTGTTGGTCAGGAAACCGGCCGCTCAGACATAACCATGCATGTCTCTCCCCACACTCCTCTTTGTCAAGCCACTTGCGCCTCAAAGTCATACTAAACCGGAACCAGTGCTTCATAACCAGCATCATGATCCCATCGTCACTCCGAATGAGATCTGTATCTACAGAGCCAGGGAAGTTGTGGATGAATGATACTTCTGGTGCTTGACGTGCCAGAGCCTCAAGCGAGAGCGTCAGGGCAGAGCACAAGTGTCCCCGGGAGTGATGGATGCTGATGAAGGGTATGTTACGGCCGGCGATGTCGTCGGGGAAGAGCTTGCCTTCTTTTGTGCCAGCCATGACGGTTACTACGCGACGAAGGGATGAAGCGTTCTTCAAGAGAGGGAGGAGGTTGAGTGTTAGACGAGCACGGGAGTAATGCGTGAGGCCGGTGATCATGGGAAGGCCTTCTGCGGTATCTGAACGAGTAAGTCAATGTAAGTACTAACTGATTGTGTACATAACTTACCAACGCCAATCTTGAGTGTCCCTTGACTCATGAACAGTACGTTCACAGCTGTCTCCTTACTCTTGATGTCTCGACACACTTCGTCGACATTCTTCAACAAGCTCATGTCCTTCTTGATGAACACGTAGGTTCCCTCGGCGTTTAGTTCCTTCAACTCCTTCTGCAACCGATCACCCGCCTCTTGAGAGCGGCCGATGAAGTAGATCTTTGGTCGGGAAGTATGCTTGGCGAATGCTTTGAGGGCTGTTTCGCCAATACCTGCTGTTGCACCGGCGAAGACGGCGACGAGTGCAGCAGGAAGTGCTGAGGCGGCAGAAGCGTTGGCTTCTTGGACTTCGGAGTAGGTAACCATCTTAGCTTGTTCTATTCAAAATGACTATGGCTTCTAGCAAAGAACACATCGTTATACATGGTAGCGACCATTGTCTTTATACTTGACTCTCAACTCACAGTTCATCGGTAGGCGGCATAACCCTGGCTGCGCTCCACTTTGCAGGTGCAATAGAGGCCGACATGAATACGAAAATTGGTTAGCGCCGGGACCTGGCGGGGCATCCCGCTCCGTGATTAACGGCATGAATGCGAGTGCGAGCTCCGTGCCTCTTTAGATATTAGCCCGGACCCGATTAAGATTGATCCAGGTGGAATGACGTCCATGACTCTGAAGTTTTGCTCTGAAATGGTTGCGATACGCCCTCATTCCGATGACGTGCATGTCTCAATCCTCAGGAATAACACTCAAATCAGAACCATATCAAGTAGGGCCAAGGCCGGATATATTCAGGCAAGTAAATTAGATATGCAAACACTCATACGCTGTCTCGGTAACTGCAGCCCACTGCTCACATCAATACCCACGCTATCCCTTATGATGCACCACCATGTATCAAAATATTGCATCAGAAAAAGTACATAGAAAAAACGCCGTATCCTCAAGCCTGACTAAAACCAGGCGTTCGATGCCATGTTGTTGTCTGCCAGCCGTTGGTACAAAGGAAGCCAATATATAGTACGGTACAACAAAGGAAATGTGTTTTGGATAGGATATGTCCATGTCTGGTCTCGTATCGTCTCATCGTTGATCGGCCACGTCGATAGGCCGCACCATGCATTATGAATACCGCTCATGAAAAGTTACAAGTCCCCCAAGACGAAGATATAATGTCGTGACCCCCCTTTTGCAACAACCCATCATCTACTCGCATGCATCCTCATATAGTCCATCTGTCCCATACACCTACAATTTATTGCTCTGGGCGGGGAGGCTCAGTCTGCCATCCGTTGAGGTATGCCATCAGTCCTACGCCAAACAGAACAACTCCGAGCATAGAAGCATAAGGTAGCCCAGCGTGCAGGCGCTGGTCCTGCCCACGTAGACCCTTCTGACTCGAAGGTGTGATGGTATTGGCGCGAGACAAAGTCGGCGCATCTGACGTTTCGTCGCTAGTGGCAGGTACAACAGCCTCCGCTTCTTCAGTGGCACTCTTAGGAGCCCCAGAGTTGGCGTTGGCCTCGCCGACAACAGCACCATCAGTTTCTGTATCTCGCTTTCTTGATCTCGACCGGGCCCTCTTTTCTGCTGCTTCACGCAGTGCTTCCTCGGCACGAAGTTGAACCACCATCTCGGCCAGTGTTTTTCTATCGGTGTCTCGTTCCGATTCAGCAGTCTCACAACGCTGCCTCCATTCATCCATTTGCTCCTTCATGTCGCGCATCTGGCTCTCCATCTGATCGATACGAGTTTGAAGAGCAGTGGCTGTCTCCTGTGCTGTGTCGACAGCAGGAGCCGCCTCCTCAGTGGTCTCCGGTTCAGGAGTCTCAGGAACAGCCTTCTCGTCTTCTGGAACTTCAGTTACCTCGTCGGAAGATTCCATCTCTCCAGGAATAGCTGATCCGTTCATATGAACAGTAGCTGATTCCTCTAATCTCTTCGCCAACTCTTCCGCTTCCTCCCGCGCAAGCCTCTCCTTTTGCAATAGTTCTTCGAGTTCACGCATCCGTGCGGTTTGCGAATCGATATCTCGCTTGGCGTTGTTCAGTGCCTCGGTAAGCTGAACGATCTGGCTTAAATTGTCTGGGCGGACAGGCGAGTTTGGTGGGCCCGACTTGGGTCTTTCAGTTGGGCCACGCTTAAGGGAAGGAACATCAGGCTTCTCGGGGAGAGGCTGCTGTGGTGGAGGGGCGGGAGGGTCCGAGAACCGCGCTTTGGGATCGGCACGGAAGGGCGTTCCCATACCGTTCACCATAGGCTGAGGCTTAGGATGTTCCAGAGCGTCGGGCTTCTCAAGATCTTTGAGGTCGTCCTTGGATAATAAGGTATGGACGAACTGGTTAGTACGGCCCAAATCCTGTGCCTGAAGTCGGGCATTTCGCATTTCGTTCTAAATAATTAGTACTACGATTGTTATCTGCTTGGGTTTAGACATACCGCGAGCCGCTTCAAAATTTGATCGGTGGCAACAGGGGTGAGAAAGAAGGGCCGTTGTTGAGGCATCCCGTTGGGTTGCATGTTCATAACACCAACACCATTGGGCATCATTCGGCCATTGCTGGCTACTGAAGCATTACTGCCTGTACGACCTCGCATTTGCATAGGTCCAGAAGGCATCATCATGGCGCTGTTGGCGGGGTCGAGGTCGCCAAAATTCATATCCAAAACATTGTTTGATGCGCTAAGAAATCCAGCATGCTCAACCTTGGCAGCCACTTTGTGGTGAACAACAGTTTTCTGATCCTCACTAACAATGTCGATACCGAGTTCAAGATGATCAGAGGTCTGCAGCTCATGTGGTTCTGATTCGCGATTTTCTTGTGATAGACGAGTGCCGTTGACGAAAGTTCCGTTTGAAGACTTGACATCGCGAATATAGATCTTGCCATTCCGCTCCGCATATATCTCAGCGTGTTGCCTGGACAGCACTTTACTGTCGAAGAAACCGTTGGTAGGTGTCGGAATGGTTTTCTGGTTTGTTTGTCGACCTATTCGAAGGCACTCAGGAGCGAACGGAACAGCTATCGTCTTTCGCTCAAAGGTGCCATTTAGGGATAGTAGGTATAGGACCGGTTGTCCTGGGGGGATTTGTTCGGCAGTCATTGGGCGCATCATTCCCTGGGGCGACATTTGAACCTGGCCAGGACCGGCCTGTACAGGCCCATGGGCCGTCATCATGCCTTGAGCTCTACCAGCGGGCAATCGAGACATGTCTTGTTGGAAGTCCCCCTTTCCCGGGGGCCAAGCACTTTTCGGTTGGGGTCGTTTTCGAGGCGCGCCGTTCGCTGACCATTGGCTCAGATCTGTAGTCGAAGATAATGGAGTGCCATTGGTGTGGGAACCATTTGAAGCTACCGTGGTAGCAGAGGAATTGGAAGATGTTGAAGAAACAGATGACGACGAGTTGGACCGAGTGAGGGTCTTTCGCGGCGCGAACATGCCGATGCCGCCTCGGGAGTCGTCTGGATTCATTTGATGGTTCCCGTTAATCGTGCCCCATGCTGGTCGTGAGTTCGAAAAGTTTGGTGGATTTGCGACGGCAGTCATGAGGATGGTTTATGCTCAACAGGCTCCGGCCGATGAACGCAAAGGTCAAGAATATAAAGTTGCCGGATATGGAAGCGGGACGTGTGCGGCTCGCGCCTCGGGGGTTGGACGTCACTCCACTGGCAGGTTGGAGGATCAAGAGTCGAAGAGCTACGGGCTCGAGAAGAATAGTTGCAGACTTGATGAAAGGCGCTCGAAATATCAATACTTTGGGGTGGCTTAGCGTTGCTGGTGGACAAGAAAAATCGTGAGCTCGTGGCTAGGAACAGGTTTTGGCAATGAAGATTGACGATCGGCGATGACCCCGTCGGAACGGGGACGAGTAGTCAAGAGGCGAGTCGGGCCAGCGACGGCCTAGAGGATGCTCAACTCACCAAGCACGAGGATATCGCGATGTCGGAACGGGTTTCGCAGCGCAAAAATCGATGTCGATGAGGCTTAGGGCCGTGAGAGAGTTGAAGAGAGGTTGCCGTAACAGTAACAATATGGGGGAGGTCTCGCTAAGCGCTGCTTGGCGTGTTGGCGTGTTCAAATTTGGAGCCCCGGCCGGCACCTCAGCTCAGGACACGGAGTACAGAGTACAGTGGAGCACACGCCCAAAGACTCTGGCATGTGCTCACTGTTCGCATAACCACCAGCACCACGGGAAAATAGGGATGTAGGTGTCTAACACAGTCTCGCAAGCGTAGGGAAAACGTCTGAAAAAAACAATCAATGATCAAATCCCTCTTGCGAGTTGGAGCCGCGCTGTGGAGCATGATCTCGACCCACGAAGGGGACCACGTGACGACACTTTCACAGTGTAGTGTGTGTCTCGAAAGATTCTATCGACACTGTAGTCTGCCATGGTCTGTGCTTTTTGTTCCGCTCCGACTTTTCCCCGGACTCTTTACCCACTTACCCATTGAGCCAATGACAGCCAGCTCGAGTAGGTCATGATTTGAGGAAAGTCGTCGCAATTGAGCTTCATCAGGAATTGCTTTGCTTCGAGTCGTGCCATTCCAACAAACTTCGTCAGCCGCGATCGATAAGACACCACTGAGCTTCAACTCTCGAGTTTTATACATACCAACCATCTCGATTCAAAATGCCTCCCGTTGCGCCCATCAACGCTGGCCAGCATGGCCCCTCCAACATGGATAAGTGTATGCTGATATCATCGCCTCTATTGAATTGGACATTTGGTTAACGAAAATTGCAGTCAAGATGGGTGCTATGATGGGTGGAAGTACGACTTACTCCTTCTTAAGCTTCTGAGTTTGTACGGGATATTCTCTGACATCTTTACAGCTGTCGGCGTCATCATGGGCTTCGTCTTTGGTATGCCTCCTACCCACTGCTGTTTGATCCGTAACTGACGCTGGCTAGGAACCGTCAACATCTTCCGATACGGAGCCGGCCCCAACGGCATTATGAGGACTCTCGGCCAGTACATGCTCGGATCCGGTGCGACCTTTGGGTAAATCAGCCTCTCGTCCTAGCAGCTTACATCGGTGCTAACCAAGCCTCTACAGCTTCTTCATGTCCATCGGCAGCGTCATCCGATCCGACGCCGACCCCAGACTGCACGACATGTACATGCGAGCTCAGCGCAGGCCTATAATGCTGATGGCCAACCCCGCGTGGAGGAAATCATGAGAGCAGCAACAGATCATACGAGACGAGAGCAATACCCAGTCACCTTCGACAGTCACCCTGTACAGTCTGGCCTGTGACGGCCGCATTCTGTAATATACATATCAAAAACTACTCCGAAATGGACCAGTCTTATTATCAAACTATCAGATCAGACCCACAGTCGACACATTGCAGCAGTCCATTTTGCGACGGCTCAATGTCTCACGATGCGAGGTTTTTTTGTTATCCTGTCAGACACTGCATACCGCTATGTTCTCGGGGTTCAAGTGGCCCCCGGTATATGTAAATGCAGCCAAAAGATTACACAACAATTTTTGAGAGGCGGCATGCAAGTTGTGGCACTCAATATGATTCTCTCAACCGTCTAGGTTACATTTTCAAAGACAGGACATGATCGACACACCACTCCCCGTAACCGACACAGTATGTCGGCCTACCCCACGCCTGCCGATACGAGGTCATAAACATCCAGCTACGATATCCATGAGGTGGAAGCTTTGGCTGGTTAAAGTTTCCGCGCACTAACCTTTTTGGTTGATCCAATTTCCTCAATGGCGTTCAATAGCCTGGTATCTCAGCCTTTTCTGCATATTTAGCAAGCACTAAATCCTGCTTTCACACGACGCACGCGGTACATCCTATGATTGGGTTTCATAAAGCGGGCTTGCGGAATTATCCTCTTGAGGACAGCTGAGAGCTAACGCCACGTCGCACAACTTATGCATATTGAACAACATCCTGCACTAGGGAATAACTCTCTGATGAATGATTATGATGTTACATCGAGTCGACATACAATACAGAACCTCGGTTGGAGATGATCGTATACACTTGAAGCTGACATGCTGACTTAGCTAGACGCTTTCAACGTCCGTCCGGCTTACTATACAATCTAGCTGCACTTCCTAGATTGTGACTTGCCGGGTACAATAGGCGCTTTATGGCATCTGTGACCAAAATGGGGTTTGGCCGTCTTACACGCCGTTGAGTTGTCGAAACCTTGCTCAGAACCTTGCTGTTGTTGGGCTGCAGCACATTGTCACCAATGACAGGAGGCAATCCTCCAAATTCCAGATCGAGGTTACCTTTTCAATAATTACTTCATGTCACCAGTCAGATATGCTGGGGGCGCCGCCTGCGTTCAAAGGCTCAACCAACACTCGAACTGTATTTCAGGCATCCCGGATTCATGGATGTCGAGATGCGTGGTGAGCTGGCGCTAGCTTATCACGTTATGTCCTGAAGTCAATGTCAGCAGGCATACGGGTAGTGGGCAGCGTTTTTTCGTATTCCTAGTTGAGTTACTAACAGCATTGATTCCATTGATTCCATTGGACCCACTATCGATCATTTACTTGGGGATATGAACGATTCTGCCTGAAACGTCCGTCGCTGGCCGTGCGGTCTAGGACGATCATTTCCGTCGGGCGAAGATCAAGCCAAGATCTGGGTACACCCTGGTTCCGGACTACCAGATACTCAATTAGAATACGGGACGTCGAGATTAACGGGACGTGCAGATACAAGATCAACGCAGATCTCGTGTCTATTTTCCGCTTGTCTAAGGCTGAAGCAACAATAGATCATGATTCCGCCACACCCAACATCCTTACCACAACATCATCAACACTCTAAGACCCGGTGAAAGCTTAACGCACTATCTCCAATAGGACAAATCGGTTTTATCTTGCACCTTTGGCGTGCTGACCGTAATCTGGGCTTGCAGCTTGTTTGCTGCATGAGGGCCTCGCCATGTGGTTCCATCTCACCAAATTTCTCGTCTACAACACCACCACCGCCGCCGCCAACACCAACACCCTCCTGTATGGAAATCAGCTGTGCAATCTGTAAGAGGCTTGACCCATGATAACTTGCTCTAGCCTAAGGCTGACAGTATGCGATCGCCCGCCTTTCGTAGAAGAGGCTTGATCCCGCGGCTCTTCGGCACATGTCATGTCCTAGGATAGAAACGCCTCGTGTAGTGGCTGTTGGAAGATTGGAATTACCAACGGGCCCCCTCTTGAAGTGAGACCTATATAGACCAGTGCTGTTCCAGAAGAAAGAATGATTTAATCGCATTTCAGCGTTCTTCAAGATTGCCAATCCTTTAAGCCGGCTGTACAACATGGGGAACAGCAATAGCAGTCCATTCGACCTTGGGGCATTGGGACAATTGTCCCAGTTCAAGACCAATGGGTAAACCAACATCTATTAATTCTCCGATCCAATAGACTAATCTATTGATAGGGAGTCTGTATATGGCACACTGGATGCACCAGACTTGCCAACTTTTCTCACTGACAATCCTACTCCTAATGGCTACCCTTGGAGTACCATGAGTACTCGGACCAATTACTACCAAGACCATCCAAACACAGGTGTAATTCGGAAATACGAGTTTACTGTCAACCGGGGCAAAGTCGCTCCTGACGGATACGAGCTGTCCACGATTCTTGTAAACGGACAATTTCCTGCTCCTCTTATTGAAGCCAATTGGGGTGACACCATTCAAGTCACTGTCCACAATGATATTGACGACGAAGGTCTATCTCTACACTGGCATGGTTTGCTCCAGAAGGGAACACCGTGGGAAGATGGCGTTCCTGGCGTAACCCAGTGTCCCATCCCACCTGGAAAGAGCTTTACGTACCAATTCATAGCTGATCTGTACGGTACTACCTGGTACCACTCTCACTACTCTGCTCAATACTCGGCTGGGCTGTTCGGTCCACTCGTTATATATGGTCCTCAAGAAACGAAAGACTATGATATCGACCTTGGCCCTGTCCTGCTGAGTGACTGGTACCACAAAGAGTACCTGGACCTCGTGGAAGAGATCATGAAACCTGGCGCCCCTGGAATTGTATTTTCCGACAGCAATCTCATCAATGGAAAAATGAACTTCAACTGTTCCAGTGTCCCACCGGGGGACGATGCACCCTGCAAGAACAATGCTGGAATCTCCAAGTTTCGCTTCAAGCGTGGTAAAAGGCACCGCCTCCGCCTCATCAACACGAGTGGAGAAGCTATCCAGCGTTTCTCCATTGATGGACATAAAATGAAGGTTATCGCCAACGATTTTGTTCCAGTTGAGCCCTACGACACAAAAGTGGTTACTCTTGGTGTTGGTCAGCGCACAGATGTTATTGTCAAAGCCAACGGCCTACTAGACTCGTATTGGATGCGCAGCAACATTTCTGCCAACTGCAGTCTAAGCCATGCTCCTGATGCTCTCGCAGCGATCTACTACGACAATTCAAACCAGAAGAAGCCACCGAAATCACAGGCATGGGATATTCCCGATCCAGCAACTTGTGCCAACGACGATCTGAGCACTACAGTGCCTCTGTTGAAGCTGCCTCTACCTCCGGCTGACAAGACTTTCAATTTTGAGATAGATTCCTTCAGGAACGAGAGTAATGTTACTCTTTGGTCGTTTGGAGGCGTGGCTGCAAGGACAAACTACAACAGTCCAACACTCCTGCTGAGCAAGCTGGGTAACCATACCTTCAAGGATGAGTGGAACGTGAAGAATACTGGAAAGGCGAAAAGCGTGAGAGTGGTTGTTGACAACAAGACGCCTGTCGCGTGAGTCCCGACAAGAATTAGAGTTTGATACAATTGCTGACTTCAGATCCCGCTCAGACACCCAATCCACTTACACGGCTTCAACATGTATGTCCTACACGAAGGACCAGGCTCTTGGGACGGCACAATAATCCGGAAAGACAACCCTCAACGGCGCGACGTCGTTCAGATTCGGGGCAAAGGACATCTCGTGATCCAATTCGACGCCGGAGATAACCCAGGTTCGCCCCCCCTCCCCCTGACTCAGCCTTATGATCTTCCCCTCCTTTGGTTACATCGTGCTGACATACACTCACAGGCGTATGGCCGTTCCACTGTCACATCGCGTGGCACGTCTCGGCAGGATTTTTCTCGCAGTTTCTCACGAATCCAGATAAGGTCGAGAAGTTACGAATACCGAACGTGGTGGCTGAGACCTGTCGGCAGTGGGGAACTTGGACGGATTCGAATATACCGGTGCAGATCGACAGCGGACTGTAAGCTGATATGACTCCTGATTTTGTGGCGGTATCGTTTGTTTCTTATCATTTTGGTAAGGGCGGCGTCTGTATGTACGATGGGGCTGAGGTAATACTCATCTAGTATGAGTGTTGGGTATACTTTCTTGTATATACTTTTGGGCAATCTCATAGCCACATGCTATCTCACATAGGTCTTGTTAACTTCATGAAACGTTTCTTTAGACTGACTGTCGCATTGACCTCGGCCAATATAGACCATCTATGTAACCATACCCATATCCCATCGCATATCGTCATGACCTAACATAAGAAACTCATCTAGTCGTTCGCCATCAGTGTAGGATGACAGTATATCGTAGCTCTTTACTCCAACAACACCATTTTTGTGTATGTGCGTGCATGTATCTTATATGCAGCATTTGCTGTAAATCATGTCCTTTCAAGCCTGGACTATTTCTCTTCTTTGATAGGAGCTGGCTCTGTTGACGCATTCTCGTCTTTTGTGGGTTCGTCTTTTGTGGGTTCGTCTTTTGGCGCTTCTGCTTGTGTGGGCTTTTCCCTAGGTGGTTGCGGCTTGGGCGGCTCTGTGACCGGAGATTCTGTTTTGGCTGGCTCGGCCTCGGTTTTCTCATGCTCAAGCTTCGGTTGCTCTGTCTTGGGTGGTTCCTTAACATCATCTGTTGCTGATGCGAGAGTTAAAGCAGCTGCGGGCTCTTGCTTTTGACCCTCGTCCTTGGTCTGCTCTACTGGCTCGTCATTTGAAGCGGCGTCTTGCTTCACCTCTTCCTTGATGTCCACCTTGGCATCGTCCTTACCCTCATCATCTTGAATAACAACAGCCTCAACCTCAGCTGCCAAGCGCTCAACTTCGTCTTGTACCTCGTCCTTTTCTCTACCGCTGAGTTGTCTGTCCGCCTCAGCGTCACCCACAATCTGTCTCCACGTCCTTTCAAGCTCGTCGCGCCAGCCAAGCTCATCCGCAAACTTTCGGATACCGGCATCACAGTCGCCCAGCTGGATGACATCGTCGGATCTACTGCCGAGCTGGCCGACCCGCTCCATGTTGAAGAGTACACGAGGTTTACCCTCCTGCGCCATACCTGGGAGGGCGGCGAAGGGGTAGACAGACAAGCTGGTGCCCACAACCAAGACCAGGTCCGCCATGGCTACTTGATATGTGTTGTTGTCGAATGCTTTGGGGAGAGCTTCACCGAAGAAGACAATGTCTGGCTTGACGAGACCCTTGCAGCCTTCCTTGTCGCAATGAGGGACCTTGCCTCCAAACACGTGCTCCTTCATCTTATCATCAGGATACTCTTCCTTGCACTCGATGCAGCGCTGCGTCGCAAAACTGCCATGCGCTTCAATGATCTTGTCGGAAGGTACTCCGGCTACGCGCTCGAGACAGTCAATGTTCTGTGTAAAGAGCATCTGGAGGAGGCCCTTACGGGCGAGAAGGGCGATGAAGGCATGCGAGACGGTCGGGTGGAATTTTCCTGGGTACAACTCGTTTGCTAGAACGTAGAAGGGCTCGGGGTGCTCGCGAAAGTAGGAGATGTCGAAGACGGCTTCGGCGTAGGGCAGATTGAGACGGGCTAGGTTTGCGTAAAGACCTGTTCCAGGCGTTCGAAAGTCGGGGACTAACAGTCCAATTAGATACAATTGAGGTCTAAATTAAGATTTATTGACATACTTCCAGCAGCAGTTGAGATACCAGCGCCAGTCAAGACGACAATTCGCTTGTCACGACCCGTCTTGATGTACTCTGCGACAGCAGCCAGGCTCCGCTCAGTGAGGGACACGGGCGGGCCGGCGTAGCTGAACGAGGACTCTTCCTGACCCATTTTGCGAGAAAGCCAACGAGGGACACGGGGTCCAGGCTTGTTCTTATTTCGGCGTCTTCGACCTATTTTGGCGACGGTAAAAGTAAAAAGATTGGGCTTTTACTTTTGAGGATGGCGCATACAAAATTGTGTTTGCGAATGGATGAAGATGCAGTGTCAAGGTGGGGGTTTTTGGATTTACATCATGTTTGAGGTGGGCTTTTTCTTTCCAGCGCTTATCGATAAGGATGTAAGTGAGATGTCTACCTACAAGGCAACAGAATCCTGCGGGAGGCTTAGACAAGGCCTTATCACGAATAATGATTGGATCCATTGTTTCAAGGTTCAGCATATGCAGCGTCATACATAATCGTAACCTCCAAGTAGAGTCATTAGGTATCATCTTTGCCAGCATCATGATTGGGTCATCACAAGGCACCAACCAGCCAGCCTTGCAAGGCTCAAGACATCCATGTCAGAAATTCAACAATATGCGATTCGAATATTGCCTCCATGACGACAAAAGCCTTGTCAGGTCTATAAACGAAAGTGATAACGAGTCAATCAACCCGCCCGCTCCCTGATGACAAAATCCCAGGCCCATCCAAGCCCAACCCAGTCCAGTCCAGTCCTGTACGTCAACGCCTAGCAATGCCAAAATTCCCGACGCCCATTCTCGTCTTCCCGCATGACTCAGCTTAATTCAACTCGAACTCAGCCATGGCGTTCCCGCGCCGCGGCGAACTGCTCTTCCTGTAGACGGGCAAGCTCGTCCATGGACATGCCACTGTTGGCAAACTTGTCTGCCTTCTTCTCTCGGCCCTAGAAACGGTCAGCATGTGGAAAATGTGGATTAGCCAGAGCAAACGCACCTTTTGAACCTCTTTGTGCTCAGCTGCTGCCTCAAGAACGGCGGGGACCATATCGGTGAAGCCTAGTTGCTCGAGAGCCTTGGTGATGTGATCGCAAGCGATGGTCTTCTTTGCCTCCTTCTCAGAGATTTCGTTTGCCTCTGATGAAATAAGGGTGATGAACTCGACGCAACATTCTATGAGGAGATCTCGAGCTTCCTTGGCAAAGGCAACGCCTTGTGATGAGGGCAGAATTTCTGACACAATCTTTTGAACAGTAGCTAGAACAACGTTAGCGCACGACTCTTTAGGGGCAGCTTCTGGCGACATACCTTTGGGAAGCGACAAATCGTCGTTGCCTGTAAGAAGAGATGGTTAGCCAAGTCTTGGGTGGTGAGTGAACAGCAGACCCAGTGTTCCTGCGTCGTACTTGAGCCAGTACTTAGTCGATGCTGGCAGAGGCATAATGAAATGGAAGTAATAACAAGATATGAGGGGGATGTAGTAAATTGTACGTTAAATTTGATAGATAAGATGGAAGAGGTGATGTGGAAGAGTGTCGCTGGATCTTCGTTGAGTGTAAATAATGAAGTGATGAAAATATTCCAGAGAGCAATATCATGTTGAAGCCTCTGTTTAAATACTAAGAAGGCGAGTGACTGTGATTCACTGGGTTGAGGTTCGGTTCTCAACTCATGATGACCATCACGACAATGAATCACTGTCATAAAGGCTGAAGTAGTGTGTACAAGATGGACGAGAAGCACAAAAACAAACAACCCAGCAAAAAGTCAGAATGAAAGCCTTACCTCCAAACTCGTGATCAGACATGTTTTCGACAGACTAGAAACCAGTGAATCGGTGTGGTGGTGAAAGGTGTTTGTGGGAGTTGGCGTATATGGAGGTGTAGAGATGTAGGTATACACCAAATGCGACGCGCTCGTTAGATGTCGGTGACTGGCGGAGTACAGCGCGATGACAAGGCTTAGCAAGCAGAAAAAAATAGAGGAAAAATTTCCAAGCACAAACAAAGTGTCTTGTTATGTCGTTGTCCGTTGCAAGGCTTGTCTGTTTGTGCAGTGTTGTTTGGTTGCCGTGTATTATATCTCGTTCACGAACTTCAAATGCGATCTCAAGCTGAGGGAGACGGATGGTTACTCAGGCCCATGAGTGGTGGGGCAAGCCTCTTTTGTATCTGAGAGCTGCTGTCCGTTTTTGCGCCGCGCTTGAGGCTTGACTCCACCTGGCATTTGCTCTGTAGCATTCAAGCCTCAGGTCCCAAGGTTTTAGCGCATCTTCCAGCCACACCCGGGCGCGTCTTTTCTAGTGCACGGGCCTCTTCTGCAGGTATTTTAGAATTTCCATCTTCCTAATTTTTCTCTTCTCCTCATACACATTCCTCTTCTCTTCTTTATTTCACCATGCCAAAGCGCCCAGTCTGAGCCATGGCTATCGCCCTGGCCGTGCCTCATGCGCCTTGCCAGCTTGCTATACCTCGAAAGCAATAGCTTTGTGCTCTACTTTCACAGGAATGCAGCCGCCAATTCATTGGGTAAGTCTCTCTTTGTTCTCTACATACCACATCGCATGAAGAGATATGTTGTCGCCCCAGGCTTAGGAGGTCCGACAAGCCTCCTGTGCTGATTGACATCGTCCTGTGCCAAATGGACAGAACTGATTGATCCCAAACATCTTCGTTTTAATATTCGAGCCATTTAGACTTGATCAATAGCTAACGAACGAAAAGTCTAGGCTGCGCTTTGCTCCATGCTGTAAGAGGCCCTTCCAGCAAACCCCTCCCCTTCGACACGCCGTGATGCACTTTGCTATCTGGTACTATCAAATACCGACTCTCATGACGGATAAAAACGATAGCCTGAGCGCATTTCGATCGCACGCTCGCTTTGAACAACATGTTGGAACATGGAGCTAACATGCGACAAGGCAGCTGCCTCGAGTATCACGTCTGGGGACGCGGATGTTTGTGACAACTGAGCAACAGGTAAGAACAAATTTTTACTCTTTTTTTAACCTGCACTTTCAAATGCTGTGATGAAGAAACTTACATTCCATGCTAAATCCGAATGTCTATGTGGAGCAAACTAAGAGCTTTTCATCTTTCGACTGACTTGCATTTGTCTTTCTACCTTTTGTCTATCTGCATCATTGTAAAGACATTAAGCTAACATTGCTTGAGATATCCAGGTGTTTCTTGTCCTCTATACTCTCTTTCGCGCCTATTCTTGGTACGCCTCAACCTCTGGTGAGTTCCATCTGCATAACTGTTAGCCGTCGATCCCACAGCATAGCATGTCGTGAAACGTACGAGAAGAATTTTCCACTCAAGTCCTTGAGCGGGTCTGCAACAAACTTGGCCATAACATGTCCAGGTTGCTCGGGCTTGAGCAAGGTTCCCTTCTCCTTGGCTTCGACGAAAGAGTCGTATTGTGCCTTGTTCATGGATTCTTTGCCCTCGGCCCTGAGGACGCCTTGCATCCCGGTGTCTACACGACCTGGTGCAATAGCAACACTTGTAATATCAGTCTCCTCGAGGGCAATGTGAGCCGAAATGGAGTTGTAGACAGCCTTTGATGAACCGTAGCTTGACCATGCCGCGTACTGCTTGGTTGCAGCTCCTGACGACACCCACACGATGCATCCCTTAGACTTGCGTAGTTCTTGGATTGCAGCTTGGGCCTGTGTCTGTCAGCGTTGTCCACGATGTGAATATGTAGATGACCGAGGTGAAGGTCTAGTTACCAAAGCAATGCCGCTGAAGACATTGATGTCATAAATCTTCTTCCATTCTTCCAAGGTTGTGTCTGCGAATTTCTTTGGCGCCAGGATGCCATGGTTGACGACCAGACCGTCAACCTTGCCAAAGGAGGAAACGGCGAGGTCTACCAACTTGGTAGGCAGCTACGTAACGTCTGTCAGTCTCAGCATTCTTCAGAGCATGTCAATTAAATTGCATACTTGAGGCTCAACAATGTCTCCAGCAATGAACTGAACTTGGTCGGGATGCGATTTCTTCAAGCCCTCCAGAGGCTCTGATGATCGAGCCGTGATAACGACCTTGTGGGATTGACTGAGGAGATAGCGGGCAACGGCAGCGCCAAGGCCTTTGCTGGCTCCTGTAACAATGAATACTTTAGAGGCCATGATTAAAGATCTGCTGTGCAACCGAGTCTTTGTTGAAGTTGGAGAAAAGTTGGAACTGAGATGAGCGGTGGTGACTGGATAGCTTTTACTGAAGCTTCAAGAGAGTGGGGGTTTATTGGAGATGGATCAATATGGTGGCGGGGTCAATTTTGGAGCTTCCCTTCAATTCGACCTACCCTGTATCTTTGTCACCCACGTCATCGGTTGCTTTCTTGGTAATAACCTACATCAGCTGAGGTTCTTTGTTCCTCTGTTGGATAGACAAGCATCTAATCTTAATATTTCTCTCGACCCGATGGCTTCAACAGTAATCGTTGGAAGTGGCATTATCGGCATCGCAACCGCGTATTACCTCGCCGAGCATCAACCAGGCTCGACTATCCACCTTGTTGACTCATCAACCAAGCTCTTCGCCTCAGCGTCGGGATACGCCGGCGGTTTTGTTGCGAGAGATTGGTTTCAACCAGATCTTGCATCTTTGGGGGCTCTCAGCTTCGACGAGCATGAGAAGTTGGCGAAGCAGTATGATGGACGTGAGAAGTGGTTGTACTCCAAGTCTGTCACTGTGAATTATGAACCGCCAAGGAGGAAATCCAAGGGCTCTGGAGGGCAAGATTGGTTACGGGATGGAGATAGCCGGATAGATCTGGTAGAGGAGAGGGGTGAGGTTAAGGATAAGAATAGTCCGCCCTGGTTGAGACGTGTCAAGGGTGATGCTCTCAGTCTGGTTGATGGTGGTGAAGGAACGGCCGTTCTGTAAGTCACCACGGTTTGTGAAGTGAATATGTCACTGACATGAATCATATTAGTGACCCCCTCAGACTTTGCCAGTTCCTCCTTGACCGGTGTCGGGCAGCGGGCGTCCGGATATATAATCCTGCTGTCATACTAAACGTAGGCGCCGACTGCCACGACGAACTATCATATGTCCGCATCGGCTATACGGACTGTTCTTCAGAAACACATATCCCAGCTACGCGGGTACTCGTCTGTGCTGGAGCATGGACACCTAGCGTCTTGGAGTCCATGTTTCCTGGGTCACATATTAACATACCTGTGGTGAGTCTTGCGGGTCACTCGCTTGTTGTGCGGAATCCTGGGGATTCAGGCGATACATTCCATTCGGTATACTGTAGCATGGATACTTTCTCACCAGAGATCTATGCTCGGCCAAATGGACATATATGGCTGGGTGGCGTCAATGCATCTATCCGATTACCACCTCTAGCAACAGGTGCGAGGCCGATAGATGCGTCGCTTGAGAAGTTAAAAGATCTGGCAAGGCAGATTATCGAGACTGAGGGTGAGGAGCTGGAAGTTATACGGACAGGGCTATGTTTTCGACCTGTGTCAGAGCGGGGAACGCCTTATATTACACGGATAGAGGATGTAGACCTACGGCAGGGTTACAGGACAAGGAAGGGAAGAGATGGGGGTGTTTACGTCGCGACGGGGCATGGACCGTGGGGCATCAGTTTGTCATTGGGATCAGGCAAGGTGATGGCAGAGATGATGCAGGGGAGGGAACTGAGCGCGGACGTGAGTGAATTGGGATATTGGCCGTGATGAGAGAAGGTCATCGGCAAACAAAGTTAGATAACAATACCCATGTAATAAAATGTAAGCATCGAACTTGACAGCGTTTAAACTTGAGTGTATTCTCTATTTGACGAGACGGTCTCGAAGCCTCTCGATATCTTCACTTCCAGCCCTACAGCATCCGCCAACCAGAATGGTAGGCCACTTTCCTCGAGTTTCCGTATCCCTGACGATAGTTTCAAGCTGTTCTTCCCAAGATGAGCGCTTCTGGGTCTGAACGCCATCCGGCATTTCCCACTTTTGCGTAGTTGTGTTATAGACTTCTCCATTTGTACCGTCGGGGTACAGGACCAGAGCAGGCCACTCAGAGATACGGCTTTGCTGAACCATGTTTGCAACAGTACGCTCGAAAATTTGCAAAAGTTGGTCTAGCTTCTCAGCCTTGGTGCAGTTAATGCCGATGCCCCAGGGTACGTTGGCTGACACCTTGGGGTCCAACATGGCCTCAACGGCGGCTTCGATAGAACTGCCATCAGGAAGTCGCAGATCTTTCTCTGGCGAAAGACATGCAGTCCAGTATGGGAGATGAGAGAGCGCTGGCGTTGCGGCAAGAGCCTTGCGCATGGCGATAATCTCGTCTACGCGGGGAATAGTCTCAAGAGCAACATAGCTCACACGCTTCTGCATCTCAGAAACCTCGGCAAACACGCTTAGGCGCTCACGATGCCATGCTTCCAAGTCAGCTTGAGAATCGTGCTCGGCATCGTATTTCCCGCTGTACTCTTGGCCTGGTATCATGCAGGCTCCATACGGTCCAATGCTGAGAGCGACATTGCCATTATCTCCCACAGCGCGCTGGGCGACGCTGACTGCGTCGTCTAGGAAGCGCGGAACAGTCTCACGAGAAATTCCTTCAGGGAAATCCTCAGTGCGAGTATCAGCGAAACCGTGCAGGGAGACTTGGTATGTTGCTGTGAGGAGCACGTCAACGGGGACTGCGCCGAAGTCGCTCTGGCATGATTGGAGAGTGAGTTGGTCGGCGACAAGGAGATGGGAGGACCAGAGAGGCGTTGAGCGTGAGAACGTGATGGAGTATTTAGACTCGAGAGATGTACCGAGGCCACCGTCGAGAATGAGGATTTTGGACGGCATTTTGATCAGAGTATCTTCAGATAGGCGGGGTTGAGATTGAGTTTGAAATGCCCCCCTCAAAAGTGAAAATTAGTGGATAACCTCACGTTTATCATGACTTAGAGCGGGAATAATGCATTGGATCTTTTATATTGCCGAATATCACGAACTATGATGAAACATATGGGGCGATTGTTTCTGATTCGGACTATGACTGTGATGTTGTTACTCTTCTCTAATGTCAACTTTATGCTTGCCAGGCTAACTTAGGCATTGCTATCATACACGCAAGCCCTATTCAGGGCCCAGCTATATGCCGTGATTTATGAACAATTGCCAAACATCTTATTGCTTCACACGATGAACATCCATGTGTTTATTTAATCATTATGGTTACAAGCCAAAGCCTCTTTGAAACGTGCGAGCATGTTCGCCAGGCTGTTCAAGGCCAGCCTGTGCATCAAATCATGCGACAGAGAGCAAACGGCCACCAAAGGAATCCATCAGAACATAATCAGAGGTGAACATAGGATTTGTATGAGAGTTCGTCTCGAGGTAGGCTGACGAGACTGCAGTTGTTCAGCTCTGACAGCTTGGCATTGAACAATGCTGGGTGTTATTAACATGTTCTACTTACTTACCGAACAAGCGATGAACACTATTCGCAGAACCAGTCATTGTTCAGCTTTCAGTGAATTAAATAGGTAAAGACGCACAGTGAATGGCATATTTATAAATTGTGTCTGCCGTCCTGGGCCTTCGACTTCATCTTCAGTCCCCTCTTCTTCGTCTTTATTCGAGAGCAGCATAGACTCCTGCAGAGAATTATCAACCCATCACTTGAGTTTATTTTTCTCTTTTTCTAAAACTAATCCAAAACCTTGCAGAATGCCTTCACGAACTCCCTCTCTTCGTCGTACGCCCAGAGCCCCCCTCCAGCTAACCATTGGCGTCTGCACACCAATTATGGAAGACAAACCCAGTCACTGGATTCTCATGCTCGCAGAGAGAGACGCCGAGTATGCTACCTGGTATCGTGTAATTGGCGGTCCCGGCCTGGCTAGCCCTTGGAAGCTTGATATCTCCGAAGGCAGGCTGAACAGCTGGTCGGTCAACAATCGCTACTACGTCGCGGAGATACCCGCCAAGCACAGAAGAAAGGTCAAGGCTTCGGCTAAGAAGGTTCCCGGTAGGTTCTGTCAGGGCTGGGTGGTTGATGTGATTGGCGATCTGGAGAAGGACTTCGTTGTCCCTGTGGGCACACAGAACGATATTGCTAAGCTTATGGAGGCGGATCCTTACTATGGTGATGCGCCGCCGAAGGTCGAGAAGCGTCAATATCTGCACGAGTATTTCGATGCTAAGAAGATGTTTGACTGGATTGAGAAGCATCGCTTCACTAAGCTTCTTTCGCCCTACTGATTTAACATTCGGAGGTGGTTCAAGTCTCACGGCGCTGGTAGTCGTGGGTGCTGAACTTGACCGACCCGCATGCAATTGGAGTCTCTGCCTATGCTGAGAGTTAGTGGCAAGTATTGGTGCACATCATGACTCCCGTTAAGAGATATCTTGGAGCCTCAACGAGAAATAGATACAGATTGAGATAGGTGAATTCGTAACTATGAGACAGAATATTCAATACTTTCCATGAACGAGTCAACAAGGTGACTACACGTGAAACAGTAACTCAGTAGCAGATATATATGCATTTGACACAAGACTGGACTTTGTAAACTGAGCGTTCAACATGATTGTTTACTGACCCGTGTAAGCCATGCCTGTAGCCCATTTGACTGCTCCGTGACAAAGCTGCAAGAAGACGAATTGGTCAAGCGGTAGATAAGAGACTCCTCCCTTTCTGCCGCGGAAAAGTCTCATGTGGAAACGAAGCTGAATTTGGATAGAGGCGTAAGAAGGAATGGAGAGGATGGACTTTGTAGATCATGGCTTGTTTATCGCACTTTATCAGCAAAGATCTGCGGTCATCCGTTGTTGAACACATCACCACCAATTTGCCTCAAAGCTGTAGACGACCCTCTATATACAGACGTTAATGGGAGGTCCATTGACCGATCCTAGTTTTATTGTATCTTCTTCGCGTATTAATTCTTTGGGCCATGGATGTTTTTGAGAGGGAGCTGAGATCTTAATCCGACAGCCCGCCGCGAATTAAGGTCAAGCTAGCTATTCCGAGCTTCAGCTTATCTTGACATCCACCAATGACTAGACAGTATCGCCCGTGCTTGTGCTTTGCTGGCGCCACCGCTCAGCTGTAACTGGTTCGATTTACGGGACAAGCTCATTTAAGGTTGGCGTACGTCAGGGCCATCGTAGCTGAAACAGGGCACATTTCTCGGCTTGTGATGACGGTGGTTAAATACTGGGGGAGCTCCCGTTCCAACGTCATCGGCCCGTCTACCTTTACCTTTAATCCACCATAAGCCGTGATGGACTTTTCCGATTTCGAGGTTATTGACCCAATTGCCGAGTTCGGCCATGAAAGTAGCGACGACGAGGACGCGCAATATGCGCCTGCACCGCATCTTCAGGGTGGACATCCTCCGTGGCAGGGCCACGAGGGCAAGCTAGTCGGTGTTGTTGACATGGGGAGGTGAGCTACTATCCATCAGCAAGACCGGGACAAATGGACTAACGGCTCTGAATACTATTAGCAATGGCATTCGACTCTCCATATCCGATCTCTCAAACCCATTGGCTCGAATGCTCCCGACCGTTTACCAATACCGCGCCTCCATCTCGCTCTACGACTCTCAATATGACCCCGAGACTGGCGAGCAGATCCCCATTCCCGACGATGTTATTGAAGATGTCGTCTCTGTCCTGAGCAGATTCACTGTTATATGCGACGACTTTGGCTGTAAAAAGAACAATATTCATGTTATCGCGACAGAAGCGACGCGTGCGGCACTCAACTCTAAGCAGTTCTTGTCCGCTATCAAGGACAAGACGGGCTTGACAGTTGAGCTTCTCCCCAAGGAGGAGGAAGGCCAAATTGGTGCTCTTGGTATCGCCAGCGGCTTCTCCACTATGGAAGGACTGGTAATGGACCTGGGAGGTGGCAGCACTCAGATTACCTGGATGCTTAGCCAGGACGGCCAAGTCCGCATCAGCCCTAAAGGAAGCTTCAGTTTCCCTTATGGTGCGGCTGCTCTGACCAAAAAGCTCCACGACCTTCGCGAAGGCAAAAAGAAGGATGAGGCCGACGCTGCTGTCAAGGCCTTTGAGCAGGAAATGATTTCCAACTTCAAAGACGCTTACAACAACCTCCAGATTCCCGAAGAAATGCGTGAAAGGGCCAAGAGCGAAGGCGGATACCGCATCTACCTCTCTGGGGGTGGCTTCAGAGGCTGGGGTTATTTGCTTCTGTACCTCAACCAGACCGATGGCAGTTATTACCCCATTTCCATCATCAACGGCTACACAGCCAAGCGCAAGCAATTTGAAGATACAGAGGCCCTCAAGCATGTCGCACATGCCGCCAAGGACATCTTCCGTGTCTCTGATAGAAGACGATCTCAGGTTCCTGCAGTCGCATTCCTTGTTAATGTACTTTCCGAGTCCATTCCCGGTGGTATTAGGGAAGCACACTTTTGCCAAGGCGGCGTTAGAGAGGGATTTCTCTTCCGCCAATTGTCCCCATCCATTCGAGCTCAATCTCCTTTGGAAGTGGCCACAGGATACTTCGCACCAGGTTCGCGACACTTGATTCAGCAGTTGCTCAAGAACGCAATCCCGAAACCTTCAAAGAAGAAGGAATTCCCCGAGGAATTTGGCGAGCCTGTGGTGGACTCGTTCGCAAACTCCATGTACTTGCACATGTTTATGTCTAAGGAGACTGCTTCGACAACCGCGCTGTATTCGACCAGCGTGGGCAATATGTCTGCGATCCACGGCGTTTCACACCAGGACCGAGCAAGGCTGGCCTTAATGCTCGAGTCTAGGTACGGTGGTGAACTGCCTCCGCGAGAGACAGAATTCCGAAAGTCTCTCCAAGAAATGCTTACGCCTGAGGAAGTCTGGTGGGCTTCTTACCTTGGCAGAGTAGGACAGTTGATCACTGCGCTCTATCCTGCCGGCAAGATTCACAAGTCGAAGCCTCGCGTGGTCTTTACTACTCAGTGGTCATACACTCTGGGTAAGAAGAAGAACAAGGAGGGTCTATTGTTGACTATTTCGGTGCAGAAGACCAAGGACGACCCAGCAAGGACAAAGGAGACGGTAAAGGAAGCAGCTAGCGATGTGGAAAAGATCGGAAAGAAGAAGAACTGGATTGGAGATGATGAGCCTTGGGGAATGAAGGTCAAGGTTAGGGTTGTGGAGGAGGGTATTTTGTCTGAGTCGACTGATGAATAGGGTGCTACAAGACACTTGGGATTGTGATACTGGGTTGGATAATTTACGACACGGGTGACAAGGAAACGGACAAACTGTATGCTGACATGAAGTAACTGATACTGGAAGAGAATGCAAGTGCGGATTTTATTATTCTCGTTTACCGTCGTTACCTTACTCATTGTAGGCTCATTGCTACTCAAGCAGCCATCGCATGCCCTGAAGTAGATCATCCAACCACCTCTTGGACACAGGCAGATCAGGACAAGTTGTCCAAAAGCCATGGGGTAGTCCTGAGTAGATGTGCGACTTTGTAGACAACCCAGCTTCTTGAAGCAACTGATCAAGAAGAATGGCTTCATCTCGTCGCGGATCCCAACCACAGATTGCGAGATAGGCTTTCTTTGCAACATCTGCATGAGAGTCAAACAGCAGAGGCGATAGGCGCTTGTCCCCTGGAGGAGCACCATACAGTCCTATCCATATTGTCAGTTTATGTTCAGAGCCTCGAGCTTGAGAGGTAAGTACCTGCAAAGTAGTCGATCGACTTCCTAGTGAGACCAGGCGCATCATCGACCTCGTCGACGCTTAGAATGCGATCCAGATACTTCTCGGGTCTCACATCTGGATGACAGAAGCTACCAGCGAGGAAGACAATGCCAGTAATCTTTGGCGAAAGTCCCTCGTCACGGGCGAAGTGTGAGATTCCGGCTGTGAAGTTTGCGCCGGCTGATGTTCCGCCGAGGATGAAGCCTTTGGACAGATCTGTGTTGAGCTTGGTCTGACCCTGCGACGACGCAGCCTAAGGTGTATTGTCAGAAAACACCTCTGCAGCGTAACGTCCTACTGTCTTACCCAGCGAACTACGTCGAAGCTATCCTCAAAGCCAACCGGGAATTTGTGCTCGGGAGCAAGTCGATACTCGACGTTTACCACAACAATCGGCAACTCTAGTGCGATTGCACGACAGGTCGAGTCATCTGTTTCGAGGCCACCTGTGACATAACCACCGCCGTGCATGTAAATGAACAGAGGAAGAGCATCGTCACGGTTGGTAGTTCGGCGATAGATGCGGAGTGTGATGGGAGTGTTGTCGCGCACCGGTACATCCAGCTCAATGATGTCGAGACTTTCCTGTGGAGTGATAGGATTGTGGTCTCGTTTCATTCCCAGGCTCCTCTTCGTACCTGGTGGCAGGTTGTTGGGGAACTATTGAACGTCAGCAGCGATATCATGAAGTTCTGATGTACTTTCTTACATCCACCCATTCGGGATTGGGTGTTGCGTGATGTCGGTACTCGGCCATTTTGTAAACATCTAAGGTGTAAGCGACACAATAATTCCCTAAGAATGAGAGTGAGGCTGGGTGAGGACCGCACTTAAATGTTGACAAAGGGAGAGCGGCCGATCCTTTCCACTCTTTCACGAACCACGCAGAGCTAGTTACCCGACGATCCATCCGTGAGGGTCCGAAGTCTTGGCTCAATTGAAAGATTATCTTATCAGATCCAACTGTCACAGTAAGCTCGTCTAGCATCCTTCTCTGAACATCCACTTTAGGTATAGCACACAGGGACCTTTGATCGCTATTGGGGCCACACATCTTTGTCATTGAGTTACCTATGTTAAGATCTGTGAGGTCTTCTCTAATTACTGATCATCAGCCTTGCCCACCTTCTCATCCGCGTCATGTTTCATGAATGATGCCTTCTCCAAACCATCTGCTTGAACCTTCCAAATATTTCTCCCCATAGCTATAAACTTCTCTCCAAATGCCTCAAGTGCTTCCTGCAGAACGTTGCCGGTCACCTGATGCATCTTCGCATTTTCCCCATCCGTTCCAAAAGTTGCAATCTTGTACCGCTGTTTCCATGACTGAACCATTTCCTTGGCAAATGGGCTGTCAGCTTGGATATTCTTAGCCACGAGGTAGAATGACGATCTGATCCTGTGAGTCCTGTGGTGTTTGAAAAGCTGAACGGTCGAAAACTTGCTGAACTGATGGATCAAGTCAAAACATCTCCAACTGTCGAGCTTATGCTCTAGCATCACCATCGTACCCCCGCTGTTGAGATGTTCTAGTCCAAGAGCAAGTTGTACAAGCGCAAGGCGAAAAGGGTCACGGTGCTCTCGCCACTCTGGGCGTTGATGCGTACGTAAGACTGCACTAGCGCAGAAGACAAGGTCAAACTTCTCATCCTCCTTGAATACTTTGGTGAACAAGAAGTCGTGGGGACCAGGAAAGTCTACGGGTACATCGTCCTTGGCGATGCCCATATCGGCTGCCAGTGTTGTGATATCGCGAAACTCCACGTTGACGCCTTTGTTGATCAGTCTCACTTCGTAGCCTCCGCTCTCGACAGGGAAACTCATGGCTCTTACTCGAACGAAAGGTTTGTGGGCCAAAACTTTGTCAACAAAGCCTCCTGGAACCACGCACATGTCCAGTAAAGCAGGATCGCGGAGGCCAGCCAGATTCAAAGCACCAGTCGCTTTATTGAGATCTTTTGCGATGGTCTGCATCATAGTATAGAAGTATCGATTTTTCTTCTCGCTAGCGGTATCTGCATTTTGTCGTTGCTTCTTGAAGTGGTTGTCGCCTTCAGCGCTTTCCCAGCCCTATTCTGGGAATCAGCTACGATATATGCTACTGTTTTGATTGTTGTAGCATCTGAAAACATCAAACTGATTTACCAAGTGAGGGCGTACCTTTTGTCTCAGTTCTTGAAGACGACGAAACTCCTCCACATTGTTCACGAGATAATCACGAACTGACTCATTGGGGCTTCGCTCGACTTCTAGGTTTTCACGATCAACATTCAAAGGCTCTTGGGCCTGGTAAGATGTCTGAGATGCAGGCTGCACCTCCTCAAGGTTGTTAACCTTAATATCAGGTGCAGAAGACATGTTGATGATGACTAACGGAAGATATGCTGTAAAGCGCTAAGGACTGATAAACGTAAGGGAGAAGAAAAGAGAGATAAAGCATCTACTTATACTGACACTTGTCTAGGCTAAGAACGAAACCAAACGAGGTGACATAACACTAATGAGCGTTTGCCTAGTTTGTTACACTTTGTGCGTTGACTACTCAACCAACAGGCGAAGTTGGTACCAGACGTTGGTGTTTGCTAGAAATGCGGCAGGCCTCCAGCATAAAGACCACCCTCGATCTTTGAGGAAAGCTTTTCTATCTGTAGACATAGCAGGATATGAATCTAGATGTCTCTGTTTCTCTTCTACATATAATTCCAAGTTAATATTGCTTCACTTAAGTCCATCGAAGCGTATTCTGAGATGTTCCAAATGAAAAAAAAAAAAAAAAAAAAAAAAGCTTCATCGAGTATGCTCAAGTATATCATTTTCCTTCTAGACATTTGTGGAAGCTTCATCCTTTGGCGGGGCGATTTTCTTTATCTTCCTATAACCTTCTCGCATTTCAACCTTCTTGAATCTCGTTGTATGCAACCAGTAGACAACAAACCACTGGTATACGCAAAACAAACTGCAAAGCATCAGTAAAGTTATTAAAATGTTGCTATTGGATATAACTTACAATGAACAAACGCCAAAACAGCCACAAGCAATAGCAAGATTGTTCAGCATGGCCACTGCGCCTGTAGAAATCTCGCCGAAGAAGCCTGTTCTGCGCTTTTCCAGATCCGAATCTTCGTATGCATCGATGTTCTCGCGAAAAACAAAAATTACAATGAGAGCGGCCAACCACATCGCTGATGAGATGGCTAGAATCAAGTTATACCACATTGGTGGTCTTGGATTGTTAAGGCCTTGGGGGCTGACTGGTATTCTGAAAGTGAAGAAATGAAGAGATCCCTACAAAGACCGTAAGCTGTTATGCATATTCCAATATCGTCATTCTTGAACATACCACTGCAAGATTGTAGGCGGATGCGGCGAGCATCTCGTGGCCTGGTTTCTTGGAAATTATACCCGCTGCAAGCCCGACCACTGCACAAGATGCTATCCATCTCGCAATATCGGCTTTAAAAGCGTCATCGTAGAGCTTCTTTACAGGATTGATTTCTCTCTCTTTTCCTAGGATGTCTCTAAAGATTTCGCCCAATGGCATTGGGCATATTGCATTAGACATGGTGGCTGAAGGTGTGTGTCCCAGGGTTTGTCGGGAAATAAACGAGAGAACGAATCAACACGGGTTTGCTGCGCTTTTCACCAGGAGTCAGAAGGATTAAACTGGGTCAGAGTTGCTATGGGCTGTGAGCTTGGCGGCCCGGAAGAGGCCAGGGGAGTTAATCGACATAACGATAGGCCAAGAGTTGTCTCCATCGGTGAGCCTTGGCTATCGTCACACAAGTTTCAACACAGCCACGGGCGCAGCACGGTTGGCATATGCACAAAAACAAACAGTAGGTTCAGTCGCACCGTAATCCTATAGGTTTTAGAAACAAGCCTTGAATCCTCCTCGCTTAATGTTCCTCTTCTGTTTGATGTGACAGTCAAATGTCGGTCGCTATTAGAATCCCGGAGAAGCGGAATGCGAACGGAACGTATCGTTCCCAACCGACTGCTCGCGTAATGTTCCGATTTTGTTTCAAGTTGCAGCCGTAGGAGCCTTTGTATTATGTTACCAGGCGCTGGTAATCCTTTCAGACATTCACATCTGTTTATTATGCAGTAGACTCGCGTGTAATGGAATCTCACTACAAAGTTCACCAAGACCTTTTATCGAAATTACCTTATCAAAAGCAGTGATATTCTGTAGTGAGCCTCGTACAAACCAGCTAATTCTCCTCACATAATCATATTCTCATACAATCTCTACTAAAATTAATCTCAACACTTTTTCGAAAGTTACATTTCTCATGTTGTAGATCTCAAAGGCCAACTAACGTCAACGAGCTTTCAACTATAATCAGTATAACTTATCTAGCCGCCTGTTCTGTGGCTGGATTCAAGATCCTGCAAGTTGTCGCATCGATTGCCAAAAAGGGAAATACCCGGCGCTGCCAGGATGCCACATCGTAAATATGTCAGTGGCCGTGTTTAAGGCTGAAAGCTGAACCACTGCTACACGGATCCACGCGTTGGCGCTTATGTTGGACGGACCTTGGATCGACATCCTGGCCTGGCGGGACGTTTGTCCCAAAGCTGACGACAAAATGGGGCTTATACCCAGAACGTAAGAACATGATAGGCGGTTTCAAGTCAGTTATCTAACGACCTGCAGAACAGACCCTGAATCGACGGGCTTTTGGGCAATTACGCGAGGTAAAACTGCCGAAGAACAAAATGGCGGAGGCTGAGGACGATGAAATCCTTGGCAATGCAGCTTACATGCCGCAAGGACCGTTGTGTATGCCTTGATTCAGATAAGATAATATCTTTGAGCTATGATAAGCATTTCACATGTTGTCTTCCTATATATACTGCTCTCAGTTTCCACTATCAAGACCTATTCCACAGTTTCATCGCTCTACACAGCCAGTACAGTTCTTCGCGGCCAATCCGAAGCCTATTCTTGCCGATTTAATTACTTGCGCACACAAGCATGGGCGAGAAAAACGAAACATGGGTGCCCAACTACGACGACTGCGATGAAGTCTCGGACCGATGCCCCGTCGAATATACTATATACCAAGACTACCTTTCCGAGCCAGCTTCAGCCTTTTTCGCGATTGCATTTGTCCTTTGCTTTTTAGTACAGATTTTTCAAGGCTTCCGTGCTAGAACATGGTCATACATGATTTGGCTGGGCATTGGAACAGCCTTTGAAGCTGTAGGACATGTCGGACGGTTCGGCTTGGGAAGAAATCCTTGGCAACAAAACGTCTTTATCGTTCAGTACTTGACTCTCCTTCTCGCTCCTACACTCGTTGCCGCTGCAATCTCGGTCACATTCAAGCATCTCGTCGTCTGGTACGGAGCAAAGTGGTCGCTCCTCAAGCCCAGACTTTATCCTCTTGTCTTTGTGGGAACAGACTTTATCTCGATTTTTGTCCAGATTATTGGTGGTGGTTTGACCGCTATGCAAAGCATGGGCAAAGGATCCGAGACTACAAGAAAACTAGGAGAAGCCCTTGTCATTGGAGGTGTCGCCTTTCAGGTCGCCAATATGTTGGTCTGCGCTGGTCTGATGCTGACCTACGTTCGACGACGTAAGAGGGGGCTTCAACTACGGGATCCCTTGATGGCTTCTGCCCCCGACCCGTACGCCGCTGGTATGCCGCGTCGTGGCAAGGTGCCCGTCGCGCGCGAAGAGGCAACACTCAAAGAAGCGGGAAGAGTACACAAATTCGTTTACGCCATAGGTATTGCATATACCTGTATCATCATTCGATGTGCCTACCGGTAAGTTTCTCGACCCTCTGCAGCGAAAACCCCAGCTAATTCATGCGTGTTAAGTATTGCCGAGACAGTCCCGCCAATTAGCAAAGACGTAATGAGAAACGAGCCTCTTTTCCTCGTGTTCGATGCAGCGATGATGCTAGTGTCTATCGGAGCCGTCACCATCTTGCATCCTTGTATCTTCTTCCCCTACCTGGGAGTGAAGAAGAACAAGAAGAACCAGGGCAAAGCTTATGAAGACTTTCGAATGAGCAGCGATTCTGCTTTAGTTGGACATGCACCGCAATACTCGTCACAGCAATATTCGCCCCAGCATTACCCATAGGATTATCTTTTCATCGGCCTACGCAATTGAGGATAAAGTTTTGAACAATGTACTAGAGTATAATCATAGAAGTAAGGGACGAGGAGGAGGCCGATAGAGTAAACTACGTGCTTTTAAGCCTTACCGATGAGCAGAATGACCTTGAGATGAGTTCTAGATTTTTCATGCTTCGGGTTCCGGTTTTAAGAGACAAAATGAGAGTTCCCTGTTCCATACCCTATAAGAGCGCTGCTCTTATAGTTATTTGTGTTGTGTATAGGAGAAACGTTGTTATTAGGCAGTTAGCTATTAGAAGTACTGGCTGAGAGACAGACTCACTATAACTGCCCATGCTTTGCAATTAACTGCTTAAAGGAAAATATATACCCTAAATACTAGATAGATATAACCGAAAGTCCAATCTGAAAGCTTAGCTTTAGTACGGTAGTTTGGGGACATGCCTATCCTTCCTGTCAACTAAGTTTGAAGTGTCACTCTGATACAACACTGTTCAAGTAGTTATAATCAACCGTCCAATTTGCATATTCAAATCTTCATACTGCATGAGTCTCTATTTTTATAGCTTTCTTCTATCAAATAAGCCCCGAGGCTTAACACTGGCGAAAATTGTGAGGCAACATGATGTATCATTAAGTAATCCTACCGAAGTAGCCCTTTCAGGAAGCTGCCCAGAGAACCAGTCAGCGTGACTCGAAAAGATGACCGATGTCGCAAACTCTATGCGCCCTATACAAGCCATGACGCCATTGAGGACGAATAGACATAAAATAATAAGCACCATCCAAATTCATGCGGTAGGGCGCTTTATGACGCTGGAATGTTCATTGTAGGGCGCACTTGCTTGTACAAAACTACATATGTGTGAGTATATATAGCGACTCTATCTCTAGCATTCATGTCTGTTTCAATTCTTCAGTATAGATTCAATCTCTGAGCTTGACATTTACTTTAAAATGTCTCAAACCTCTATCGAACTTGCTACACGCAACGAAGCCGTGTCGGATGACAGAACCCAGTTGCAAAGCTTCGAGGCACACGCAACAGATGCCGAATTCTCTTTACCTCCTGTTGATGGAGGGAGAAAAGCGTGGCTGTTCTTGGCCGCTTGCTGGGTTGTTGAGGCCGTAACCTTTGGTTAGTTTCTATAACAGATGCTCTGACATATTAAACTGATGCAAGCACAACCAGGTTTTGGTTTCTCCTTTGGTGTGTTTCAAGAATACTATAGTCACCATGAACCTTTTTCAGGCTCGAACAGCATCGCTGCTATTGGAACTACAACTACGGTAAGAAACATGCTAGTCAGATTCCATTTGGATATTTGTAGCCTAACATGTGTCAGGGTATGCTATACCTAGGAGCACCCTTTGTCGTTATCATTTGTCGTCTTTATCCTCGCCAAGCTCGCTGGTTCACATACGCAGGACTTTTTGTCACAGCTTTGGCCATGGCAATGAGTTCTTTTTGTACCAGTGTAGAGCAACTGATTGCTACGCAAGGAATCTTGTTCGGCATCGGTGGTTGTTTTGCCTACTGTCCTTGCACCTTATATATCGACGAGTGGTTTGTTCAACGCAAAGGCTTTGCCTATGGCATCGTTTGGAGCGCGGCCGGAGCTGGAGGTGCTGTCCTTCCTCTGATTCTCGAGGTTCTCCTGAAGAACTACGGTTTCCAGACAACTGCGAGGATCTGTTCCGGCATCCTTTTTGGAACCGCTGCCCCGCTGGCCTACTTTATCAAACCTAGACTCCCGTACTCTGCCAATACCCGCAGGAGGCCATTCAACATGCGGTTTGTTACTTCTAAGGTTTTCATGCTGCACCAACTGGCCAACGTGGTAGAAGCAACAGGCTATTTCCTGCCTACTATCTACTTACCAACCTACGCCCGAACAACCTTTGGCACTTCAACTATCTTGTCGGCATTGACTGTTATCCTGGTCAATATAGCCACAACCATCGGTCTTATGATCATGGGCACTCTGAGTGACAAGCTGGCAGTCACGACCTGCATGTCTATCTCGGCAGTGGGTGTAGGGATCTCTGTGCTACTGGTTTGGGGACTCACAGCATCCCTGCCTGTTCTCTACGTCTTCTGCGTCATGTATGGCCTTTTTGCTGGTTCATGGGCTTCTATCTGGCCTGGTATCATGAGAGAAGTTTCTCAGAAATTCCAAGGTGAAGGAACCGAGCAGATTGATCCGGTCATGGTCCACGGCCACCTTTGTGTGGGCAGAGGAGTAGGTAACATCATTTCGGGGCCATTAAGTGGCTCACTCATCAAGGGTCGTCCGTGGCAAGGAAAGGTGATTGGGGGCTACGGAAGCGGATATGGTATCCTCATCTTATATACAGGTTTGACGGGTCTGGTGAGTGGCATGAACTTTCTGTGGCGGTATGTGAACGTGCTGTGAGTTGGTAAGTGCGGCTCATCGTTTTCCCATCTCATTAATGTCCTGTGATTCTCATTTTCTTGTTGATCTAATATGCCCCTGTCTTCTGTTAGTCTGGCATACTCAAAAGCAACATACATTTTGTCTCACTTCTACTTAGATACAAATATGAAATTTCAAAAACACGATAAAACTATAATAGCATATATACTTAATCAAGGTTGTCATACTCTGGCACTTTATAATATTACAACTTATGGAACCTAATGACTAGCCGTTCACCAACTGGCCTCGCCGTATAGGCATCTTCCTGCTCAATTCCTCCGTCGTCGACAACAGTTGTCTGATAGTTTGCGTATATGGCGGCCAGAATGAATTTCATCTCGTTTATAGCAAAGTTAGAGCCAACGCACATGCGACCTCCACTACCAAACGCCCAGAAACGTTTGTGCATCGCGCGGACTCTCATCTCATCCTGGCTCAGCTCTTTTGTTTTGTCCCCGGATGAAGCCTGTGTCAACCATCTTTCGGGGTTCCATTGTTCAGGTTGTGGGAATACTTCGATGTCCCGATGGAGGGTATAGGCGAGAGATGCGATTCGCACATTTCCAGGGATGTAATGATCTCTTATATAACATCCTTCCTTAGGAGTCTGGCGTGGCTGAGGTCCTGGAATAGGCGCGTGTAGTCGAAGTGTCTCCATCACCACAGCATGTAAGAGTGGTAGAGAATCCACAGCCTTTGGATCTGGCAAGATTGGACTGCCTGATATGTTCTCAGTAACCTCTCTTCCGCACACTCTCTGCCCCAAATCATCAACTTCTAGTGATGGTACGAGGGTTAGGACTTCAGCACGAAGCTGTTCTTGAAGGCTTGGCGACTTCGAAATATGCCATGTCGCATAAGTAAGAGCGATTCCTGCCGTCTCCTGTCCCGCTAGAGAATGATCCATAAGTTCAGATGCTATAGCTCGGTCGCGTTGCAGGATACTCGTGTTATACAGGATGCTGCTCTCTCCGTTGACCCTAAACTCGCGGTCGATCCCGGCGTGTAGGGCATTGTAAACCACTGGTTCGTTTACATATTCCACACCCCCTTGCTGGGTAGAAACTCCGTTATTAATTCTGGCCTTGTTGTTTTTATCGCAGAGACTCCAGTTCCAATCAGAAAGTTTGGAGTTAGACTCGTCAACCCATCTTGGGTAAAGCCTGAGCCAAGGAAACCATTGTTTGCAGAAAGAGGTTAGGGTTGGGACTTCCTGCGTCCAGAAAGGATAGTTTGCGCGGGCAAGATACATTTCTTGCCAGTCTCGACGGTATGTCTCTTGATCGATGAAGTTTGTGCTGTTAGAAAGACCAAACAGGTAGGCTGTGATCAGATCCATGGCCGTGGCGAGAAAAAGGCTGAAAACCTCGACATCCTCGCAACCTTGAGTTGCAGGCTCTTGTTCGGCATGATCAGGAATGCCATTTAATACAGGCAGTAAGCGTTCGAAAAGTATATGGGCCATCTGAGCCTTGCTGGCCGGTGATGACTGTATATATGATTTAGAGTAGACGTTTGAGATCATCCGTTTTCTTAATGAATGTGGCTTTGATGAGCTCGTGGCAAACATGTTTGGAACTCTACTGTCGAATTAGTCTAACTTACTCAAAAACAAAAAAGGTAATTACCAGTATCGAGCTGTTGTATCACGGCCTACGCACCCATAATTATCAAAAACGCTGTACCAATGACCCTTTTCGAACCCTCCCTGATATACAACTCGCATACCCTCAACACCATCGACACTCACTTCTTTTGGGCCAATTCGTATCACCGAGCCCAGTCTCTGGTGCGCATCATGTATAGACTTGTTTTCTCGTCTATATTTTCGTATTGCTAGCACCCAAAGAGGGCTGATATGGCATGTCCAGTGCGGAGCAGGGAGGCTAGAAAGCGCGGAGAAGAAAGCAGGATAGATGATATACGTGTAGATCAGCCAAACAAATAACGACCCGACCGTCGTCAGTAAGACAAGACTCATGTTGGCGAATGGATAGGCCCGAATATGATACGAGTGAGAGCGTGAATATAGATCAAAACTACCGGATACACCTACTTATGCCATGGGGTTTGAGTTAAGAATAATCTTATCGTCATCGTGCAGCCTTTAAATAGAGTTGAAATTTACCCGGCGCGGGGCTTAGATAGAACTGATAAGCTTCGATAACCACTCCAACTATTATGCTTTTTCGGCCGGCTATCAGAGAGTTCTTCCTATCACTCCGAAACTCGGACTGCTTAACTTTGGATTTCTTGGGCGTGTTCCTTCAACACCCTGCCGAAGCGATTACTAGGTCGCCAAATAAAAGCTGGAAGTCCACATCGTAAATAATCTAAGAGGTCAAGAATGCGTTGCATCAATGATAGACAATCCGAATTTAACATTTGTACAGGTCATAAAGCTATCGTAAAGTGGCCGAGCCCAATCTCAACACTTCCTCCACCTCATTCTACCTAGTTCAGGCTTACAACCTCGACGTTTCGAACCTGGAAGGTTGTTGCTGTGCACCAATACGTTAGCATATATCACTTAGGTTTCGATAAGTCGGGCAACGTACGTGTCGTGGGCCCAGGAGAGCCAGAAGATCCCTCAGTCTGATAGTTGACGATGCTATCGAATGGTTAGCCAGAGCTTACTAAATGATTACTGTCATCGAAACTTACAGACGAAGACCTGCCCCAATGTAGTCCCGTCCATACTGAGTAGTCTGTTCAACACCGTCGAGGAAGAACTTGACTCTCACGTCATGGCCATTCTCGTCACGCAATTCAGCGCGAACAGAGTGCCACTCCCCAGGGTTAGGATAATCCCTGTCCAAGGCAGTCACCTCATCGGATGTGTTGAACGTGTTGAACGAAATCTTGCCAGAGCCCTTCCACTCAGCGATGTCAATCTCTGGTGGCCATCCGCTAGCAGCGTTGAGCCAGAAGGCAGGCCACGTTCCCTTGTCCACAGGGGCGATGAACTCGGCACTGATGTCGTAGCCACCGCCAGCAGAGACAGTAAAGGTAGACTTGGCGTGGATTGCTCCAGAGAGGTAATGGATAGGGTCTTCCTGATCAGTTCTGGGCTCGGCCGTCAGGGTGAGAACACCGTTTGTGACGGAGACGTGCTCTTCATCCATTCGGGCGCCGCCATTGTGCGTAGGACCCCAGGGATACAGATAGTTCCAGTAGGTCTCGAGGGAGTTGAACGAGTCTGTAGGAATCTCGGTCGTAGCGCGTCGTTCAATCGGCGGTCGCAAAGACGAGCAGGATACTCCGGCGCACTGCAGCGCGAAAAGAAGGTCTTTGAAGTGCATGATGTCTGTAGTTCAGGATGATAGACTTGGCTTGTCTTCTAAAGTATGTCAAGAACAGGGCGAACAAGGTAGTATTTAAATACTGATGGAATTGCTATAATGTGGTCCTCTTAAAGGGCCTGAAACAGGAGCAATGAAACCTTATCCAGGATCTTGAAACTAAAATCTCGTATCCGTGCGTTTATCCCGGTGTTTTGTTTGAGGTGATCAACATTAAACGCACCAACAGGAAAATTGTTTATGGTACGAGATAAAGTGGTGGGCGTTGGCGTGATGGAACCTTACAATTAGACTGATGGAGATGGATAGACAACTGCTGATCGTTCATTCCTTTTTAGATATTATCAAGCAGATCTTTCAAGAAGGGAATTGTGATTCGAGCGCATTATTTCCTGCATATTTCTCAAGGTCACGCAGCCAACTTGCATACTGCTGTGAGCTCAACTTTGTCCACATATATTTCGGTAGAAGATGTAGATATCACCGGCTATTCCAAGTGCAGAGCAGATCAATTGCTAATCGCTAGAGGCTAAATATAGACATTTTACAGGGCTTTAACTTCCGCCCGGAAACCTAAATACAAGAAGGACAAGGAACGTTCAACCTATTTGACAAGAGAGTTGACGTAGTTCTCAATGTTTGCGTAACCGTTCGACGCAATCTTCATGGCGTCTGAAGCATCATTGGGGTTAAGGCCGTTCTTGGTCTCATACTCATCAGGAATACCATCACCGTCTGAGTCCTTGGGGGCAGTACCACCAGCGATCTCTCCGACACCGCCGAAATCCTTCTCGTCGGAGATCAGCTTACCCTCCTTGCCGTAAGACTTGACCTGGTTGATGAGGGCAGTGTCGACGCTGTCTCGGTGCAACGAGTTGCCCACGCCGTTAAGGACGGCCTCAACGGCCTTCTCGGGGGTAAGGGCGTTGGCAGGAGCAGGGTAGTCGTAGGGAGTTGTGACGATATCCATGTCGGAGTAGCAGGTGGTCTTCTCGCAGAGAGCAGCACCGTCGAGCTTTCCGTTGCGGTTGGAGTCGTAGAAGTTGTTCTTCACATCTGCGGGAACATGGTTAGCAAGCAGTTTACATGAGAGAGGCACTTCGACTTACAGGCGTGGAAGTTCTTGTTGCCTCGTGTGAAGGCAGTAACACTGGTTTCAGGGCCAGAGATGAAGTAGTTGTTGACAATGTTGACATAGCTATCGCCGTCGCTGCCTCCAGCGATGTAGCCACCGCCACCTCCCCAGTTATAGATCACCTGAAGAACAGTTAGCATAAGCACGGTATGGTTACTGACAAGATAACCATACATACGTTATTCTGGAAGTCATTGACACCCTTGACCTTGGGGTTACGGGTCTTGTTGTCAATGTACAAGTTGCGGAACAAGCTGACTCCGCCATCTTGTGTCTGCATCAAGCCACCGCAAGAGTGGGAAACGAGGCCTTGGCCAATGATGCTGTCTTGAATTGAGACATTTGAGACGTCACCGTTGATCGAGAAGGTCTCGTCGCGACCCCATGTGATACTGACGTGGTCAAAGATGATGTTCTTGCCGTCAGCAATACCCATGGCATCTTTGCCAGAGGTTCCGCCTCTGCCCATGCGGATGGAGATATATCGCACGATGGAGTCGTTGGCGTTGGACAGTGACCAGCCATTTCCATAGACGACAATTCCCTAGTAACATATTAGTAAAGGCAACAATCACTAGTCAGTATGAAGACTTACTTCACCAGGAGCGGTCTGACCGGCGATGTAGATGTTCTTGGACACAACAATGCGCTCCTTGATCTTGATGATGCCACCGACATCAAAGACAACAATTCGGTTAGGCTTCGATACAGCATCTCGGAGCGATCCCTTGCCAGAGTCACTACCATCAGTTAGATCAATTGGCCCAAGATAATTTCTAATACATGTCAACTTACTCGAGGTTTGTCACCTTGTAAACTTCACCTTGACGACCACCAACAGCATTTCTACCAAAGCCTTCAGCTCCAGGGAACGCAAGTTGAGCGGCCTGTGCGGCTCCAGCAGCCGTCAAAGCTAGCAATGTGGAAAACTTCATCTTGTCTCGGCGATCAAAAACCTGCTATCAGAAGAAGAGTGATAGTCAACTGTCATGTTTCAAATGCGAAGGAGGTGCGGGATGAGTTTATGTACCACAACGCAAAGAATCCCTATTTCCATTATTGGAGTCCCTGGGTAAAGCTCCGTTTACCATGGGTAAGGGTTGCATGGGGATTGGAAACTCCTCCAATGTTTGTCTTGCATGTAATGAAAGGGGAGTTGGCTTTCCTACTTGGGTAGAGTTGTAGCGAGGCACCGATTGGTGGAATCTTTGACAAGGGTCATGGTTGACCTGTTTCTGTTGCAGGAGTGTTTCAACCCAAGGAGAAGAACTCCGGACGATCATTGACTGAAACAGAACGGCTAAATCCATGTAGTTCCAAAATTATAAACGATTTCATCGTTAGAGAGAAGGGATGGAATAGTTTCCCTTGAATTTTCGGTATAAATTGCTCAAGCACATACTTCGGGTTGGGCTTTGTCATGATTTAGAAGCCAAGATGGAAAACACCAGGACTCCTACCAATCTTTGGGAAGTATGCAACACCTTTAGATATTACTTCTTCATAAATAAAGCTATCCCGAGTCAACAAGTAAATCGCATGACTTGTGGAGGCTGCGGATTCTTTATCGTCTTGTCGTTTAGGCTTCGGTGATGTGCGATAACGGGATTTTAACCATATCCTCCCTCCAGACAATAATTCGGCTCTCCCGGTATTTTTCTGTTACAATTGATTGGCTGCTTCCATTGACACCAATAAGACCAAAGGCCCAGATATCTCAACAGTATATGGAGCAACACCTATCATTATTCGGCATGTTCTGTTAGCTCAGTATCAACGAACACGATGACATCGATCAGTTACAACAACAGCTTATTTATCAATGCCTCTGTCTGTCATTATTTCTGTCTGCTTCAAGCCTCTGCCATAGTCGCAAGTCCCAAGACCAGTGAATTCTGGTTGATCCTCTAGTTCGATAGACTTCTCCTACTTCCTCTTTGCTCTATCTTTCTTAGACTTCTGGCCAGTCGCCGCTTTTACCCTCCGTTTCTTGATATTCTTGGTCACTGGCTTGCCTCGGTTGGCAATAAAGTCGCCAGGGTCATATCGGGAAGTCTGCGTCATCTCAATGTCCAAGCATTCATGGTTCAGGAGGGGTAGAAAAGGGCGCTGTTGTTGACCTGTGTGAGGGCGAAGATTTCTTGGGTGGCTGGGCAGATTATATGCACGAACCGAGCATGTTTTTTTCAAGCCTTTGGGTCGAGGCACATTCTCGAAAAACTTATCAACGCTCTCGCGCCAGGTATCGTTGACACGGGTTTGGAAACAGTAAAGATCCCAGGCTGCCAGACTCTGCCATGTCCATCGCGGCTGCCAATTCCTCCCCATGCCTGAAGGGTCTGGACCATAGGGATGAGGAGCAGTCATGGCATGGCTTAAGTCGACTAGTATGCCGTTGACGTACTGGTCACTTTTCAGGTCTCTCACCACTATCCCAGATCTGTGGAGCTCGTGCAGATCCTCGAGCATGCGAGGAAACTGGTATATCTGAGTGATGTAGTCGTAACTTTCTCGCAGGTCTTCATTGTCGTATTCGGTCATTTCCACCCAGTCTTTCACTATTCCCATCGTAGGACCGTCGCCGTCGCCGAGAAAGTCGGCAAGCTCGCGGTATGGCCGCTGCATCTGGGATCTCGCGGCCTCAAGCTTTCGATCGACGACCTCTGTTAATTCGAGGGCAACATAACCGTGGGTCTTGACAGCGAGATACTCGCAACCCACTTCTTTCAGTCTCCCAAATGCTCGACATTCGTTTTCAAAGGGTGTAAAATGGTTCTCAAACGCGTCACAACAAAGAGTAAACTGCCCATCTTCCCCATATACTAAGTCCGTAGGTGTTGCAACGTATGTTTCATGAACAAACTACAACATTTTCAACGTTTCATCCAACAAGGTACAAAGCTTTGGTCATAACTTACAAGTTTGATAGCATATGTGGAATCACCAATTCTTGTTTTGATGACCTTCCCATGCGCAGTTTCACATTCCATGATCTTGAGAAATTCCACATCGTCGGCCTCAAGATCATGCTCAAAGAGCGCCAGTTTTGGGCCTTCGCAATTAGGTAAGGGTTTGAAGAAAACCATGACGAATATCGAAGAGGGTGAGTGTGAAGCTAAGGAGTGCTGTTTAAAGGTCTTGCTCGCATGGAGAGATGCTGACTATAAGAGATCTAAAGACGCCAACTCATCCAGATATATCTATTAAAAAAGGCAAGTCAAAGCATGTAGCAAAAATTACATGCTTAGCCGTGCCCACAGGCCCATGAGTAACAAAGGATATGAAATTAGCGGCTTCTTACATTCCCCTGTTCCATAAATAATTGTCAAAGGCAACTTTCCAGGGGGGCAAAGAACCGCCTCTCTAGCTTATCCCGGTCCGTGCCTGAACAAATCAAACATCGCAACTCAGACGTTTTCGCTTTGTTGCCAGTTGAGGTGAGACTGTGTGACCTCCATTGACATTTTGCTAGACTCTTTGTTTGCTCCTGTCTGTCATCAAGACTCTAAGCATTGACTCACATCACTAGTTGTCCTTTCGGTGCGCGACAATAGGTCTATTTCCTCATTATTAAAAAAAGGCGACCATATATAACAACATCGGGTGCAGACTAAAGGGTAGTGGCGATCATTACAGACGTCGGATCTTTTTCTCGTCCAGTTGTTTTATTCATAAATGCATTGCAGCTCGATATAGAGCTGCCACCAACCACTTGGAATTCAATGCATGATTCAAGCAGTAGCCGTTCATTACTCAGCGTGTGTACAGTAGGTACCTTGTCCCGACATCTCTTTGAAATACATAAGGGTCATGCATCTAAGGAAAGACTTTACATATTCAAGATACCATTGCTGATAGGCATGGTTGTCTTTCATTTCATATCAGATAGTTTCCATGGTCCATTGTGCTCTCTCTTAACCCGCCAGCCAAAGGCTTCTCTAGACCAGGACTATCCTTTCCAAAATGTGACATGTATCCACGTCGTTTAGCATCAGAACTCTTATAGCTGTCCCTACGAAGCTCCCATATACATATTTATATATACATCATCATCATCACTCGACCCAGTCTGCGATCTGTGCCGTTCTCGTTTTCAGAACTCACTCACTAATCTCGGCGTCTGTTACCTGACATCCTGAATTATCTCTCCTCTCCCATCACTCCTTTTTCGTTAACTCTATACTAAAAGGTTTCATTCTTGTTCCTGGCATTGACCATGACTACTCAGTCAATTCACAGCATATTGGCAATGCCATGCCGTACCCTCACCCTCAATATCACGCATTCCAGACTGAATCGACCAGCTGGTGCGTCCGAAGTTGATCCATCGAACATCAGCCGATGGGACGGATTTAGTTTGCCCAACATTATGAGCGCCTTTGGCCATGTTCTCTGCCAGCCAAGTTCAACCAACATTGATCCAAAAGCACTGTTGACCGATCATCCTCGTGGAAGACTGTCTGACCTGCAGTACTACGCCTCCGGACCGCTGCTTGCGACCATGGAATCCCTCATGACCGAAGGCGCACGTTTGCTCGGGCAGACAGTGGGCCCCTCAACGGTTATCTCATCCATCCCGAATGCGCGTTTGATCACCGATGGCGATAGTCGTGGACTCAGGCCTAGCTTGGCTTTCTTCATCGACACACAGCCCCGTGCCAATCTAGTTGCTGGATGTGTGCAACTCTCTGGGGCATGGAGCTCAAACGACCTCGAGGCCCAGACAGGCTGTGCCATGTGGCCCATCGAACGGCTTACCAAGTATGCCAAGCACGGCGGGACGCGCTACTCGTTCATCATGACAGACTTGGAACTTGTAGTGGTGCATTTCTTCAAACTGACTTCTGGGAAGCTCGGGGCCCAGTGGCAGGCCATTCCTCGAAATTCATCTGGTGAGGGGACAATGACAGTCAATTTGGCTATCTGGTCCCTTGTCATGATGAGCCTGAATATGGAACACCGTGCTGTTGCCCAACAGCTTGAGACATTACCCATCAATATATGGTGGAAGGAGGAGAATTTTGAGAGTGGGTTCGTTTATCAGCATCATTTATCCGGACGACTGCTCCCTTTCTTACCGCTGGGGGCATTCGGCATGGAGAGACGAACCTAAGGTCTGCTTTCTGTTCACATGGAGAAAACCATTTTGGAGTCCACGGCGCTGGTGTTAGCGGGAGGACATAAATATAACAAGCTGGGCATGGTAGGCAGGCAATGGACGGCTTTGTGAATACTTTGGCTCATTTGTATCAATTTGTTATGTCTGGGAATAGATTTGGCAATAAAATGGTTAGGTAGACAAATTGCATTTATTTGACTGAGTCAGGAGCTGGAACGATCCATCAACCCGCGCGGTAAACTCGTTTTAATTCCAACATGCATTATGATCCTTTGAACCACGTTAAGTAAATGCGATCTTTAAAATGCTAGGATTACTGTATGATATAAAACATCTGCCCCACAGTGAAATTGGAAGGATTCAAGGTTACAGGGCGCTCGCTAAACAAACAAATGCAGCCAACATCCTCAACTCCCCTCCCCTCCGTCAATGTTGAGTGGTTGTCGCATTCTTCTTCTTAAACTTTAGTGAATGTCTTCCAGAGCGTTGACTGAGATTGACACCCTGAGTGATGGCGGACCCCAAAGAACAAAGCGCTCAGACCTTCGCCTTGCCCGATGGCCGCACCCTTGCCTACAGCGTCTACGGCTCATCTACACCATCGCTGCACGTCTTCTATTTCCACAGCTACCCAGCGTCTCGTGTTGAGGGCGTTCTCTTCCACGATGCAGCTCTAGCTCTTGGCATTCAGCTCATATGCCCTGACCGTCCGGGCATGGGCTCAAGCTCATTCTCACCAGGTCGTTGTTTACTCGACTGGCCCCAAGATATTCTTGCGCTGGCAGATCACCTCTCAATTGCACAATTTGGATGTGTTGGGGTTTCAGGCGGTGGTCCGTACACCATAGCCTGCTACCACAAGCTTCCACGCTCACGACTCAAGGCCGCGGCAGTACTGGCGGGCATTTGGCCGACCACTCTAGGCACACAGGGCATGCCGTTGGAGTCGCGTGTCATGCTCTTCCTCGCGCCTTGGGTACCCGGGCTCGTGGCGGCGGGACTTGACTACGGTATCGGCAAAGCAGCGCGAGACACGGCGCATCCTGAAGTTTACGCCACTGCAGTGGATAAGTCAATTGAGTCGCGAGCTGGAGTGGACCGCGATGTATGGAGAGAGAACAAGAACGGCATCAAAGACGTGGTGTTAGAGAGCATGCGCGAGGCCCTCAAGGATGGGTCAACGGGAGCCGCCCACGACGCAAGGGTGTATGGAAGCGACTGGGGATTCGCCTTATCGGACGTCAAAGTTGAAGAGAAGTCACTGTTGATATGGCATGGAAAGCAAGATCACAACGTGCCCTTGACCATGGCGGAAAAGGCAGTGGCATTATTACCAGGCTCTCAGTTCAAGTCCTTTCCAGATGATGGACATACCAGTCTTATTGCAGGGAAGCCGAAGGAGTTCCTGAAGGAAGTGAAGACGTTGTTGGAAGGGTGATAACGAATCATCATCAGATGGCTGTGGGTATCTGTCATATTACATACAGTCCAGGCGGAGCGTTCGTCCTGCTCCGACAATCTGAATAGTTTGCAATTGCAACGTCAGCATCCAACAACAAGCAAGCCTCGTTTGAGGCCCGGTTAGCTCAATCGGTAGAGCGTGAGACTCTTAAATGAGTACACCATCTCAAGGTTGCGGGTTCGACCCCCGCATCGGGCTGTTCCTATACAAATGATACGATTGACATTCTTTTTTTGCATGTTCTTAGCATTGGAGACATTGGGGACTGCAGGTTCATATCGTACATAGCAGATTGTTTCCTTTTTGCCGAGCTGTCACTTGTTGAACCAAAAACAGTCAGACGTACGTACACTCACTGTCAGCAAGAAGCCTCGGCCTCATCATTCATGCGTTCATTCATAACTCTTGATCATTAAAGCTCGCGCATGGCGTTGGCCCAAATATGTCCTTCCACTGCTCAGATACATCAATACACGATAACAAAGCTTCGCGGCTTTAGCTCCAGTGCTTCACATCACGAACAAGAGGTCGGTATCTAAGAGTCAAAGTCAGCAGCGTGTTCGCCCTAAAATGGGCCATGGTAGATGCTCACCAATGGGATGACTGCTCGAAAGTTGTGGCTTCTGAGTGTACTTTGTCTCGAGGATATCACGGACGCTGTTGAGCAGCTCAATATAGCTCTGCTTGGGGTTTGCCTTGATAGCAGAAATGAAAGCCCAGGACATGGCACCAGTGGCCTTGGCGTTGATGGTAGCGTCGGCACTGGGGGTACTGTTAGAAATGTCTTCGAAATGATGCAAATGGACTTACGATGTCTGGTCGTCTTTGCTTCCAGACCACATGACAACGTCGGCGGGCGATGTTCGAGTATCCTTAGTCTTCTCGTATGCATCGTCACCTCTGAATGCGGTCTTGGCCAAAGTAAAGACAGAAGTCGCAGCGCCAGTAAGATCACCACCAGAGTAAGCCTTAAAGGCGTCAAAGAGACCTGATGCAGCTTCCTTGGCAAGGTTGGGCTCTTTGAGAACACCCTTGGTCGAGTAGACATAGGGAAGGTCCATGACCGTAGCGGAATGGCACGAGTCGAAAATGGCAGTAAGGCGGACACCTTGTCCCAGAGGCCTTACTACACGGTAGTGAATCTCATCGTCGACAATGGGGCCGGCTTCTTGGTGGTCGACAGGATAAATGCACTCATCGTATCCGTCATCCTCATCGCCATCCTCGTCCTCGACCTGACCACCGTGACCTAAAAGCGATCCTGTTAGAAAGTATGCCTGCAAGGAGGCAGATCAACTCACCAGAGTAATGGAGGAACAGAGCATCGTTGGGCTGGGCGTTTGATACAAGCCAGCCCATGGCACGAGTAATGTTTTCCCTGGTGGGAATCATAACGGGGTTGGATTGATCATCAGTCAAGATGACCATATCCTCTCGCTTGTAGCCATAGCGTTCAACAAGGAAGGCCGACACATTGTGAACATCGTTGATGCAGCCGCGAAGCTCTCCCTGCTGATTGAAGTAGTTAATGCCGATCAGCAGCGCCTTGCGTCGACCGGTACAGTTGGAGTATTGGAAAGTATAGCCTCCGGGGGCTCCATGACCGAATTGTTGGGGTTGAGAGGGAGGAGGCGGACCGGCTCGAGCGTGGTAGGCGTGGGCATGCTGACCCTGTGGGAGAGGATAACCGTAGGCGTCGAGGCCGGGAGGTGGAGGGTATCGTGGAGGAGGGTATCGCTGATATCCGGAATGGCCTCCAGAGTAACCGCCGCCGTATTGTTGTTGGGGAGGCGGAGGGCCAGGAGGAGGAGCGTGTCCGTAGCCGCCGCCGCCTCCTCCATGATATCCTTGACCTGGGTAGTAGGACATGTCGATTTGTTGTGCAAGAGGTAATCGTTCAACGTGGAGAACAGAAGATGATGCGGGAGGGAGCTCGAAAGATGGGAAGCTCGAAACGCAGAAGACAACTATGGGTCAGCAGCCAAAGTCTAGCCTCACGTCCGTTCTGTCTCACAATGGATGGCTGCAATGCTCGAGCTCGCGGCTGGGCTGCATTCACGGAAGTAGAGGGCGGGCGCTAATTGTGAGGCGGGGCCTGTAGCTTCCATTGTGATGGATGCCCGGATGAGGATGGAGGGGCACTAGGACAAACGACGGGCCTGATTCTCCAGCCCTGGAGCTCCCCTGAAAACCCCCTGTAGGTGAATGCTTGGGAGGCCGCTGAAGGGAAATTACTCACCCAATGGAACGCCAAGGGACCTGGATGGTCTTGGCGCTGCAGCAGAGCCCCTCCCCCTCACCGCAGCATCAGACAGCAGACGAGTACAGTATCAGGAACGTGTTCACACCAGATTCATTGTCACAAGGGAATAAGATTGTGAGACGACATGAAACCCTCCATGATTTCCGGAAAGCTCCATCACCAACCTCTAATTGTCAAACACCTTCATAACAACATCACGGGCGGCCTCTCGCTTGCTATGGAATGACGCAGTTACCAGTCACCACTGGTTCAGACATGCTTATCGACCTTTGTTCACTCTCTCTCTCATAGGGACAATATGATTGCATATCATGACTGCCTGCATCTATGCTCCGCCACAATAGTGTTGCTACAACGTACCCCATACTTCTCTCCCTGCTCTGCATTCTGCATCTACGGAGATGGGGCGGACGTTGTAACGCTTGAAAGGGATATGAGTGACTCCCGTCTAGGTTGTCATGAGTGTTCGAGGCCAACCGTCAGACCAGATGAGGGATAAGTTGGATGAATTCTACTCGAGTTAACTCCACGCCATTATATGGAGACGTGCTTTTCCGTACATCCATGTCGCAATATTAGTACAGTGTACAACAGGTCTAGCATAGATATCCGCTTGTTAATAGTCTCGCATGAAGTCCGCATAGGAGCGAAGCTATCAAGCTTATGCCTAGCTAGCTAAGTCCTAATATTCAACTAAAAAATGAAGCTTCATAGAGCTTTAAGTCGGTGACATTAGGAGGGCGTTGGTTGCCCCGCCGGAACGGCCCGCAGGGGTTACTAATGTTCCACTGATTGGCCACGTCGTAGAAATATTACTGGCCGGTTCCCGGAAGCTTGAGGTTGGATGTTGAATGGTCCATGGAGGGGTAACGGGCATTGGACGGGCCAGTGCGGCGGCTCTGAATCCTGTACCTCTCTATGTGCTTCGATAGCATCAAATTATCCATCCATTCCGTCTACAGCACAGGCCGGAAACCATCCCATCAGTGACAAGGAGGAGCATTTTCACACAGGGAGATTCACAGAGTGATTTCCCTTCTCAGCAGTGAGACGTTTCACTCCGCCACCCATGCACTGTCGGCACCTGCCAAGCACCTCTACCGGCTGGCGATAACTGCGCGGGTCGCACCTACCCTCACACCTCAGGCTTTCCACTATTATATAAACAGAACCCGGTCGCTCCTTCTCTTGACTTCCTCCACTCTCTCATCTACCTTACCTCTCTTCCTTTCTCAAACTTCAACCTCCTTTCAGTTCAGACTTCGTACTCTACGCTTCGAAGTCAACCCCAACCATGTCTTTCTTCAAGAAGATCGCCAAAGAGTTCGAGAACCTTGGTATCGGCGACAAGGACAAGGAGGAGAAGAAGGACGAGTCTCACCAGGCTTATCCTCCCCCCCAGCAGTCTCACGACAGTAAGCTTTTGCTCTTTGATTCGCTTTTTCGACCTTGCATTGGCTGAATCTTAATTTCCAGACACCCGCAACTATGGCGGTTACGGCGAGGGCGGCCATGGAGGTCCTCCTCCTGGGCAGTACAACTCTCCTCACCCTCAGCAGCAGTACGGTGCTCCCCCTCCTCAGCCTGCCTACCAGCCGCCTTCCGACCGTCCTCCTCTGCCCGAGGGCTGGACCGCCCAGTTCGACCAGCAGCACCAGCGATGGTACTATGTTGAAGTAGCTACTGGTCGCACTCAGTGGGAGGCTCCCGGACATCACGCTCCTCCCCCTCCCCCTCCTGATTCTCGTCCTCCCTACGAGTCTCATCCTTCCGATGGATCTCGCGGTTACCCTGGTGGCCCTGGTGGACCTGGCTATGGCGGTGCTTCCGGCTATGGTGGTTACGGTTCTCCCCCTCCTCAGGGCGGCTACGGCTCTCCTGCTCCAGGTGGTTACGGATCCCCTGCTCCAGGTTACGGTGGTGCTCCCGGATATGGCTCTCCTGCTCCCTACGGTGCTCCCGGATATGGTGCTCCTCCTGGCGAGCATGGTTACGGCGGTGACCGCGGCCACGGTGACCATGGCTACCAGCAACATAACCCTTACGGCCATGAGGGCGAGAAGAAGAAGAGTAGCAGCTCCGGAATGCTTCTTGGTGCCGCTGGTGGTCTCGCCGTCGGTGCTGTCGGTGGTGCTTTGATCGCCAACGAGCTCAACGACAGTGACAGCGACCACGAGCACTCTGCTCCTCCCCCTGCTCCTGCTCCTGCCCCGTACGATTACCAGCAGCCTCCTGCTCATGATCCCTACGCCGACCCCTACGCTCAGGACGGTCCTCCTGCTGTCCTGCCTCCTACTGATGCCGATGGAGACTCTGTCTCATCTAGTGATCGAGAGGATGTGCAGGAGGCACGTGAGGAGTACGAAGAAGCTCTGGCAGATGCTGCCGACTCGGACGCCAGCAGCAGTGATCAGGAAGCCCTTGAGGAGGCACGTGAAGAGTACGAAGAGGAGTACGAAGAGGTCTATGAGGACTAAGTGGTGGAGAACGAGCTACGATTAACGACATGTTTACGTCCATTTCCGACTGGATTGCGTTGGAGCCGTATAGGCAAGGAAGAAGGCTGATGAATTTCTCTCACTTGTTGATACCTTAGTACACAGTACAATACCAGAGCACGTTTCGTATTTATCCGACTTGGCATATTTTGATGAAGTATTTGTTGTCCACTCTCTTTGGTAACCTTAGTTATTAGCGCTTGCGCCCATCACAATTGTCGGCATCCAAACCTGGGCGCATAAGCGCATGGCCAGGTATCATACCATGTTCCAAACGTGGTTCAAAATGCACCAAGCATATCACTTTACTGCAAGTAGCAGCCGCCTTCGCTTATCGGCACCGAGCCAAGAACTGCAGGACCCTCTTTGTTGTGCAACCCTTGCCGTTGGAGTCGATCTCATCTCTGACCGAACCTCGGGATATGGAACATTTCACAAGCTCGGAGGCCTCACGGTATATGGTTTATTGCCAAACAAGGAAACAATTAAGCAGAAATTATCTGTTCATGAATGAGCCAAAGTAGAAGTTAAGAGGGAAATCAACAGGAGCCAATTTCCAAAGCAAAAGCATGAGTTGTCCGTCTCCACGCTTGGCATTACACGATAATGGTTGAGTGTACATTGCACAGCCCCCTTCGACTCCCCTTGGCAGCATCAAGTACTCGATACTTTTGCGCATCAGGGGCGGTCTTTAGCGGGCGCTTTTTCGACCTCGTCCTTTATTCCCACATGGCACGGGACTTTTTTCTTTCTTTGACAGCTCGCGCCCGAGCCCATCTCCACATTGGAGGTTGAGAAAGGCCTCAAATTCTCACATAGTAGGACAAAGACGTTGAGTATAATCCATGCACTCGCTGCATGAACGGTGAGAAGGTCATTGCCTTCTTTAATCCTGTCGGCACAGCGATGCCGAGAACAAGGACTAAAGAATTGCTTGTCGCGGTCAAGCTTTTGAGTGGTACGGTGAGCGAGTGAACAAGCATTGGAAGAAAAGCTTGACGAGAAGCTTGTTGTCTTGTTTGCTTATGCTTAGATCAAGGTTGACAAGGGCTAGCGGTGGTGAATTTGGCGGTCAAACGGCGGCTACATATCCTGGATAGTAGTAGGAAGTTTGCGGAGGTAAAAGGCCAAGACGGAGTAATAACAATGAGACAAGTTTGATTCGTTGGTACGGAATTATGAAATCCTTCTATCTTGGCTGCCTAGGTTCTCTTCTATTGACATTTAATGTGTGGTGGTGGGTAAGCTATTCTCAGATTACCCGGGGTATGTTGACGAGGCTCACCAAATAACCTCATGTCCTTCTTGCGCGTTGTCACATGTAAAATGTAGTCTTAGTCAGGCAAGTCGTTATTCATTCTTGTTACTCGATTCCTTAGGCTACGCATACTGGTGGTATAGCAAAGGCTAATTGTAACCACTCTCAGAACAGGCCTCCAGCGACCCCATCATTACTCCTCCAATCTCGTCACTCATCCTTCTGGGTATCACACACGCGCTCTCTCCACATAGCCTAACTTCGATTATTTCTCATTGTTCTTCTCGTCCATGCAGATACACAGCGCCGCCATCAGGGCCATGTCTACACCGGGCGCGACAACGAGGGCATACGTCTGCTGACCGAAAAACATGTCCTTTCCGCTGAGGAGCTTACGATCGATGCGCGCAATGACGGTGTTGGTCGACTTGTCAAAGATATCAGCGGCATAGTCGAACCACCCGCCCTTCATCTCTAGCACCTCGGCTGTGCCGTCGCTCGAGGTGAAAGTAGCTGTGGCCTTGGAGCCCATGACTGCGGAGATAATGTCAAGGTAAAGCACATATATACTGAGGGGGGGTTACTCACGCTTGAAGCTATTCTTGACTTCCATGAGCTTCTGGCCCTGGGGATCTTCGACAGCATAAGTGGCGTGGATGTGAAGGTGCTCTTTGACAATACTGAAGAGATGATTGCCATGCATGTCAAACACCTTCTTGCGACCCGAAATACTCATGACCTTGCCCTCTACTTTGAGAATGGGCTGGCCGTTGGCAAGTTTAATGTCAAAGCTGTCGCCCGTGAGGGACATGACCTTCTCCTTGAGCACGAGCGTCTCAGTCTGATTGGCGATGAGGTTCTTGAAGACGCCGACATGGCGGGGCGCGGGCTGGAGCTGAACAGCGGCCATGATTGATGGATAGAAACGATGATGCTAAAATGCTGCAAGTCAAGAAACTGAGGGGAAGACGGAAGATAATAAGGTGATGTCGATGTCGCCCCCAACGTCAGTAGGATGGCTTCCTTCCGGGCTATTTATACAACGCTATCACCAACAATCTAATCCTTGTGCAAGAACGTCACAACCCCTCTTGAGAGCTGAGACACACGGACGCTACCCTTAGGGCTGATTGCCGCTACAGAAATGGTCCGGGAGCAAGGCACAATCTGGCGAATGGCGCGTCGCGTGGTTGACTTTGGCAGGGAAGGATGCTGGTAAGGCTGATTGGGAGCTTGTGCTAGTCGCTGTCGGAGTTTTATACGACGAATGCGATTGCTGAGGGTTGGTTTGAAGGCATGTGAAATGCTAAACCTTGAGATCTACAGCTCTATAATGGTCCATTATTACCAGAGGACCTAGACTACTAACCTTAGTAAAGAGCTTCTCTCTTCTCTCTTGTGTTCCAACGACCGTGAAGAGGTAACCAACGGGTACAGCTCGAGTAACCCTTCACATTCCGTGAATAAACGGAAGCGGAACTGATCGTAGGACGCCTGGCGCAGCAGCTCGAACTCCCTGCTTATTCGTCAATCCACCCTGTCGGTACTTTGGTGGTCGGCAGATCAGTACCTCAATGTCTTGGCTAAGAATAGCTCCACATTCGTGAGCCAGTGGGATTGCGTCTTCCGTACTTTCAGCGCGGCTGTGCTTTGCACGATACATCATCCTTTTGCTGTATACCTTTGCGCGTTCATGGAATTGTATGATGGATGTGGTCTAAGTAAACGACTGATTAGGTGACGGATATGCACATATGTTTCATCGCGAAACGCGACAAGTTCAAGCGACTTCTCAACGTTGGTGATTGAAATTGAATCGCATTGAGTGGTTCGTGGCTGTATAAACAACCCCATTTGAGAAAAGTACGGAATCAAAATATAAGTAGTAAAGGAATATCAGTAAGAGGAACGATCATTGAATGTTCATTCAGCTATTCGCCGAGTTTCATTGAAGAATGAAGGTGATTCAAGCACGAATGCCTCCATCCACCCTAGAGGCTGGCAAGAATCACAACATAATTAGCATATAATTCATTTTGCAGGGTTCTGCTTATATCAATCACGTGATAACTTGACCGGTCTGGTGGTCTAGTGGTATGATTCTCGCTTAGGGAAAACCCTATAGCATAGCTTGCGAGAGGTCCCGGGTTCAATCCCCGGCCAGACCCTTCCTTTTGCACTTTTGGTGTTCTGATCGAATACGCAACCAAGCAAGAGCCACTTCTATCTATCAATACCTTTTTGCTACTTCCTCCCTTCCTTGCTGATATCAGACGGTTAACTTAGATAGAGCAAGATTGCGGTATGACCATAAAAGATTTGCACGTCAGGAAGCTCCACCAACAAACCACAACGCGGGTAGCTTGGCCAGTCGAGATGAAGGGTTACCGTTGAATATGAGAAGTTAACATCAAGCATACTTACGAATTTACTTAGTCGTCGAGTCCAGTACTCGATTACCATACCGTATAATAGCTGAGAATTATTCATTACAGGCATTGATAGTATATCACGCTTCACATGCAAACATTGGCAAATGTTGAAAAGAATAATGGCAACCTTTGTCTATCCGTAGTCTACCCATAATACAAGAAACAGAATCTCGGGCGCGAGAAAAGAGAAAAGACACGCTAATGGGCGTCATTCAACCCAGAATCCATTTTGGACATTTACAGAGCAAAGATGGCAAGGGCGGCAACGACAATGGCCGAGAAGCCGAAGGTAGAGGCACCGCTGACAACAGCGCTAGGAGTCTCACCAGGGGCAGAGCCAGACTCGGAACCGGAGCCGGAGCCAGAGCCAGAAGAACCGGAGCCAGACTCGGAGCCGGAGCCAGATCCTGAAGAACCAGATCCAGAAGAACCAGAGCCAGACTCAGAGCCAGAGCCGGAGCCAGAAGAACCAGAGCCGGAACCAGAGCCAGTCTCAGAGGAGGAGTTACCACCAGAGCCAGAGGTAGGCTTAGAGTGAGAGCCGGTAGCGGTAGCAGTAGAGTCCTCATCCTCATCGTCGTCAGAGCCCTTGGTAGCGGAAGCAGTGGAGGTGATGAAGGTGGCAGTCGAGTTAGAACCGTGGGTAGGCTTGCTGACAGCAGAGCCAGTCTTGGTCTTGTGCTCAGCGGAGCTGGAAGTCTCCTCCTCATCGTCATCCTCAACCTTGTCGCAAGAGAGATCGAAGAGAGGAGTGGTGGAGAGGTCCTTGGTGATAGCGAACTTCATCTTGTTGTCGGGGTTGGAGTCACGGAGAGTGTACCAGAAAGTAGGGGTCTTGTTGAAGAGCTGCTTGCAGCCGACGTCGCGCCAGTACTTCTGGGCGTTCTTGACGCTGGGGACAGCCTCATCCCAGTCGGGACCGGTGGCGGGCCATCCAGTCTCGGTAACCCAGACGGGCTTGCCACCAGCGGCGGAGATGGTAGCCTCGTAAGCCTTGCTGAAGAGCTTGCCAGCATTCTCGATGCTGTTGCCCTTGTCGTTCTCGTAGTAGGGGTACTCATCAACACCGATGAAGTCAATAGCGTCGAGGACGGCCTTGTTGGTGGTGTTGCCCCAGACATCCCAGGTGTCGACGTGACCGACGGGGATCTTGGAGATGGGGGTGCTCTTGAAAGCCTTCTTGAAGTCGTTGATGAAGTCAACGAGAGCATCGGGCTGGACACCGACACCACCCTTGTTCTTAACACCGGTAACGGAGTTACGGTAGAGATCCTCGCTACCGACGGAGACACCGATGATGAGGTCAGTCAGGTCAGTGCCGTACTTCTCAATAGCCTTCTTGAGGGCGCTGATCTCCTTGTCGATGTTGTCAGTGCCGGAGGTCCAGACACCGAGGAGAATAGAGGTCTCGGTGTCGATGGCGGCCTCGAAAGCCTCGATGGGGTCATCCTCGGAGTAAGCCTGGATGTTGGTGTAGAGTCGGACGGCGCTGAAGTCACCGGGAGCGGACTTCAGGTTCTGAGCAGTCTTGAACTCGGCCGTGAAGTCGGCCTTGAACTTGGCCTCACGGTTGGCGAGGGTAGCACCGGAGTTGAAACCAAGGTAGTTCTTAGCCTCAACACCGAGAGCGAGAGCACCGGCAGCGATGGTAGTGGAAACCTTCATATTGGCGGTTAGAGATTATCGATTCGCGGTAAGGATCGATATGTGTATAGGCAGGTTGGTACAACGTCGAGCAAGGTTACACCACGCCGATTAGAAGTCGATTAAATGAGTGTAGATATTCGGTAATAAATCAAGAAAAAGCCCTTGGGCAGTAAGAGAGTGACTTGGAAAAGAGAATGTCGTACCCAAAAAGATAAGACAAAAAAAGGAAAGGATGGACGGAAGAGAGATATGTTAGGATGAAGAATGAAGGAGTCTCTTTGTTTTGCTTCAGGAACGCGGTGAGATTAGTTAGGGGCGGTTACAGCGGACGTGGGCCCGTCACGTGCTAGACAAGCACTAAGTTCCCGGTTTTTCAGGGGAAAATGCTTACGACGCTGGTCCACTACGTTATGGTTAAGGTACCGTGCCTTAGGGTCCCCGGGCGGGCCAGCCACTAAGAATAGCATGCCGAGTCTGTCTACCTGTGCTCATTGGCCGCTAACCCCAGCTTCTCCTGTCTCGTACCCAAATGGTAATTTTCTAATTTGCCTGATCGTCGATAAACAATCAAGATGAATGAATGAGTGATGCTTTACATAGCTACATTGAGGAATGAATGGATTTGAGGCATGATACGATGCCTTGCCTCATGCTTGTACGTATCCCTACTTGCTCGTAATTTTAAGATTTGATGCTACACCGTTGGATGCCGTTTGTCTGGCATTGCCATCAAGCCTCTTCCGAAATTCTCAAGAGAGAGTTCAAACGGTGCCTTTCAGTCAAATACTGTACTGTAGCTAGTGGCGAGACTTATGCAAGGAACAATGCAGGACAAATCAAGCCATGAGCTGAAAGCTAAAACAAGCAAAAACTGAAAGTTTATCCTTGAGCCAATCTCCAATGCATGGAAGATACTGGGATCTGAGGCTGGGGTTCAGTTTCTTGGTGGCCAATCTCTGCATACGAAATGGGCATGCCCAGCATCAAACATTCGATGTAACCTCCTTGATTGGTGATTGAGGGATACACGTTGAGGCTGGAGAGGATTGTCAAACCGCAGAGCGAAAAAATACGTGTGTATCCCTCCAACGTGTTTTCTTCTACCGCTCTTGTTCTCCAACCTTTCCTTCACCCACGCATACCCCGACGTCAACGTTCAATTCTTTGTCATGGCCAGAGAATTCCTTGGCAGCCAAGGAAGCTAGACATGCTAAAATAGGTGCGACTGTGGATGAAGTTTGTGGGCCTATCTCCCCCTTGAAGTGGAGATAACGACGCTTGGCTCGAAAGCCGATCGATCCGTTCCTGGATTGGCGTGGAGATTCAAAGGATGATGAATTTTGTGTCAATACAACAAGAATGCTGAAAGAAACAGGGACTCTGGTAGGCGAAAGGCCCTTTAATGAGGTAGCCCACTATCAAGCTCGAAAAATAGATCACAGGTAAGAAGCATTGACACAGACGGGCTACACCCAATCTCTTGAGCAGGGCGGGTTGTCCGAGTTAGGCGCCGATCCTAGGTCCGGGCTTGCGACCATGTCTCACCAAGTCATGCCGCCATCACTTCGGTTGGTTGTAGGCTAATTAGCACAGTTTCAGCCATGCACATTCACAATTCGAGCCTGTAAAATGTAGGATGATCAAACAGTATAATATTTGTGAAAGGTGATCGAGCAGAATGGTATCGCCAAGCTATGTTTAATATGCCCAATCTCTGTCGCATCATGTGTCCGACTGTGCCAGTCCTAGCATCGAACCTATTTCTTCTCATTCTCAGCCTCAGCGCTCTCATGAGCGATGAAAACCTCATCCTCGTTGATTCGGTAACTAGCAGACTTTCGTGCGGAAATACCGTTTTGGAACTATTTGACCTTGTTAGCTGGGCTCTCAGTTGGCTTGACGAAATACTTACCATGTAATCCATTTCACCAAAGGTTCGGTCCTTTGTCTCGAACATGCGGAAGTATCCCCAAAGGAGGGTAAGAGTGGCGAGACCTGCCCAAAAGAATGCCTAAAATGTATGTTAGCATGCCATTGACATCTGTGACGTGCGTACGGGGCGAGACTCACAGTTTTGCCCTTGATGTTCCAAGATCCGGGAGACAACATCTCAGGCTGGAGCAGACCTCCGCAGATGATGTTACCAACATAGTAAGTTGAACGAGCCAGGACAACAGTCTGGGTACGCAGACGTGTTGAACCAATCTCAGCAACAATAGTGTAAATGATGGGACCAACAGACATCGAGTAAGCTCCAAGCCACACGATGCATAGAATCGATTGAGCCCAGGCCAACCTTAGTGTCTGCTTGGGCACAGCGAGGAAGGCGATGGTCCAGAGAATCACAACCAGGAATGAGAAGCCGCTGAGCCAGATGGTTCGGCGACCAAACTTGTAGATGTAGAACCACGAGATGATGGTACCGACAAAGGCGATGCCAGTTCCTCCAAGAGCGATACCGTAGGAGGCGTCTGGACCAATTCCTGTCATTTGGAAGAAGAAAGAACCGCTATAGCAGAGGGCACCACCGTTGGTAATTTGAGACAGGAAGCCCATGCAAGCGATCTCAGTACGTCGGATGTTGCTGCCGCGGAAACAATCCCAGTACGATGTACCAGCTCGCTCCTCAAGTTCGACCTTGTTGGTGTGAACCATGAGGGCAACAGCAGATTCATAGTTGATGTTGTGCTCTGGGTTGGAGAGGCGCTCAAGGGATTTCTTTGCCTCGTCGAGCTGGTTCGTGCGGACAAGATACCAGGGCGACTCGGGAGCCAGGTATGCTGCGATGGCAAGGGGAATAGGCCAGATCCATTGAATCGCGAAGGGCACTCTGTAACTCCAAGGTGTAGGGTTGTTGACAAGACCCTTGAGGACACCGGCCGAGATGAACTGTCCAATGCACCAGCACAGGTTGACATAGGCAGTAAGATATCCACGGATGGCCAGAGGAGTGACTTCGGCAGCGTAGGCAGGGCCTGTGGTGGCGAAGATACCCCATGGGATATTGCAGAGGAACTGGCCGACGAGGAGGACCTCGATGTTGGGAGCAAAGAAGACGACAAAGATGAAGGCAGACAGCCAGAAGAGACCACTGATAAGCACCTTGCGGTGTCCCCATCTAGCAGTTGCCCAACCGTTGAGAAGAGCACCAATAATGTTGGCGAGGGCACCCAGACAGTTGAAGCGCTGCTGCCAAGTGGAAGAGATCTGGTAGCCAAACTCCTCATTCAAGTACACGCCGTACTTCTCTCGAAATCGTGGGTAACCGTAAAACGAGCTCAGAAGGGTGACATCGTAGCCCTCCATGATGACGGTCGTGGAGATGACTTGAACTTGTCAGCCGTTGCTTCTGCGGATACGCCAAGGGACTTACGGATGGACCAGAAGGCAGCTCGCTTGTACGTCTTGAAACCCTCCCAGACGCCATAGCTGTGTTCGTCGACGGTGGCTTCGAGAGCTTCATTGTTGAGAGTCTTGTCGTGAAGGTCGACGTTCTTGAGATGGTCGAGGCCAGCGTCGGTGCTCTCGACGTGGGGTTGGATCTCTCCGGTTCGCTTATCGGTAGCCATGTTGACTCGACGCTTTCCAGCAGCGGACTACTAGTCTAACTTGACTTGAGGTTGAGAGAGGTGCAGAGAGCACGGAACGGGCATGATGGGTTAGTTATAATGCTCCTGATGAATTGACTATGGACAAGGGTGCTTTCCTCCTCATGCTACTCCCCTCACTCATCCTCTGCAGCTGCAGGCATCGGTTCTCATGGGAGAAGCTAGTCCTCGAGCCCGGGATTCGGTTCAAGTCGCCGCCAAAATAGGATCGACGGGCCGTCGATTGTCGTGTTAGTCGAGATATCTCTACATGGGCCAACCCCGCCATTGGTGGAAGATCCTGCGGGGAATGCTCGACAAGGCCAGGTCTCATGGATGGTGCACATCGATCGTAAGTGGACCGGATAATGCTTCGCTGGGCATCTGACCATTCAGAGGTGCTTCTTCTCCCCAACTTCTTGGCCGACTGCCTACTACAGTAGGTGGAGAATCTGGGGTAGTTTCTGGGGATGGTGTTGATCCCAGTTCCCAACACCAGTTGCCTCGGTCTAGAACTCTATTCTCTCTAGGCCCACTGCTGTTTTTGGGGCCAATGCATACGTAAAGAAGAAAAACATCAGCTGCTGGTTATTAACAGTCTCCTCCGGTTAAATGGGATTAAACTAAAATGTTCTAAAAACGCAACTGCCCAAGACTGAAGACGTTTTTAGCCTTCCCAGCATGACCATGAGAATGGCTGACGCCCAGGAACAGGTACTGTACCATCCCCCGTCTCACTGCTACTGCACTACACCTGGACGACTGCAAACATCGCATGATTCGTCAATGACCTGTCAATACCAGGACACCCACGTAGAACTGTGCATATCGGCTCCCTTCAACTTAATCTTCAGTTATATGCCTTCAATTAAGTTGCCACAATCGAAGTTCTCGTCTTCCAGATGCGATCCAATCTCACTTAAGATTCATCTTCATGAGTGTCTGGGCGTCTTGCTACCTATTTCTGCCCCGGAATTTCCATCGGGCCTTACGAGTTTTGCGGTCCAAGACAACCACATCACCAAAGGACGCTCCACGGCAACTAGCCTTTCCTTTCTTCTTTTTACTTTTTCTCCATTTAACCGCTTTAACGGCTAGAACAATCAAAAGCTCTATTGTTTTCGGCGACATGTCTACCGGTTTGAGGGCAGGGTTGAAATGGTAGGGTTACACTTGGACTTGTCAGTCAGGGCTTACACCCGTTCATCAATGCATGGCTGTGGCGTCGACCAACTCAGGCTAATTTCTCTTCATAGCCCCAGCCAACCAAAACAAAAGTTCATTGGGATGCAGAGCTCGAAATACGATGCATTAGACGCCATTTCGTTGGCCTTGTCCCGAGATACTGGAACCACATACTGAACGGGCAGCCATCGGACCATACTTTACCAGCCATGGTCTGAGAAACGTACCCAAGGAATTGGCATCAGGTGAACTGACAGCCTGCAGTAATCTCGGGCTTGTCATGCATTCTGCCTGTTTGCATATTCTGATCGGTTGACGGGCGGAACTACCGGCGGTTCCTTCAACCAAGCATCCCGCAAGGGCCAGGAATAAGCTCACCTTACCCCACGCTGTGATCAGCTGGACGTTGCAGGTCAAACTTATCCCCCATTACCCCCGTATCATGTGTTTACCCCAGATCGCAACGATGACCGCGACTTTCAGTACGGGCATTTCCTTCTCCGGAAAAACATCTTTATCTGTCGAACTTCAGTCTCTCGCTCATTTTGATTATCGTAGCCCAATAAAGACGATGCGGTATCCAGCACGAACATAATATCAGCGAGGCAAGACGATCTTTTCTCTCATCACCCGCTTGTAATGGGTTGGGTCACGCTGTGAAGATCAGATACCACACTGCCCTGAAACTATGTTATTTAGTCAAGCGAATAACAGGATCGTCAGGATTGGCATGTATTTTGCAGCTCCCATGGTGATACCTTCCTGCGACTGGACGTGTCAATACAAGAGCTGTTCAATCTTGGCTTACATCCATGATAAGCTGATGGCGAGGTAATAAAGACATTGTTGTTTACGATGCTGAAGCCATATTCCAATCATAGGGTATCCCATATCGATCTGGAGGAATGATGGGTCACTTGCTTCAAACATTGATAGTAGAGATATGCTTCTATGGCCGACATCATTACCTGAATAAGATAGGCTCTCACGAAAAAGACAGTTCTTCAACAACTTTCGGGCAAACTTTGTAAAAGCATCTCGTCTCGTACCGAACCGAAACAGCAATAAAAGCAGTAAGGTTAGGCCATCACCAAACAACACCAATATAGTACTCATTTTACATCGGGAAGTAACTAGCTGATCTAGTGAATTAAATGCCACGATGCCGGTAGTTCTGAGTATAAATATACTATTAATTTCTCAAAATAGGTTATTATTCCGAATTTCAGCCCACATACAACTGGCTATAGTTGAGAACACGGGCTCTCATGTCACGGGACTCGCTGATGCCCACTATCCCAATTGGCTTTTCTCTTATCTTCGTTGAGTGGCTGACTTGGAGCGAGCCCTGAAACGCTGAATCTCAGCCCATGACCAATGATACTGCTTCATCCTGTAGATCGCTTGTAGTAATAAAGCCGTGGTTATACATGAAAAACTATAATTATATCATACAGCGCCTGAAAGGTCAGGTCCCAGAAGTACCGAACGACAACTATCCGAAAATTTATATATCCAAATTCTTCGAGTGAGCCCTATTGCTATTTGAGAGGGTTGATGCGAGATGAAGCTACTGTCTGCGGCGAGGTGGCTTGCATATCTAGCTCTAGTAATCCAGTCACCTCTATCACTGATGCAGCAGCAGCCCTCGCAACCGTCCTCGGTCAAGTATAAATGATATCTGCCACTGTTCAGATACGATGGTAGATACAGGGAGCAGATGTTAGGATCACCTTGCAACTCAACGAGTTTTATGTGTGTCAAAGTGCCTGGCGCCCTTTCGATCCAGAAACCAACGTCTGTACCTATGAAGACACCGCTGTCCGACATCCAAGAGATGGACATGACGCAACTCCCACAGCCAGTATAGGACCGGCGTGTTATCGAATTCAGAGTGAGTGGTCTCTCATTGCTCAAAGGAAGACAGATGACCACCTCGCCACCAGCCACTTCGCCATCAGCAAGCCCTATAGCTAAATGGCCTTGTGGCCCAAATGCAAGGCCTGTAACATACTTGGTCTTCCCCGTCACAACACCAGCCGAAAAAGAACCAAGGTACCTCATGGGGGCACTGTAGCCGTCAAAATCGGATGCCCAGAACTGTATATTCCCGCTATGGAACTTTCCGCTGCATACGAGATACCTGTTGTCTCGTGATAATGCCACCCTATCCACTTCGTTGAATGAGTCGACCATTGCATGGCGACGGTCGGTCTCTATGAAACCATGCGATGGAATGAACTCGTAACGAATGAGCTCGTTTCCGCAGCCTGCAATAAGAACTTGATCGTTTGAACTCAGGTCGAGAGCTCTAATTTCGCTCGACAGGCTATTGAAGTTTTCACTTGTACATGCCAGTGTTTGAACGTGCTGCCAGTTGTCGTCCGAGTTTCGATCGTATATCCCAACTTGACCGTTGCCGATGCCAGTAAAGAGTCTCTGCCCATCTGAGCTAAATCCTGGTGAAGCGCCAAAACCGGGAAGACAGGTAATTTCAACGAAGTCTACAACAGGAGGGACACTACTTGCTCTTGTTAGCTTCAACTTGGTGATCGGAGAACCAGGAGACACTACATTTCGTGGATTTCTTGTCTTCTCTCATCGTTCGTTAACGATGCCGCCAACTCTGGAGTTGGTTGGGGGTTCGAGGTTACCGTCATACTGCCCAACCTATCCTGCAAGTCAACTACGACGGCCTGTCGCTCTTGGAGCTGCTCTTTGTTGCGCTGCTTAAGTTCCTCGTTATTTTTAAGCTCCATCTCTCGAAGTCTTTCTCGGTTCTCTAGATCCTTGCTTAATGTCCGTGAAACTTCCATCTGTTGGTTTAGCGTGTTCTGGAGCTTAGATAGTCGCTCTGCATGCAGCTCTTCCATGCTGACTCTCAATTTCTCCTGCTCCTTTCGCATTCTTTCCAGAGATGATTTCATTTCCAGCTGCTGATCTTGCAACAGTTGTACCATTGCATTATCCCTCTCCTTGTTTGCCATCCTTACTGAGTCGCGAACTTCTTGAAGTTCGCGCTGGAGGGCTTGTTTCTCTTTGGCCCACGTCCCATCCAGCAATTGCCCTGCACCCGTCTGGTCAAGGGTCTTGCGATCATCGGCAAGTTCTTTTTGTATAGCCGACGTCAGTCTCAGGCGGGGCATTGAGTGTTTGAGGCACAAATGTGCTGAGAATCTTGAGTGCTGATTCTTTGTTATTGTAGTGCCGGCGAGTCTGTGATCCATGGCGTTTCATGAACCCCCAAAATTCTGGTGTGTTTTCAAGCTCTTTCTCGCGGCGGTCACCGACGTCTGTGTCGACCAATTCCCACATGGTAGTTGTAAGAACGACGCTCTTCAAAGCATCTTTTCCACATAATTTCACAAGCAGATTGATGCTCATCTTTCCCGAACCTTGCATTTTGGGATCGCTTATCCGATGAAGATAGAGGATACCATTTAGACGGACCCTCTCGGTGTAGGACTGGCTAAGCCATGCCGAGATATCTCGGAGAACGTCACTATCCTGTCAATTCGTATCGTCAGAGCCGGGGGTGTCGACCAGATGCATGGTAATTCCCGGACTATAGTTGTGTGGTGAGAATGCTTTTGGACATGTCCTATGTACGTCTATGTGGGGCAACTTGGAGGCAGGATCTCAGGAGATAGGGGACAAACGGGAAAAGGAACTTGTCACCACATCTGAGTTCTGGGAGACGATGTACAAAGGCGGCAGTCAAGTGGTCAGATGGCTGGGGACTAAAGAGTCAGCGCAGGCTATGGTGGACAAGATTGTCGAAATCCACAAAGAAACCGTCAAAGCCATGCTCAGGATCCAAGAGGAGCTGGTAGACGAGAACATGTCACTTGACGAAACAGGAGCTAGGAGAGAGGTCCAAAGGGAGATCTTTGCTGCAAAGGCAGAGTTACAGGAAGAAATCAAACTTCTTCAGAGTGCGCACCAAGAAATGAGACGACAATCGAACGAGACTTTGGCTAAGGAGCTTGCCTCGCAGCAGGAGGCATTCAAACAGCGTCTTGTCGAGGCTGGCGAATCTCAGGAGAAGCTTAAGATATCGCTGGAAACTCTCATGGAGCAAAAGACAGTTGAGTACGAGAAGCTACTAGGAGCTGCAATATCCGAGCAACAGCAGTTGACAGGTGCACTGAAACAAAAAGAAGTCGAGTATGCACGAGCACTACGTGAACGGCTGAGGAGAGTTACAAAGAGGCTCAAGCACAGTTTGACTCTGAGATAGAGGCTCTGAAGCGACCGATAAAAGACCAAGGACCCATGATAGAAGAGCGGAATAAATTGGAGGCAGAGCTGCGAGCAGCTCAGGAACTACAGGCAGAGCTTAAGAAGCAACGCCTTGAGGAGGAATATGCAGCCTCCATGCAACAGCAAGCAATCGAGGAACAGGTTGCGAAGAAGAAGAAGAAGAAGAAGAAGAAGAAGAAGAAGAAGAAGAAGAAGAAGAAAAAGGAAAATATGAGAGACGGTATGATGATTGTGGGAATCCTGGCTGGTGTTGTTTCGGCAGTGGCGGGTGTAGCAACTATGAACCCTGCTTTAATCGCCATGGGCACGTCAATGGTCGGTGGATCTCTGTCGTATATTGAAAGTAGCTTTTGAACTCTTATTGTTGACTACTCAGGTCTTGTTACTCAACTCACTTCTTATTGTCGACTATCTAACAATTGCTATTTAGCCACTGTCCAGCCTAAATGTGTTTATAAATGGTAACTTGCTGGGTACCCAGGGGCGCCTACGGGCTGGGTATTTTAAAACCTAGTGGGGGAATTTTTAAACTATGAGAGTATTAATATGTACATGCAATATGATGTTCGGTTTCGTGATTTAGAAGAAGTGAGTAGATGGAAATCAAGAAGGATAACAAGCCTCCGGGGCTCTTGAGCAGTTTAGGATGGTGATTAGATAGGGCAACATAATAATTTCTACGAAGATCTCCTTCTGAAGTGTCCAGCAGTTTCTGGCTTCTGCAGATAGAGAAATGGTCATACGTTACATTCGCAAAAGTTCCTAGCCACATGTCCTTGTAGTTCTAGAGACTGGTGGGGTTTGAAAGTACTTGCCTAGCCAGTCCTCACCTATCGAGATTGTGGATATACTAGTTTTGGTTTTCGAGTTCACATGTAAGCACATGTTACTGAGCGTCGTCAGATGCATCATCTTGAAACTGATAGGTTTATCCTAAATACAATGCTAGTTTCAACTGCTTATCATCTTCCTCTTATTCGTTCTTACTCATATGGAATGATCCAATACTTATGCCAAATGTACAGAGTCAAAGACTTGTTCGTTGTCAAAAGGACGGCAGATTTGGACCCCAACACGTAGCGAACCTATAATACGAGTCTACGATGCAAAAGGTATGGAGGACTAAGCCCTATGACAGGATTTCGTTTTCCGAATATTCTCACGAGGATGGCCAAGTCGGCTTTAAGCCTTTGGGGTTGCCTGTCAAACTCGGAGATTCCTCATGGTGCAGATAAGCGCGTCTTGGCCAAGTCGCTCACTAACTGAATTAGGCGAAATGAGCCGCTCCCATGCCATATGCCCACTAGCCCACCACGTTTAATGAGCGCCTGCTACGTTATTTGCAGCATCAATTCCTGAAAGCTGTAACTTGTTGTTTGGGGGCCATGTGAAATCGTGTTCAAACTGTGTATCTTGGCCTATCAATGGACGAAATAGGGCTACTTATAATACAGAAAACAAGATTCGAAGCCATTCCTCCCGCTGCGGGCCGAATCAAAGCGAGAATCGAGATGCCGAAACGTCTCGGTGCGTCTGAATTGTGTGAGCTTATCTTGTCGCGGGTTCGAAGTTGATGATTGTATGCCGAGACCCCTACGTGTCGCGATCCAGTCTAGCTAAACTTGACCAATCTAGGAGGCTTTCAAGAAGTAACAACGTGCGGTATCCGCATAGCTACCCGTGTCCCCGAGGCCTTGACGTCACTGGCACTATTTGTGGGTTGAGTTTAGAAACGACAAACAATATCAAGAGGTCAGCACAGATTTAAATACCTGCTCATATCCCCCTTCTGCAACGATAGTCTTTGCTTTGAAAAGAATGTAATATATGCAATCATTCGCTATAAATATCAACGCCGTCATTATTATTACAATTGCTGTTGTTGTTTTCAAATCCGATTCTCCTGGACGTGGAAGGTAGTCACCTTGACGATACGAGAAGCATCACCCTTGTGTTGCCCCGAACCTGTCAACTCCTCCTCACTCTCATTGTCCGCATCCCCACGGGCCCTCCACGTCGACACTGTCTTGTCAGCCGACGATCTTTGGAAATGGTGCTCCCCAGCGTAAGCTGCCTCGCAATCTCGCCCGTGGCCGTCCAGGTCGTCCTCCCGTGTGAATGTGGTGAGGCTAAAAAGATCGCGATGCTTATTGCTGCTGCCGTTGGTACCCTTTGAAGGCCTGAATCCTCCCGATCCCATAGGCTGATCCGTGTCGCGTAATTCAGACGGTCCCGATGTCGATATGCCAAGCCTGCGGCCGAGTAATCGAAGCAAAGGCCGCAAAGTTGCCAACGACCCAGCAGTGATAGCCAGGCCTTGCTCTGTCGTCGACCAGATAGCAATGTCGATTGTGGCCCCTTTATGATTCGTTAGTTATGATTGATGATTGATGGTTGAATCGGGGTTTGGGGGACTTACACAAGAAGTCTGGGTTCTTGAAATCTTTGACGAATGCGAAACGAACGACTACGGCCGAGCTCGCCCTAGATAGTGTGAGCTATTGTTTATTGCAATGAGGAGAGGTTACCAACACGCAGGCCATGCCCATGATGGGGATAAGAGCAAGCTTTGTCTTCTTTCCCATGTTGAGTTTCCACACCAGGAACATTGGTAAGATAGCGCAGGTGAAATCCGAGATGACACTGCAAGCGCTGTATAGATATGTAAGGGCGATGATGACCTCGACGTTGACGCATTGGCCGGGTTGGTCTTGGTTCCAGAAGAAGGAGATGGGCGAGCATTGGAAAAGGGTGACAAAGAAGAAGACGACTCCGGTGCAGACGGTGATGGCCATAACGCCGTAGATAATCCAGACGTCGAGTTTTCGAACAGTGATTCGGAGGAGGAAGTAGCCGATTGAGATCTTTGAAGCGATCATTGTTAGGCAGTACCATAGATAGCACCACCACCAAAACTTCATCGCTTGCTTATAGTCTTCATGGTCGAGATCATCGCGGTGACGGCCGGTTCCATAATGAACTCCGATGAGCGCGCATATAACGAATAAGAGAAATGTGACCTAAGTAAGGGTGTGAGTGAGTGGCGTGAGTGCTGAGATGTGAGTGACTTACAAGAGCACTGCACATGCACCAATCATCGAAGCCAAAGTTCTTAACAAGCCGTGTACGAACATAAACACGCAAAGAAAGTGCTATTATGGCTGCCGAGCCTAATGTGTAGCCGACAGCCTGGAGCTCAGGGCCACGGTTTGGAATAGCCATGACTGATGCCTCCTCACACAAGAGTCATGTAGTGATTATGATTGATAGGGAATACGGAGAAATAGAGAAGAATGAAAGATAAACGAGAGGATCCAAGACCCGGTAGATGCGGGCCGCCGACTGGAGCACGTCGCAGATATATGGTATTTCCAGAGCCCAGGGAACTGGTTAGCTTTCGGTTAACCCAGCACCTTGGGTCCGCGTCCGGCTCCGGCCCTGTTACGGCGATACACTGGTCACCACATCCACCGGCTTGGCTCAATCTCTTTGCGTCAATCCTCTGATCTACAGACTTGGGCAGCAAGACTAAGGGCTACTATTCGCGGGATCAGCACCAGAATGCCCACACTTGCCTCGGCTGGGTATGCTCCGAAGCAGACAAAACGGGGCGCAACATAACCCCCCTGGGCTATAACAGACAGGGACACTCGCTTCGGGGAAAAGAAGAACGAGCCCCTGGCATTAGTCTAGCATCAAAGTCTGATTTCGTTTGAGAAGCAGTTACACAAGCTTTTGGCTGTGCTTAGAGCGCAGGCTAGAACGAGACTGGACTGGAGAGACTAGTCTAACTAAATCTGACATGAGATGAAAGCCGAGGAACGGCTGTTGACTCCCCTTTGGGCATACAACTCCCCTAGCAGCCCCGAGATATACTCCACCACCCTTACTCCTTTTTGAACAAGAAATTCACTTGGCAAAGGCTCTTATGGAGTTATAAACTCGTGCGACGCCACTCGGAGGTGGGAACGCGTGATTTTGCATTTTGCAACCCAACTGTGTCAGAGATCCCCCTCCCTTATGAATCGCGAAGAATTCCAACCCAAGCCCGTCGAAACTTTGTCTCAGTTAGGGTCATTAGTTTTTCTGGTTCATCTTCGTGCCGTGCGGGGATGTTTGGAACGCCCGCAACTAACAAAATCTCTAGTCATACTAGTCAATTCGGCAGTTGGAAGCTTGAATCATCCGATGCGTCTGTCAATGAATAGTGGAGCAGGTGTTGACTCGACCGCACTAACAATATCGCAAACCCTAGATCGTCCCAAAGGGCCCTGGCAGTCGTGGGACCTGATTTTCTGACTTTCTCCTTACTACGACTTTAGCGAGCGCTGATCATACCCAACAGCCTCAGGGTTTTGCCATAATTCTTCCGCGCTCTCAGACACTTTCCTCTTCTGACCTGGATAACATTACATTGCTTGTGGAGAGTAGAAGATCATCGTTAATAGTGCGGATAAGGGTATGATCAAAAATGAAAGATGAATCCAAGACAGTACCCGTACCATGTAAGACGGCATTCTCCGTCCTTTGTTTCTAAGCATTGTGTAATCTGGGCGACGGCTCGCGAGGTCAAAGCGAAGCGTCATCTCCTTTGCTAAGGATAACCATGGGAACTAGTGTCATATTCTCAACGACCTAGACTACCCAAGCTACGTAACAAGAATCAGACCATGGCTTGAAGCCTCTTTCTTGTATTCTTGTTTAAATTTATCCACAGTATTCCAGAAGCCTACCTCACGGATCATGAAACAAAACTTTGATGACTGGGAATGCCCTGCATTAAGAAATATCGCCTATAGAGTTTGCATGGAAGAGGCCACGTGCGATCGTGGCTTGATCTGGGCGCCACCCCAGTTTTGCAATTTATCGGCAGAGTTACATTGTCGCGATGGCGATGGCGATAAAGCCTGGTCAATGTGAAAGTTGCAGGGAACAGTGCTCTTTTGTGAAATTAGAGACTAGCATCGACGCAGCGCCCACTTCCCGAGCAATCCGGCTGCTACGTAGTAAATCCGCGAATGATCAGCATAGGCACGAAATGATGGCAATGCATCGCCCAAACTAGCGGATCTTTGGGAAGATACGATAAGATAACAGTTTTATTTTTACTTTTATTCTGTGTGCACTGGGTATCGTTTTTCTCTGCCTTTTGGCACTCATTGAGAAAGTGAGAAGAAATTTAGTGTCGGCATATTGGCTGCTGAACGTCGGGCTGTTAGGTAGTCTGCATGTTATTATTATTACCAAATCCAACGATACATCTTAAACAAACGGTGTCATATGCAGCTTATATTTGGATGTGAACAACAAAGCCACAAGCCACAGGCCATTTACGGCCAATTCAAGTCTTCTGTTATTGTTCCATGCACTCACATAAGAAAGCAAAAAAAGGGTCCTGCCGCCTACCCTAAACCCTCGGACTAACCCCCGCATTTGGCAATCCAAATTGGAAATGACTGGCCTGGAGGCGGGGGATTTCGCGGGGATGGCAATGGTTACAAAAAAAAGTCAGCCGAGAATGGTCTGGCCGGTCAGGTGACCACGCAAGAAGGAGGCGTGGTCACATTCACCCCCATAATCTCGAATTTTGATGTCGAAGTTTTGAGTTTGGATCCCGCTTCCAACGACAACCGTCAATTGAGTCTGAGGCAGGGACGCGCAAAGGCCTATTCGAAGCCCTCCATAGGCTCTGGGGAGCCGTTGAACCGTTAGAGCACGTCTAGCCGAGGCAAGGACGCCAGGTCACGAGCCGCGATGGCTTCATCACCCCCGCGTCAGAAACGCCGCAAGGCTTCGTGCAAGGAGTTCCAGTGCACCCACGAAGGCTGCGGGAGGACATATTCCCGTGCCGAACACCTTCAAAGACATCAACTTAATCGTTAGTAAAGATCAGATTAGCTCGTGTTCCAGTACTGACACCCCCACAGACTCCCCCAAAGAGATCTACTACTGTGATTACCCTGACTGCTCATTTACCTTTGTCAGGAAAGATCTCTATGCCCGCCACAAATTGAGACACGAGAGACAGGTGCAACAGTATGGCAACGGTCGTCTATCTCAACGACCACAGAAAGAGTTTTCCAAATTACCGAGGCAGCGCAGTGAGCGATATTCATTTAGTGAAGACGGCTCAGCTTGGAGCGACACCCAAGATGAGGCGAGGGAGACGCCAGCAAAGGAAAGACAACCCTCAGTAGCTCGACTTTCGATGGATGCATCTGGGCTCGACCCCAGCAACGCGAAGCAGTATGGTATTGAAGGAGGATTGTCCCGCCAAGACTCGGGTCAACGGAACTCGCTCGGCGACGCGAGCGCCTACTTTGGAGATCAACGACAACTGCAAAGTCGCGAGTCATCACCGGATAAACAAACCATGGGCTCCGTGCCGTTTAGAATTGATCAGATACCGCCTGCTGATATGTCTATGCCTCTGACGAGCCCAGAGTTAACCAACCGACCGGAACGTGCCCGGAATCCATCTTATGCAATACCCAACGGGATACCGGCATCAAATACTGAGCAGATCATGGAAGAGCAACATTTTGGTCTATCCCCATCCAGTACGGATGAGTTTACTACCTGGCTCTTTACTGGGCAAGGCCTAGGCTCAAATTACAATTTCATGCCCGGCAATTTCGGGATGGCAGGATACTCAAATAATTTCGGTCAACTTTGCACGGATTATTCGGCTCAGCCAGGAATGATGGGTTCATCCTATGTTGAACCCATGAACAGCCTTTGGTTCCAGTCAGAACCTATGGCCATGGCGACACCGATGGTGGACTCATCCCAGTTCGGCAAGACTGATCTTTCAGAACATAAGCGACAGTCTTTGCTTCATTATATGATGCAGCGATTTAACGAGATTGGTTTACAAGGAAACAGATCTGCTGCAGATATCAAAGATGAGATTTTTGGGAGCGACACAGATGCTGAAGATCATGTTCTTAGCCACGTTAACGTGCAGCGCTACCTCAACTCATACTGGGACCACTTTCACGATCAACTACCCATCCTCCATCGCCCAACGTTCATACCGGAAACTGCTCATGATTTCCTGCTCCTGGCTGTGTTGATCATGGGTGCCTCGATGGTGGACAAGAAAGGCGCTTCCCAAGACACCGTGGAGAAAATTTCAAAGTTCACCACCTTCGTTTCTTGGAACCTACGTTGGCAGGTCTTTATGCATGCCGACTCTCATCCGCCTGCGAAGCTCTGGGTTATACAAACACTTTTGATTCTAGAGGTGTATGAGAAGATGAACGCAACTCGAGTTCTTCACGAGCGTGCTCACATCTACTTCCCTACGACGTTATCTCTCATGCGCAGAGGAAGCGCATTGACAGGCAAGCAGTCTTCTTACGTATCACGAGTTCCAACTCCCCTCGGTAGTCCAAAGATGGTATCTTCCAGACTATTCCCCGGGCCGAACCGACCAGGGTTCAATTCATCGCCCGAGAAATGGTGGGATCACTGGATTGCGCAAGAAGCTACGCGTCGGGCTGCCCTAGCTGCGTTTATTATCGACGCTACACACGCCGCGTTATTCGGGCATACACCTACACTAGTCATTCATGAAATCAAACTCCCTCTTCCCTGCGACAACACCCTGTGGTCCTCTGATTCCCCATCAGAGATCGGCTGTGTGGAATCAAGTCTCCACGCAAACGGGGTCACGCCGATCACTTTCCTCGACGGGTTACAACGGACGCTCAACGGCCAGAAAGTGCGGACGAGTCCGTTTGGCAGGATAGCTTTGTTAGCAGCATTGCTTTCTGTGACCTGGCAGATGCATCAAAGAGACCTGGATAGATCTACTCTCGGAACCGATACGATACCTGGTGTTCAAGAACGATGGCGACCGAAGCTGTTGAGGGCGTTTGATTGGTGGAAGAAGGACTATGATGATGGTGTTGCTCATGTTAAACACGCTGCCTTTGACTGGCAGAGACTTGGTTTGAGCAGCAGAGGGGGAAGCGATGATGGTGATGCCATGGAAACATTGGGAACAGTGCTCTACCACCTGGGTCACATCACGGTCTACATCAGCATGCCAGAACTTTGCATCTTTGCTGGTGTTCCTCAGATTCTTGGTCGCACCGTCTCTTCTGTTGACTGGAGAAGAACGGAAGCCAAGATCAAGGAATGGGTGGCCTCGCCTGGAGCCATCGGCGGGGTTTATCATGCGCTGCAGCTCATCCGACTCATCCTTCTCCAGGAAGCCCCTAGACGAGGCACGACGAACGACGCTAGTGGTATGTCATCCGGCTTTTCTCCATCCACATACCCAAAATATGACGCTGGCAACGATAATTTGCTAGTCAGAGCCTGGGCTTTGTATTATGCGTCCCTAGTATTGTGGGCATATGGATTTGTACAGGACGGAAATATCGAGCCATTCCCCGACCACTTGCAATACCCATCCAGCAGCTTTGGCATACCGACGATGGCTACGGATCCAAGTATTCAGTCATCTTCCAACCAAGGCGCAACCGGCACCCCTCAAGGATCTCATCCCGAGCAGACGCCCATGTCATCGAACATGGACTACGAGACGCTGAAGCGTGACCGCCATGAAGATCTCAGGACTTATCTGCAGATCATGATCCCACCCACGATTGACTCTATCAAGGCGTTCCACCTGCATCAAAATCAAGCCGGTGTTGTGGGAAATCGAAATAAGATCATTGGTCTGCTGAGTGTTGTTGACGATGCGTTGACCAATACGAGATGGGAGCTTTTGTCTGAGGCGAGGAACAGGCTAAAAATGGCAGCATCGATGATGCAGCAGCCTCGAGAACCTAGGATGTAAGGATATATAAAATATTATTTGCGAATAGCTTCGAAAAGTGTGACGACCGTCATGAGTTTTGGGATACCTTTGGACTTTGAGGGATGTATGATATGTAGCACTGGAGGTGGACTTGGTTGATTCTAGCATTGCCACCCGGGACAGTTTTGGTTTGGTGTACTTCAAGCATGGTTACTAGTATATGTGACTGAAGTATATATTGTTTTAATGAGTAGTCCGATTGGCCTTCATTCTTGGATGATCATGTTCAAGTTCGGATAACTATTTTGTTACCTGCATCTGTGTATGTGCTCACTTCTGTATCATGTCTTATAAAATCCGATGAGCAGTTAGTTATAAAGACCTGTGGAGATTCTGCGTTTCTAAATATGTAAGTTATTTTGTTGTTGAGATATGGGAGATACGATATCGCCACAGGTCGGAAGCACCTCCGGTATTTCGGTCATACTGTCCGATGTCGGCCCAGCTGGCCACACTTACAAAGAGTCCTTATCACTAGGAACTCAGCACCAAGACTCATGAAAAAACCATGCCTTTGTGAGTGACAAGGGTGGATTTGCTTAATCTGAGAAATATGTCTTAAGAGTCATAATTTTTACTCACAGGTTGACTCCCCGGATGAACAGCGTTAGAGCAAGGGTTCAATTAGTCACTCCACTTACCCGGAAAACCTCGATGGTGATGTTTTCCGGTGGCTTAACTTATCGGTCCCTCAACCGCGATTTTCATTCTATTACCCCAACCATCAAGATAAGTTGTTGACTAGAGCTTGCCACTACTACGTAGTATGACCACTTTGTGGATCACAATCACCATCTCAAGCCGGATGCTGGCCCGACTCCATGGGGAAGATGGGGAAGATTGAGACGAGAACCATCACGTGATCGGACTAGCGTGTGGAGAAGTTTGCGATAAGGTCGGAAGTGTCCCGAGAGAATAACAACGCTCCAAGTCCCCGCGTCTTCGGAGTTTTTGCCCATCAAAGAGCTCAAGTGCAAGTCCTCGGTCAAGTCTTCCAGAAGCTTGTTATCTCTTTCCAGATCGACCTGTTACTGTGCTTCTGCCACGAATTCTAGAGCATATCAATGAGTGTCGTCTCCGAGGACATTTCCCCCTCAATGGCTCGGAAGCGTCCGGCGCCCTCCGAAGGAGGCAAAGACGCCCGCAAAGCACCATTGGCGTAAGTCAATGTTTCCTTTTTGTTCTCCACTGTTTCTAGCTGTGCTGTATTGTGCTAGCAATACTTTCTCTCACTTGCTTCTGTCTCAGGGTGACTGACAACTACCCAGCTGCCTCACATGCCGCAAGAAAAAGGTTAGATGCTCGGGGACTACTCCTTGTCAGTACTGCTCCAAGCGTGGTTTGGACTGCAGGGTTCCTGAGCATGGACATAAACGCATGTATATGGCCAAGTAAGTACCTTGCATGTCCTGACTAGTTATTATCTCTAATGCCTGTCACTCAACAGCCGTATCGAGGAACTTGAGAGCAAGTTAGCTAGATACGAAAAGGACGGATATGACGGCCTACCTTCCACTCTACCTCCCCCAAGAGCCTCAGGTACGTCATCGATCAATATTAACCTTGAGTCATGTTCTAACAAACTATAGAACCCCCCAGCTCAACAACACAGAGCGGCCAACGGAGGGAGTCCAACGTGCACCCACAAACATCCCATTCCTCCCCACAACCAGACCCTCCCAATGGGCACAGATCATCAAGATCCCCTAGCTTCATCCGCCCATCTACGAGCTTCTCAGCGCCTTTCACTCAGCCTAAATACCCACCTTATGAGGCTTCCCAGACATCACCAGCTGCAAGTATGTTCGAACCACCTGAACCAAACTATTTAATTGTAGACTAACAGAGTTCACAGCTATTCTTGCTGGCTCCTCACTCAGCTCTAGTCACACTTTTGGTTCCCGAGTCCAGGACTTGCTTGGGTCATCTCGTCCTGAGTCAGAACCAATCGCAAAGCCTTGGATAAGTCCTGAAGCAAACCAGCTTCACGAAATCATCAGCCACCCATGGCGTCTTTCCAGCAGCGATTTCCCAAAATTGCCACCAAGGCACGAGGCTCAACGACTGTTGGACACTGCTCTGTTCTACATCGGCCAGTCGCAGCACCACATCGATGCCCGCGAGTTCTCTGACAAGCTCTGGGCCTTTTACCAGAACCGTGATGACCCTGCCCAACTGGAATCACTATGGGTCTTGGAGATGATCTTGATGATTGCGATTGGAACATTATTTGATGCTAACCCTGAGGGCAATGACGACTTCTCAGGCGTGGTGCTCTTTGAGTATGCGCACAGAAATGTCCCAACATTGTCTGATCTACGATTTAACGGAAAGCTTGGTATTGAGATCTTTGCTCTTTTTGCCATTTACCTCGGCAACATGAACCGTAAAGAGGAGGCATATCTATACGTAAGTGGAGTAATACGCAGACTCACGATCGATTACTGACCTAAAATCTATAGATCAGCACTGCCATGCGACTAGCAATCTCTCAAAAGTATCACAGAGTCTGTGGAACAAGACACTTGATGCAGTCAGAAAAGGTTCATATGAACCGCCTCTGGTGGACAATATACATGCAGGAACGGTAAATAACCAAGAAAGAGGTTACCGAATTGTAACTGACAGATCGGCGCGATTAGACGTCTGGCTGCTGCGACAGGAAATCCCCCAAGCATAGGGGATGAAGCGATCAATATCCCTCTACCTACTGATTCGCCTGGTTTCCCGCCTGTTGGTCCCATGTGCACCAACATCAGAATTGCTCGAGCGACAGGACGAATCTTGGCTGGTAAAACCCCTTCACTCCCTTGAATGGCAATGAACAGTGGCTAACTCCCTTGACTAGTGCTTTACAACCCCGAGGACGAATCGGAACACACATTCATCCCCCATGTTCAGGATATCGTAAAGTCTCTCTACGAAATCTCTCAAGAAATTCCTTCTGACTCGGTCACGGATGTGTACAACCTGGGCCGAGATCAATCCTTGAGGACGACTGCGTCACTGCATCTGATGCTTTTCCAGGTACGTGAAAGCTTGCCGGCGAGTAGAATGACCATACTCACTATCACACAGGCAACCATTCTTACAATCCGACCTATCATGTTGCATGCCGCGAAGCTCATTCTCAGCGGACATGGCCCTACAGGCGAGCAACTACATGCTTCGCCACTAGGACGACTATCGAGGACATGCGCTGAGGCTGCAAGACGGCAGCTGAAAGTCGTTGCTACGCTCAGGAAGCGGAACATGATCGGTAAGTTGATTTTGGCGCGCCTTGATTTCACCCTACTAATACTATTTCAGCAATCTTTGGCTTTTACGACTTCGAGGCTTCCTTCTCGGCTGCATTCATCATGATCCTTGCCGCTATTCTGGACTCAGTGTGCGACGAGCACATGAAAATCAACCCTAGGCCCGGGCTCACCCAGGCATTGGAAGAGCTGCAGCATCTCGCTGACCACGGTAACACATATGCCCGCGAGAGATTGCAAGAAGTCAAGAGGCTATGGAAAGTGATGGCGCAAAAGATCGAGGCACTTCAGGTCGTCAACGTATCTCCCCAAGGAGCAACCGGCGACGGCTCGGGCAACAACAGAGTTGCATATCCCAACGGAGCAACTCCCGCTGGTCTCGGCGACTCGGGGATTCATCAAGGCGAGCTCGTCCCAGGTGCACAGGGGCAGACATCCCCAGAAGATTTCATGCCCCTTGACACCGACCTATGGGACAACTTTTCGAACCTGTGGGTTCCTTTACCTGAGGCTACGGAGGGTAACGCACAGCAAGACATGATGATGGCGGATATTCCCCCAGATGACTTTTACAAGTACTGCTATTCTATGTATAACAACCCGGATTGGGATCTCACAGGAGAAGATGTTGGAGACTTTGCTGAGCTTGGGAGACATATTCAGGATTCATAATGGAGTTGGTGGAAAGAAAAAAGTTTTGTTAAGGATTTTGCTTAATCAATATTAACTATTGATTCTGCTCACTTGTTGCTTTTTTAATAAAGCAAGACTAGCAGTAATTTTTCAAGATTGTTATCACATACACTATGAGGAACTTTCCTTTTATGTGTCCCGGTATCTATGCAATTGGGTGAAATGAGATGATATTGTACTGGTCACCTATGGATATCATGTCTAACTTTGTATTAGAGCCAATATCTAAACAAGTATAGTTAAGGACAATAAATGACTAAAAGCCGCCTTGTCGCGTCTATTCGATTCTTCGTAAGGTAGTGGATGATTAATTATTTCTCGGACCATCTTTAGAGCGATGTGGCTTAGCTAGTGCCCTGTCGGATGATCTATCGTGCCGTAAAGTGACGTTAGCTAACGTTGGTTAACGCGACTCGGACTCAGGTTTTGCGAGGCAAATCAGTAAGCTTGGTTATTTTAGTGCATTAGTAACTCAGAGCGAGCACCGAAGTGGGGCTAAGCCTTGATCTCATCAAGATAGTTGCAAGGGTCTAAATTGAATGGCGGCTGTTTATTTGCTAGATTCTTTGAAATCCAGGTATTGCACTTGGTGGCTGCTTATCCTGCAGGCGGAGCCTAACTTCATGTGTGCGGAGTTTGGCTTATAGCACAATGGAGGGGGTTCAGCAAGGTTTACATGATGCTGTGCCGTACTTGGAGCTTGAAAAGATATAAGACTGTTGAGTCGCCAGCTTCCAAGACTTCTTAAGCATACTCCTACTCAGCTTTCCTATTCATACAACTATCAAAATAATAACGCAAATCATTTTCACCACCAAAACATCATCATAATGTCAAAGACTCTTGCTGTTATCGGTGCCACCGGCCAACAGGGCAGCTCCGTCGTCAACTTTGTCCTCAAGGACTCTGAGCTTTCCCAACAATACAAGATCCGTGCCATTACCCGCGATGTCAATTCAGACAAATCCAAAAAGCTCAAAGAGAGAGGCGCCGACGTCGTACAGGGCGACGTAGCTGATGCTGCTTCCCTCAAGACAGCCTTGACAGGCGCCGACACCCTTTTCTTTCTGACAACTCCTGCTTGGACCGCCACTGACTTGAAACCCGAGTTTGAGAATATCAAGAGAGTTGCCGATACGGCTGTTGATGCTGGCGTTAAATACATTATCTTCAGCAGTCTTCCTAGCACTACCGATATATCGGGTGGTAAATACACCGCAAACCATCCTTTCGACGCCAAGGCAGAGGGCGAAAAGTATATTCGAACACTCCCTGTGAAAAAAGCTTTTGTTCGTCTTGGTTTCTTCCTCGAGAATATCATTCAAGTGCCTCTCTGGGCACCCCAGAAGGATGCTGATGGCAACTGGGTCATGTCCGGCCAGCTGTCTCCCCAGACTCGCATCCCATGGATCGACAACGGTAGTAACTGCGGCAGCTACGTTGGTGCCATCCTGGCTGAGCCGGAAAAGTACGAAGGCGTGACACTTGACGCGGCTGTTGGCTTCTACAGTATGGAGGAACTTGTCGCCATTGAGTCTAAAGCTACTGGCAAGAACATCACATACAAGCAGATTTCTCCTGAGGAGTTCGCTGCCAGCTTGCCTATTCTAAAGGATGTCTATGTTCAAGCGTTCCACGCTGCTGATGAGTTTGGTTACTTTGGTCCGGATGGCGAGAAGTCAGTTGCTTGGGGTGCGGAGAGGGCTAGGGGCAAACTTGTTACTCTTGAGGAGTTTTTCAAGGCACACCCTCTTAAGCTCGAGTAAGATTGATCATGATGAGAGCTAGGAAGAAAGAATTTGGATGTGTTTGCAAGTATTAAAAACTATTTGTGGTATCACAGCGGGGGCTTTGGAATGTATGCGAGTGAATAATCAGATAATGAGAGTAAATCCTACTGAAAAAAAACCCTTTGTTAGTTCTTATTCTTTTGGAATATTCTTGGTTCCTGAATGTGAGATTTCAATCTACAAATCTGCAACAAGTTATAACCCTGCTACCATTGACATCATCCATGCATGCATGAAATCCTACGGTCTTACGAGTGGGTCATTTGCGAGATTTGGTTCTCGTGCAGGGGTTGAACAGCAGCCAGTCAGCTGCGTGTTGTAAGTCTCGATACCGACTCAAGCGTATATGTACTATAAGCGCCCTATTCTCTATTCCATCGTTACATATCCTTTGTTATGAAACCCTAAGCACATTGGCCTAGAGAATATGAACAGCCTTATCATATATATCCGGGTCATATCAGGAAAATTACGGTACTAATATTCGAAGCTCCAAGTCGTGATTGAGCACCTTGTATATTTGAACCAGTAACTTATAGTAACTTAGAGGCCGCCCAAGTCCCTCAAGATATATTCTAAATATGGTTTCTAGGTTCCTAGAGTATTACACTATAGGTAAGTTCTAGAGCCCACTCAGTAGAGGATAGTGTAAGTAAAGTAGCTAATACTACTTATATAGAATCACTGTGAATGCGAAGTTCTATCGTGTTGGTATTTTCGGGCACGATATTGGTAATCAATGGTTCAAGAGAAGCTATATCATTCGTAAAAACCGGAACCGTTCAAGACTGATGAATGAGTATTCGGTGAGATCCTGGAAGATTGTGTAGGCCGAGCTTGTTGGGCAGTTCTGAACGCAGACGAGCGACTTTCCTTGGCCAATCTGCGGGAGGTTTGGCCTGCCACACGTTTTTCTGACAGTTAACTTCAGAAGTTATGAGATGGTGGTCTTGGAAAATTACCAATGAGATGTGTGACTGCCTAAGTATTATATCACTAGTCAGCAGTCTCGTTTATCTTTATCTATGGAGGAAGAAAATGTGAAGAAGATTTGCCAGTACAATAATGTCATAATACTAAGGATTCATGAACGGCAAACCAGCTCGTGAATGCAAAATGAATGAGTTGGGGCGGTCCCGTTGAGAATTGCGCTGCCCTCTCAGAGACAGCCTCTACTATAGGGTCGGATAGATTGAGATCTGAGGCGTGAGTCTTTGAAGGATCCTGATTTAGTCGTTCCTGGCTTGATGATATGCTTTCGATATTCTTTCGACGCTCTATGATGATAAAAAGACTAAGAATTGTGTCCTCGTCAAGTTGCGTGGGATGGTCAATTTTGTTCTGGCATGCAGCCAAAGTAACTATGGCAGCTCTTTCTATAATCGTCTCACAAGGGGAATAAATAAAGCTGTGGTAGGCTCGTCAAATCTTAAAGCTCACGAGACAATTTCTCACGCCATGTTGTGTGCTGTGTGAAAGATGTTGTGTGAAGGATGTTCAAGCCGTCAATGACCAAAGGAGCGATCAACTTTGCTTGCTTACCAAGCTTGTCCTGGACGGGGTTGTTAATTTTGTGACACGAAGTAATAGGTCGCAATTCTTTATAGTTGCCTCGGAGTCACCATTCTCTATCCCAGACAAAACTGTCGAGTTCATCTCGACCTCGATATGACCTTGTGGCTCTGGATCAACGCCAGCTGAGCGACCTGGAAGCACGAGAGAGTGAAAGACAGCAAGAGATTTAGAATTGAAACAGGCTCAGCGATTAGATCTAACTAGATAGAGCACTAGTGGGTGACCTTCTAAGCACTGTAAGTTGCGGGTGAATGGTTGACTTGGAGGTCTTCTCTACGTCAGATGCTGTGATTAACCTAGTTTCCTCGTGTCTGATCATTGGGGCAGAATGTACAAAGACGGGCGGGTCAAGAAGCACATTTACTGAGAACAATTGGTACTTCATAATTTTTTATTATAATCATGATCTAAACGCTACTGCTGGGCTATCTAAATAAACGCACCTCACATCAAGTGAGTTAACTATACAGTCGAAGCTGCCTAAGCAGAGCCGACAACTTCAGCACCAGCCGTTCGTCCATACACAACACACTCAAGCAGAGAAGATCCTCCCAGGCGGTTATCTCCATGAATACCACCCGTGATCTCTCCGGCAGCATATAAACCAGGGATAGGTGCAAGCTTATCGTTGTTCTTGCGCAGCACGCGAGCCTTCTCGTCAATGGCGACTCCTCCCATGGTAAAGTGTGTGATAGGTGTTACACGACCTATGTAAATATCCTCGTCGCGGTTCTCTTCACCCGGCTTGAGTGACCAACGTCCGCGCTGGGTGCGACCAAACTCGTCGTCTGCTGACTCGGCGACGGCATTGGCGTATTTATCGACGGCGGCGATCTGGGCGGGGTGGAGATCTCGGACCTTGACCTTCTTAACAAGGCCCTTCCACTCGTAAAAGCCAAGATGGTTGGCTGATGCAGCAGAAGCACCGGGGTCGAGAAGAATTGTGATGTCCCACTGCTTGATAACACCATCACCGTCGGTAGCTGTTGGGAGCTTCATAATGGCATTACTAACGTGTTCACGGGTCTCCATCTCGTTGACGAAGCGAGAACCATCAGGTGAAAGAAGAATACCGCCTTCACCACGGAGCATTTCGGCGGCGAGGAACTTGAGCATTGAGTTGGGAGTGGCAGGGTCCACAAATCCTGTTGGGTGGATTTGTACGCTGTCCATATCTAGGAGCTCAGCTCCAACAGAGGTAAGGATGTCGTGAGATCCGGGTCTCTCTTCGTTGGTTGAGGGAACACCCTTAAGGTCGGGACGATAGCGTGCTAGAAGGCCTGTTGCATCGCCAGCGAAACCACCACTAGCGAACAAGACAGATCCTTCGAGGTTATGTTTCTTGCCCTCGAATTCGTATTCGACGCCCTTGACACCATCGTTCTCCTTCAACAGCGCCTTGACTTCGGCGAGGTTTGTGATAGAGAACTTCTCGTTCTCTTTTAGTTTGTTCAATAGAGCGATAACAATAGCAGCTCCGGGAGGCGTCTTTCCGGCGCCGCGGTGTGTGCGAGCAACGCTGTGGCCGCCAAGAGGTGCCACGACGCTCAGGTCTACACCAATCTCATCAACCAGCCAGTTGACAGCGGCTGCCGATTCAGTGGTGAGCTTGGTGATGAGAGCCTCTCGGTCAACAGGTGGTTGGTTAAGATGGAATCGCGATCCCGCTGAACGAACAGAGTCGCTGTAGAAGAGCGTATCGCTCTCCACGCCAGCAGCGCGCTGATACTTGGTGCCCGCACCGTTGATACCAGACGAAGCCTTGATACTGTTACCGCCAGGCTTAGGCGCGCGATCAAGCAGATGCACCGACGGGGCACCGCGCTGAAGAGCCTCATACGAGGCCGATAGACCGGCGAGGCCTGAGCCGACGACGATGACGGGGCGAAGAGCCGCGGAAGTAGACATAGTCTTTGAGAATACAGAAGTTACAATCGATGATGAAAAGATGTTTCCGTAGAGCATAGCAGTAATAGCGACTGCGAAGCCAATGCAAGAGAGGAACAGGATCTGCGGCCTGCTCATTGTCCAGCGGAGGATGCGAGGCATTGAGTATTAATGCGGGGGATTGCGGGCGGTATCGGCGGTGTGGTCTTTTATAACTTACCGAGAAATCTTGACACGTCTTTGAGCTTTGGTCTGCTTAGCTCAGCTCAGCTCAGTTTGCGTAAGGCGAGGCGGTCCATCAGCAGTTTCGAGCGTTGGACGATGGTGGACTGTTGTGGTCGTGGCTCACGGCCCATCAGGTGATTTTCATACATCGTACGATGGGTGAGAATGATGTTTCTCCGGGCTCGAAGGGAAAAGGGGGACAAAGAGGTTGCGAGATATGATAAGACCATTTTCATGCCGAAAGATCTCGGTAGATATGAATAACGGCCCGAAGATTTCAGATGCAAATTTGAGAATTGCCGTATTGCTTCTTTGAATCGGCGGTCGGATCGGTCGGCAGGTCCCGGTTTTCCGGAGGTACGGACGGCCCCACTTCCGGCAAAGGTGAAAGACGGCCAAGGGGTTCTGAGAATAATGACACGAACACGGATACGTGTGCTAGTCTATTTCAAATTAACAATCTCATTAAGCTGTAGAGATGAAGTTACAGTTGAGAATTAACCTCGAAGAACCTGAACTCCCTTGAACCTTGTGGCTTTCGCTAAGTGTGGGGGCCTGCATGGCATCGACATCGGTATGGCATGCAAGATGAACCTGTGGGGATCATGATCCAAACGGTTTAGATGTCGGGGTAAGAAAACTGTTGGTGAACCTTTCAGCCCTTTTCTTTTTCGTCGTTCGTCAAAGTGTACTTATACAACTATTCCTCGGCTCCGACTGTGGAACACAGTTTCTGTACGCAATCACTTCAATGTAGACTTCAAGAAATTTTCAATATAGACATTGGTCATTTTCAACATGTACAACTTCCAGCTGATTATATCACTCGATAGCCGCTTCTATATGAGCCGCTGTCTTCCAGCGGCAGCGGTTGTAAAAACATGGGCCAATACTCGCCGGCTGGAACAGCGAGATGGCATTCTAAACTCCACCAATGCAACAGTGTCTAACCAGCTGTTCATCCTAAACAGGAACGTGTACCCCCATTTTGTAAGAATTCAAATCGTAACGCATGAAATACAAGCAAAACTTCTATGAGCTCAATCATGCCAGATTTTGCTCGGCCTTGTGGTGACGGTGTGCCCGACCCTCATCAGACCAGGGGAAGTGGATGACGGGAACCTGGAAGAAGGAGTTGCTGGAGACAATGTTAGCAGAATGTACTTTTGATACAAATTTCGTGAGAAAAACACATACCTGCTGTCCTGGAGACCAGCGAGGGCATTATACCAAGCCATGAATGCAGCTAGGAATCCGAAGAAGCCTGCAGCCTTCTGGAGAGAGAGTTGAGCGACGTGGTTGCCCAGGTCGTGGGCGTAGTTCTCGCAAGCAAGCAGGAGAAAGCAGATGTCGAGGAAGAAGAAGAGGAGGAAAAAGGCGAGGGTGGACTTGAGAGTGCAGATCAAGAGGAGGGTTGTGAAGATCCACCAGCCAGTCAAGAAGAAGCCCATGACAGAGCCAGTATCGCCCTCATAGGGTCCATCGGCACCGAGAACGTTCCAGGTAGGTGTTTGAAGAAGACCGTATGCGATCCAGAAACCTCCGTATGATGACAGAGCAGTAGCACCGAATGTGTTGCCGACAGCCATCTCCCTGTAGCATCTAGGTTAGAATGTGCTTAGACAAAGTTGAACCAGGATAGACATACCACATGCCAGCACAAAGCTGGACTAGACCTCCATAACCGAATGCGACGGGGATAGCAATAGCAGCGGAGGATTCGCCACGGACGTGCATGTTAATGCATGAGAGGACAAAAGTGGTGAGGGCGAAAGCGCATAGTCCAAGAGGAGCAGGGTTGGCAAACTTGCGATGCTCTACAGGCTTCCAAAGACCTGGTTGCAAGGCACCACCAAAGGCGGGATGGATTGAGCGGGGATGATCATAGAGATGTGGGTGAGCTGCTTGATGAGCAGCAGTGGTCGTGCGCTCGAGAGTCTTATCTGAGTCGCCAGGGTACTCGTTAGAGTATTGTTGTTGGTAGTCGGGCATCGGTTGTTCGGCCATTGTGGAATATGTTGGGACTAGATATAGTGCCCGGTGTAACTTCTATAAGTGAAGATGTTCTATCGATTCGTTCGAGGACAAGAGGGATCAATCGTGGATGGTTCCTAAACAGTTGATGATATGATGTGAAAAACAAAGAACCAACTTGCGACAGGTCTATGTAAACAGCGACAAGCTCTTATACAACCAAGGCGGATAATATGTGAGATGAATGGCAAGAACAAATCCCAAACGGCAACGGGCGAGAGACGAGGTTTATAAACTCAGACTGGACCAGGGCAAGAAAATTGGTGAGATATCAAATTAGGTTCCTGGAGACGGAAGAACAGGGCACAGGAGACACCGAGCATAGGCGCAAGGAGAACAGGCGGAGGAGGGGACCTTGGACACTAGATTGTCATGCCCTCGAGGGAAGGAAAAGAGTTACCTGTGGAGTGATATGGATACGCAAGTGGAGTGACGGTGGAGTGCCCCGAGGACGAGGGCGTGGAGAGATGAGAAAAAAAGGTCGACCGGGGTTGTTGGTGTGGGTGTCCGGGGTCCCTTTGGGTCTAGACTGAGTAAGGATAGTTGGGTGTATTGCCCAGAAGGGGGGGTTTATCATTGTCCATGCGGAGAATTGGGGGAAAGATTGACGTGAATTGCAGTGCAAATCATGTTTGATTGGCATTCATGGCACGCAGCGACATGGCAAAGTCGTCCAGCTGCGAATATCCTTCATTGTGAATGGTGGTGAGTGATGATATAATATGACATGACATAAGGCATGACGGCCCGGACTGTCCACCTCATGATTTTCCTCTCCTGACTGCATAAAAAGCGATATTTCCGGTATAAATTGAGGGAAACCGCCAATAGACGAGATATAGCCATCGCAGGTATTCCAATTGGTGCGCAATTGGAATAAGAGGACCCTCAGCAAAAATAACATTGGCCAAAACTGGATCCGGAGTCTGAACAACATAGCCAAAAGTCCGCGGGGAATATCTATGATATGTGGGGAAGGGTCATGAAGAACCCCCATGGCAACAAGTTGGTTGATCTTGCTTTTCAACCCACGCACGGCCGAAAGCAATCGGCAAAGATGCCGTGCAAGTGTGTATGCTCCTCGTCGGCCATCGACTTCCATGCGTTTCATACCACCAGACCGCGTCTCAACAGGCGCCTATTACACATCACCGTCAGCGTGCGGTATGCAGCAACTTGGTCCTAGCAACATCTTAGATCCGCCTGTGCCGGGGTCATCCCTCAACTTTGCGGAGAAAGGTGATTTGAAGTGAGAGTATATGACGAAAGACGGCAGGTAAGAGTGCTGAAATAGTTACTCGGGAATTGAAGTCGGCAGACAATGCTTGTCTGATGGGTGGATGTGGATTGTTGAGTGAGATGAAGATGTCCGGGGTTTGCGACAAGTGGTTGATCCGTGTCGATAGAATATGTCTGATGAACAGTTAATACAGATTATGAACATGAACTAGTCCAACTATACTAACTGAATGAATAATGTCAAATTATTCTGTTGAGAGAGCTTGAGTAACAGCTTAGGTGACGTAACGTGGGCAAACCACTGAAGAAGAAGCAGTGTAAAAGATGTTATTTTGATAGCTCCCAAGCATATTACAGCCTTTAGAAACTGCAATCTGTGTTTAACTGACTATGCGTCCTTACGCAAAACAAAAACCAAGCAACATTAGAAGGTCCTAGACTGACGAACTGACTATCAAATTCGGAGAATTCTCTCCGCAAAGTAATGGTCCGTACACAACAATTAACAACACCAAGTTGAATTGAAACAACCTCAAGAATAGAGTAAAAAGCCAAAGCCCTTTACGCTCAAATTTCAGGGCGATCGTTCAAGCTATTTCGCGGCCAAAACGTGGAGAGCCACGCGGAATTACCACCTAGCGCCCTTCTAGTGGTGATGATCCGCCTTGCACACGAAACGAACTGGTCTTTAATGCGTAGATCTAGCGTCCCGGTCCATATTTTGGACCATCACTTGGAAAAAAAGGTCAGTTCGAGAGCACGTGGTCATTTTGTTATAATAATTAGTCCCAGGCCATGATGCAAAGTGCATCGAGTGGGAGTGGGAGTGGGATGGGCGCAGCCTCATTCACGTTAGCGGCAGGGGAACGCGCAGCCAAGAGGCACAGGATGGATGGTTTTCTTCCGACGGCTGCGGCCGAGATGCAACACAGACAGAGAAAAAAAAAGGACAAGGGAAGAAAGAGGAAGAGGGCGTGGCTGTGAGGGGGTCTAAAAAAACAGTTGGAGAAGTTGAGTGCAGGGGTGTGTTGATCAAATTTGCCTATGACAACATCACTTACAAAGATCCGCGATGTTGGAAGCGTTCAGATTTCTTCAGCACACAGAACCAGAAAATAAGAAAAACCTGGAGAATTTAGGCTTTGAATTAGAAAATCTGGGGATAGACTCTGGGGTCTGGAGTAGACAAGATCCGATTCTTTCCCCAGATCCCTAATCTTTACCTTAATCTTTAGCAAATGACGACCAGGGCAATAATGCTGAGGAAGATGGCAAAAACCATGGACGATGACCGAGGGCTGGTCCCCAACGGTGGGCCTGTGCAGCATCATCTCGTCACAAATCTGATTCAGAGGCGAGAAGAGGCAAGACAAGATCCCAGCAAAACAGGAGCCGACACATCCGTGGCTCTATGCTGCCGTTGGACGAGTTTGGTCGGTTATGCAGTTGTTGTTGTTGAAACGCTCCAAGAGTGTCCAGTTGCGTTCAACAAACATCGCCAACCCTTTGGCCAAGATCTCTACTACGATAATGGACTCACAGTGACATAAATTTGCCGTCTCTAAAACCCTTCAAGAGCAGCGTTTCGTCATAACAAGTGCCAAGGCAGATTTCCCCAAAAGCCTGAACCAAAAGGGTAGGGTTCTCCTCATGGCCAAATTGGAGAAAGTTTTGTCCGGGTAGTCATTTCCGTGGCCTCCTAAGCCTCCTAAGCCTCCTAAAGCAAAGCCAAGCTGGGCGAAGAGCGGGAATAGACGACGAAAAAAACAGCCCTGTCAGCTAAGCCTGATTCATTGTCGAAAAGCGCCAGGCCCTGTCCTGTCGTGTACGCATGCCCAGCAAAGCCTCCTTGCTCTACTCCAACTGCCAGACTCCGACTGCCCTCCACTAGCAAATGGCTTGCATCAAGGTGTCAACATGCACCTACACACCCTCAAAGAAACGTTACTGGCATGATGATGGTGCAGCTCGCCAAGCTAAATAATGTCGGCAGTGGCCTCTCGAGGCTCTTCCTCCGCCCATAACGTCCGTGACTAGTTGTAATAAACACGAGAGGAAAGGCAGAAAAGGGCCGGTTGCTAATTAACTCTTCGGAGCTCGTGAGTTTGGGGCACACTTGGTTAATGAGGAAAAACTAGAACAGTCGAGCTTGGGCTTTATCCTCGGTTGTCAGTCGGCTACAAGACGGGTATCGAATGATGGGCCCAAATTAGCATCTTGATTCAGCCTCCAATTGCAGACCAAGGCAAGGCACGTAACAGGGGTACTGATAGCGTTCGGCATCCGTTGCTTGGCAGCAAGCGGCTCTTTGAACCCAAGTACCATTACATTGAGGGCCGAAAGCGAGGGTTGGATCGGTTACAGAGATTTCTTTTTTGGTTGTGACAAGATTTGGCAAGATTTGACGGTATCGACATGCAGACACTGAGTCGTGAAGATCCTGATGAGACTCCCATCGACAACACGTTATGACTCAGTTGGCGCCTCCTGTTTCTGCGAGCAGCTGCCCTGCATCAGCGGCGTTCAGGCTGTTTTCCAGAAGCAATTCGGTGCAAGGGTCTTCCCGGTGGGTGCCGCTCTAGCCCCTAAATGGCGCTTCTTCAGGGGATTCAGCGCGTGGTGCAGGAACCTGATGACGCCACACCCCAACGCTCCTCCTGCCATGAACCCCCAAAGGTCGAAACCCAACTGAGTTACTCCTCACTGAGCTGCTCTTCCATGTCTCCCCTCACCAAATTCCTCCGCTTCAAAAACTTCATCAACCACAAAGGGGGGACTCATTCTCAGCATTCACAACACGGATACAGATCACCACCAAGCAGATCCTCCTCAAACCCACACCGCACAACCAACAACAAGCTCGGCCCCAACGGAGAGTCACACCAAAATTTGCCCCCATCATCATAACCTGACGGTCCCCACTATCATCCTTGATCGTATGAGCGAGGATCCGCCCGCTCTATCTTACATGTCTCGCCACCATTCCGCAGGCGGAATCTTCGTTCTTCGCGCTGTCCGAGATACGGAAGCTCCATCTTTACTGCCATCGGGGTTCCATTGTCGGTTTTGCATGCTGATGAGGGGATGCCAAAGGGATAGTTGCGGATCCGATGTCAACGGTTCCAACAATAAACACCAACAAATGACTTTGACCGCAGCTTGTTAACAGGAACCAGACCTATGTAGACAGCCTCTTTACACAGCCAGGTCTATTTCCGCCATGCCCGCAGCAATGATGAAATTTGCTTCCCGGTAGCGGCCTTCTCCAACACCAAAACCTTGCTCTCATCAATCTCAGACAGGACAAGCACAGGCCACTTTACGCCAGCCAAGACAGAAGAGCCGCGAGAGCCAAGCAGCTAGACAGGGATCAAATCTGCTACTGTAGGTATGCCGCCCATCAACAGGCATTCATGAACGGCAACCACCGCCGGGCTACCAAGATGCCGTCTTATTACAGACACGTCTTGATCGCATATCGGACTTTGATATCCGTGACCAATACGAGGGTTGCATGCATCATGGCCCTACTTGTGAGCTTGAGTGCAAGTATAGGTGTTGATTGTCACTATTGGCCTCAAATAACATAGCCATTGGCTATACAGCCCACAACTGCATCCCCGAGACAGGTACCTTTGTGTGTGTGTTCCACCGCAACCATCACCCCTGACTATTGGCGTAAGATTTGACACCAGGAATCTCGCTCGGTCGGTGTTCATAAAACGCGATGTTGTCAATTATCCTCGGTTGAGAGTCTTTGTTGCTCCACGATGGTACAATGACTCGACAGTGAAAAGTCTTCATGTCCTATTTGGGCAACTTCCTTTCCTCCGGGAGCTGCCTGGCAGTGTTTGTTGAGCCGCTTGAACATCAAGATGCGACGTGACAAGAGGCATCGATCCGTGTATCAACATCGGTTATTACTAACAATATGTCGCTTAACATAACCTCGGTTCTGTTCGTCGTGAATGGAATTGCGCGTCTTGTCCAAGCCCCAGCCCCAATTTTGAAGAAGTTTCCCCTATTTCAGTGATAAGAGTCTGTGTTCGGGGGGACGAGCGGACTTCAGCAATCTCAACTTGGGCGAGACTCGAGCAAGGCAGTTTCTCTCGCGGCACTCCCGGCCATGTTGGCTGCTAGTATTTAGCCGGTGCTCTTTTAGGGAGTGCCTTGTTGGGAGATAAAGCATTCGTTTTATACACTCGGTTAAAGGATAGGTCTCTCGAATGCTTAAGTCTGTCCTTGAGTCTCAAGAGGAGCAGTTTGCATCGCCATGGCAGGCACAGCAGACAATCGGCTTCGATTCTGCTCCCTGTGTGCTCGGTCTTTGCGTTGAAACCCTTTGACTCCGATAGCTGAGCCTTGAAGGTGATCAACACTTGCTTCTTAAGTCTCCATTTCGCATCTCATCAGGATCATGGTCGTTGCACCATCTTGGGGATGGCTGGATAAGACGGAGCCTCCGGAGTGAGTTCCATATGTGGTACATACCTCAGTGTCAATACGACGCCAGTTAAGGCCTGTAGAGCAGACATCACAGCTGTAGCTGTAACCTTCGATGCTCTCAATAACACCTAGGATGGCAAAATCCCAAGTGACGACGCTCACGTTGAAGTGGTAAACTAAGTCCCTTCATCGTCTCTCATTTGGGCAGATTTTGCTGTGACACCGTTGCTCCAAAACTCACCCTACTTTCCAAGGCAGCCCAGAAGTGATACTTTACATATCAGTCTTCTTGATTCTCTCGGGAGGAACTTGATAACTTGGAAGAATTTTGTTCGTATCATTCAGTCATTGTAGTTAGACTGCCCCTAATTCGCCTTCTGATGTTATATACATGACACTTGAACATTTCTACAAAACCTCCGCCTCAATCTGGAAACCGCGGCAGCTCATGACTTCATAACGGTTTACTTTCCCCAAAACAACAACTCACAGCTGGGTTCCGCAATCGTACCACTTGATTTCAAGGCTCGACGCTGATCCCCCAACTGCAAGCACAGACGTATCCATTGACTCTATCCCCACGGGGAACACTCCCCGGACTAAAAATTGAGGGTTTGTTTCTGATAAATCTAGATCCTGTTGCAGTCATAAAATGTGCCGTCATACCCGGGCTCCACTCATTAAGGGCGAATTCACTGCGCAGTGTGTTGAGCTTGTGGTGTTGCGATGCATGTCACTACGACTCGATAGAGCAAGCGACGCGGCAGACGGCTGGTTAACGTGCCAATCATGGTTGAATACTTCACTTAAGTTGTTTTCTGCCGCATGTATCTGCTTGGTCTTACCGTAATCACATTTGGCTGGTACGTGATATGTTAGTTGATTGCCCCTGATCATCCGACGGATCTAGGCGAGTTTCAATAAGCCCATCATCAGTCACTATTTCTGAGTTAGACGTAAAGCCAATATACTAAGACTTGTTGATTTCCTGCGATACTTTCTATTGTTATACTGTCTTACTGCATGGTCCTGCATGCCCGAGAGACTAGGCTATCCCTCAACTTGGTAACACGAATCACCATCAAAAATTACCTGCGCTTACCTTCTTCCACACAGGCGAACTACTCAACAGTGAATATTGGGTTCTCCGACTCAGGATCCCAGGACGACGGACTGTCTATCATCTCCATGAAACCCCAGATCCAAGGAGGTTCATGACGTTCTCCTCCCTGCTCCAAGTCCGGCGGCTTACAATCTTCAGTCTTCACCTTCCAGAAAGTAAGCAGAGCCACAATCCTGAGCATCTCGAGGATGTACTGTGCTGGAAAGCTCAAGATGATGCAGACGAGTATCGTGAACCAGTTGAACTTGCCGCCATCGCCACGTACACGTGTTGCCACCTGCATAGCCACAACCAGCTGAACGGCCAAGAGCATGAGTCCAACAATTAGCCAGAGTATCATAGTCTCTTTGAAGATCCCGTTGAAATGCATCGAGATAATGATAAGCACGTCGGTAAGTATGGTAAAAGAGACCAGACTGGATAACCACGTCACGAAGCAGCCGCCCGGAAAGATCCTGCGCGTTTCGTGGGTGAGCATTGAGATACTTAGACGCCAGGTATTTCGAGTTGTGCAGAGATACTCGCTTACGAACTCGAGGACTGAGCGTTGATCAACTTGGACGGTGGCTCCCGCATTGTCTTGAAAGGCAACTTCACAAGCATTCTGGAGAAAGTAGCGGTTCAAAAAGCAATACTCATCTTCTTTGAGAACACCAGATCTTCCAAAGAAGCACGTTTCGTTCTCAAACTTTCGCTTGAACTCCTCTGTGGCACAATGGTAAGAGCGGAGCAAGACTGTCGAACCTCCAAAGAGGGCAGATTGGTCCAGGGCGTTTACGGCTCGGTTCTCATCAGACAAGAGCGCATAATAACACGAGATAAGGCACGCCCAGAACGAGCTCCAGACACTCTTCGCGAGTGGCTTACGCGCAAGCTTGGGTACAGTGACAACAGCCACGTTAGCATTCTCGAAAGGAAGCAAAGCATACCCGAAAAAGGGTTTCGGCCAGTAAACGCCTTGGTCAGTTATGACTGTAACTTGGGTGCTGATGTTGCTCAAGGCATGGGCAATCTGACGACGCTTGTTAGCCTTGTTGACAGCACCGACATTGATCTGTGTCTCGCTGTACAATGCTCGGAGACGACCTAGCTTGCCCTCTACCTGATTTCGAGCCTCGATTCCGACAGTGACGATGTACAGATGCACTGGGGAATTCGCCAGGATACTCTGGACGCAGGTTTCAAGGTTTTGGTCGTGTGGGTATTTGATTGGGAGGATGACGGAGCAGTTGTGAGGCATTACTGTTCGGGGCCCCTGAGGAAGAGATGCAGAGCGATATTTGACGTGGCCAATCTGATTGAGGGTAAATCTAGTGGTGCGCAAGACTAGAATGATGCCGAGGATGATGAAGGAGACGATTGCCCCTGGTGCGGTGAGGGGTGAGTTGGCCATCTTTTGATGGAAGTGTGGATCTGAAGTTGAGGTCGAGATATTCGCAATAATCGGCGATTCATGTAAAAAGTCAAGGAGATTGTGCAGAACTTCATACTGGGGGATTCTGGGGATTTATACTCTTTAATCTTACATGGACAATTATGATACATGCTGAACCTTTGTTCAATCCTGGGTGAAAGGTTGTGGAACAGCAGAACAGGGTCGATGTCGTGTTGTTCAATCCCCTTTGTTTATCGGAACAGGCTGAAGAAGTAAGAACAAACAACAATGCACACATGGAATACTGAGAATTCAGTTCTATTATGACCTTTCTCGCAGCATAGGAAGAGGACCGCCAATAGTATACAATATTAAATTACACTGCACCACTGATTCCGAAAATTAATACTGGCGATTTGTAATTCTACAATCCTGTTTTCCCGGTGTTGTTCTGAGTGCTATAGGTTAGGCAACGATAACTTGGTCCAACCCAGCGGTAGTGGGAAAGCCCATAAACAGTAGTCAATCAGTGTTTTACCTTATGTTCCAATTGAGAATGATTAGAAACCTTTATGAGATCTTGTTTCATCTTCACACGGGGTTCTCTGTTCGCATTCGTCCTTGGGAAACACCAAGTGTGAGCCGTAGCCGCAATGTCGGACACTTGAAGTATGCTTCTTAACTGTCGTTAGACATCGACTTTACCTAATCATTTCAGACAACCAAAAGTCGAAAACATCCCACTTTTGATATCGGAAGGAATGGCCCCTTTTATTTAGCTATATAGAGTGCATGCATTACCCCACGAAAGGTCGGGAGAGGCGGTAAAGTCGGAAGGCGGAAGTGGGAGGTGTGATAGCCGATCAGATCGGCCGAGATGCGTTCCCCGCTTTATCCCCAGCCCGAAACTGAAACTCAACTTGACTCGGCCGTTGGCCCAATCAGGAAGTTCAATGGAGATTTGACACTTCGGAACAACAAGCGAAAAATCTGGCTGATGAAGCATCATTCATAACCATTTATTCCCGATTATTACAGGTCAGTCTCACAATGGAAAGCCTCGGTAAGCGAGAGCTTCCCCTCTCGCTCACTGTCAACCAACTCCAGGCCAATACGTAAAGGCTTGGCTTGGCTCTTCTTGGCTTAGAGCCCCGCGTGACGGCGACGCCAACCGAAGCCAAGATGAGCCAAAGATGGGTCCGTTCTATCCCCGGACGCCATTTCCGGTTGTCGGGATGCCCTAGAGGTCCCTCTAAGCCGGGGTCATAAGAAAGCACTTGGTCCCTTTTGGCAAATTTAATCATGACTCTTCCATCCGCACTTTTACCCACTTGCTCCCCGGAGTGATCGTGTCGTGTCGCGTCGTGTCGTGTCGTCTCTGCCCAAGTTCGACTGTCCCAATTGTTCTAAAAAACATGGGAGACGTCGATGACAAGAAACACTCCCCAGTCCCGGATCCGGAGACGGGTTCGGCTCGGAGGAGTCAAGACACAACCACTACCGAAGAGGGGGATGTCATCACTCCAGCCCAGGAGGTCCAGCAACAAATTTCGGCCCAAGAGAAGGATAATGGAGACATGTTTCCTCCTCAGAATGATAGTCCACCACCACCGCCCAATGGAGGATATGGATGGGTCTGTTGTGCCTGTGTCGCGATCATCAATGCCCACACTTGGGGTCTCAATTCGAGTTACGGAGTCTTTCTCGCCCACTACATCGCCAACAATACGTTCCCTGGCGCCACATCCCTCCATTACGCTTTTGTTGGATCTCTGAGTATCAGTTGTGCCATGCTCGTCTCGCCTCTTGCTACTCTCTCTGTCCGCGAATTCGGCACCAAACCAGCTCTCTTTATCGGCATCATTCTTGAAACTGCTAGTTTGATCTGCGCCAGCTTCTCGACTAAAATATGGCAACTCTTCCTCACGCAGGGTGTTCTTTTCGGTCTAGGCATGGGTTTTCTCTTCGTCCCTAGTGTCGGCATCGTTCCCCAGTGGTTCACTACTCGCCGGTCTCTGGCGAATGGCATTAGTGCCGCCGGATCTGGCCTTGGCGGTCTGTTATACTCCTTGGCGGCTGGGGCTATCATCAGGAATATAGGTCTTGTATGGGCGTATAGGATCCTTGGCATCTTGGTCTTTGTCGTTAACATCATCTGCACTATACTCGTCAAGGATCGCAACAAGATCATAGGCTCTCGCCAGGTTCCTTTCGATCTTGGACTCTTCAAGCGTCCCGAGTTCATCTTGCTCCTAGGCTATGGCTGGTTCAGCATGCTGGGATATGTCGTCCTCATTTTCAGCTTGGCAAACTACGCCAACTATATCGGTCTCGATGCTTCCCAGGCGGCTATGGTCAGCGCCATCTTCAACTTGGGCCAAGGTGTGGGTCGTCCCTTTATTGGATACTTCAGTGATCGCACTGGACGAATCAACATGGCCTGCGCAACTACCTGGTTGGCTGCTATTCTCGTCTTTGCTCTTTGGATCAATGCCAAGTCGTATGGAGTCCTGCTCTTCTTCACCATCGTGGGAGGCGCAATGGCCGGAACTTACTGGGCTACCGTCGGTCCAGTCACTGCTGAGGTCGTTGGACTTGCTGACGTCCCTTCGGCGCTCAACCTGACCTGGCTTGTCATCGCTTTGCCTTGTACGTTCAGTACCCCGATTGCATTGCAGATCGTCGCAGGCACCGGAAAGTATATCGGTGCCCAGGTCTTTGTCGGCTTCATGTATATCGCTGGAGGTCTATGTTTGTTCTTCTTGCGTGGATGGAAGATTGGCGAGCTTGCGGAAATATCTCGTGCTACGAACGATGATCCAGAAGAGATCAGCCGGGTTAGGACGCATGGGAGCGGAGCTGTCAGCATTAAAAGTAGAAGAGTCGGCCGGAAGAAGATGCTGGCTGAGTGTTACAAGCCGGGCCAGGTCTAAGGCGTTCAATGTTGGGCTAGCAAAATTGTGACTTCTTTTGGGTACTTAGAAGCAAGCGCATATACGAACCTCAATGATATTCGGAGTTGGATATTTCTTGTACAAAGGCCTTTAGGTAACAAGTCAATGTATCAATGGCTCATCTATACACAATACTAATAGCACGTCTTATGCTAGCTGTGGGGAGCTTTTAGTCCCAATCAACCATGCTGTCCCTCTGCACCCTTCCGAATAGTGACGTTACAAGTCCCGTGTCTGAGTTCCGTTAAGGGCAGCCTAATGTAACTCACCCTTCGACAGCCACGCTACCTGTACAAGACCAAAGAAATCACTCACATCAAGAGACCTGCACAACTGCAAGGATAATTCAATCATCTACCCCCAGCAATGTCACCATGAGCCCACTTTGCTAACAGGATTTGCGACTTTCGCGCGCTTTCACTTGATGAGGTCGACGCTATCCAGCTTTGGCCCCCAAATCCGAGGTTGACCTCAAAGTCGTCACCAATTACGTCCGGCTAAAGAAATGTCTCGCAGGTTGGCGGGCAAATAGGACGAATGGGAGAGCTCCTTGGTATCTTACCCGGCTCTGGGTTGCATTTGCTCGCGGTGTGACCGAGGCGAATGTGTTAGTCAAGAGCAGAGCCGCATCGGCATAAAATTCGAGCCTTCAGACCCATTTCAGTGGCTGAGAAATGGCACTTAGACCATTTTATTCACTTATAATTATCTCGAATACTTGAGTACCAAGTACGTGGTAAGCAAGCATTATTCCAGCCCGGACTAAGGCTGACCATATAACACAGTCAAATATGGCGACTTATTACTGGAAATGCGTTAGTTGAAACGGTAACGTACATTTGAAAGAAGTGAAGCTGATAGACAATGGATAGTGTCTCTGCGGTCAATCATGGAGTTGGGCCTTGCACGCCAGCTGTGTGAATTCCAGCTGCCAACACAAACGGTGCGCCCAATGCACCGTGACTAGCGGGCAGTGAACGGTGTCAGGAAGGCTCTAAATTGATTGGATAACAGCAGATACAAGAACAAGCTGGCTTTGTGTGAGGAACATGAGACTTCTCAATGTCTTAGGACAATGATTTCACTGGAACGAACACGCAGGAGGGCGGGGCAGACAACCAAGCTATGGGAAACGAACAACTAGATTGGCAATGTTCTTGAGCTAATGATAGGTCTGTTATCATGTTTCGTTATTGATGGAAAGGATCTATCGGAGGTATCATCGCTACCTAAGTACTTAGTAGCTCTCAGAGGACACTAGACTCCCTCCATTCAAAGATGCAAGCCGTTTCTACGAAGCTTGCGAGGATGAAGCATGAGTTAGATTTGTTCTAAGTGTATGTTAGAAGAGTCGAAAATTATCACATTGCGTGTTCCAGTGCTACTTGACATATAGCACAGCACTTACATGCACCAAGCGATCGTTGCGACTTCAAATAGATGTAGAGCCCGACTCTCATGATGTACCTGTTTCTTTTCCACGCCAATAGAAAACAAGAAGCTTTTTGCTTATTTACCCGTCAAGATAAAGGTGCATTGTCAGCTCTTTATTTATCCTTTGACCAACGCTGCCTGCCCGTGTAGGATCCAGGTATGCACGTGATCTGGCGTCGCGAAAGCCTGGCTCCAACGCGTTTTAGGCCCCGCAAGGTTCGCGATCTTCGACCTCACGTCATAATTTACTGCCTAAGCCAAACCCTTATGGAATCTTGAACGACTTCGCGTCGTATTTGGCGCCGAAGATGTGGATCTTGGAGAGCTCCGAGGCTTTCGATGGTGAAACCGACCTGACCGTTACACCTTGACTCGACTAATTCCTGTACAGGCCGAAGACTGTGGTTGCGACCAGGGAAAACATACTTGTTTGGCCGAACGGCGGCAGAGCGTGAGAACCCTAGCGCTAAAATCGGGATGATATCTAGCTAATATTCCTGAATTAGCTGGTCAGTTGGCCATATCGCACAATACCATCTCGCGCAAGCACTTGACCATCACCGTCAGCCCAGTCGAACAAGGCCAGGCGCATAATCCGACCAGCCGCTCCACACTTACGATCGAGGATTTGGCGACAAAGATAGGAACAGTCGTCAATGGAGAAAAGATTAAGGGCAAGAAGAAGGTGGTTGAGGGGCCCAAGGGTGAATTTACCATGGGAAAGTGCCCACATAAGTTTTGGTAATTCGCACGTTCATCCGGTCTGGAAGATATTCTGCTAACAAGCTGCAGCATTACATGGGAACCAGTTGTTTTCGCCTTTTCTTTCACCAGCAAGGAACTGCAAACAGACCCTCTAACCACCCTCCGAGAGAGATTCGAGCAGCTTGATATCAAGCTCGTGACCGAATATGCTACATCCACGACACATGTAGTTTCGAAGAAGCGAAATACAGCCAAGGGTCTGCAAGCCTTAATTCATGGGAAACATATCGTGACAGAAACTTTTCTTGATGCTGTGGTAGAGGCTGGAAGTTTGGCAGATGGGGCTGAGGTCACTGACCTGAGCCCTTTGGAGCAGGATTACAACCAAAACTGGCCTGATGCCTTACAGCATTTGCCTCCGAGAGGTGGTGAACCCGTCCAACATCCAGACTCTACATATGCCCCCGACTCCGGGAGAAGCGACATTTTTGAGGGTTACACTTTCATTTTCTACGACAAGGTACAATACAACAATCTGCTAGCACCTGTTACCAACGGTGGCGGCAAGGCTTTGCTGGGCAATGTTGTACCCGAGGAAACTCAGGTGGATGAGTTTGTTCAGTATGTCAAAAGCGTCGCTGGTGAGAAAGGCCTCGGTGCCTTTAATGACGGCAGCGAGGGCAAAGGTGTGGTGGTGGTACGCTTCATACCTTCGAAAGGATCTTCAGTCGATTGGTATGTCGAGTTTTTTAGGTCCGTGTCGCTTAGGCTGGACCATCGTCCCATTGAGCAGAGTGAGTTTTTGGAAGCAATTCTCATCAAGGATGCGAGCATCCTTCGCCGACCTCTTGAAGTTGAGTCTTCGCAGAACACTCAGGAGCAACACCAAATTCGTCACGCAGCCGAAGTATCAAGCGTTTCGCAACCACCAAATGCACAAGCTCCATCGTCACAATCAGCAGAGGAGTCGCAGCCTGCGCCTCGGAGAGGAAGAACTAGGAGAACCGTCAAGAGGCGATTCGCAGGTTTTGACGATGATGCTGATGTGGATATGGATGATACTCCTTCGGCCTCAATACCCGTGAAGCAACCCATCACTCAGGCTGCGACACAAGCACCAGTAGAGGAAGATGGGCTATTTGTATCCCAAGAGCAGGATATGCCCCCGGAACATCAACCATCGAGCAACACCAGATCCTCACAAAGAAAAAGACGAGCTTCTCCATTACCTGAAGATGACCTCATGGATGGCATGACCACCGCGGCGGAGAGGTTCAAGCGTCAGCGAATAGAACGAGGTGAAGATTTAGACGAGCCAGCTCAGCAGATGGAAACTGAATCAGCCGAACCACCACCAGAGCCAAAGAAGAAGATCAAGAAAGAGTTCGATATCCTGGCAATGGCCGCGCAAAACAGAGAACAAGAAGAGTCTCGTGCTCGAGCTGAGAAGGAAGATCTGGCAAATCTTCCCGATGATGTTGATCTTTCAGAAATTCGTAGGCTCAATATAGTCGAAGAGATGGAGGTACGCCAGCCTAGTCGAAACAGGACGCGAGAACAGGATATCCGCGATGGCCGATGGGACCCTAAATGGAACGGGATAAAGAACTTCAAAAAGTTCAGGCAACGAGGAGAGGCGACGGGACGACAGCCAGCAAGGACCATTGTGCCGCTGACACAGGTCAAGACGAAGGAGTTCGGCGTGGGAGATGATTACTGGCTTGAGGACGAAGAGACACAGCGAAGGAAGAGAAACCCAAGTCAGCCCCCCGCAGCAGAATTGGAGGCTGCAACACCCGCGCCAGCCCCGACACGTTCTCAGAAGCCGAAACGAACCGTTGGCGTCGTTCTATCTGACAGCAGCGACGAAGAAGACAAGCAGGCTTCCCAACGATCATCAGCACCGGCAACGCGGACACGTGGGGCACAGGCCGCGGCATCACAATCTCAGTCTCAAGCCAACACGAGGACTCAGTCGTCCCGTAATACTAGCCAGGGAAGCAAACGAGCTGCGGCAGAGCCAGCGGCTGGGCAGCAACCCCCTAAGCGGACGAGGCAAACTCGAAGGGCAGCGGAAATCGCGGATAGTGATGACAGCGACGATGAGCTCAAGTTTCGATTTGGAAAGAGACGGTAAAGACCGGTCTCTATGGGGTATCTTTCTAGCTAATGTACATCTATATGTTTCAAAGACACATCTATGGCGTAACGGGGATGGTGTCTATAATGCATTTCAAAACATTTTCCTTCCGTATCTGGAATGCGCCAGGCGTCTCATGTTCTTTACGATCTAAGTGAATCTTCATAAAACAAATGTCTAATCCATCTGGTCCATCTTACTTTCTGCGCCTTCGGATTCTTCGACTAGGAGACCTACTAGACAAGCGGATAGCATAGTCTCGTAGTTGACCCAAGGATGGATCTCGCCAAACAGCTTGGTCCCGTCACGTCCAGCGCCGCGCATTAGCTCCGGTACACCACCAGGATGGAAGTCGGCATAGGGCGTGACATTGTACACCTTGCCGTTGAGTGCCATCCATGCATCCTTGCCCTTGCGACCCGTCATGCGCTTTAGCATAGACGGAGTAACGCGCAGGTATGGAGTCTGAGGCTCAACACCACGGAGATCAGCGTTCGGCCCAGAAATGCGAGCCCAGTCAAGAGGCGAGTGACCTGGGGTGAGAAGAACCTTGCGACTGGGCTTGCTGGGCTTGGAGGAGTGTGTCGGTGGCGGCGCGAGTCCGCCTGATGCTGGAGGACCTCGATTTGGGACGGGACCGCGTGCTCGCTGAGGAGAGTTGACAGCGGGAAACTGAGAAAGGGTTGGCAAACGACCTGGCGACGGGCCGGAAGAGGATGTCGGAGGAGGAAGACGGCCCGGGGGTGGAGGCGGAGGCATCATTAAGGACGGGCCCGGAGAGGCTGAAGGAGCGGCGATGGAGGGAGCGGGGCCCCGCGCAGTGGGGTCTCGGCGCGGAGCGGGGTGGGAGCTTGGTGCGAGAGGAGCATTATCGAGGCTGAAGCTGGGGACGGAGATAGTGGGAGGGTTGGAAGCGACAGCCTTGGGAGTCGTTTGTTCTTCGGGCTTGGCGATGGTCGGGGGAGGAGGCGCAACCTTTGGTAAAGGAGGCGGTGGCATAGACGCAGCATCGTTCTTGGCAGCCTTCTTCGAGGAAGCCGAGGCTCCTGTAGCTGTAGCGGTAGCTGTGCCTTGGTCGAGATGCTGGTCATTGTCTCGTGTGATACTATTGTCGGCCGGACGAGCCCGGAGTCGAGGACCCGGTTCCACCTCGTGATCCGATACCAGGACACGGGGTCCAGGATCGGAATGAGGTTCAGCTTCAGCCTCGTCTTTCGCAGGCGCGATGGCAGGAGGACCGCCTCCTCTCCAGCGGAGGAGGATCTGCAGCGGCTCTGGCATCCATGATGGCGGGCGAATAAGAACCCAAACGACAGATGCGACAATGAGTGAGATGCCAATGACGCCCATGACGACAGAAGAAAATAATGAAACAGGTCCTCAAGACCCAAGAAAAGAAAGAGAAGGTTTCCCCCGGGAGACTCTAGAGTTGGGGTCGATTGGCGAAAGAAAGGGAGAGAGTGGGTTGTGGACTGGTTATTGCAGAATCATCGAGCCACTTTTGATGCGCCGCCTCGGTTTTGTTTTTTGTCAGCGGACAAAGAAAAGAAAGAACAAGTCCGGGCCTTTTTGCTTGTGAGCTGAAAGACCGGAGCCTTGTAACGGCGCGACGTTGATTGGTCATGAAGCTCAAAGTTCTAGGCTTTTTCTTTTGTGTGGGCATGACTAAAAAAAGACACACGACTCGAGGGAATGATGTTATCGATTAAGGTGACAGCTGGGGAAAAGCTACCGGTAGATGGATGGCAGCTTCACTAGGGGTCTAAGTATCATGAGCTGTAACTATTACCTCAATCAAGGGTATGCTTTTTGCTGTGATATTTCATGTACTAAGCTTACCTACATATTTCATCCCAGTTTATTGGTTAGCCTTGGGCATAAACAAGACCGTTCGATCTTCGGACAGGACGGCTACGGTGCACCCCGCCGGCTGATTGGGCTCCTTGTGGCGTTGACCGCTGTCATGCCACGCACATGCTCAGCGAAGTGATCGACGGAGAAAAGCTGGAATCTTTTGCAGGGGCCAGGGGACTTGATGAGATGAACAGCATGAAGATGTAATCTACGGTGGGTGACGATGAACCATTGAAGGTGCATTAAGAGTAATTGGAACTTATTAATTATCTTGATAGGGTCTATTTGGGGCAGCGACTCCCATGGTCGAGTCGTTCAAGGGGAAAGTTAGTAAATAAATAATTGAGCGTGCGTATCTTATCATGAGATCTGATCTAGTCACCGCTCGGTATGTTCTGCAACATCGAGAACCAGTCAAATGCCTCAATTGCAAGACATTCAGGACTCGAATTCAATGGCATGACATGAACATTTCAAGACATTAGAGACATTAGAAAAGAAAAGAGAAGAAGCATGCATAATCCAAACAAAAGGAACGACGAGAAGCAAGACATCCAGGGCAAGGATGGCCCCATCCTGACCATGTCCATGAATGAATGACCACGATCTATTTCATCCCGCTCGCTAGTTGGTGCTGTACCGCACCCATGGAGTAATAATGGCCGTATCCTGCCTTATCCCTAGTAAATTCCCGCCCTTTTTTCGTGTTTTATGACAATATTCTCTCCCTTCCTCCCCTCTTTCCTCGCTTCTTCCTCCTCCAATTCATCAATCTGTGACGATCTGTTTTTCTTGCTACGACTTTTTTTGTTTACGGTGCATGACCTCTCCTCACGTCCTTGTTCAAAACAAATGAGAAGTTTTCTCTCACCTGCACCAAGAAAAAACAAAACGAAAAATATTTCCCCGCCTCTTATCGCAAGCCACTTCATCTATCCAAGACTCGACTCCCCGCTTTCATACCGCCTGTCTTTCTATCCCTCGAGCTGTTTGTTTACTTTTAGGTGGTCACTGGCATTGGACCCTCAAATTAGCTCGCACCAAGCTAGAACCCGCTAGCGTTTAGCTATCAACAGCGCTGTGGCATTGACGCTACAGGTCGTCTTCCAGTGTATTTTACTGGATGCTACCCCCCTTAACCTAAATTTGTGCCGCCCGGGCCATGCAAGGTAGCCAATGAAGATTGACCGCCTCGTCCTGGTACCAGTCATCTCAGCCTAAGCCAGCAGTCAGGTCGAGGCTCGCCGTTTCCGACACACCAACTCTTGGGCAGAATGCGCACTCTAAACACCATCAACTCGTCATTCGACTCTTCCACTCGTCCTACATCACCAAATCTCGCCGCCACTCGCCGTCCCGCTACCTCCTCGGCAAACGAGAAACTGGTCGTCTCGTCTAAACCTCTGCCCAAGACTAGATCCCGGACCCCTACGCCCAAGACCCCCCGATTCCCCTCGGCTGGTGCCACTATCTCCTCCAGCTCTCGCACATCGCCGGCCCTCGGTTTTCACGACTCAAATCAACAACATGTTCTTTCAGTAACCGCCACAATTCCCTCGACTCGTTCTACCTCGTCGAGTTCCGCACCTCCTACCTCAAAGATGGCTCCTACAGACACGAGGCATCGGCCCCCGCAGCTCAGTGCCGCTGCTGCGAAAACAGTCGGTCGGACTCCCCTGACACCAAAGATTGCCTCGTCTGCAAAGGGTCCTACAATAGGAGCACCACCTCTAACTCGAAGATCGACTGCGACTTTGGCCACTGGACCATCCTACCGAGACGATAATGCCATAGCACCCCGATCCGGCAGTCGACAGGGCGGCCGTAACAGTTCTAGTAATTCGACTCCGAACGGTACCCCAAATTTGGACCGAGATGGATGGGATCCTCGAGCTTCTTTAACTTCTACAGGGAGGCATTCCTTGTCTAGAGCGGAATCCCCAGCTGATCCGGACTCCAAATTCTTTCGAGCCAGCGATGCTCCGACCACAATACATACATCACACCGTACCTCGTTGGGATCACAGAAACCGACCGCCTTAAAAGCCAGTAAGGTCACGTCCGAATCAAAGAAGGCTATCAGCCCTCCCACCTCTGCGCCTGACTCTTTAAATTCCAAATTCTTTTATGCCAATGACGCCCCCGATCTCCAGCTCAAGCCTGGCCCACAAACATCCGGACAGAACTCAGCCAACTCATCCAATTCGAGACTCCAAACTGGACGCCCGAGTACCAGTAGCTCATCAAATGGACACACAAACAATGGGCACTCATTACCTCCGAGGCCTCACTCTCCTATAAAGATCGCTCAGCCGACTCCTTCCATTCTTAAGAACACGGGCACACCTGGTCTCAACAGCAGACCGCATATAGCGTCACCGCCTCAGATAGCTTCTCCGCCTCCTTTAGCTCCTGCGGCAACTATAACTTCCAAGAGACGGGTGAGCATCGAAGCGCCCTCAAAGAAATCCAGAGGACATGCAAGGGCTGGCAGTGTCCCCAATTTCGAACAGCCTCATTCACCTAGGCCGCCCATGTCACCGTCTCGGTTGTCATCTGAATATGGCTCGCCTCCCGGAAGCCCTGGATCTTCACAACCTGCCTTGACTATGGCATCGATTCTCCAGGCTGCTGAAGATATTGCCGACGAAGAGGACAGCAAAGAGGACGAATCACAACCCGAACTTCAGAGCCCGACCAAGTCCAACCACGGAGAGCCTGTGAACGAGCTCGTAGCCAACGCTCGGAGGGAACGCAAGGTTCAGGATCTGGAAATCACCAATGCCTCTCTCGAAGCTATAAATCGAACACTAGAAAGGCAATTACGAAAACAGACGGCTGAGCTCCGCAGGTACAAGCGACTGTCGAGGTCTGGGCGCCTTTCAGCTGTTGCTTCAGCGGCCTCTAGCCGAGTGCCTTCTGCAGCATTGTCAGATGTTCCTATCAACCTCTCCGATCTCAGCGAGGAAGATGATTCAACGCCTTCTGAGGATGAAGAGCATGACTCGTTGGATGAATCTGACATGTCTATGACTGACTCAGCATCAGCTTCTGATCCCCTTGATCCAAATGACGAAAAGGCCATGGAGAAAGCCATGGCTCGTCGTAAACGAGATGAGGATCGCCTACAGCTTGACTTATCTAAGCACCGCGATATCCTCGTTGACAGTCAAAAGATCAACCAAAGCATCAAACGATGTCTTAACTGGACCGAAGTCCTTATCAAGGAAGGTCAGAAGGCTCTGGAATACAAGATCCATGTCTCAGACGTTGAGTTTGGCGGCCAAGTGCTACCTCCTCTGAACGATGACGAGGATGATGACCTGTCTCGCGCTGACGACTTCGATAACGATCTTGACAGTGCTGGACTTGAGCCTCCGCTGCCTTGGGAGAAGAGCTCTCAGGATCGTGACAGTGGCATCGAATTGCAACCGGAAAGCGTCTAACCTCACCCTCAACACCCATCTTGAAACATAAGTTCGACCTTCGCTCTTCACCTTAATACCCGACACAGCACCACATGCGACCGGGACGTCGCCAATCCCTCACAACACTCAGATCCCTTTTCTTTTTCTTTGCTTTCCACTCTACACCACAAGCCAAGCCTCAGGGCCACACAACAAACAGCATCATCAGATCTACGAAGTCAATGGAAAAAAACATGCATACATACAAGGCGTTGGGCAAGCAAGCGATCATTTTGTCTCCTTTTGTGTTTAAAACTGCGTTTTGCTTCCCAGCGGCTGCGTCGCTATGCACAAATTCCCAACTCTCAAACGATCTCGTCGCCCGCATTCTCTCCTAAAAGGAGCACATCAAAAAGTCGGCCTGGACAGCATTCCACACACATGGCGCCCTTCCCAGATCGGGTCTTTTCCCCTTTTCATTTGTCGCGGAGATTTTGTACTTTTTTGCTTTTTTTGGATACATACTATGTATAACAGATACCCCGGAGGAAGTTTTCACGTCAACCTGGCGAGCCTATAAGACGGAATCATTGGAGGAAATTGCAGAAGTGAAGAGCCTGGAACGGGAATCGCTACTTAGGGCCTCGATTATACGAGAAGAGATTAGAGAAACCAAGTAGTTTTGAAACCGAATAGGAAAATGGACATAGGATTTCAGGAGATGATTGCCAATCTTCAACTCAACTTCACTTCACTTGTTTCTCCATCATACCGTGTCATGCATGTCGTGTGAAAACGCCAAAAAGCATTGTGTTGAGATTATCGAAAAATACATGGCCGTTAGAATTCGTCAAAAGAAGGGGGGAATAGCGTTATGGGAATTATGTCTAAATCAGTGCCAGTCGTCCTCATCTTTGCCTTTCTATACCGTCCACCTATCATGCCAGCCACTAAGCAAAACGGCCGTCAAGTTGTTATCCACCACCTTTTCAGCCTCAGAAGTTCCCTGTGCACCTGGTATGCGTGATCCTGCCTGCATCATATCCTGTCTGTCGTCTCTCATTCTCCTATAGCGTCGCTCAAGGTGTTGGGGTAGGGGTCTCCTTCTCCTTGGCAGGCTCCTTTTCCTTGCCGTGGTGAGACTTGCGGTTCTTCTTCTTGTGATCTTCCTCCTTGTCCTTCTTCATGGCTGCCTCGGCAACGAGTTGCTCGAACACGAGGTAGTCACCCTCCTCTTCAGGAGATCGCTCAGCCTACAGAATGTTAGTCGTGTCCGAAAAACGCTGGAAACTTGCGATATAAAATTGGAATAAAAACATACCCGAATAAAGACATCACCAATCAGAACCAGCGCCTGCGCGCGCTCAAGTCGCTTGTTAAGATGAACCTTCTTGTCGTTGAGAATGCTGTCGCAAACCTCTCTCAAGACGCTCTGAATCTCGAACTTGCTTCCTCTCCATGCAGCAGTGAGAATCTTGCCTGTAACACGTCTCTCATACTCCGCACGCTTCTCGTCGGTCCAATCCTCACCACCCTTCTCCTCCATCTTGGCCATGTCCTCCATAGTCTGCTGGGCGTCGATGGCGCTGCTGATGGTGTTCCATGTCTCCTTGACAAGCGTACCCTTGTCGCGAAGCCTGCTGAAAAAGCCGCCGATTCCGAAGAACTTTTGGCTGCGGAGTAGACCGGATGCCTTGGAAACGTAGGTTTGACCGATGGCGTGCAGAATGTCAATTCCGAACGACTCCATCTTTAGGTTTTCAACCTCCAAACGCATCTTCTCCTGGAAGGCCTTGGTCACATCGGAGCCCTTGTCTGTCTCTGTCCACACACTGAGTCGATCGAGAAGCTTTCGTACGAGTGTGTCGACACGCTCCTGACGAATCTTGGCACGCTCTTTTTCATATGCTGCAAGCTGCTCCCGCTGTTCCTTGGTCAGACCACCCTTCTTCTTCTCCTTGTGCTTAAGCTCCTCCTCTGTTAGTTCGGTCTTGGACGCCTCAGCGTCGAGGAGGTCCTCGTGGGACTTGTCGGTCAGCGCAGGTCGCAGAGGAATCTGGGTTCGGCTTCGGGAGCTCGACGAGGGAGCAGGCGACTTGGCATCAGTTCGCAGAGTGTCGGCGTTGGGAGAGAGGCCAGCGGCGGGCGCATCAGGCTTGGTTTCCTTATCGTCATCGACAGCGGCAGCGGGGGCGTAGGCCGGGGGCGGTGCGCCGGCTTGCTGCTCTGCAGCGGCGGCAGTTTTCTCCTCTGCCTTCTTCTCCTGCTCCTTGAGGCTCTCTTTCTTGGCATCGTCAGTTCCAGGGAAATCTTCCTCGTCGGCTTGCGCGGCAGCAGCTTCGGCCGCAGCGGCCTCCTCCTCCTCCTGCATCGTGATATCCATAGTCGCTGTGAGATCCTTCATCAAACTGATCTCACCGATCCAATCGACGAAAGCCTCGCCTCCAAAGATGGAGCTGAAGAATTCGGCCGGGTCGGCAAAGCCCTCCTGCGGTCTTGCTGAATCCTTTCCGAACTTATCGTAGGCTTTTCGCAAATCGGTGTCGGACAGAACCTGATAGGCCTCACCGATGGCCTGGAACTTTTCGTGTGCGGTAGAATCATTAGGGTTCTTGTCTGGAAAATACCACGATAGTCAGCCTTCCTGAGTCTCTTGACACAAGACAAAGACACGAACCTGGGTGGTGAACAATAGCCATCTTGCGATAAGCCTTCTTGATTTCCAGCTCGGTGGCCGTGGGCTGGACGCCCAGGGCGTCATAATAGGCGGTATCGACGACCATGGTGGGGAGGTGTTTCTAGGCTCTAGGTCGTAGTCGCTCAGAACAAAGGATACAAAGGGTTGAGATATATGAGGAGAACAAAATGCCAGGTACTAATGCAAGAGGGAAAAAACTAGTATAGGTGGTACTAGGTAGTAAGAAAGGCAATGTTGATGATGGCGTCGGATTGCCTAAAATGACCGCCTGCCCGCCCAGGCTTGGCGGAAATTTCCTGGCATTAGGTAGGGAACTTTCCTGTCAGGCTTCACAAGCCTTCCATTTCAGAGGGGTCCTTTGGGGGTCTACGTAATGGTGGGGCAGTGCCCGTTGGGCTGGGCTGGTCTGGTTTAAGCAACGCCTCCTCAACCACGTCAACCTTCAACGATATTCATGGAAGAATTCATGGAAGTAGACAGTAATACAATGCAATACACAAGATAAAGGCACTGGCAACTCGTATTTCCATAGAGCTATTAGCAGACACATCAACTCATCATTCTATTGGGATACTGCCTAAGGTATCATTCCCTTCTGTAACTCTTTGTCAACAACAATAATAACAGCAATCATTCATTGAACGCCCAACGCAGCATCGTACCGTTATCGTCTGCCCTCATTTTCCCGAATAATTCCCGAAGCGCGTCGCGAACTTCTTGAACCTGATGCCCATACTTCGCAAGCGTCTTGGTTAGCTTAGTCGTGTCCAACTTGCAATTGCTAGCGTTATCTCGATACTCGGGTCGACCCGGGAAGTCCTCGAGTCTCAATTCTGGGCGCACTATGTTTATGAACATTGATAGAATTTCGTCACGCCGAATAGCACCGGGATTGGTGAAGTTGAACACACCCGTTTCCTTATTCATTGCTAGGACAATAGCAGCAGGCAATAGGTCGGGTATGACCGAGCAACTATTGGGAATGTCCACAGCTCGCTCGCGGGTAAGAATCTGGGTCAAATAGTTTTTCGGAGAGTCAGTATAGCCGATGGGCAAGCGCAGACGGAGAACTAGACAGTTGCTGTAGGCACTCATGATCTGCTCAGGAGGTTAGCTCGAAGAAGTAGTGAATGATCAGACTCATGAATAACTGACATTTGAGACATGATAGTGGGCTTTAGAGAGGGAATCCCCCGTCAAGTTGGCCAAATCATCCTCTGTAAAGCTACGTCCGCCTTGGGGGTGGCTTTCGTCGTACTTGTAATTGTCTCCGCTGATAAATACAGTGCAATGGATGTCTCTTTGCCAACAACAAGTTATAAGATTAAGAGGCTCAACGATATCGGTGATTGTTGCCTCTTCTTTGTTTTTCTCCCACCCGTCCAAATCTGAAGGAAATACCGGGATGAAGACATGACTTGGTCTGTGTTGATCGAGTTTCTTCATCATATCTTTCGGCTCTCCCCCGCGAAAAATGGTCTTTCGAACAAGATAGCCCTGCATCTGGATCATGAATTTGAGCCGACGCGTAATAAATCTGCATCTACCCCAGATGAGGAACCTGGGGCGGCGATATGGGACGTTGTCGCCCTTCTTCTGGGGTTGATTAGGAAATAATTCGGGGAAGCTCGTAGCGCTGTTAAAAGCAGCTTCGTGATTAGAGTCCTCGTGATCGAGAACAGAGTCTTTATACTTGTGAATAGAGTCATCAGGGTGGTAAACAACGTCCTCATGATCGAGAACAGAGTCTTTATGCTTGTGAACAAAATCCTCATACTCGCGAACATAGTGGTTGGGGTGGTGAATGAAATTCTCGTGATCAAGAATAAAGTCTTTATGATTATGAACAAAATCCTCATACTCGTGAACAGAGTCGTCGAGGTAGTAAACGGGGTCCTCGTGGTAGTAAACGGGGTCCTCGTGGTGGTGAATGGAGTCCTCGTGGTGGCGAAGGGAGTCTTCAGGGTCACTTATTGTACTATCCATGTTGATATGAATGGAGTCCTCGTGGTGCTGAACGGATTCTTCAGGGTCACTCATTGTACCATCCAGGTTGATAGGAACGGAGTCCTCGTGGTGATAAGTGTAGTCTTCGGGGTCGCTCATTATACTACTCATGTTGATAACAAAAATGCGTAAGAGCTTAAAGACAACAACACAGGGGATACAAGTTGGAAGAGTGAGGTTCTGCGAGAGTTGAGATTCAGAAATGAGAAACAGTTGTATTGAGTTAGGTCTTTGGTACTTGCCTCACGATGCCATCTCAACTCCTTGCTGGGTTATACATCGGCTCTGATTGGCTAGTCGGTTGACGACTTGGAAGGTTGTAAGGTGGAAGTTGGAGGAAGACTTGCTGAACAGGCAGAGGCACTTTATGCCCTTCAGCTGGTCATGCAAGCTGTTCATTTTGAATAGAGTTGGTTGAGGCAGCTATAAGATTATGTGATGCAGCTGAAAGGCAACCTTATTGATATAATATACTAATGACTCAACCTGGGCTTAAGGTTACTATTATTTATACTATTAAAGGATATTATTGGCTTATTTAGATCCCTCTTATAGGTTATTACTAGGTTTTTTATTTAAAAAAAAAATTAAAAAATTAAAAAAATTAAAAATATATCGGCTCTGCGATTGACGAAGCATTTGCTCATAAGAGGAAGGTTAACTAGTTATCTTCCATCTTGCCGGTCATGGTAGTGCAGCACAGCTTGACAGGCATGAGCAAGTTCAGGTTCTTGTATATTTTCCAGGAAGCATCATGCAACGAGATCTTCGAGTCTTGCTTCTTCAGTGGTCACCAGCCAGCCAAGCCTTCCTTAACCGTGTGGGTGGTGACAGGTTTACAACGCAATTTCCCGTAGGTAGTCTACTGTAGAAGCTAAGGTAGTTGAGTTGAGCTGGCGCAGATTGTGCCAGGGTTGGATAAATCCGGGTGAGCGGTCAGGGTGCCCGGATCGTCTACATGCATATAAGGGTCCGTTGTCTACCAAGTCCGGCCATCTTAGATCCAGAACTACCTGGCCCTAGAGAGTGATTGGACGGGTGACTGGATCGTTTATCATTGGTGGTTTAATATTGTCAAGTGCTAAGAGTCTCTGATCACGGTAAAAGTAAGCATAAGGAATACTTGCGGCATCCAAGATTAGTCAAAAGTGTGATTAGACATATGCCAAGTTGGCTTCTAGGGCTGACTGGAGCTTAATCTGAGGTAAGGCCGGCTCGCTTAAGTGTTTCGTCTTCCCGGTACAAACATCAAACATCGAACGGTGTTCGGACCGGCATTTGAACAGCTACTCGGAGCGGTATCGGGACCGGCGTTCCGGCTCATACGCATCCTACGAGGTCCGTTAAAGTGTCGATGAAACATTCTCAGTTGTTGCATATAGGCAAATGGGTAGAGGTAATGACAGACATACGCTAGGTAGACTAATGATTTCGATCCAACCGCACTTCAAATCCGAATACGACTATCAATGCATATAGTGATGTGTATATGCTTCTATCCATATGACCGCTCTACAAGGATCTCGGCCTCCACCCTCCAAGGCAAGAAATGAGCTCCTGCATATTGTGGATTTATCCGGAGCGGAGGTTGACCAGTCTTATTTTGTTTCTCTCATCTGTCTTCTGTCTTCTTCTTTGCTCAGCTGATGGTGAGAAAAGGCATCAAGACGTTTCCGGGACTTGGTCGCAACTGAATTGGTATATAACCTTTTCTTCCTCCCGTTTGCCTGACTTTGTACGTCTGTGTCAAGGCGTGCACTGTTGAACTTTTACGCGCTCTACTCAACCTCGGATTTCTCCTCCACCAGCTCCCCCCTCACACTTACGCCGCCAAGATGGGTGTCATCTACTACCTCTTCCACCCTTACCAGCTTCGGTCCATTGTTCAATGGTAAGTTACTGATCTCCCAGGCGCCTTATTAGACCATCCACCATAGAGCCCGTCTAATAGCACTCCAGGAAGGTCTGGCATGATCCTGTCCACGAGCGCGATCCCAGCAAGGAGTCCCCAGAGCTACAAGAATGCTTCCGTTATCTCAACATGACAAGCCGCAGTTTTGCGGCTGTCATTCAGGAGCTTAACCACGAACTTCTCGTCCCCATCACTCTATTCTACCTCTGCCTCCGTGGTCTAGATACCATTGAGGATGATATGACCCTTCCCCTCGAGAAGAAGGTCCCTCTCCTCCGAAATTTCCACATCACCATGGAAGAAGACGGCTGGCAGTTCCACGAGAGTCAGGAGAAGGATAAAGAGCTTCTTGAGCACTTCGACGTGGTCATCACTGAGCTCAAGAAGATCAAGGCACCCTATCACGAGATCATCAAGGACATGACTCGCAAGATGGGCAATGGCATGGCCGACTACGCCGAGAATGAAGAGATGATCAAGAACGGTGTGCAGACGATTGAAGAGTACGAGCTGTACTGTCACTATGTCGCCGGTCTTGTTGGCGAGGGCCTGACACGCCTATTCGTCGAATCTGAACTTGCTAACCCCAAGCTTGCCGAGCGTCCTTCTCTGACCGAGTCAATGGGTCAATTCCTTCAGAAGACCAACATCATCCGAGATCTCCACGAGGACTGGGAAGACGGTCGAAGGTGGTACCCCAAGGAGATCTGGAGCCAGCATGTGGACAAGTGGGAAGATCTCTTCGACCCCAACCAGAAAACAAAAGCTCTGGAGTGTATCTCAGCAATGGTTCTCGATGCACTAAAACATAGTGAGGAGTGTCTCTTCTACATGGCCGGTATCAAGGATCAAAGTGTCTTCAACTTTGTGGCTATTCCTCAAGGCATGGCCATTGCGACACTGGAACTTGTTTTCCGAAACCCCGATGTCCTCAAGAAGAACGTCAAGATCACAAAGGGCGATGCATGCAAGATCATGTTTGAGTGTACTCAGAATCTCTACACCGTGTGCGAAGTTTTCAAGCGATATGCCCGACAAATCGCAAAGAAGAACGACCCTAGGGATCCCAATTTCCTTGCCATCAGTGCGCAATGTGCAAAGGTAGATTCATCTCGCTTGTAATTACTGTGGAGATCTTGGCACTAACAAAATTCACAGATTGAGCAATTTATTGAAACTCTCTTCCCTCAACAAGATCCCAAGAAGCTCACTCTTGCCAACGACCAGAAGACGAAGAAGGAGCCCTCCATGGACTCTGGCGAGGCCGTTGTTCTCTTCGGTGTTGTCATTGCAGCCTTGGTTTGTATTTCTGGTATCATGGTACGCAATACCCTTGCTTCCAAGGCCGTACTCAACTAACGATCGCTCCGCAGATCGGTACCGCTTGGTTCTTTGGAGCCAAGTTCGATAATATTTTCAAGGAAGCCAGCGTCTTCCTACCAGGTGGCGAGAAGGCCACTCCCTTGATTACGGGTCATGAAGAATTGTAGTACTATACGCCGGTCGATTTGTTTGGTTTTTTCACGGCACCAACCTTTTTAACGATATCCTAACGTACATACCACATTTAGCACCAGTCCCTTTTGAACGGGATCAGCCCAGCGAGCGTACTTCTGGGCTTTATACTCTTGTTAATACAACCAGCCGCAGCGCGATACAGCGCGCGCTGCCTTTCAAGTGTCGTCCCGTTCCTCCAGCGCCGACGTTGTCTTTTGTTTCGAAATCACCTCCTGCACGGATGTCAAATTGCAATCGAGTCCTCCCATGACTATGATTGTGCCGAAGAAGTGCGAAAATTAAATTCTCTTGCTCTTGGTTTCCGCCTCACGGCGACGTCACGCCACAAGTCTATCTTGACGTCTCTAAGATGACAGACTAGTGGCGGCGAGCAAACATTTCAACGTCCCTTGTAATTCATGTGTAATTTTGTAAAAATTTGTTTGACGATTCTTTCTTCTTTGGGATCCGCTGTTACTAGATGGGCACAAAATGCGTCTGGGCGAGGTTTCACCTTGACGTATTTTGATGCGAGACCCTGTTACACTAAGGCCTTAATTGATCTGATATCGATGGCCTGCTCATCACTCCAGGGATTCTGGCTTGATGCTGCGCCAGAGGGTTACATCGCGCTCTTCACGAGGCCTCAATCTGCAGGAACAGTCTTTCGCATGTCAAACAATTTCCCGTAGATGTGCCTGGCTGGGGCTATCATCGAACATGCCGTGTAGCATCATCACACATGTCTTGTCACAGCTTGTGGCAGCAGTCAATCTTGTCATGATCAAGTTTTAATCCAGAAGGTCTATAGGTTCGTTATATACCGTCTATCAAATGCGCTCATCCTTTTCCAAGCCTCAGAAAAACTCCCGGTACACATGATTCGAGGCCGTTCATAATTGCACCCTATATTACATCCCATACATACAGACACGAGGCATAAATGATTCAGGTTTTGTACGGTTGACTAGCCAATTATCCTGAAATGTCCCTTTTTTTGGTATAAGAAAAATCCTTCGCTTTCCCTTGTCCCTGATTCCCCGGTTGGTGTTGTCATTGCTGCTACTATTGGTTGCCGTTGTTGGCGATGAGGTCGGTCGTGCCCTGAGCGTTGTTCTTGACTGTGGCACCGCTCTGCTTGGCGAGACTCTTGATGAGGCTGACAACCTGGGCGGGACCATCGAGCTTCTGGAAGCCCATAAGGTAGGCGGCAAGACCGGCAACGTGGGGAGAGGCTGTCAGATGAGTTAGCATTAGGCCAGACTTGAAATTATTCAAAGAGACATACCCATGCTGGTGCCGCTAAGAGTAGCGGTATCAGTGTCAGACTTGATACCAACACTGAGAACCTGGACACCAGGAGCGTAGACGTCGACCTCGGGGCCAAAGTTGGAGAACTCGGCTCGCTCGTCGCTAGTAGCATCGATAGCACCAACAGTGATGGCGTTGGGGGCAGAGCCGGGAGAAGTCAGGGAAGTAGCCCGCTGTGAGTTTGGTCAGTCATGATACGATACGATACCAAATGTAGTTTTTCACTCACGTTCTCGTTACCGGCAGCCACAACAGGGACAATGCCAGCCTTGAAGAGAGCCTCAATAGCACGGTTGATGGCCTCGGAGAAGTCACCACCAAGGGACATGTTCATAACAGCCTTGCCGGTCTTGCCCTTCTTCTTTGCGTCGTCAATAACGAACTGCATGCCTTGAAGAACACCGGAGTTGCTGCCACCACCCGTAGCGTCGAGGACCTTGACGGCAACAAGGTCAGCCTTCTTCGCGACACCAAAGGTAGCACCAGCGATGGTACCAGCGACGTGGCTGCCGTGACCGTTTTCGTCGTCATCCTATGTTCAGTTAGTATCATCAATCTCTTTTGGTCAACGCTTGAGGTTCAAAATTTGACTTACAACATCGTTAATGAAGTTGGCTCCGAAAGTGGCACGGCCCTCAAACTCGGAATGGCTGGTCTTGATACCAGTATCGACTACATATGCTACGACACCCTCGCCAGCTGAGTCGTCGAAAACGTATGTGTCCTTGAAGTTCTTGCCGTGAGAGAGACGGTCAAGGCCAGGGGGTGCGTTGACTTGCGCAATGGCGGCGTTTAGCTGAACATGGGTATCGGCCTCAATGTAAGCAACCTCGTCCGAGTTCCAGAGGTCCTGGACCGTGATATCGTCGGCATCGAGAGACATGGCACGCCACTTGTTCATTCTGAAAGAGTTGATCGAAGTAGACATGGCCTTGCCGATTGAGCTGCGCTTGTTGAGGTTTCGCTTCTTAATGGCCATGGCAAAGGTAGCCTCCTTGGCGCTAATCGCATCATCGTCGAAGGTGTCGTTGTAGACGACGATATATCGGTTAGGGATGATGTTGAAGGCATCTGGGTTGGAAAGCATGGGTCGAAGGAATGAGCTGATTCCCATCTTCTTATCGGCCTCATCGCCGAGGCTGTCAGAAATGCTGTCGGCCAAGTCCTCCAAGGCCTCGTTCACATCACTAGGAGTGGCAACAGGAGCGGCGGCAGCAAAGGGGGCTGCAAGGAGCAGAGAAGCGAGGAAAGTTCTTAGGAGCGCCATGATGATAGTTTTGACTTTTGTTTCGTGGGTGAGGTTGTAAAGGTATGCTGAAGTGAGAGAAGTGAAGTGGTTCCAGCCGTTTCACTCAAATAGTAACTCGATCGTAAATAAGTCGGGTGTAAAAGTGAAGGAAGGCGAGCCTAGGACGGCAAAGCAATAAAAGAATGCTGGTAGAGGAGTCGGGCGATCAACGCTCCTCTCGTATATCTTGAATAAGGATCGGGAGTGAGTTCGCGAGTTCGCGATACACTGTTCAGGAGTAAACAATGAAAGGAGGGTGATTAAGCTTAATGAGACTGACTAGCAGCACAAAGAGGGAAAAGGAAATACAAGGGAAAGGAAGAATAAGAAATGTAAATGAAAGACTCAAAGAGATGTCTTCCACAATGAACAACCCGAACAATAGAATGAGAATGGCCGAACCAGCAGCCAACAATGGGTGGGAAAGATCAGTTTAATAGGAGAAAATCGAACAATAGAAACTCGGCCTCTGACTGGTGGCTTCAATACGTTCAGATCAAGCTCCAGGAGGGAGCCGCAAGATCCATGGCGGGGATAAGGCGCTAGGGGCCGTGGACCCAGGGCTTCGGCGTCAGGGACCAGGGGCGTGAGCCTGGAGTTGCAGTGTTGTTTAGTTTAGTCTGTAGAAGCCTGTGCTGTGCTGTGCGACTACCGTCGCCAAGTCAAACGCCTGGGCCTCAGTCCAAGACCCCCTTGAACCATCAAGATTTTCTGCTTTTGGCAGGCGTGTCAATGCAGTCGGTTCGTCTACTTGAATCACCATGGTTAGCTCGGCCACAACGCTTGGAACCATGCGAAAATCTGGCACATCTTCAGTGGCAGTGAATCGTAGACGAAACCATAACTGCATTGAAGCAGTTATAATAGCGTTTGTAACTGTATGAGCATCTGATCAACAACGATAGTTGATTGGTATTTCCAAGATAGACGTTTGATTGCTGTTTCTCGAAGAGCACAACCGTAACCGCAACAGAAGCACGTTCCTTGTTCCTGTACGCAATGCGTTGGGTGAGAGGAACCGTTGTCGTTGCCCACAAGCCGCGGCCCCAGTCGAGTACCGCCAATGGCATCCGGCCAATCCCACCTCATCACTGTAAATCCAAGGAGCTGGCGCGTCAGAAGTTGTACAGTAGTCAGCCAGCGATCGATCTTTTGGGTCCTGATAGCGGCAAAACTTGTGCTGAGCTTAATTTCATGCCCAAGGCAAGGGGCAAGGAAAATCCGAAAATCTCCCTAGACAAGGTCGTGGGCGATCTTGTCCAACTCCTGATATGGCTGGCACCCTGGATCTGTATCACAACCCCAGGCTGTCATGAATCTGCATCTAGAGCTGAAGCCGTATCGACCAGGTCGAAACTTCAGGCTGATAGCGAGAAACACTATGCATCATTGGCATCAATAACATAACGGTTTTGTCTCTCGTCTAACAGAGCTTGGTAATGCAATGCAATTGGTGGCCGACACAAAACCACAATGTCACATCACCACGGAGGATCCACTCACTGGAAACCAGCCAAGCCAGTCCAAGAATCGGCGCTTGACAACCCCTGGACTACCCCTGCCAGTCCCAAGTTTGAAACAAGTGACGCTAGGCTTTGGCGTCTGGACCTGCCAGGCACAGGTCGATTTGGTTGGCCCTTGAAGTCTCTTACCACACGGCGTCTGGTGTCCAGACGACCCTTATTCCAAGCGCCGTGTCAAGTCCAGATGACACTGAATGTTGAGTGATACGTATGCAAAGTGTATGTTTCCCTTGCCGTGTGCCGAGAAAACTTTGCATCTTCTTCTAGGACTATGGCCTGGTGCGCGCCCCTTTACCAGCTCTGTCCATGGCTCACCGTTGCAAACAGCCCGGGGGTTGTTTTGTCAGTCCTGAAGGGGTTCAAACGGCCGAAGACAACGGACGATGAGCATCGCGGGGGGTTAATGCCGGGCTGTCGGGGATATAATAGGTAGGGTTCGATGCAGGTCACGGACCAAGCGTGTCTCGGATCAAGGGTATCTGTGTCAAATTTTGGTGTGGCTCTCTACCAAGACTCGACGAAGTGACCTAAGAGCATGGGGGTCAGCGGACTCGACGCTGAATCAAGAAATGGACCTTCTCTAACAAGACAAGCTGCAAAGTGCGATTCACATGCCTTGTGTCATCAACCTTGGATGCACATTTTTGCCATGGGACGACATTAAGCAAAAGCAAGGTTGGCACGGTTGAAACACCTGCGGGAGGCGAAGGTCTCGGTAGGAGGATTTTAACCATGAACACAAACTCTGCGTTTGGATAGCTTCTGTTCTTGAGATGTTTTAGTGAGGTGATGGTGATTCAGTCAAGTGAAAATCCTATGAAAACTGTTCATGTGACTTCCTCTATCTTACCTTACAAATAGCGCATGGAGGTGATAGTCTTCAAAGGGAAGGATCGTGCCTGGGTGGTGACTTCCTTGCCTAGCGACCCAGAGAAGGAACAGCTTATCAGAGGCTAGTTTCCAAGTCTATTCTAACGACAATTGATAAACATCAACATTATTTGACTCTATCATTGTTATCATAAACACAAAGAGATGTCAAACTGTCAGTCGTCTTAGGCTCGGGACTTGATATGTTTTAAAATGACGACGTTCTGAAACTTGCAGAATCGCATCTACATAGTCTAGATCGTCGCAAGCTGTACTTGGCACTCAGGGACCCTATGCACCATTGCCCACAAAGGAGCCGTGTATACGTAAGGAAAACTGACATACGACTATTCGGAAAGCGGCAAGTAGTTTTGCCTTTCTTGACTAGGTACGACAGGCAATTGGTTTTATCGTAAAAGTTGATGGTTGCGCAGTGCACACGTGACTCACAACATGATTCCACAGCTGTGACGCATCCCGTCTCGGCCGAGGCCGGAGATACCAACTATGATCACAATGCCGTTCTTTATGCCCGAGCACAATCAACAAGTTTCCATAGTTGAACAAGATCTCGTCTAATAAGTGTTGGTCCATGTTTTTCTTCCGCTTGGTTGCCAAGTCCATCAGTCGGAGTATCCGAAACCAGACCTAGGAAATGAAGTCCAAGGCAAGCAAGGGTTGTTGGACCTGCAAGAGTAAGGGCAATGTTGACCCTTGAAATTTTGCGTACGGCTACTGATAACTCAGAGCGCAAGATTGGTTGCGATAAGAATTTCCCGTACTGCCACAATTGTACTCGCACTGGGAGATGCTGCGGTGGTTATGGGCTTCGTCTTGTGTGGACAAATCGCACAGATGAGGAATGTAGCAAAGCCGCATTCATAGCACCGGCAAGTCGGCTCATTCAAACCGATCACTGTGGTACACAGTTCCTCAACTTCGTTTCTCAAGATATTCTCTTGGCTACGGACGGTCTTGGCAGCTATGTATCGATGATCGGCCGTCCTAATCGGAGCCTTTCACTTCATACGCCCCTTTTTGGCCAAGATGGCATCCTTCTCAGCTACTGTCAGTACTTTACTTCGATAATGCTGTCTAATAAGCTAATATAAGAACCAAAGATGAAAATGTGATTGCAACAATGGTCTCGACAACCCGCTCTCGTAATGGATTCTCGACCGAACTCCTCCCACAAGTGCTCTCAAATCAGTCTGCTTCCGCTTTATCTCTATGCAATGCCATGCTTGCCATTGCGGCTTTTCATCAGTCTGGGCCGGAAGCAGCACTTCGATATAAATCAAACTCGATCAGTCATTTAATGCAGTCCTTCGATATGAACCGAGACGCGGACTGGTCCGAGATTGACGTCTCGGAAACCCAAATAGCTGCTTGCATGATGCTATGTATGTATAGTGTTCGTAGACTTTGCCCTTCTCGAGTAGAGCGATTCAGATCTGACTTGACTACAGGTGTTTGATGAACAAGACGGAAACTGGCATATCCACCTCGAGGGTGCTAAGAAGATGCTTCAAAGCTTCTTTAGTCGTCGTTCTCGATCGCTTACGTCTAGTTTTCTTCCGAACTGGTTCTTATACTACGAAGTACTAGGGAGCTTTACGCAACCGAGTTTGCAGGATTCTGGTGGTACAGATTCGACCTGGCTCTGGCAAGTAGTCGAGGAAGATAAATCCCTCGTAAGTGATTATCAATCAGGGGAAATTTGACTTCTGACGCCCGTTCAGATCATAGGTTACCTCGGCTCTTCCATAGAAGTTTTTGAAATCGCGCACCAAGTCAATGAGCTGCGGACATTCATTCTTCGCAGCAAAAACCCCAGACCTTCAACAGAGATGATCCAACGACGCCTGAGTTTGGAGTCAAGGTTGTCGAATCTTACGCAACAAATGGACTATAATGAAGAGTCTGCTGCCACTATCGAAAGTAAGGCCAATATATTAGCAAAGGCAGAGCTATATCGACTGGCAACCCTTCTGTATCTACAAAGAGTCTGCCCCGTCTCCGAGGATAGTATCACAAGAAGCATCTATCTAGAACAAGCCTTTCAAGCTTTAGAGGTGTTGCCTATAGTGTCGAGCCCTTGGTCGCTGCTGATCGTAGCATGTGAGTCTCGATCTGATGAGCAACGAATAATGATTCTGCAAAAGATGGATGTGATGGAGAAAGCACGAAATATTGGTAACATATATGTGACAAGAGATATCATTGAATCCTTTTGGAAACAGCAAGACCTAAGGGTGGAGGATAGTAGTAGGGACGAGTTGAGATGTTGGCATTTGGTTGGCAGTGATGTTAGAGTCCCATGGTTTGCATAGGTTACATCATATAGGCTCTTTCAATACACTTATCATCAATGAGAACAGTACATGTGAGAAAATGAGCAAAAGGCTGAAGTGCGGATACAATGAGTGATTGTAGTCATACTTGACGAAAAATCCTGGGCCGTTCCGATTTTAACGTGAGGTGACTCACAAACCATTATAATAATGGAACTATTCTTGATGAAGGAGGAGTGCATATGGCGGAACCGATGAACGGTATTCTGTTGCCGAAGAGCGGGGTTTGGTTCGCATTCTCTTGCCAAAGACCGCAGGTCCCACAATTTGATTCCATACTCGAAGATCAACTGATGCGATTCTTGTAAGTTTCCTAGTTGACAGTCAATATCTTGATTATATAAAGGTCTCTCGCCTCCCCCGTTTCTCACATTCTTCTGTTGGTGTATGTCCCATTCTATCACTCCTTGACCAGCCTCCAGTATGCCCGACTACTCCGTGATCGAAACAACTCTGGCTTCTATAGCCGCAAGCTCCCAAACCATCGAGCTTCTTCGTGACTTGCACAAGCAGGCTCTCAATGAGCCAGCATATGTTAGCACAGATGGCCCTGCATCTACTGCTCTCGACAAGTTTGTCGCCTTGGACCCGGACAAGTGCGCTTTCGTCTACCTCCTCTTGCGGTCCATGAAGGCACGCTTCGTTATTGAAGCAGGAACCTCATTCGGCGTCAGCACCATCTACCTAGCTCTAGCAGTTGCACAGAACGCCGGCTCGGAATCGGGAAAGGTCATTGCTACTGAGAATGAACCTACCAAAGCAGCCCGGGCTCGCAAGTACTGGAGTGCGACGGGTGATGACATTGAAAAGTATATTGAATTAAGAGAAGGAGATTTGCGAGAGACACTCAAGACAGACTTGCCAGAGCAGGTAGATTTTCTACTTCTCGATAGTGAGTTTATTTCTGTTGTCGTAACAGTATTCTTTGCTTGGTGGCATTGCTAACAGCGTCATAGTTTGGACCCCCCTGGCTTTGCCTACCCTCAAGCTGGTTCATCCACGTATGAAGCCAGGCGCTACGGTCGTTGTCGATAACACCGAGGCAGCCAAGGCAGGCTATAAGGACTTGCTGGCTTATCTCGAGGACCCTACCAATGGATTTAAAATATCGACGGTCCCTTACTCTGGGGGTCTTTTGGCTGCAGTATATGTTGGAAATTAAGATGCGGAATTTCGAGGCTGGACAATATGGCTAGCTTCCTTTTCACACAACTCGGTTCAAACTCCCATGATAGTTATTGTTGAAATCTTATCCACTTGATGACATGCTACTTAAATAGAAGATGATCTTCTTTGCATAAAGGTGGATTCGGCATTTGGTGATGCAGAAGCTGCATCATTCTCCATTTGTGACAGAGGTTGATATGTATAAAGCAGATCTGAGCTGATCACTTACTCCAAAAAAAAAAAAAAACATAAAATCGTCAAAGTCAACATGTCTAATGTGCCTAAGGCTGAGACTTGTGGTTCTGCTGCCTTAAGTTCAACTAAGTTTTGAATGCACAGCAAAGTGTTGATACAGTACTTTGATCAGGATGATACAGGGTATGCTGCAAGGTCTGGAACCTGAGGGGCAGCCGCCCGGGCCGGCAAAAGGGTTGGAGGACCAATCAGGGATGGAAATAGGACACATCACAACGTAAAAAAACATCCAACTAGACTATGTTTCGGATAGCAGATGCATCTGGTTGCTCCCTCCAACGGGGGCAGTTCTGGAATGAAATATTGATAGCGGCTACGACTAGCGAAGCGATAACCTGTCAACAGGAGATGATGGACGGGGAATAAGCAAACAGATCGAGCCTGGCGCGGCGCTAGCAAGTGACCAAGTTCAGGGTCTTACAGGGGGGCTCTGGCTCATCGTGAAATCGGGAGTTATCGACGATGTTCTGGAAGTGAGTTGGTCTAAGGTGGCCATTGAGTTGAGGTTGATAGAGTTTAGAACCGTCTTGTGCCCAATGACGTGATAAGTTGCTGATTCAGTTGGTGCGTTAGTTAGTCCTACAGATTCTGGGCTGAGAGTTGGGGCTGGGTCACGTCTGGCCAAAAGTGAGGCGTCGACCTGAGTGGACTGGACGTTTGTTGATCGCCTGCAGTGAGTGGGTGGAGGTGCTAGGCTAAGGTTTATCTCCATTATCACGAAGGAGAGGGCCGCCAAGCGTTGCAAGAATAGCAAAGAGGTATTGAAAGAGAAGAATGTCTTGAGATCAATCTCTTTCTACCTTGTTTGCTCTTTGTTGCTACATGACCGTTGCTGTACGGTTACGTCCACAATTCCATTCAACTTCCACATGCCCTTGTTGTGGAGATGGGTAATCTGCAGTGGACTCCCCGTTGCCGCTAACAAGCACGCGACCTCCACTAGGCTCTTTGATAACGATCCATCCATCGTGGGTAGTGGTAATCTTGTTCCATGGATCCATTGGCATGGCAGTCAGCGGCAGTCTCAATGCTGATCGCATAAACAAGATGTAACATCAGGCAGTATTGCAGTGAAGTCTCGAAGTCATGTGTCCTACTATTTTTGCTGTGCTTAACAAGCTATCCCATAGATAAGGTACTGCCACGTCCACGTCGTCACCTCAGGGATCACCAGGACACTGCAGAAGCACGCGCATCTGCAAGGCTCTGGCTCTGGCTCTCACTGCCACTTGAAACAAAGAATACATGGACCTCAGCCAGCATCATACACGTAACCTGGGCGAGTAGTGAGGCGGGTGTTTATGGAGAAAAGGAATTGGTAGAGTAATACCTTGCCTTACTAGAATAGAATAACAACAACCTGAGGTCAGAAAGAGGGGAGGGGGTCATTCGCGCTGCGCTGCACTGTACTGGACTGCGCTGCTAATCAACGCCTCCCACTCAACGGCTCATCTTGGTTTTCCTCCCTCTTTTTTCCTCCCCCATTCGTTCCGTGCCATTCGTTCCATTATTCCCTTCCTTCCGCTAGTCAATCTCGCGAAATCATCTTTCGTTTCGCCAATTTATCACCGTGAGATTGATCAACCCTTATTTCGGGGTCCTCTTCCCATCGGCTGTCGTATCGCATCGTGTCGTATTTCCTTTTTTATTACTACTTCCCTCCCTGGAAGCCAGTCACCTGTTTTCTCATCCCTCCGATCCGTCTCCCGTCTTTGTGTGAACTTGACTTCTGGGTGTTCAATTTCCAACCCTTGAACCTTACTTGTGCCGACTACTTTTTCTCCTCATTTACTTTTGACTCATCTCCTTCTCCTTCTTCCAACCACCGCGCTATATCGACTGTCTACTCGACTGTTGTCAACCTTTGGTTCCGACCCTCCTGAGATGCACTGCGAGCCGGCCTTGGAGCCATCTTATGGAGCACCTTGAACTGCAGCCCGATATCGATATGGGAGACTCCATTAGTGAACCCATGGATACCTCCGATGATGGTCATATCGGCCCCCGTGCGCCTTGTCCTACCTCTATTCCTGCATCCGCCCTTCTACCCATCCGAGATGGTTATTCACCACGAAGCCTCGATCTTAACGACGACCGCGGCGATGAAGTAGACTCTGATACCGAATTCGCCTCCATCATGGCTGCGTCCATGCTCAATGGCCTTCTCAATACCACCTCAAATCCTGTTTCGCCTGGCTCCTCTAGCCCATCTCACGATCAAGGCAAAGCCTCCGACTTTATTCCTCCTACGAGACCGAGCAGTACGCCTTTTCCTCACCCAGATCGTCGACACTCCAAGCCATGCTGCTTCAGCGGCTCACATGGCACCGACGACCAGCCTGCTACCGGCTCTACCGCCAGTCCCGATAATGAACCCATAGTCCTTCCTCGTCCTATAACCGACTTCAATCAGCTGCCGATTGAGGTCCACGAAGCCATTTTGGACCACTTATTTGGCTACCGGGTTTCCGCTACCTCGCGAAGTTCGATGGCCGTTTCGAGTATTACAAAGAGTTGGGGAACAGCGCTCAGGCATTCGAGGAGGAGGGAATTGACGGAGTTGGCGCTTGTCAGCGATATCTGGCGAATACTCGTCCAACAGCGACTCTATCGCCATATCAAACTCAAGGCGACTGTGGATTGTCTGGAAAATGCTATGATTCACCTTGCCTCGAACGAACATCTACAACCATACATCAAACACATCGAAATTTGGTTCCCCGTTTTCCAACCGACCTACGGCCCCGTCGCTTTATCGAATACCCTGACGCTGCCTACGGTGACGATGGAAGGATTGACTAACGCAACTTACACTTTGCCTGGTAATAACTGTACGCTGGAGCAGGTCTTTCAGTTTGTTGGCCTGACCCTGCCTCAAGCCAGAGTCTTGACATTGGAGGGAGGCGAGCGACGCAAGGCGCCTAGAGTCCTACACTTTCCAGAGCAGAGGATTGACCCATCCATCTACAAGTCACTGCCTATTATCGACTCGGTGCAGACCTTGGTGACGAGGGGCCAGTGGAATCTTATGAGGGACAACCGGGATTTTGCAACGGTGCTGAATGCGCTACCAAGCCTTTACGAGTGGCAGGGTTCGTATAGTAAACCAAAGTCTAAGAGTTACATTACTATGGCGGAGTTCCTCCCACAGCTACCACGTCACGTTACCAACCTGAGCCTCTGCCTTGAGAGCGATTATCGACGCGAGGGTGTTATGCCACCATTTTACTCCAAAGTAATACAGAAGACGCACATCTGTTTGAGAATGGCCGAAGCATTGCCTTCGTTGGAGCATTTTGCGTACACTGGCCGTGTCTGCCACCACTTTTTCGAGATGGCTATGCGATCAACGGACCCACGAACCTCGCGGCTGAAGACACTGGATTTGACGGTCAAGAATTGTTGCAGGTACAACACCAGCTTTCACGAAGCAGGCTCTGGTATACAGGATATGGGATTTATCGATGCATTCGAAAGGCTGGTGCTGTCGGCAATTCGATCGCTGGAAAAGCTCAAGGAGTTGGTTTATCTGAGGATTCGGTTTGTCGATCTCGGTATGTGTGCCCAAGCCATGAACCCGAATTATTATGCTAACATGGAGACAGACTCTGTTTTACCCCCTCTCAACCCCTTTTTTATCATGCGCAATGGTGCTTGTTCCGGTGTTTGGAGTGAGCGAATTTTGGCTGAGATGGGGCGCGTTCGCCCAAATGTTCACTTTACGGAACTGAGCGAGTCGTTTGGCAACATTGTTTACAATAAGGATGGCAGAATGGTCATAACACCCGAACCCCCGAAGACGAAGATCACATCGTTGAAACTATCAAATTATCGATCCCTTGCGACAGGCATTACGATCCAGTAAGGAACCGAGATTACCTATGTTATGATACTGTCGTGGAGGGTAGCGACAGAGGTTGACCAAAAACTTATTTCGGGTTTGTATCCAGCATCATCACTCATTTTGTTTTTAAGAAGGCGTTCAAGGCTTGGAACAATGGTGGAAAGGAAGCTGTTAATCGAACCACATACCCAGGAGATGGGAGTTATGAGGGCGCATGGATACATGGGAAATGCGGGCATGGCTTGGCTTGGCTTTGAGAAGAATTTGCTTGGGATTTGTTGAAAACTGAATCATGAAGAATGGAAGAGAGTACGGCGAGTAATCATCTCGGAGACGCAAGCTTCCATATACCCTCTACGATATTTGCGACTTGGCTTTTTAATTGATGAATAAGATTGTCTATCTATATTCCATGTCTGCCTAGTGACACTGATGATATTTACCACTCGCCAATTTTATTATTTCAAAACGCGAATGAAGGAAACCACCTTACTCAACATGGAACTTTACTGTCGATCTAGTCGACTGAGGTGCTTCGGCACCGTCACTGATAATGACACCCAAAATCCAGCAGTTAACCAAGAAGAAACCAAGGGAAGCAAGCCAAAGACCTGGGTAGAAGGTGCTGACGCCGAGAAACTCGAGCTGGTAGCCCTGCTGTAGCCAAGCAGCCTGAGACGCGACCCAGAGCAACAGAGCTGAGATACCAAGCTTGCGGTTGCGCAGGAATGACGAGTTGGGCAGATAGAGCGGCAGGAAGATCATGTACCAAAGGAAGTACTGAGGCGGTAGGTTAGTGTGTGAAACTCTAATATGGCGATGAGAATTTCTTACCTGAGAGGTACAGACTTTGTTGAATGTGACGAAAGCAAACGTCTGCGCCATCATGGACGTCGCAAGATCGCGCTTGGCGATAGCGAGAGGGATAAGTACACATGAGAGGAGAAGCTGTGGAAGGAAAGCAAACGACTCAATGCGGACTGAAGGCGTAGCGTCGGCGGGTGTCGCAGAAGTGAGATACAGGAGGACGTTGTAAGGGGAGAAGTTGTGGCGATGGTCAATCCTCGTAACGTGGTGGAAGTAAGTATGGGTAAGGAATGGCGTCTCGTAGCTAATATATGTGTAAGTGGTACTGCATATCGTGAACATTGTGTAAGAGGGGCTTACATGGAAAACATGATGAGGTTGAGAACCAAGAAGGTTATAAGGCTGAGAAGGCCAAACTTGAGACGATCCGGTGTAAAGAAATTTGAAATCGCTTCTTGAGCATTTGAAGGTCGAGGAGCAGGCTTGGTAGCCTTTCCTAGACGCTCGTCATCCATCCACCAAACGATAGCGGGTGCGTAGATGAAGGGATAGATCTTGAAGTGAACCGATAGTCCAAGAATAATTGCTGCGAGACTGAATTTTCGTCTTTCAACAGCCCACAACAACCCCATCGTCAAGACACCCAACAGGCCCTCTGAGCTTCCACGGGTGCTGATAGTCGCCACCATCGGGTTCCAAAGCCATAGCGCAGCGAAGCCTCCAGCGGTGGCCTCATCCATGCCCCTCCGTCTGAGCACGCGCAGAATGAGCCATCCTGCCAGAAGGTCAGAAGCGGCAAAGACAAGTTTGCCGAAAGCTGAGAACCGAACGGTTGGGAGGAGAAGCCAGGCCAGAAGAGGTGTGTAACGGTATGTGTCGCGGGCGTAGGGCGATGAGCCGGAGGCGACGAAGCGAGAGGCGTCGGTGAAGACTAGGTAGTCGATGTCTGTATATTTGAGAGCCGAGTGGGCATCTTGGTAGAGACCATAAAAGAGAAGGGCGAGACGGAGAAGGAGGGATATAGAGAAGAGAGGGGTTGTGCGGAGGAGGGGGGTTATTGAGGGCATTGTCAAGGTTGATGTGAGATGGTGATGATGACACTTGGCGGTGAGTTAATGGGCCAGAGGAATGACTATGGAGATTAATACAGATATTGTAAGCTCATGGCTTATGAGTGGATGTCTCTCCCGTATTGTTCCTTCAATTTAGCTCAATTTTGCATGTCAAAAAGAGCTATTGTTGTGTGCCAGTCACTGGCGGTCTCTGAAGTGGTTGAATTGAAGTTGCCGATTTTGGAGCTGACTGCCAAAAATGGAGAGCTAACAATTTCACGTCATCCCTGCAAGCCCGCACTAACAAATCAGGACCCGCCTCAACCAACCTCCGACATCATCGACCACCACTTTTTATATACACTGCTTTACGTCCCCGGTCTACGATTACAGAATATGTCGGGCGGAGTTAAGAGAGACCGTGACGGCAATGCTCGTGCTAAGAACGCGGGCGGCCCGAAGCAGCAGTCGGGCCCAAGGGGAAGGTTCCATGACATGTTTGAAGGCTTCCGTGATGAGCTTGATGAGCATCACGATCGACGAGAGAGGATTGTGAAGGCTTCGCGAGATGTTACTGCGCAAAGTAAGAAGATGTGAGTTATAAAGATGAACTATGATAAGGTGGGAGCATTTACTAACACATTCGTAGCATTTTTGCCCTCCAGAGGTGAGCTCGTTCTAACACCACATATCTCACTAAGTCTTCTGCTCACATATCACAGAGTCAAAAATCTCAACAAAGATTTTCCCCCTCATATCCAACAAGACATGGATACCCGTCTTGAGGAAATCGCCAAACTTCTCAACGGTATTGGGCCCGATCTACAAAACGTCAACCGCTACCGGTACACTTCTCCGCTTCGTTGCCTGGAAGAATTTGTCGAGGCTCTATCGTTCGCACACTACCTTCGTCACCAAACTCTTATCACCCCCACGCAAGCCCAAGCGGCCATGCCTAACAACATTTCTCTCACTCCAAATGACTACATGTACGGCATTTTCGACCTTTTCGGCGAGTTGATGCGGTTTGCGACTGTGACGACAGCTCAGACGGGCGAATTGGCTGGTGACGGAGGGCGCAACATCATGAGCGACATTCAAGAGCTTGGATGTGCCTTTGAGATTCTTCCTGATGTGCCGACTAAGGACTGGAGGGGCAAAATGGGTGCGATGAGACAGAGTGTCAAGAAGGTTGAGAGGCTGGGCTATGGTCTTGTGGTGAGAGGGAGTGAGAGGCCCAAGGGCTGGGTGCCGGACATGAAGGACGATGCTCCCGAGCCAGCGTCACCATGAGTATTGCACTTTACGAAGTGATGAAGCGAGAACAAAAAGTAGCTATTGTCGGGTTGTCACATTGCTTTGTGGTTGAGTTGCTTGAAAGGTTGTCATTGAAACCAATTACAGAGACTGACTGGCCCTTGATGACTTTGACATATACCTTTGTTGATGAACAAGGGAATTATAGCTTGCTATGCAAAAAAACCTAACAGATAGCTATTATTTTTTGCACTGGTGTTCATATAGCAATTTCTTGAAAGCCTGAGTGGAGAGTATCGCCGTCTCTCAAGGTGACCACCTGGTTACATACGCGTCAAGCTTTCTTTCAGCAAAATGAAACATACAACAGCACCATCCTGATAAACTAGTCGAAATCCATGTGTTTTGTAACCTTTGATTGCCCATATTGTTTATATGGGTATGAAACTCACCGAGGCACGCTCGCGCTTTTGAGTTGTTAATGCTAGGCCTTCACACATGGTGGAAGGAGGGCTTTTCGCAAGCTTAGACTCACAAAAATATTTGCTCTCCGGCAATAAATTCTCAGGGATCCAGGCTAGGCACTTTCATGAATTGCGCTCTTCGGCGGCCCCGAGTCTCTATTCACACATCATCACGATGTTATCGACAGCGTATCGAGGTTGTTCGACCTATTGGGGTGGAGAATGAGTCTCTCAGGGTTCAATGGAGGCTTTAAAAACGAACGAATAAGAGGCAAATGATATCTCACTGGGTTTTTCGGCGTCAGGTGCCAGGAAGAATAGAGGTTGCCGTCGAAACCCCGCTTCGGGAAGCCCAAGGGAATGAGGATCAGGGGTTTCAAGTGCCAGCAAGCCTGAACCTAGCAAACAACAATGCAGCGAGAAGGCCCCCACACGAACATCTCAATCAAACAACACTTATTGAGCCGGAGAGTTTATGCGGTACTCAACGTCATGAATGGCAGGTAATCATCGCCTCGATTTCGATAAACAGCTATGTACAGGTCATCGTATGACTGAGAAAGGACATACGGGTTAGCCTCGAGCCTTACGCGCTGTCCAGATATCCATTGATCTGTTGACAACGGGATGGATAAATAAGCATGAAGTCTACCAGTCTTTGGAATATATTAATATGATAATCAGAGCATGCTTTGGGCAAACGTAGGGTTGAAATGTCTAGTTCATTTTGTAATTAAGGCTAGGTAAGTGTTTCTATCTTCTAATAGGAACGACCTTGCGGACTTCCACGACGAGGGTAGTAGAGATGAAATTAAAACAAACTGCTTTTAGATTGATTCTTATATCACTAATTGTGAGGTGCCTCGTTGATGCAACTTTCACACATTAAGATGATTCACGATCTCACAGCAAAAGAGGATCAGTGAAGACGAAAATTCCAACAAGTCTTGGTGCAAGCATAAGTCGGGGCAGATGATTCGGATACTCATTTCATATTAAAGGACAGTTTAGATCACCTCATGGTGTCGAATAAGTGTGGTTCGAGGGTGATCGAGTGTGTACTTGAGATTAGTTATGTTGCTACGTTTGCAATACTACATTATCTTGATAAGTCATTTCCATGGAAGCAAATCTGCAAGATACCATTGTCTGAGAGAAACTCTGACAAACAATTCTCACTGCTGTACAATGTATCCTACCCACATTGGCTTTCGGCAAACATGTCAACCTTTCCAAAGCATGCAGCAAACACTGCTCCTCATCTGCCGGCTGACAACAGTCGGTCGACAGTGATCAGCTCGAAGTCAATAACGAACACTGAAAATATGTATGTGCCTACCTAGATAGAGATTTCCTGTTTGATTACGAGGAGCGGGTTGAGGTTCTGCTTTCTCTTCGGTCCGTATTTCGAACCTCAACCTCTTCCTTTTATCCTTCCTCTTGACCGACCTATTCACTCCTTGCACACAACAACACAACCTTTTCGTCTCAACCGCAACGAAATGAAGGAAAACTTGGATTCAGCAGCATCTTGCAAGCGCGCTTCGACTCTTTGACTCTTTGACCACGTTGATGTTATTTCCACCATCCCAACCCCTTTTTAGCGATCGAAGTCTTCGTCACTTTGCCTACTTTTTTCTCAACCAAGCCAGCTTCCCCTCTCTTGACCATCACACCCGCATCTATTCCCCAGAGGCTTGTCTCGGCAGTAGAAACCACAGATCTCTGACGCTTCGAGCTTTCTGACTGACGTTTCTATCACCACTAGACTTGACGCTCCGCGAGGCTTCTTCAACAATCCAAACTCGGCGACTCGGGACGGCGTTCAGCATTCAAATTCAGGCGTTTCATTTCACGGGACCCGAGACTGGGAGGAGGAAGTCATGATGAGAAGCGCTGTTTCCTCGAGGCCCCCGAGGCCCATGGAGGGCTGGCCAAGTCATCCAAAGCCACCTGATCCCCCTCATAATCAGCACGGCTACGACGTTTTCCTCCCTCAACCGGAAGCGCAAGCCTTGGAAGAAGAAAACAAAGAAGCCATGTGCACTAGAACTACCTTCTTCGTCAATGTTGACTGGCGATTGGGTGCGACTCTCGCGACAGCAACAAACATCGTCGGTCAGATGTACGTCGAATGCCTAGACCCTGTCGAGCGACACTATCCGCACCCTATTGTTCTCATCCACGGTGACTTTCATACTGGCCAGGTGAGTAGAATTCGTTCCAAATGCCTGGAGAGCTATTGTTTACTCTCAGCAGGTCTAGACCACCAAGCCAGATGGTCAGCCAGGATGGGCCTCCTTCTTTCTCAACAACGGCTTCCAAGTATACATCGTTGACTTGCCTCCTTCTGGTCGCTCCAACTTTCTGACAAACTCTCACTACATCCATCGTGAGATAGGATCAAAATCGCATTCTCTCAATGCCGCAGCCGTTGAAAGCGAGCTTACAGCGCCAAGCATACCAAGAGCACCCAATCTACCTCTCCGCCATGAACGGGCGCACCATCACAACAAATGGCCAGGAGTGAGTAAAGGCCACTCGAAATTACTATAACATATTACTGACCTCGTACAGACTGGGCGGCGTGGTGATCCTATCTTTGCCAAGTATTGCGCTTCACTAGCGACGCTACATCTCGGCAAAGTTGAACGTCAGTCGTTGGCTCAGAATGCCCTCCAGGCACTTCTACACCATATAGGGAAGGCGATCCTCGTGGGTGAAGGTACTGGTGGGAATATGACCTGGCTAGCCACCGACGTTGAACCTGATCTCGTTGCTGCTGCTATCGCTATCGAACCAGCAGGACCTCCCTTTGGCACGGCGTGCCCAAAAGTAGGAAACCCTTATCGCCTGTACAGACAATTCATACAGAAAGAAGAAGGGACTCGTATCTATGGACTGACAGAGATCCCTCTCACCTACGATCCTCCAGCTCACCCTCATGAAGGCTTCGACCCCCCTCCAAGAGATCCTCTCGACATTATCCGCGTGATAGGACCTGGAGACACGGGCGAATGCTACATGCAGCGCAGCCCTGATGATCCAGCTGACGTGTCAGCGAGAGACATTCCCCGTTCAAGCGAGGTTCGTCAGCTCATTAACATAAAGAAGGTTCCGAATGCCATCGTCACTGCTCATGCCAGTTCGCATACGGTGTACGATTGGGCCACAGCATCTTTCCTGATGCAAGCTGGCGTCAAGTGCGACTGGATCAAACTTGAAAAGCACAATATCTTGGGTAATGGACATTTGATGTTTCTCGAGACCAACAGCGACGAAATCGCCCAGGTACTACTGGAATGGATCTTGAAAAATGCGGTCCCAAAGACTTTCTCAGACTCGATGTCAAACCCCATCACGCCGCCAGAGTCGAGCGCGGTTGAAGAATTGCTCAAGGAAGCAGAGCCGAGAAAGCGGCTCAGCATTGAAACTGAGAGTTCGCAACTCTCCGGCCATCAGACCCAACACTTGAGCTCCCAGTCAACTGACGAAGAGGCGAGTCAGTCACAGACCTTGAGAACACCTCAGAAGCCGAGTGCGGAAGCACCAGGATCTCACAAAAAGGAGTCATCTGGACAACGCTCGATTGAAAGTTACTTCAAGAGAGCCGCGCCATCTTCGGGGCAGACAACTGTCAGCTGTGAAGGCAACACAAGTTCTCCCCGCCCCCCTTCGGCCTCAGCACAGGTCCAGAAACGGCCTCGACTTCTCTCGTCAGATGTCTCATCCTCTAATTCAGCTTCTTCTCCCTCTTTGCCCTCTTCTAATCAGAGTTCCACTCAGCAGCATGCTCGTGCTCATCGTGCTGCTCAACAGCAGAGTCAGGGTCCGGTTGGAGAGCACTCTGCTCCCGACATTTCCATGCTGGGGCCTTCCCATCCGGGAGGAGGACCCTCTCAATTGAGACAGCAAACCAATGCAGACATTCGTTCACCCATGGGAAGTCCTGCGTTGGGCTACCCAAACCAGCCACAGGCTTCGAGGTCCCTTTACAATCGACCAAGTAACCTGTATGAACATCTGCCTTTTGGCCAGCAGATCAGTTCGACGCAGAGAGACAATCAGCGTAACTTCAACTACAACAACGCTCATACCACAGCCCGATTTGAGCGGCAAATTGGGACCGCAGAGGAGTCCATCGCGGCAATGTCCATGTACAACCAAGGTCGTGTTGGCTCTGGCTTGGCTCATCCAACTCCTATGGCTGGCCAGCAGCATCGCTCGCCAATGATGCAAGCACAGCACTACAGCCCTCATCTGAGCCATCTGAACCAGTCACCCACCCTAAACGCCAGAGGAGGTTTGCGGTCAGTTTTCACATCTGCACCTCCTGGGGAGATGATCATGGCAGGAGTTGGACCCCCTTATACCCCACTGCCGCCATCGACACTGGGCAGCCATGTACAAAGCCCCTTGTATGGATATCCGCAGATGACGCCTCCAAGCCCATCTCCAGCACCTAGGCCGTCATCGAACCCTCCTTCCAACAACTTCAGCTCAGGCTCACCCGGGATACCTGAATCTGAGCAAACGTTGGTCTCCAAATGAGACGTATAACTCCCCTCTTAGCTTGAGAATGCAACAAAATTTTGGTATGGACACTTCATGGGAAAGGGCGCAATCTGGGAAGGCCAATGAACATATGAAGTCAGTGATGATCTGGGCACTGGATGCAAGTCTAGGATGTAGCTAGGTATAGTCATTTGTTTCTTCTGAAACGACTACAAGGAGAGTTGGGGAAGAAAGAAGGATTCAACCTTCGTTACGTCGAACAGCAAATTAGTACTAGGTTGTTAATTGAAAACCTTTGAATTCATTCACATTGCCCGCATATCATGCTCTCTTGACCAAATATGATTTTCTCACTTGCCGTTTGTATCAACCGAGGAAGATATTGGCTTTACTCATAGAGTCACATGGTATTTCCGTTGATAATGCCATAATAGATTCGTGATTCGACGGGCAGCCCGTCTCAACAAGTGTTCTCATAATGACACTCCTCCCTCCTCGTCTTCCGAACTCAGCCATTCGTCCTGTAGCTCTAACTGGTTTTCATCCACATCAGACTCAGAACTGAAGTCATCTGAACTTCCACCGATATCTAGGTCCCATGGGTCATTACAATCGCTCTCCTCCTTCTCCCTAGGCTTCAACGGTGGCCATGGCTTGTCGTCCCAGTATGGACATTGGTCCTCTCTTCCCTTCCAGAGCTTTTCGAAGCCCTCGCGTGTGTACTTAAAGTCGTATCTTGGCCTACGGCGTCGGTATGAGCGAAATTGTGCAATGTCATAACCGCAAAGGTGCAACGCCGCATCCCACACATCCCCAGGGTATCCGAGAAGCCATCCGTGTATATAGCGTTTCTTATCGTATGCAAGTTTCGAGATAGATATGCCGTAGTAGTCTTCCGCATAGGGATCTGCCCCTTGTTCTGAAAGAAATACAACGTCGTCAAGCCCTGGATAGGTAAAATAACTGAACAGAAGATGAAGGCAGGTTTCTCCCTCGCTTGTCCGATCACGGATATCTGCACCCAGCGAAAGAAATTGACGCAACTTTCCTATAAGGGGGCCACCAGAATGTTTCCGGATAGCAAGCAGAAATGGAGAATCTCCCTCGGATCGCCAGTCGTGAAGAGTTGCAAAAGGAGAGATGAGTCCAGACCTCCAAACCAAGTCAATGGCTTCCTGAAGACAGATGAGTACAATTGACGCTCAATATTGGTTTAACCCCAGCCAGAAACTCACCGGGTTTGGCGCATAACTCGCTATGTATTCGAGAAAGCTCATTGGCCCGTCTTCGTATTGGTATGTTGGATCAGCTCCCGCCGTCAACAACAACCTACGACATGCATTGATCCGTACGCTGTACTCTGATGGTTCAAGCCCGCGCCTTTCGTTGTAAAGTTGCAGGCAATGGCTGTTTCCCGTCAGCTTAGGCCTGAGCTGTGAATGCATCAACTTACTACCTACTGCCAAATATGTCGGAATAGGCGTCTGTTTTCTTAAAAGTAACATGATCAGCGTCAAGCCCCTCATCAAGCAGAAACTTGCACATCTCTGGTTGTTTTGTCGAGTACTTGGTAGAAAATGTTAGCTTAATTAACGATATCGAATGTGAGCGATATATCGGTGACTCACGAATAATAAGGAAGCACCATTCTCATCATGGTCTCGAAGAGACGCATCCCCATTTTGAAGCATTCGTCGAAACTCTTCAAGCCTGCCTTGTTCAACAAGTTTGAATACTGGTGAATCTGCCGGAAGGACTCTATTCACCTGCAATCGTGAGATAGATGAAACACTGCCTGCAAGTATCTCTCTTTGTGTTATGGAAGCCGTAAGCATGTGATGATTGTGTTTGCCATTGGGAAAGAAAGCCAGAGACATGTTGTAATCCGTTAAGTGCTTCTTTCTTGTGGTGCCCATGCCGCCATCGTCAAGGAGGGTTCGCTTTCGTTTATGAATCATAAGCTTCACTTTCCCTATTCCAATATCTGCTTCTTCGCGACTCCTCTCTTGCTGAATGACTCTGCCAATAATCCCTCGATTTTCATTGTCTTCTTGGTCAGTTAACTGTAACAGTTTTGGATCAGAACTGTATAGAGAACAGCTTACTCTTGGAGTTAATGGACAACTCGCCGTGTCCAAACGACCGCCCAAACCGGCGTATCCCTTTCTCTAACAGCTCATCTAAAGCATGACCTTGCCCCCTTCGAACAGCCTTTAGCATGGTCTGCAAGTCATCGATTACTGACTCTGCCTGGTCATCGTCTCCAGCATAGACGTCAACAGCATCTCGTTTCTCATCAATCAAGCTGCACAGGCGATCGATACTCTCCAACATGGTCTGGTCTACATCGTTATTTGGCTCGCAAGTCGCAGGCTCCCTGTCGCTACTCGTAGTGATTGTCGCTTTATTGCTATTTTTGCAGTCTGGAGCTACATGGTCCTTGATCTGATTGAGCAAAGAAAGCATGGACGCGGTATCTGAAGCCGAGATGGACGATGTTGAGTCGATGGTCTGTTGAATCAATGATAGGCTGGCTTGTAAGTCTTTATGTCCATTACTGTGACTGGTTGACATGTTGTTCTCAATACTCAGGAAGTCTGCCGTCTGTGCATCAAGCTGTGACTTTAATGAAACACCCATTGAGGTCATCTGTTGGCGAATCTGTTGGGTCTCATCTTTCATCTCATATATAGCGTTGCTACACAGGTATCAGTAATTTTCTTTACAATGGAAACCTTCACAAACCTAGATAAACCACATAATCTGAGGTTAAGAATGGTAACGAGCTGGTTCAATTCACTCCTGATCCGATTTAGATCGCTCTCGCTCACGATAATTTTGAGACGCTTCCAAAAGCGACCAGCTGATCTGTCCCCAGGGGTGGACTGCAACTTCGTGATCGATTCTGCTCGAGAACACAAATTCTGGATACACTGTCGAATATGGCCATCCAGAGCTGGATTGGCCGAGGCGGCTGGAGACTGAGCAAGTCGCTCTAGAATATCTTGTAAAAGAAGGAAATCGCTGGCGACAAGCTGTACAATGGCCGGGCCATCTTTGATTGCTGAAAGAGTGTTGTGGACTTCCTTGACGCATTTAAGGGAAATCAGAGCGAACTGCGTGATGCTCGCAGCAGCACCTAAGGCTTCCATAGTGACTGAACGACAAGAAAAGTCACTAACGAGATGATCTTGACAAACTATTCCGCATGGTTGGACAAAACAAAGGCTCAGTACGAAATCGCTTTCCACGATGTAGAGTTTGAGAAGAGAGTCAGAGGAAGAGGTAAATTACTTTTGCCTGCAGTTGAGACGAGGGAAAACACGAGTGGAAGCGCCGAGTCAGCCTTGGGTATGCCTGCAGTGGCTATTCCAGAGGCAACCCAAGTTGATGTGTTTCAATGTAGTTAGTTATTTTGATTGGATAACGTGGCAAACATTACATGCATGGCTGTCTATGAGCAAAGGAAAGCCCAAGCCTTTTGATTCCCAAGACTCTATCAGTTTGGCAAGTCCCGATATCATATCATTCCTGATTTCTGCAATGTAATGGCCTGGCTAAGTGTAGAGGCCTCTTACACAGCTCATAGATGTAGGGGAACTCATGAACTGCAACTCATTGCTTTCCTAACATCTCAGTCAACACAGGTATTAGACATCCAAAGGTCAATTAATGGACTACCTTATAAGAATAATGCTATCGTAATTTTATGTTAACAACCAGGTATCCTTCGTTTGTTCCCTTTGCTCTACTCAGACATTCGGCCATCTTATTGGTCATATTGAGAGCAACGCCCCACTATTCGCCTCCCCTTCACTTCCACCATAGTTAACTAGATCGTCATCTTTAACCTCAACTTCTTTCTTAGTAATTCATCAATATCTTGACTCCTTCTAAATACTAATGAAACTTGCAAATGGCTACGGAAATCATCAATCTTGAAAATACCTCATGTATCGTCTCAGTTTTTGAAGATGATGTCTCTCGATGGGACGCCGTTAGCACACGCAACACCAATGCCGACGGCTCCTTTGTCTACGCAGTCCGCACCACAAAGATCTTCTGTCGACCCATCTGCAAAGCCCGTCTCCCCCGTCGTGCAAACGTATCCTTCTTCACCAACGGATACGATGCCCAACAGGCTGGCTTTCGCCCTTGTAAGCGCTGCAAGCCACTAGTGGCAGGGTTCATGCCTGAGGAGGCGGCTGTGCGAAAGATCCGCGCATTTGTGCAACAAAGAACAGAGACACATGGCGATACAGAAGCCAGGCTTAGCTTGAGCCAGATGGCGAGGCAGACTGGCTTGTCAAAATGGCACTTTCATCGAGTGTTCAAGAAATGCGTTGGTGTGACGCCTACAGAGTATCTCAGAGTACAACGACAAGGACAGCGTGCTCAGGATTCATTGGAAGATGGAGAAACCAGTTGGATTGATAAGTTGGACTTTGAGAGTGCAGGGTACGACTTTGACTTGTCATCGTGGGATGAGTCTGTTGTTGGTTCAGGGTATTCCGCCACAGAGAGCTCATCCACAACACTCAGCAACAGCCCATGGTCGATCGATGAATTCTTGATCTGGCCGGAGGAGAATAATACGCCATCTTCCTAATGCAACGGATGATATTCGATCTCCTTCGACTTTTACTTTTTCGGTCGTGGGCCGTACCAATCTTTCATTGCCTTTGTATCAATGGAAAGGAGCACCCGTAATAGCAGTCAATCAAGCCTTCGACATAAAACCAAGTGTCGGTTACGAACGGCGGCGCTCAACACTCAATTAACCTCTGGCGTTGTGCGTGTGTTGTCGGGACCCAAACTGGCAGGGTTTCGGCCGCGTTTCACATCTCCAACACATTTGGTTATGACTTGCATGGATGCTCAAGCGAGCCGCAACCGAAACTCCAAAAAGATCGGATATCTCCTTTGCCGGTCGCAGTCTGTGCATGGAGATCTTATCACACAGGGCCGCTTTTGTGACCCAGCCTTCACTGGAGTAAGGACCAAAAGACTTGGAGCTCGAGTTGACCGAATCCTCCGGAGCTCAATTGTAGATGATAGCTTTGCGGGAATGAGAGGAACTGGCATAGCTCTCCAGGCTACGCCAATGATAGCCTCTGGCTTTCAAAACAAAATCTTTTAAAGCTCTATTTAGAGCTTGTCGCAATAATTTCTTTCATGCACCACTGCCTGAAGAGGGTTGTCTGACCTGCGACGAAGGGAACGGGATCTCCGTATCCGAGACCGTCCAAGATTCGGGCTCTTGGAGGAGACATGATGCAACAAGGGCCTGATACTTGGACACATCGAAGGTGTTTGAGAGCTGTGTGCTATCTCAACAACCACCAAGAAACTATCTTTTTCGCAAACGGCCCCCTTGGGGTTCAAGAATAACCGGGAATAGAAGCATAGCTCTTCCAAGCTATAATTTTTAATAATTTTTAATAAAATCTTAGAAATTTAGATTATCATATAGCCTAAGCTTTGACGATTCTCAGGCTATTTAATTTATAAGCTTATATTTTGTAATAATGCTGCAGGTAACCATAGCATTCGAATCACTTAGGAGTGAGAGTCCGGATTCCTGCCAAACCCCCTAGGGCCTGTAAGAATGAAGCGTCAACCCCAGACCCAGGAGTCACCCGCAGGCCTGGGCAAAGCTCAGGTTGGGGATGGCGCTTACCGAAGTGGCTATCTTCAGACAATGTCGTAGCAGGTGGTGTATGATCACCGTGATGAAGTTAAGCTGGTTGTCAAACCGTATCAACCCAAGCTTATTCTATTTTAGCTACTTGACTTAGACGGCGAGAGCACTACTATATAAGCGAGCGTGTCTATCGTCAAAATTAAGGTTTCTCATCATCACTCAGACAAGTCTCTTCCATCTACTTCCTTTGCTCTTTTCTTCCTTCTTTCGTCCGCTGCTGTTCTGTGAACGCATTCGCTTCGATCATTCTTTATTCAACTTAATCACCTTCTTTTGCACCGCTGGTTGGTTGCTTCAATATTCAGTTCTTTACTAGCAATCACCAAAACCAATCATTATTATCTAATTGATACATATTCATCATGGCAATGTGCAAGACTTTCGCTTTTGCTCTTTTGCTGGCTTATGCCGAGGCTCGATTCGGCCAGGAACAGGAACCTGTTGCTGCTGTTCAAGCACTGGGCGATGCTGGCTTTGGCGATCCTGGTGCTGCTGCTACTATTGCTGGCAGTATTCCTGGGTCTCTACTTGCTGCTGCTAGTCCTTGTGATAAGGTAAGAAATCCCAAGTTTCTCATAAGATAAAGTGGTTAACATGTCTATCAGCTCACCATCGCCGACAAAATGATTACCGATCTGGGAACAGATCAGCAAGTCCTCGACGCAGCAATTGGTCTTGTTGCAGCTGAGACCAACTTCAACCCATTCGCCGTCGACAAGCCCTTTGTGTGCGCCGATGCTAGCCTCCCAGCAACTGCTGCACTGCGAGGTATCGTCCCTCTTGTGGATCCAGCTGTTACTGGCTCAGACACTGAGAATGCGAACTCTGCGACGTCTAAAACAACCCCTTTTGACGCCCAGGGCTTGTCGCAGGCTGAGGTGATGATTGCTCAGGGGTTCAGCAACTTCACAGCCATCGGCGCTGATGGTCAGCAAGTTCAGCTTCAGGGTCAAGATGGTGCTGCTGGAGGCCAGGGAGGCGCTGGCTCAGGAGCTGGCGCTGATGCTGGAGCTGATGCTGGATCCGGTGCCGGTGCAGGTAATGGAGGAGCTGCTGCACCCAGTAACGGTACTGTGCCGGACGGACAGAACGGCGGACAAGCTGGCAATGGAACGGACAATGCTCAAGACGGCGGAAACGCAGACAACAACCAGGACGACGGAAATGACCAGGATGACGACGATTGTAACGATGGCGGTGACAATGGCAATGCTGCTGATGATGGTGCGGCTGATGGAGGCCAAAACAACCAAGATGGCAACGCTGGAAACAATAATGGCGCAAACAATGGTCAGCAGGATAACCAAGATGGACAGAACAACCAGGACGGACAACAGAACCAAGATGGGCAGGACAATGGAAATGGACAAGGAAACGAAGATGGTCAACAGAACCAGGATGGCCAAGACAACCAGGATGGAGCCGATCAGAACGGTGGTGCTGCCGGAGACAATGGAGCAGCAGATGGCGGTAACGCTGGTAATGACGGTAACGCCAATAACGGAGGCAACGCTGGTGATAACGCTGGCAACGGAGGCAATGCTGGAAACGGCACAGCCGATGGCAACACTGGAAACCTCGACTTTGGCGTCTGCCAGCCTACCATGGCCTTCATCGGCGGTCTTAACGGCCGTCCGGCAGACGAGTTCACATTCATTCCCCAAGATGCCCTTGTCGCCGAAGGCCAGCAAGAAGCTCTCAACCCCAACATCATCACCAACCGCATCTGCGACCAGCTCACCAACGTGTGCGACGCAAGCGACGAGGCAAAGGCAGCTTGTGAGAGCGCAAAGGCTGAGATTGAGTCTTTGGGAACACGGGATAAGAGCACAGCTGATACATGGAACGCTCTGCTTGGTTTCGCTGGTGTGGACTCTTCTCAGGAACAGGTCTGAGGGGGGATGTAGATGGGAGTGCATGCTGGTCATGGGACGATGAATCCAAGGGGTGTCTGGAGTTGAGAAATCCAATTAGTTAGTATAGGCTCAGCGTTGAGTTAATGACAAACACGAGTTACCAAAAACTACAGAGTTCATAAAAGTAGACATTACGCTTAATCGCTATCCTACGTCTGATATCTAGCTAGCGCTTTTCTCCTCTGGAATAATACATACACATAAGCCGTGAATCCCATGCCTTGTTCTTTTTGCGAATGATACAAGGTGAACACCTAGCTATCACTGTTAAGACGAACCCACCAAGCCGTCGGCGGTCCATTTTTTTCGAATTTGTAACCGGGTTCCTAAGGTATACAAAAGTCTATCCAACTTCCGAGGTAGTCCAGTCTGTTACCCTGGTGCTCCTGGCTCTTATAAATGGCCTCGAACTCGTCGAAGCTCAGCTTACCCCAGCCGCCTCTTTTGATCGCTTGGGCCTCGGCGAGGCTCAGGCGCTTCCAGAGTCGCAGCGTGTCCGACGTAGGAGCGCTGTCAGTGTCGTCGTCATCCTTTGGAGTATCGCCCTCAGGAGAGTCAGACAGAGGCTGTGTAATGGGGTAGAATATGTGAGCTGGAGAAACAACCGCGTCGTCCGGTGTGTCGGGCCGGAACTGAGGAAGAGTGGGATCTTGGACCTGGGAAGTTGGTAATGCTACTTCGGCTTCGGGTTCTGATTTATGAACAGGTTCTGCTGTTCCATCTTCATGGATGATTTCGACCGTGGTATCAATTTCCACAGCATTTCGTCCTTCTGGCAAGGCGATGGTGTAGCCAGTTTCGGACAACAGCTCCTCGAGGGTCTTATCCGCGGCGGACTTGACCTTTGAACCGCCTTCGCCATTGGGCTTTGGACTCTCGTCGTCGCCAGGCTCAATGGTATCTAGTACATCCTTGTATTTTTCTCGTTGATCTTTGGTTTCGGCTGCCTGTACAGCAAGATCCTCTGCCGGCTTGAAAATAGTATCGAGAAGTTCGTTGAAGGCCTGCTGAGTGACCTGATAGAGAATCTCCTTGCCAGCATCGCGTTCAGCAAGGGGTATTCGCCACCGTGGAACGTGCTCAGAGGCACTGCTGGGTGAAGTTGTCTTGTTGTGGTCTTCCTCTTCGGTAACATCGCCGTTGGCGAATCGAACTTTTGAACTGTTGGGGGGAGTCGGGGAGTCGTTCTCTTCGTCTCCACTAGAGGCTTCATCCATCCGACGGAGGTCCATCAGGATGTCTTCACTGCCTACCCAGTCATCTGGGGCGAATCCGCCCTCTTCTTCGTCGAGATAGAACTGCCGTCTTCGCCATCGCTCATGTAATTGTTTGCGTGCCATGTCTCTTTTTCTTTTGTCCAACTTGGGACCTCGATTGCGATCCTTGGTTATGGTTTCGGCTCTGGCCTCACTTTCTGACCTGGAAGGGCCCCCATTCTCGTTTTCCTCGCCGCGGGTACCGTTGATACCCTCATTCTCCCTTTCGCCGTCTTCGTCATCGTCATCTGAAGGCTCCTCGATCTCTAGATTATGACTGTCCATCAAAAGTCCTGGGAGCTCTTCTAAAGTGGAAGGTGGCTCCAATAGCGTAACCCAATATGTTCGATCTGTTTCACTACCGCTCAGACGACGCACTGTTCGCCAATTACTATCTGTATCGTTCCTAGTGATGAACTGCCTTCGAGAACGGAAACGGTGATCAGTTCCACAAGCAAACAGGTTAGTTAAGATATCTCCTCGAGTTGCCGTATCCCCTCGATCCGGAGCAACGACGCTCTCATGTCCCTCAGCAATGTCCACGCTACCATCTCGATGATACGTCTTACCCTCATGTCGGAACTCTCCTTCTCCGGGAGGGACTCTACCCTCTCGTCCGAAAAGACTGCTGAGCGGTTGGCGGCTAGTAACAAGTTGCTGAGCCTCAGTGCTGGCGAGTAACTGGTCCTGAAGACCATCTAGAATATCCTTGTGCATCTGTTTGTATAGTACGTAATACGCGCGGAACATGCGTAAGAAGTCTTTGCGATCAACATATCCATCGTTATCCAGATCGTAGCCAGAGAAGATCTTCCGTAGCTTGTCCTTGCGTTTTCTGTATGATAATCCATGAAGAAACTCAGTAAAGCCAATCAAGTCATCATTGTTGGAGTCGTAAAAGGAGAACATTCGGTCATGGATAAGATTTGGTGCAGCATGACGGGAGCCTCCCGTAGGGACAAGGCATCGCTCGAATGTCTTGCGGTCCATGGCAACGCCAAGTTCATCCGGGTCGTCTCTCCATTCTGAGTTAGCCATGAAAGTCCACTGCTCCCAGAATGCCTCCAACTCGGGTCGTTCAAAGCCTGTATCTTGCGACAATTTCGGTATCAGACTGCGGGGCAAATTACGCCTGCAAGTATCCGGGTCACCAGTATACCAGACTGACTGCATCTGCCTAGGACCAAAGGGCGGCGCGGGAATCCGAATTTTGTAGAAAATATGAGTCTTGATATGGACACCCTGAGCCTCGCAAGTTTCGCAAAGATCAAAATCGGCACAGTTAGCGCAGCGATATCGAACTCCTCGGATGGGAACCATGCCACATGAATTGCACTGGCAACCTCGATGAACACAACCATTTCTGCGCGCATTATCCTCAGAAACACGAAATAGAAGGGTGACGATGTTGTGTCCAGTTCGTTGGTTCGAAGGGAAGTCACTGGGATCATTCCACCACTCATCCCCGCCTTCAACTATTGTCTCGCCATCGCCCAAAGGTTGAACGGGGTCGATGTTGGCGTTCTCATCACCCGGAGCTTCCGATGAAGTGCTTGATCCATCTTCGTTCCTTCGATTTCGGCGCTGGCGTCGTACCGCGTTGCTCCTATGCAATCCACCACCGGGCAAGGACTCGAAACTTTCCGATCGAACCTGGTATGCGTAGTATCCGACCGAGAGAGCAGCCACAGCAGAAATCACGGCCACAGCCAGGCGTGGCCGGGTCACGCTCTCGACTGACGGCGTCGGCAACCACATTGTGGGCTATATCATGTGTATAGCATGATGCTGAAGTTAGGCGCGTCAGGGGGAGTTGGGAGTTGGAAAGTCGATCGAAGGCGGTAACAAAGACGCAGATCAAGTTACTCGATGTAGTTTCGCGTTGTAAACACGGGTATCAGATGGGCCGTAAAGTAATCCAGAGTGCTGTGGTTGAAAGAATGCGAAGCTGTTTCTGATGATGACAAAGCTAGGTAGGCACATCTCAATAAGCTCAATGCGATGGAAGCTGTGGCAGGTAGTTTTAAGTGGAGCTGCTAAATAGTCCGTCAGGAAGCTCCCGAGATACTTTAATCGCATAAGTGTGTGTAGAAGCATAAAGGGCTGGTCTCTTCATTGAGTAGTTGTTCTACTCAATAATGATGGTCTTTCTTATTTTCTTCAGGCAGATATTTAGTGTTTGGAGCAAACTTGCTCACATCTTCAGCCGTTGTATAGCTGCATGCCGCCCGACTTACCTAGAGCCATGCTCTGAAAGTACGTACCACCTCCAAAGTGGAGCCTGCCCGCCGGAGAGAAAAGTGATGATGCTTGTAAAGCCGTATACGGCTACAGTCATGGAGCCATCATGGGTATGTAAATCCTCAGCCCACCTTGCCTCCATTTTTATTCTCTTCTAAGCTTCGGCTGCCAGATCTGTAACAACCAAACACCAATTCCATACGCCAGCAGTCGAATTGTCTTGCGTATCGACACAATGGCCGACGCCCCGCCTTCGCTCCCGGGCCCTATGCCCTCGTCATTTGACGGCGACCAGTATGCTTCACCATGATATACCTACCGTTCCGTCCCCACTCATGCGATAGTCCAGGGAATTTCACAATGAACGACCTATGCAAAAGGTTATGCGCAAGATCAAGGAGGAGCCGCTGATCCCGCTCGGTAAGCAAGCAACCTCTATCACTCGATGCGCGAGATAGCTTCTAACACAACCGTTTCCCCACTATAGGAATTGGTCTGACCACTCTTGCTTTTGTCAATGCCTACCGAGCCCTCCGCCGCGGCGATTCAAAGCAGGCGAACCGCATGTTCCGAGCCCGTGTCGCAGCTCAGGGATTCACCGTCTTCGCCATGCTTGCTGGTAGCATGTACTACCAGAAGGACCGCGAGAAGAGCAAGGAGCTCCGTCAGCTCCAGGAGCAGAAGGATGCCGAGGAGAAGCGCCTCAAGTGGATTCGCGAGCTCGAGGCTCGAGACGAGGAAGAGAAGGCCATGCGCGCAAGACTCGAGCAGAGAAGAAAGCAGGTTGTGGCTCAGAAAGCCGAAGAGGCCCAAGCAACTGCTGCGCCCACCGAATTGAAGCCCGAGGGCACCGAGGCGCCTGCTAACAGCGGTATCCTCGGTCGGATCGGCCTGTGGCCTCAGAGCGAAAAGAAGGAAGAAAAGACTCCCGAAGAGGTTGTGGATGATGTTGCTGAAAGCGCCAAGCCCGATAAGAAGAAGAACCCCAAGAGTTCTCTCAGCGATCTGGGCGAGATCATTTCTAAGAGAAAGGACTGAATATGAAAACTGTACATTAAAGCAATTGGGGACGGTGGAGGTTTGTATAAAAGTCTGGCGTGCTGATCTATGGTAGAAGCACATTATGTACGATATTAAACGAACAGTGCCCTTGGGCAAAGCATGGCCCTACTCCTAGAACCGACAAGTCTTAATTCAATGTTGGTTTTATTTTAAACCCTTATACTCCGGCGTAGCCATTCAACCGACGCGCTCCTCAAATGCCAAATGCGATACGCTCTTGATATTCAGTTCTCGGTATCAGCTACCTTGCCCTTATGTCATAGACCCTCCGCTACGGTTGCCTCCAATCAGCCCTGCCATTTCAAGTAATGCTCGATCTGCCTCTATATCCCCGGTTCCCAGATTAACTTTACGACGAGCTTCAGCTTCTCGTTCCTCCCAGGCCCATTTCTCGGCTTGCGCCCGTGCTTCTTTGTCACCACCACAACCCCATACTTCGAGACTTTCGATCTGGAATCGATCCTGGAAATCGTATTTTCTCACTACGCTTGAGTGAAATGCACCGCCTCGCGAAGTGTAATCATGGTTAAATACTGCAAACTCGAATGAATCGTCAAGTAACAATGAAACGGGACCAAGGTGCAACATCTCAGCCTTTCTGTGCGCTTGAGACGGGTGAGGATGAGGGCACCCAAATGACAACATGGGATGGTGTGCTGGTGCTTTTGTAAAAGTAACATAGTCCTTGTTGATGGTTGATGCTGGGAAAACATCGTGAATCGGTTCTAGTTGAAAGAGAGTTGTTTCTGAGTCACCAAAGCATTCTCGATGGGTGTGCTTCCAAGGCTCCCGAACGTAGACACCAAACGTGAGTCGTTCTGATCTGCTACCATGCGGAAATCTCTTGGGGGGTAAAGACGCTGCAAAGGCTGTCTCCTGTCCACCTTCTGGTTCGTCACTGAGCCTCGTCCCGCTGACCAGCAGTAGTGTAGGAGCCTGCCAATTGAATACCTTAGTTTGGAAACTGCCCATAGAGAAACCAGCATCATTCCCCGAGTAAAGTAGTCTCACTCGGCGAAAGAGATCTGTACCGGGAAGGAAAAGAGAAATCTGCGACAGGATGTTTTGGTTCAGTATGTCGCCTGAAGAGGTCAATAAAGGCTGTGCCACTTTTGGTGTTGAAGTAGTTGCTGGGGTATCATTTTGGTGTTTTTTGGAAAAGTCTAGATTTTGGGAAAACAGAAAACGCTCAAAAAGGCCATTGAAACCACGGAAAAGATTGGGGCAAATCACAGGTATGATGGTTTTGAAGTGGTTATACTTAATGCCAGGCGAGGTTTCGGCATTAACGAAGGAGGCCAGAATGCATTCAGCAGCCGAGCGGAGGCCCTCAAGTTGTTCGCCGACGACACGGCTTGAATACATCGACAGACTTTCTTGGGGATCGAGTGGAGCTGCGAGCAGGAGGAGCATAACGAGTTTCCGGAAGTTGTCGGTGGGAATTGTTGCACCATGGAATATAGGTGCATGGCCCTGATCCACGGCTTCCTTGATATCGAGCAGTTCAAAGGCTGTCAGGACAAGATCATCGTCGTCATCATCCTCTTCTTCGTCACCAGCCTCGTCCACAGCAAAACCAGCAGCGTGCGAGTTCGATTGTGCCTTTTTATCCTTTCCATTGGCGTTCTCAAGGTGTGAAGCATCCGGGATGGCTCCTGCTTCGGACATCTTACGATCAAAGACGGCCAGGCTCTTGAACAACAGCTTGGTCCGATCTGAAGAACCCCGCGCCAATACAGTTTTGTAGCGCTCAGTCATTATGACGACCACCATGATCATTCGCTGCAATTCCAGCACTACTGGTGCCTCCTGGAGGAACGGAAATGCGCCAAGATACGATACCATTTGAAAGATGACTGGCGAGGTGCCGAGAATGTCTGGAATCTCGAGGTATCGGGCGATGGTATCCTCCTTGAGATACCAGATAGAGTCCTGCTGATCTGCGAGGCTCTTGAAGACATCTCGGAGTGAGTATAGTTCGATAGAAGTGAAACATTTCTTCTTGAACTTTTCGGCCTATACAATGTGTTAGGGAGGGGATGAACTGGTATCGGTGATACCGTAACGTATGATAGCAGCTCACAAGTTGATGGGTTAGCTCTTCATGCGACCGCCGGTGCGGATGCTCATCCGAAAGACTCTGGCCCATTTTGTGAAGGGCGCTGCGTTCTCATCACTTCAAAGCTATAAAATTGGCTTCTGGTTCACTGAATACGATAATTGATGATGATATGATTAGCCGGAGCTGGGAGTTTGCCTAGACGACTTCATGACATTCCAGGTCCGGAGGTGGGTGAACTTGCTGACAGGGAAGGTACGTACTCATACGTAATGATTCGTCGCTTCCCCTGTCGCTCGCTCGCCAAGCCTTAATGACGGTAGGTTTGACACGTGAATTGGCACCATTCCCGGCCCGGATTTCTGGAACTTGCATCTCCTGGAGTTGAAGCTATTCCCAGATTCCAAACCAAATCGAACAAACTCAAGGACCATGTATCCTTGACAATTGAGGTTCATCTCCTATGATACTGACTTGATAGGATGGTATGGACTGTCCCTCCTCCACTGCAAACTATTCATCTTCCAAAAATTCCGTGCTTCACCATTAGACGGCTGATGAAGACAAACTCGGGCTTCATGGCGATCTATAGATCTGGCGGAATTCCGTACTATTCCCCTCCAATCCCCCCAGGCATGTGCGTGTTTACTTGGTTTCACCACTCGCTCCCATCCCAAAACATTTCTCGCCCTCGCTATCACTCATACACATGTACTCGCCCTCGCCGTCACTCCAAGACCTGTACTCGTCCTCGTCCTTCTCCTCGTCGTCCTCCTTGTCGCTCCTCTTCTGGTTCTTGTTCTCCTTGGGTTCATCCCATGTCTGGCCTAGATCGGCAATGAACTCATCGCACCATCCGTTCTCCTTTGTCTTCTCAATCTTCTTCTTCAAATCTTCACCCGCAGCCTTGTGCTTGTGGGTCTTGCTGCCCTTCTCTTTGGGGGGCTGTGCCTGTTCCTCAGAGGGGCTGTCGTTGGCAGCGTCGTTGTTGGGAGAGTCTTCGGATTTAGTCGCTTCAAAAAGCTTCTTCAGGGTTTTCACGGTGTTCTTGTACTTCTGGAAGTCCTCCGAGATCTGCTTAATAAGGACCTTTGCAACCGCTTTCAGCCAGTTGCTCTTATCATTATCCTCGAGTTCTTCGCTCTTTTCATATTCCTTGAGCAGTTCTTTGTTCTCCTCGTGATCATTAAGTAGTTCGTTCTCCTCGTGATCCTTGAGTAGTTCACCCTCCTTGCTACCCTTGGCGTAGATCAAGTCGCGCTTGTCGTACCTGCCGGTATATGTGTGTGTTTTCATGGGATTACCCCGCCGGGGGGGAGTCATTGCCTGGATGATTGACGCCGAAGTGCCCCAAACCTCCTTATAAATCGCATTGAGCTTACGGACAAGCTCGGGAGTCATCTCCAGCTTTCTTGCGGTGAATTCTTCGAAGAGTTCCGGCTCCATATGTACCCTTTCCGCAATCCACTCTCGCTCCGAAATGTCTTGACGTCGAATGTAGTCAAGTTGCTCCTCGGTGAGATCGGGAATACCCAGCAAGTATTCGGATCGCTTAAAGATCTTATTGAAATGGTTTATATACTCCTCGTGCTTGGGATCGTCATGAACACGGTTGTATTCGATGTTGAGCCTCTCGACCAGTTCGGTTGTGAACAATTTGGTTTCGACAAATGCTTTGGTGAGGTCTTCATCGAAGTCGAGCGTCCTTGCAATGGTCAACCGGGCGCCCTCGGTCTGTTCCTCGAGTTTTTTAATTTGTTCCTTGTTAAGCTCTACAACATCTCGCTTTCCAATCGCATTGATCTTTTTGACGACTTCGTCGTACTTAGCGTTAGTTTGGACGCGGGCCCATTCCTTGTTGAGTTTTTTGATCAACCCAGGTGTGAGCTTTGGAGTGTTGATGAATTTCTTGGCGAGGGCTTTGTTCATATCGAGCTCCTCTGCCAATAGCTCACGGACAGGCTTTTCCGATTCCTGGAGCTGTTTGATTTGTTGCTTGGTTAGCTTTACGACAGATCGCTTGTCACCCTCAGGTGTGAACTTCTTTGCGTTGACGAACTTCTCTGTGAATCCTTTTTCCAGGTTGAGCTTCTCTGCCATCGGCTCGCGGATAGGCTGACGCGTTTCCTCGAGCTTCTTAATTTGCTGTTTGGTGAGTTCAGGGTGGACAGACCTAACCGGGAATTTCTTGTTGATGAACGCGATAACTTTCTTGAATGTAGGATCATCAGCGATCAAAGCGTACAGCTCATTGAGCCTGATAACCGTTTTGAGACTCAGTTTGTCTGATTCGACAAACTCCTTCTTGAACTCCTCGTCAAAAGGCAGTTGCTCCACGACCTCTTGTCTGCTCTCCTTTGACAGTCTTTCGATGTTTACGAGCTGCCGATAGTTGAGTCTGGGGGGTGACGCGTTGGGACCATCCCTTTTCCCTTTGAGAAAGACCGTGTTATGCTTGCGATCATCTTCCTTGGGGATGAGATTGACAATGAATGAGCTCTCTTGATGGCCAGTAGACTTGGCTTCCTTCTTGTCGGAGGAGCCCTTGCTCGATACAGGCTCTGGGGCCTTGGTAATGGTTTTTAGGGCCTCAGGTTTGACGAGATCGAATCTATGACGGTAGATTATCTTGTAATCATTGTCCTTCTCGTCATCGTTCTTCTCGTCGTCCTCCTTCTTCGCGGCCTTGGAATTCTTGAACTTCCCGAGCTGGAGGATTTGGTGTTTGGGCTTGTACTTTGGAACAATCTCGTCCTCATCATCGTGCTTTCCCTCCTTGTTGTTTTCGCCCTTTCCATCATTCTCCTCGTCCTCGGCCTCACCAGAGTGGTGGTTGTGCTTGATCTTGAAAGGGTATGAATCTTCCTCCTCGTCATCCTCCTCTTTTGAATCGTGGTGCTTGACTTTGAAAGGGTTTGAGCCGTGCTCATCGTCATTCACCTCGATGCCGTAGCATTCTTGGCCCTCGTAGCATGTGATCTTCAAACACCATTCGCCGGTCTTCTCCTGGACGCCGTTCTCTTGGCCGTCGTAGCACTCCTGGTCATCGTAGCATTCCTGGTCGTCGTAGCATTTGACCTTGAAGCATCCAGTCGTAGCGATGGCCTTCGTCCTTTCGTACCCGTGGTAGTACTTCTCGTAGGTGGCAACGAGGCCTTCAGCCTGATCAACCTGACCCTCGATGTGGTGGACTTGAAACTCAGGGTGGACATAGAGGGCTAACCCGGTCGATGCCTGTAAGGCAACGACAATGGTAGATGTGAATCTCATGATGGGAGATTCACTCTCACGAAGAGGTAAATGAAGTGTTAGTGAAAGTAAATTGGTATATGAGAATGTCTTGAATAGGTTTGCAAATTGAAAGAGATGAAAGAAGGCTAGCCCATATGAAGAAGCAGAGGCCTAAACTTATACTCGGGAGCTCACATCTAACACAATAGGGACTCTCGTTGTAAGGGGATTTCTCGATTCTACTACGAGGTATGCCCGAGTTAACTATTGTGGTGCATCTAAAAGACCTTGTTGGCTTTACACGGGTTGGCCTGGGGATGAGCTATGCATACATGCAGTACTACTTCCCATTATAGGACTTGAGTGTATTTTCTTGTACCAGCCATCCCTGGTGGATTTCGAGATGCTGTACTGTCAAGGGTTATGGTGTCACTGGATAGTTGAACGACTATTAATTAGTTATACGAACAGCTATCTCACATGAGGTGGTTCATATACATAGAATTAGAGTTCTATTTGTTTATTATTCCCTTTGACTCCTCGTGTCCAGTGGCACTAGTTCAGCTAAACTTTGATCGAGGTTCCCAGCAATTGACCTTGGACGGCGTGCTGGCACAGCTGAGTTTCGGGATCATTAAAATGTAGCTTCAGCTCCTGTATCTCGGGACTATTGCGTGCTCTTCTGGGTCTAGAATCATCCTATAGCTGCTTTACAGTTGCTATACTCGCGCGGCTTTGCCAGCGATGTCAGGGGGATGTCGGCGCATATGCTCGTATTAGACTCTCTGTAGGCACGTCAACACAAGCCTCAAGATGCGCCCATAGCTGATCTACACGTAATACCGGTGTTGTATTTGGTTACAGTAAACAATTAGAAGCATTGTCCCCTCACCGCAGTACGATGTTTCGTGTTGGGAGCGACAGAACCCCTCAGTTTGAACTGGTTGTTGGGTGTTGTCCAGGGGATAGTCAGAAATTGAATTTGAAGGCTGTTTATCAATCCTCCGAGATTTTTCTAGAAGACATGTCCGAGATCTGCATATTGAGGTTCGGAGGTGGGCTATCGTTGTTACAGTAGCCGTGTTTAACGGCCGAGTGTTCGGTTCCTCGAGCGGGGAGCTTTGACGTGACACTTCCTCGTTTAATCACAATGTTCAAGATCCTTTCTTCTTTATAACCGTCATTTAGCAGGCATTCTTATGCCAATTATGTTCTTATCACTCACGAAAGAGTATCTCTTGGTTGCTAGCCATTCACCTCTTCGCCTTCCATCACAGCTTATATCCCATATGTATCCATTATGAAATCGGGAGTTTGAAGTACACGGAAGCTCTCCGGATACAACCAACAGAAATCCCCATAATGATGGATACATTCTACAATGCCAAATGGACTTCCTGGCTGCACCTATGAAGGTTTGGCCAAAGGCACCCCTCAAGTACTAAGTATGTAAGTTGTCGGTAACATCATTTGGGGAGTTCCGTCATCAATTTAGTACAACAAAGCATTACAGGTCATCCTATGACCTGATCAAATTCCTTTTCCAGATCTTAGCTTGGCAACAATGCCATAACACTGTCATGAACTCAACTCCCTTAAGCCCACGAACAGTGGACGGAAACATTGAATCCCAAAGATAGCACCAGTTTCTTCCATCTCATGCCTTCCATAAAACGCTAATCGAGCTAAGAATCAAATCCTAGGTATAATCACGGCCAAAGGTCGCAAGCCTCACGTTCTTCCTCAACGACTGCGTGTCTCCTTTAGCTTGAAAGGCCACCAGTAATTGAATAGAAAAGACCCCAACAATACCAACACACCAGTGATACCAGGCCCTTGTTTGTATTGGATATAGATACCATCAACCACCACCATACAGCCTACCATCAAGGTTGACCGCATATCGTTACCAACAACGTAGCCAGCACTTGAAAGACCTAACTGCAATAACCATCCACGCCAAATTAGCCAATAAGTAAATCATTGACAGAATAGGAAGAATGCTGGATATTAAGGGCCAGCGAGGTCCAAATAGTTTGACGGCCGGTCCTTTCAAGACGAGTACGAAGTATGCCAGAAACATGCCGATGGCGGCAATCAACGCGATGCTCCACGATGACCAGGATTTGAACTGCTTAACTTCTTTGGGACACTCGATGAGAAATATACCGGCAAAATCGAGTCCCATAGCAATAACTGCGATCAAATGTCCGCTCCAGAGCCTGTTGTCGGGTTCATTCTTCCAATCGTTCCCACCATCGTCGACAGACTGCACAATAGGTACAGTGTTGGCTTCTCCGATGTATGATGGCTTTTCAGAAGCACGTTCTTGCTCCATATCCTGACTCTGGTTGTGTAGGGAGGCCATGTTGTCGGGTGAATAGGGTTGTGTGATGATTGTGGCTCGGTTGTGTTGTGGCGTTGATCGTGAAAAGGCTAGAAGGTCGAGAACCATTACGCTGTGCTAAATATGGTCTCGCCAATGCAGAGTGGCCATGCTGGCTTTATTTGTCGAAAGTCCTTGACTTGATGCATTGTGCATATCGTCTGCATGTTGAGCATCTCAGGGGGTAAGGGAACCTCAGCAAACCTTGAGCTTGATCGTGGAGAAGAAACTCCTCGGTGGAACGTATCTATCAAGGATACAGCGAGAGTAATCATGAAGAAAAGGAAGATTCATATTACCAACCAGCATTGCCTAGGCAACACACGACCAGGCAATCCTCGTAGGTTCAGGGGCGATTTGTCGTGCTGTCACCCTTCACGTCTCACCTTCAACAAACAACTTCTGGGCCATCAAACAAGGCTCATACAGTCCTTCTCTGTTTCAAGATAGTCTAAGTAGCTAAATGAGCACACAGCGCCTGTCCATCCCACAAATGATATCCACTCCACGCTCCAAAACTTCGCCAAACCGCCTAGTCCCAATGTACACACGCCGAATCAAGGAAAGGTTTATATAACACGTAACATAGACAACATCCAAAACAAAATTAAGCATCAGTGTCCTTAGCAGACACTTGATTGATCAGTCGTTGGTACTTAGCCTCGGCCTCTTGCTCGGCATCCCGTGCTGGCCTTGACATCCGTCCCTCCACAGGTGGCGTTTCTGAGTTTGCCTTGGATGTCCAGAGCACACCGGCCTTAATGACGGGCTTTGGCTCAGTTGCCGGGTCAGGCTTTGGTGTAGAACCGTTTGTTCTCGGTTCCTCCGAGGCTGTGCCGTCTTTCTCCCCATCAGGAGAATTCTTTGGTAACCTCATGGCTAGTAGGACATATTCGGCACGCGTCATGTTATCCATTACATCGTCCATGTAACGCCGAACCTCATCCTGAGGGGCAACAACTCGCGCCAAGTTTTCCAATTGGCGTCCAGATTGCGTGAAAAGACGTATCGTAACCGGCTGGTAATAGTCGAGCTTTGGGTCTCCTCCGTATTCTGAGGTGCTTCCCTTGCGAACGATTAGAAATGAGGCCACCACTTGCTGGCCAGACGTCGTAGGCAGATACTCCAGGATACTGAACTTGGGGAAGAGATATCGATCACCGCTTCCAAAATCAAAGACGACAGCTGTCACATCAGGTTTAGGTGCCGGCAGGGGCCCTTTCGATCGTAGAGCCTGGGGGTTGGGCGGAGCGACAGCATGAGAAGGCGGTGCCTTAAGCTGACCGTTCGACATTCCGTTAGGTGTTTGTTGTCGAATCTGTACAGGGGCAGGAGAAGCTCGTGGAGCGGACTTCATGTCCCGGTGCAGCCTGTCTAGAATTTCTTTCAGATCTGTAGCATCAGTGAAACCAGGTCGCCCTTCTGCAATTCTTCTAATCATATCCCGCGTTCTCTGATCCTCTAACGCGGTCTTAACCAGAAGAACGACGAGCGGATCGCTGCCTTGTGGCGGTCGCAGCTCCGACGATTTCTGGTTGGGATTCGAAGCCAAGACAATGTCAAGAATAGCTCTGACTTCAACTGCAAAATACTGGACTGTCCGGCCATCCACAAGAAGTCGATCTGCCGATGGTCCTTGTTGTCCTCCTTTGCTCCGGTATTCCGCATTTAACTGATCTATGATCTTCTGGAAATGCGCCAACTCGCCCTCCTTTGCTTGTCCCACGGCCACCCTTTTCATTAAATCGCGAAGCTCGGCATCACCTGATGCCCTCTGTGCAAGCAGAGCTATGACAGGGTCGTTGGCGGATGGCTTCGCTGCAGGAGCTGGGGCCGGTGCCGGTGCCGGTGCTGCTGCTGGTTTCGCTAGGCCGGTAGCTGGCGTTGCTTGAGAGCCCGATGGCCGAGCCGCTGGAGACATCGCAGGAGCAGCCATGGGTCCTGCCGGTGCTGATGGTGCCATGGCTGGCACAGGTGCTGACATAGGTGCTGCGGGCGGCCCAGCAGGCGGAGGAGGAAGACTTGACGGCGCTTGGGTGATTGGAGGTGTCGGTGATGGTGCTACAGGTCCTCCTACTGCTTGAGGTCGTGGTTGGAAGTTTTGGCTCGGCGACGGTGTCATATTGTTCGTTACTGGAGCTGTTCCGGGTTTCTGAGCTGTTGTTGGAGCGGCAGTCTGATCTTGTGGTGTTCGAGGGAGAGGCTGGGGTGGTTGTGCCGGGCTCTGAGCCGCACCCTGAGCTGGGTTGGGTGCTACAGGTTTTGCAGTTGTCATCTTGCTTTGAGTTGGGGTGCCGGTTGTCGACGGTGGAAGAGCTTGCGGTGGAGGCATTGAGCCATTGGGGGGGCCATATTGAATGATGGGTCGGTGTTGTGGTGGCAGCTGTGGCATCGGTTGGATCTTCGGCTTCGGATCCTTCACTACGTACATCGTAGCTTCGATTATATGAGGTTCAATTGTGATCGTCACGGTGCCGACCTTAGACATTGACTCTTTGGGCGGGTTTTTTGGGTCTTCGTTAAGCACTCCCTTGCGCTTATGTGGTTTCGTCCAGTATTTAGCAAACAGGCCTTCGCTTATCCATTTATGACGAGATCGTGAGAGTGACTCGGAAAGTACGCCGCTTGAGACACGCGTTAGTGGATGTCATTATCACAGCTGGGATCCGATGTGACATACCTTTCGCCAACCGACTGATATTCCTTTGGTGACAAATCTTCTGGCTGCGCGACTTCCACTGTAGGGAGAGGTTTGCCAGCTTGAACCGACTTGGGCAACGGCGGCGGGGGAGGTTCTTCAGGCTCCGGAGCTGGAGCAGGCGGCGGGGGAGCAGCTGGCGTCGCGGAACGCTCTCGAGGTGTAACATTGCGCTTTTTAGCTACAGTTTCACCTCGAGCGGCCGCCCGGGCAGGCAGCTTGCGCTTTCGTTCCATGGAGTAGCTCGTGTAGTAGGCAGACTACAGAGCGCAACGGAATTACACAGCGAGACGGAAGCTAATCATTATAAAAGAACGATGCAAGGCGCGTCTAGGAGCAAGATGGACGTGTAAAGCTCAATAATCGGCGGTATTCGTGAGCAAGATAGAGATCGTCGGATGGGGGCCTGAAGCCGAGGCTGGGTCACGAGAGAAGATCGAGGGAGTATGGATGTGGAAGATGGAAGATGGGAATGGAGGCTCCCATTGGGAAGAAGAAAGTGGTAGTAGCGACAGCCACGGCCAGCAATCCGAGGCTCAGTGGTACAGGTCCGACGCACTTCATGATGGAGCATGGAGTGTAAATCAGGGGTTGTGATTGGTCCAAAAAGGCGGAGGAGCTTAAGCCCGGCCTTTTTGGGCTGGGCCGAGCTTCTGAATTTGGCACTGCAGCGCCTAGAGTCAAATAAGAAGCTGGGGCTCAGGGGAGTTTACGTTTACAGGCCTTGGCTGGGCGTTATTTTGGAAGCGCCGCAAGAGTGTCCGATGAGAACAGAAACCAATCCAGAGTGCAATGCAAGTTATTAGTTCAACTGCCGATTATGACTCTGTAATCATATATCAACTGAAATTACATGCTGTTTCAGCGATTTCCAAGTACGTGACCCATACATAGTATGTAAGATCCAAAATTCGAGGCTCAATTGGCCTGGGCTGTCGTCGATTCGCGGCTCTTTCTTCCTAACTGAGTGGGAAGGTGGAGCCACAGCCGCATCAGACGCGCCTGCACTCTTCGACAGGTACATTGATGTGCTCATAAATTTCCCCGCGCAGGAAGTTGCGTTGATCATTGCTCATGTGCTTAGCGCGAAATCCAACGTCTGCTTGGACCTCAGGCATGGATTCTGCCTTGTAACAGGCGAGAATATTGCACGCATCGATTAGATCGGTTTTGATGTTTCATTTTTGAACTCGTTAGCAGTTTTCTTATGATTTGATTCGTCTTCTGCGTGTACTACCAGACCAATCATGACACATTTACATCCTGCTGTGCAGGCTGTAATTGTAGCCGTCGGCGCACCGCTAGGCCTGTATTGCGTCTTCTTGGGGCTAGGCATGACGCCTTTCTTCCAGCGACAGTATGTTTGAGCCAAATCCCATTCTTTCTCAGGACCTCTCTTTCTGATACAACCAACAGATTCTTATATGCCCACAAGTTCAATACATTGTTTTGGAATGATGTCAACCAACCACAACGATGGGGTTTTGCTCGTATGTGCATTCTCCTCTATGTCAATTCCTGGCAACTCATATAACCGTCTTGCAGGAAACCAAGTGACTCCATTCAACCTCAAGACACCCGATGGTGAACGTATATACGCCTGGCATATCCTCCCACTCCCTCTCTATCTGAAGAATGAAGCTTCGATTGAGGCTCAAGAACCGGGGCTTGTAGAGGACTTCACCAAAACCGAGTCATTTCGTCTACTCAAAGAGGACCCAGAATCACGGCTAGTGCTGTACTGTAAGTCAACCAGTTCTCATACATCAAAAGTCATCAATGCTAATGTTTATCTCAGTTCATGGTGTAAGTGGTGATTGCCAGACCCAGAACAACATCGACTGACGTCACAGAACGCTGGCCATATCGCTCAAGCCATTCGCCCTCTCAGTTACCATTCTCTGACTGATACTTCATCATATCATGTCATTGCCATCGATTATCGAGGTTTCGGCCATTCTACAGGCTCACCTTCTGAAACTGGTGTGATTCAAGACGCTGCAACCCTAGTTGAATGGGCTACCAAGGTAGCAGAGATTCCCGCTAGTCGTATTGTTCTCCTCGGACAAAGTCTGGGCACAGCTGTGGTCAGCGCTGTTGCCGAAAAATACGCACTTCAGGGAGTCGAATTCGCTGGTATCACCATAGTTGCGGGGTTCAGCGATCTGGCAAATCTCCTGCTGGGCTACCGTATCGTAGGCATTTTCCCAGTACTTGCGCCCTTCCGCATGTTTCCCTCTCTTGTGCGTTTTATCCACCGCTTCGTTGTCGATAAATGGCATTCCGATCAGCGACTGGCCAATATTGTGCGGCACACAAAAACGAGACTCAGGATCAATTTGGTGCACGCCAAGGATGATAGTGATATCCCATGGACTGAAGACAACAAGCTGTTTCGAGCAGCTGCTCAGGAGACGATTGGAATCATGGATGACGATGAATTCGCAAATTGGAAAGAGCAGCGCACCATTCGTAAGGGAAAAGATGCGTTTGTGACCACTTGGGAAGCCGAGCCCAACATGATTATTCGCCAAGAACTCTTCCCTCATGGCGGTAAGTGAGAACTGTCTACTTATTTTGATATTCAGGTTGTTAATACCTAGCTTATAGGTCACAATGATATAATGGGGTATGCGCCAGTTGCGCTCGCAATAATGAGAGCATTTGACCTCCACGGAACGACTTACACCGATAATTAGATCAAGATGCCCTCATCTGTTTTTTAGGGTCGCACCGTTTGCACCAACATCCATAGAAGCGTTTGTAGATGTCGCATATGATAATTACGCCTCCTTTCTCGCCTTTGTTAGAGGTCCTTGTCATACGATGAGCCTGTGCATACAAGTTGATTTCTCCAGAGTACCTACCTAGCTATCATAAAGTGACTCGGGCTCCGGGACTGATGGCAGCCGACGATATTATAGCAATGCCATTGCCCAGGTTGTGTATCGCAAGAATCTTTCCGTCGAACTTTAATTACATTCTTACTCCGGTTCCTATTCTCTTTCATCGCAAAATCTGTCCTCTTTCTGACGCTTGTCCCTTGTTTACATGCTACTCGTCAATCTTGGTTTGGCCCTGTTTGCAGGCTTGTTTGACATCTTTTATAAGTTAATTCGCTCGAGGTAAGTGCCCGACAAAATCAGGCGTGCTCAATGAAGCTTTAAATTACTTTCTACTTTGAATGTTATGATAATTCTTGTTTGTTTTCAGATTATTCTTTTTATTAGAATGTTTGGCTTGTAACTCGAAGCTGTACATGTCTAAACTGAACCCCGCTGAGGACAAGCACATGCTACCGCCCACTAACAATTACCCCACCAAGAGCTCCCTTCCATCACCACCCCACCCCACGTAATTGTTGGCACCGACATCACCTACACCAAAAGGTCCATCTCGAACTATGTCCGAGGAGTCCAAGCCAGTCGAGCCTGTCGTCGACGAGACGAACGCCGAGCTCAAGGGCAAGGCCATCGCTCAGGCTGACGCCGACGCCGACGCCGAATCCGGATCCGAGGAGGAACACGAAGAGGAGCACGCCGCCGAGGGCTCCAGCGACAAGAAGAAGAAAAAGAAGAAGAAGTCGAAGCGCTCAAAGGTCAAGGATGCTCTGACCGGCTCAAAGTCCGCCCCGACCGATGCCGACTTTCAGAAGGCCCTCGCGGGTCTCAGTCCTCAGCAAGTCAAGGAGTTCCTCGCGCTCAACCCGGCCCTCGCCCAAGAGGTGTCCAAGGCGTCCAGCAGCGAGAACCCCTCTGCTGATCAGGCCGCTGAGCAGCTCAAGAAGATGTCGCTCCAGGACATCATGACTGGACTTGCTGCTGGTGGAAAGAATGCCAAGGATATGGGATCGTACAAGTTCTGGCAGACGCAGCCTGTGCCCAAGTTTGGAGAGGAGGGCAATCTGAAGGAGGGACCCCTGCGCATTCAAAAAGTCGAGGAGGTTGACAAGGAGCCTTCGCCTCTCATTCCCGGCTTTGAATGGGTCACTATGGATTTGACCAAGGACGAGGAGATCAAGGAGGTGTACGAGCTGTTGAACAAGCACTACGTTGAGGATGACGAGGCTATGTTCCGCTTCAACTACTCGCCTGCCATTCTCCGATGGTAAGTGTGGATTATCGGCCCTCAACTTCATAACTGGGCTTCATATTAGATTCAGATTATTTACTAACACTCATAGGGCCATGATGCCTCCTGGCTGGAAGAAGGAGTACCACGTCGGTGTTCGCGCTACTCAATCCGGTCTCCTTTGCGCCTTCATCTCCGCCATCCCAGTACACCTGCGGGTTCGCGACAATGTAGTCCTCTGTTCCGAGGTCAACTTCCTTGCCATCCACAAGAAGCTCCGAGGCAAGCGTCTCACACCTGTGCTCATCAAGGAAATTACCCGGCGCAGCAACCTCAACGAGATCTGGCAAGGTCTCTACACTGCTGGTGTCGTCCTCCCCAAGCCCGTCAGCACTTGCCGTTACTTCCACCGTGCAATTAACTGGCAGAAGCTCTATGAGTGCGGCTTCAGTCCTTTGCCTGCCAACAGCAAGCCCCAGTACCAGGTTCGCAAGTATGCGCTACCCGATGACACCAACACTAAGGGTCTGCGACCGTTGGAAGAGAGGGATCTCGACGCTGTCATGGATCTATACAAGCGATACAACGCGCGCTTCGACATGACACCTGAGTTTACACGCGAAGAGGCCCTCCACTGGTTTGTGCCAAAGGTTGGAACTGGCGAACAGCAGGTTGTGTGGACATACGTTGTAGAGGTAAGTTACCATGAGATAAAAGAAACCTGCAAACTGGATGCTAATGAATTTTCCAGGACGAAAACAACAAAATCACCGACTTCTTCTCATTCTTCTGTATCGAATCCACTGCCATTGGAAACTCCAAGCACAACGTTATCAAGGTTGCTTACATGTTCTACTATGGTACAGAGGTCGCTCTGCAGGACAAGTTCGACAAGTCCGCTCTCAAGAAGCGTCTCAACGAGCTGGTTCACGACGCCTTGATCATCTCCAAGCGCTACAAGTTCGACGTGTTCAACGCGCTGACACTTATGGACAATGCTCTTTTCCTTGAGCAGCAAAAGTTTGGCGCCGGCGATGGTCAGCTGCACTACTACCTGTTCAACTACCGCGTCAACCCCATCAGCGGCGGTGTTGATCGCAAGAACCAGCTTGATGAGGACAATCTGAGCGGTATCGGACTGGTGATGCCCTAAGATGGGCGTTGAGAGATGTTGTGTAGAATGGGGCAGATTTTGGTGGGCAAGCAGATATGGTTTTGGAGGAAGCTGGGACGACAGAAGAGGAGTTCCGCTCGGGAAGAAAAACAAGAGAGAATGGATACGTCAGAAACGACTTGAGACGAAGACAAGTACTAGATTTAGCGGGAGCAATGTATCGCATGAATTGGCAGTATATGATTTCTCCTCAATTCAACCATTTGGTGGTGAATGCCAAGACGCAGCTCACAGAGCTGACACGAGCATTTTAAACTCAGCTATCCGTACTATGTAAAAATGAGGCTTGAGGACTCCTCATCTCGTAGAGAGTCGTTCACAAAGACTGGAATGCAAACTCGGTTTCTCAGCTCCCATTATCGCCATTTACGGAGATTATCTGTCTAGGCACGTGGCGCGACGGCCGAGCCGAGGAGCAACGTCACCATAGCGGAAGTGCGAGTTAGGTAGGCATGGAAATGATCAAGATCTCCTCTCTTTTTCCTCTCCACAATTTCGCACCTCTGTTTCAACTACGGGACTAGATCTTTGCTATTTTCGACATATTTCGCATCTTTGAGTTGCTACTCATTCGCATTTTCTCTCTCTCTGCCATATAGAACTTGTTGGCGTGGTTCCTGAGTGACGTCTTGCAACACTAGAGATTCGAGAACGGGATTGTTGCCCTATTTAGAACGACTCAGACTTGGGAAGAAGGAACACAAGCGTTTGGTTAAGAAGAGTCGGAACTTATAAGAGCAAGCATTACCAAATACCTCTCATGGCGTCCGACCAGTGAGTCTCCCAGCGATAAGCCTCATACACTGCCATTCCTCGCCCTAAACTGCCTTCTTTACCCTCTCTCATTCATCCTCATCTTGGCTTTCGGGACTGACTTGTACGTGATGCATCGCCGCAGGTCTAATACGTTCCCTTCTATCCAGGAGACGCTCGATCATCCAGCCTACCCAGGCACGATATGGGCGCTGGAACCTCATTCCCAGGGAAAGCTCTCTGTGGCCCAAGGTCGAGGCGGTCCAGTTGGTATTGCGTGGGAGATTCATGGCCAAGGACCTATCAAGCTCGTGGTACGTTGCTTCCGTTAAATCTCCTTGATTTCTCCGCCTGTGTATCGTCTCCTCCTACCACGCGTAACATGTTTGCTTCAAGGATTTGTTTGTTTCCAAAAGTGGCAAGGAATAAAATCGACTGACCATATGTAGCTTCTTATGGGCCTAGCAGGCGTTAAGACTTCATGGCAGCGTCAAACAAAGTACTTCGGCCATGATCGCAGTGACAGGTATTCAGTCCTTATCATCGACAACCGTGGAATGGGCCACAGTGACAAGCCTGTGGGTGTCTATTCTACCAGTGGTATGGCCCTTGATGTCATTGAAGTTCTCGACCATGTCGGTTGGAAAGGCGAGCGCGAGATCAACCTCGTCGGTATCTCCATGGGCGGTATGATGGCTCAGGAAGTCGCTATTCGCATTCCTAAGCGTCTGCAGTCACTCTCCCTCCTCTGTACATCGGGATGTGTCCAGAACGCAAAGGGCCTATTAGCCACCGTTACAGAGCGCATGGGCATGCTCATCCCCAAAACTATGGAGCGCAGCATTGCCGATACGGCTCTCCAGCTCTTCACACCAGAGTGGCTCGCCGCCCCTGATGCCGAGATGCTACCCGAACCCGGCGTCACCGCAAAGTGTGGCCCACCACCTCCAGAAGCCGGCCCAACGTACCGTCTCTTCGACTCAAACTTCCAGCGTTTCCAAGCCCAGGAGCTTAACAAGAGACAAAACCCCGAGATATTTACCACAACTAGCCTCATGTGTCAGCTCGCGGCGGCAGGCCTACACAACAAGACAGATGAGCAACTGATCGAGATAGCAGAGGGTGTTGGCCCTGAGCGTATTATGGTCATGCACGGTATGCGCGATAACATGATCACTGTACCCAACGGCGAGCGGCTCGTTAGAGTCTTGAAGCCAGGAGCTGTACATATTGTAGAAGACATGGGTCATGCGCCGGTCATGGAGCGGACGCGGTGGTTCAACGGCGTTTTGGAAGAACAGCTGGCTATGTGGACCAAGATGAAGGAAGAATGAAAGTGTACAGTACGTTTTGAGCATATGAGCGATCAATGAATACTGGATAGTAAGACATGACTAGATGAGAACAGATTGTAACAGACAAGCATAAGAAGTTAGAGGATGGGGGAGAACTGCCAAGGTTTCACCGATGGGGTGGCTGAGGTGTATGTCTCGGTGTTCTATAATCACCAATACATTACTAGAGCATGGTTAAATAGGCTATTTACAAATCTTACTTACCGTGAACTACAACGCAGACTTATATGCTAGAGCAGAGATCACCAAAGGTCATCGAATCGACTTCATTTTCAATGTCTATCATACATCCGTTTTGAATGCCTCTAGCTTTACGCTGTAATTCACCTTCTGGCACGAAATATTCGCCCAGAAACCTTTCGTCCGCGTTCACATGAACCGCTAGATGTTGATGTTACAATAAGTCCCAGCTCGTGACGACCATCATGCACATATCTGCAACCCGTGTCGCAACAACAGCAGCTTTTGAATCAGGGATCTATCTTCCACCCGCTCTCCTCGCATCGACTTGCGATGCTTGGTGTCAAAGACCAGCCATTCTATCAAAACAGATACTTTTTCCTAATTAAACCGCTTACCTCTCACCGGCAAGGCGTCGGCTCTGCACCTCGCTGAGAGCCTTGGTTCCGCTCAACAGCGAAACAACGCCGAGAGCGATGACAACAGGCAGGGTCTTGAAGAGGTTCCACTTGACATAGTAGAGGAAGAAAGCACCCTCAATGCCGGCAATGGATCCAAAGAAGACGGCGTGAGAGATGGGCGCAGCGCCGAGGGCCTTAGTCAAGTGGTTGACGTTGGCACCGAGGAACAGCCACTATGAGCGCAGATTAGTACGGTGAATGAGTTGTGAGAGACCAATATACGTACGCCAAGGAAAAGGGCAGGAACACTAGCCACAATGGCAAGTGCAAATGTAAGAGACACGATCGTAGGAGGGCTCTTGTCGCCGACCTTGAAGATGTGGTGGATCTCAGCTCGAGGGCCATATCGCAGGGGAGCATCGTACTCAGGGGCGGGAGTGTTGGGGTCGAGACGGATCTTAATTTCGAAGACGGGCGAGATAAGAGGGTTGGAGGAGCCGAAAGAGCCCAGCACGAGGTTGGCCTTGAGACGTTCGTCGGAGAGGAGGAGCTGGATAGGGAGGTCCTTTTGCGACTGGGTCTGGTTAGCTGGAATGGTTATCGGCATATTGGTTCTCATACAATTTCGACGCTGCCCTTTCCAGAAGACTTAACGTCGAGAGGGTAAGGCGCCTCGAGACCGGTCGACTCGGTTAGGATGAGGAAAGCCTGGTGAGGACGCTTGGCCTTGCCATCCTCAGTTGTGGTCAACGAGATCTTTATGGTATCCGCGTGGCCTAGGGTGAGAACATTCTTGGTTGGCTTCTGCTCGCTGAACCTATATCAAGTAGCGTTGTCAGCGCATGCTCTTCCTCATTAATTCGTCGATGCATCATGGCACCTCTGGAGGAACAGCTAGCTTACTTCTCGGTAACGCTCTGCGCTTTCTTAGAGCCGACAGATACGGAGCCATCAGTGAAGCTCCATGACGAGGCGGCGCTAGCCACGCTCGTGAGGAAAAGAAGAGACGATGCGATTGAGAAGCGCATGATTTCGACGTTATCGCAGGTCGGTTCTGGAGTTGAGGCCAAGTGGACGGGACGGAACAGGACAGCTTAAGATGGATCTCGAAACGGTAGCTTGCGTTACGTGGTGGAAGTGGAGAGATTCAATTGGTCAAAGCTCAAAAGATGGTGGGGACCACAATAGAGCTCCTGGCTCTAGGGTAATCCTCAGGAGTACTGGCTTTCGTGATGAAAGTGCATCACAGTTAGGTACACATTGTTGTTATTCCGTGTGGTTTCTTTCAGCGCTCAAGAGAGTTCTTGGTCGAACTCAAGTGCACGTAACATGCGATGAGAAGTTCGATGTTGGAACTCATTCTTGTTGGCTGCTCGAGAAGTTCCTAGCAAAACAACTGCCCACTGTCATTCGGGTATTCCCACAATCGAGCTCCTGTTATTTCGTTGCTACGAGTTGGTGCTTTGTGTATGAAAAACCCTACAACATCTATATTTTTTTCTCTGTTTTCGGGTCTTTAAAAATACTTTGAGATCACCGAGGTAGTGTGGTCACCACCAGCATGATTTGTAGACCGAAGAGTTTCTTCACCTATACGCTGGTAATACAGGTAGCAGACGGCATATCTGAATCGGTACCTAAAAGATCATGGCTCTAAATGCAACTAACAATGGTATAATCCTCTCCCTCATTCGCTCTTAATCTCGGTCTGGAAGCCCTTGATAGCCTCCTTCTCCTCTGGTGTCAACTCAATACCGAAATACTCCTTCAGCGCCTCCGCTCTCTCCTCCTCACTCTTGAGCTCCTTCAATACCTTTGTCTTACCCCCTGGGTTCTCCTTAACCACATCGTTGATCAACATGCGCTTTCCATAGACCTCCTCACCCGTCGGTGAGGTCTTGCTCTCTCTTAGAAGAAACTTGACGACCAGTACTGTTGATGTCTGGAAGCTGCGTGGGCTTGTGCCTGTGTAGCAGTTGGCCACCTCAAAGTCGGCAGGCAACCACTCAACCGAGTGGCTGAAGGCGTAGAAGCTGTGCCAGGGCTGGTCGGGAGAGTTGCGGCATTGGTAGATCCAGAGACGGCGGCCGGCTGTGAGTTCTGTCTGGCCGGGAATAAAGTCTTTGATAAGGCGGGCGTCTTGAGTGCCCATGTTGCGCCACTCGGCGCCCTCGGTAAGAGACATGGGCTGTGTAGGACCGTCGCCGCCAAAAGAGACGTCAATGACCCAGCGAGAGTTGTCAGGGAGTGTCACAATGTTGACAATGTGAACCCTGCGCACGGTTAGCGAGCGAGTCTCAGACACAGCTACACATTCCAACTCACCATCCAGGATATCCACCATGGGGAACACCATCTTTTCGAAGGCGAACTCGCACTCCAACAGGATACACTTGAAAACCCAGAGCCCGAAGCATGTAGCAAAAGAAGAGATTGCTCTCCATGCAATAACCCCCACGGCCACGACCATCCACCACAATCTTCTGGTAGAGAGCCTGAGGCTCAAGGGTGATGTCGCGATGCGACGAGTAGTGTAGCGTCAAGTTATCATAGGGAACCGTAGCGATCATGTGCTGATGCAGAACAGTGAGAAAAGCATGATCCAGAATAGGTTCATTTCCCACGTAGAACTCTTGCGGGATTTGAATGTGCTTGAGAAACTTGGCGACTTGGGCCTCTGAGTATATGGCCGACGACATGGTGAGGGTGTAAGACCGGAACTCGGTTAGACAACTTGTCTCAACGTTGGTGATATCCAACACTGAAGAAGCAAAAGAGAAAATATTTAAACAAAGGACCAGCCAAAGTTATAAACGAGTCAAGAACACGCCAACAAGCGACGTCAGATCAAGTTTCCTACAGCCATACCTTACTCGTATGTCCCGCAAACAAAACAAACGACCCCCGTTGACCCCGTCGCTGGAAGTTGGCCGTAACGTATCACGAACCCCCGTATCTCTCCAGACTCCATAAAAATCCCCTGGGGCTTAAACATGGAGTCGGACGAATCATCCAGATGTGAATGCCGCCTACGCCCTCCTTTCACAAGACGGTGTCAGGGTCTATGATAAAAGCGGCCAATCAGCGCAATTCTGGCGTTTACTTCGGGAGATTTCTTGCTTAGTCTGACTGACATTGGCGCGCATTCCGTAATAAATGCCTCTTATTCTCGGTCCGTCTTGCACGGTACCCACGAGGATTGTGAGCGTTTTCTCTGGGCTCTTCGATGTAGAGGAACCGTATGAGTGATATCAAATATGCAGAGAGTCGAAAGAGTAAATTCCAATGCCCTGTTGAACGTCGATAAAAGATACCGTTACTCCAACACTTGTAACCTGACCCTGACATGACTCTTTCCATGACATCCGCCCTTAACGCCAAGCCCAAAAAAAGCCCACCGACATTTCTCTAAATGGTGTAGATATGTACATTCACGTCGTCTAAAGTTCCGTCCTCCGGCTCGATGTGGTTGTCGCCGCCGCGCCATTCCTCTTAGCCTTAGTCCCTGCCAACTTGGGCATAAAGTCCTGGATGCCCATCCAGTCCACCGCGAACGCAGTCGTGATCCTCGCCCAGTCGCGCACCGTCGGCAGATCAAGGTGCTCGCCGTCATCCGTCAACTCGTGCCACACGTCGGGGAAGGGCGTTGGGATCAGATGCAGAATATCAACGCCCCGCTGCATAAAAGGCCGGTGGTCGTCGTCGATGTAGCTGCGAGTGAAGCGGTTGGCTGCCTTGTTACCCTCGGGCATAAAAGGGACCTTGGGCTTAGTCTCGAGGACGTTGAGTTGTCGCATGCGCTGCTCTAGACCTGCCATGGCTCGATACGCCCAATGCGTGGTAAGGAAGTAAGAAGGAATCCTAGGATCCTTAGAACCAAGAAGGTCAAGAAGAACAAAAAGGCTGATAGAGTCGAGGGGAGTTCTGTAGGTTGCAGTAGAACCGTGGAACTGATACTCCCATTCCTCAGCAAGCGACCTTTGCATGATAGTTAGTAATACTTTCCGCATCGTAGACATGCGCAATATCATACCTTGCTCCATAGAGGGAGTCCTGGTCTGTCCAGTGCTTGAATGACTCCTCGCCATCCAAGAAGATGATCTGAATTCCCTGCGTTTCCTCCAGTCCGTCCTCAGCGCTGCCGTCCTTCAGCATCTTGTCCCACTTCGCCTTGAGCGCATCCTCAATACTCCTCGCAACGTGCATCAGCATGGCACATGGCGCAGCGCTATCAATTGCGCCAATGAATCCTTCAGGCTCATATTTGCTGTCGTAATGTGCGACCAACGTAAGCCGGCTCACATCTCCCTTCTGCGCCCAGGGCGGGTCCCTTCGAAAGATGAGGTTGGAGAAGGGAACGTCCTTGTTTCCAGTAACGGGAGTCTTTGAAGTCGAATTCTGCCACTCAAGCTGCCACTCGGGAAGATTCTCTCGGAAGAAATCGACAAAGTGCTTCTGGACACGCAATTGTCCCTCGGTACCCGGGACGCGGGGGATCAGGATAGGAGCGAGCAGCTTGCCATTTTTGATGTCAAAGTCGTCGCCCGGGGAAGGAATGTTCTCGAGGGCATCGTCGGTAAGCGTCATGGACTCAGCGGCGACCGTCGATACGAGGACGAGGAAGAAGGCAAGTAGGGTGGTAAAGAATGACAGCGGCGATTGCATTCGAGGCATGGTTGAGAATGAGGCCATGGATGGGACACCAATAAATAAGTAGGTACTTAAACCAACAAGAAGCGGGTTTCGGGTTCGGTTTGTCGTGGGGCGCAAAACTAGCTCATTCCGTCTAAAAGGACCCGAATCAATGGGCGATGGGGCTGGACAAGCGAAGCAGCGAGTGTGATGGTCGTGAACAAAGAATTTGAAGCAAACAAGTCGTCTCGTGTCAGGAGTTGAAGCTCCTAAACCAAGCCCATGCAAGGGATAGGCATAGTTAAGGCCAGGTACGACAAGGCGATGCAAGTGGGGAGAAGATAAGTAGACTGTACTTTAGCCAAGCCCAGTCCTGCAAGCGAAAGTTTGTACCTCGGCCTAAGATAATGATCCTGGATATGGATAGTAGCGTCAATGCGGAATATTATTACCACCAAATGGTTACAAAGTTAGACTACGAGCTAGGACACGTTGTACTCCGATAAAAGACATGAGCCGAGCGAATTTGATCTTCATGTTGGTCCTACAACAATTAAGCGGCACCCTATGCTCCAGAGGGGACGCCTCTTTCGGTGGCTCCCATTGTTCCATGGCGGGGGAAGAGACCCTTGCTCGCATCAATAAACTTTACTTTTCAGGGGGTTGGAGAACGTTAAGGTGGCTTTAGTACTAGAGTCTCATTGGTCGATGCTTGTGTTGGTTATGATGGATGATTGAAAATGATATGCCTACGAAACTTCAAGATACTTAGGTATATTATAATAACTCCGATTTACTTGCAGGTGTTTTATGATTCAGTTGCCGACTTGTTATCGCCTCTTACCCAAGGGCAGGTATATGTCGATCATCTGCCGGACCGGCTATGGTTATCATGAATGATAGGATGAAGAGATATGCTCATATTGTGTACCATGACATGTAGGAGATTGTCTGACTGAAATGGTCTGGAAGATCTACTGCAGATCGATTTCTACTAAGATGGAATTTTGCAACACTGCCAGTCTTCATGAAAAGAAACAATCGTAATTAGCTCACCAAGTAAACATCTAAGTCACCTTGACGCCAGAAACCGAACACATTGTGGATTATTGACTGAGTGTAAGAACATTTAAATTGCACCTTACTCAGAAACATTGTCTTCGAATTCAGTCCCAGCCACCAAGAGCCATCCTCGAATATGTGTCAGTTGCTTCAGGTTTCACCAAGATTGACATCACTTTCACGCCAACCGTTCTCTCACAGTCACACACACAATGACCTCTCACAGGACATGCACTTGTCTTCAAAGTGTCAAAGTTAGAACACCGAGCAGACAACTCAAAAATCTAAGAAAATCTTCAACGGATCGGTTCCTGACTACTCAGTTATCGTTTTGAAGCTAGCGCAGGCTACGTCATCCCGTTCACCCCACGTATGTGCAGCGAAGCTTCGGCATCCATAATGGTCGACGTCGACAGTGAAAAGTCGTGAGATCGATGGAGCACAAAACCTGTATGATATCCCCGGTCAGATGATATTGAGGGGTCACAAAAGCGGTATACAGCACTGCAAGGAAAATTAAGAGAAATATTGTAGTTATCATGTTGATTCTAGCTTGCGTCTTCCGCGCCGAAGCCGGACCCTATCCAAAAAGGCATGAGTCTCCCATCGTCTACACATGATCCTCATTTAAATCTATTACAATGAATAATACTCCATGGAATGGTTCTTGACGCGGTACAGAGTCCCATGTATCCTGGCGCCAGAAAGAATGCGAGAAACCGTTAAATTAACACCAAACGCCCATCATCATGCTCCCCCTTTTAGGCTGTATTGCGCCTCCAATGATTTTTTATCGTACTCCGCCTCCCAGAATGCTGCGATTCTCTAGGTGAATGCTGAATTATATGTGTACATGTCGCTTCTGAACTCGCTCTGTAACAAGGCTGTGTTAATGCGTGGACCAAGACGGCTAGTCTCGGCTTAATGCAGCTTGTTGGCAGCCTGGGCGGCCTTGTTGGCAATCTGTTTCTCCTTGGGAATGGTGAGGGCGTTGATGCCGAGGTAATTGCAGATGCTGGTAACGACGAGCCAAGCCCAGCGGAAGTAGACAACCATGGAAAACAGGAGGTAGGCCCAGAGGTAGAACAGCTCGAAATGGGCGCTGACCTGGGGGAGTCCAAATCGAGGCAAGTTTCCGAGGACAGCACCACCAATAAGAGGGTACAGCATAACGGTCCACCAGGGGAAAGGCTGGCGCGTCAAGTGGGCGAGGATGATCTTAGTCGTCAGGCGACCAAAGACGAATGACATGATGAAGCAGAAAAGCATTAAATGGTTTTCCTTCATGATAGTGCTGTAAGGAGAGAAGACCCATGCGGAGATGCAGATGGTAAAGACGGCCATGGGAATCCACTCGAGGAAGACGGGAAGGACAGGTTCACCTCTGGATCGACGGGCCTTGGCAACGTTAAGAACACAGAAAGGAATTTGTGTGAAAATGAGGGAGCCAGCAATCAGGCCAATCCAGACATCTCGGAAAGTGGTCTCACCAAGGAGCTCAGCGAGACCGGGGAGCTTGTCCTTCACCCCGTTGGCCAGAGGGATGGTCCAGATTCCAGGACCCCAGATGCCAGACATGATCATGATTCCGCAGGCAATAAGGATTCCCTCCGTAGGACCGTTGATAACACCGAGGTACAGAGTATGCGTGTGGTAGGTTTCCCAGGTCGAGAAGAACATAGGCAGGCATGGGCACAGCGCGGTGAAGATACCAGCAGGAGATGTACCCAAGCCCATGGCAGCGGTTTCGAGGAGACTGGCCAGCGTGCAGTTAAGGGAGTCGATACCGTGGTCGAAAAGCTCGCCAAGACCGCTCGAGGTTCCGGTTCGTCGAGCTTGCTTTCCGTCGAGGTTGTCCATGGTCTGGTACATGAAAAGACCGAGGGCAAAGCTAAAGTAAAGCCATGAGGGGCCCTGTATCATTACGCACGATTAGTGTTTAGCTCCTAAGAAAGTCCACAGCAACATACCGGTCCAACGAGATCAGGCATCCAGATCTCGCAAAAGACAACGTTGATGAGAATACAGCAGAAACCCAAGAGGGTAACCATGTTGGGAGCAATCCATAATGGCAGGAGGTTGACTGAGGCGTTCCACTACATGACGACGAAGACGCGCGTTAGCTATCATGAGCTCCAAAATGTTGGCAGACGAAGGTTAAGATGCGCTGCAGAACACTGTTGCTGGAAATTGCTTTCCAACGCAGCTCGAAGAGGTCGACAAAATGATTGCAAGGCATTTGGAGGTACGAGAAGCACATACGAAAGGACCGAGGACGTATTTCGAGACTGGGGACAGGTCGACGCTCGAGTACTTGTACGACTTGAAGTGCACAAGTGCGTCATCGGAGATGCACTCGGCCACGTTTTTTTCTGTAAAACAAGATAGTCAGCTATCAATGACCTCTATACAATTTCCTTGAAGCCAAAGCATCAAAAAATCTCTCCTTTTTCGACCTGACTTACTCGTATTGGGAGCCATATTTGTACCGTCCGGGTCGGTTGCCGATGGGTTGTAAAGCGGGAGTGTCTCGCTTGCGGACATGGTGGGAGAGGAGGGGCCGGAGGAGGAGGGGCAAAACGGGGGAACCCTTTAAGAAGGGCAATCAAGGAAGGGGGGGAAAAAAAAAAAGTCGGCGAAAACGCCCAAGTCAATCGGACCTGCAGCGGCAGCGGGCACGCGGAAAAAGTTAACGATAGATCCGCAGCGGTGTCTGGCTGCTGTGGATAGGATCCTCGGCTTGTCTCTTAAGATGATCCTAACAGAGACGGGCGGTACGGCACGTGGGAGGTCTCTGAGTGGGATATAGATAGATAATTTGAACAAGCGTGACAGTTTTTGGCGACAGGCCTTGTCGATAAAGGCAGATGAGTTTCAAGCCAAGATGTATGCAGCGGACCTGATTTGTGAAAACGAAAGGGAAGGCTGAGACAGTGTCAAACAAGCCAAGAATAGCGGTGAAGAATCGGATAAGTATTAAAATGTTGCTGGACGATTATCATCAAAGGAATTTGTTTGTTTTTAAAAAGGAAGGGATTGAAGAAGGTTTAAAGGGGCAGGTTTTGGCAGCTTTAGTCTGGCACTCGAAATTGAACTGAGCTTTCAACTTCTCGCACTGGTGTTGTCGTACCAGTCAAGCCCCTGGATCGTAAAATCCCCTGCTAACGCCAGCGATCCGATCCACTGGAGGTCTCCGCTTGCAGGGGGAGCAGCCGTCTAAAATTGGGCAATTAGCGGCTCATTCATTTGGGGTCTCCAATCATCAATTTGACAGCCGACAAAGGTCGACCTCGAACTGACCCCTTTCTGACTGTGCTCTAGGAATGCTCCCATCCTTGTGTACGTACTGTATTTGAAACCTGCCTTACACTTTGACCTCTCATCTATCCCCAAGTGTGCCAGCCCTACAGGCTCACGTGTAGAGATTTGCATAACGACAGCTTGTCATGAGATCGGTTTGACTCTTTGGATCCGCTGGGGCCGAGGATATATGGGGCCATACTCCGTATAGAGTGATTTTCACATGCCCTTCTGGGCTTATGAGCGCGTGAGCATTGACAACAAGAATACGAGCAATTCGTATGAATATGAGTGGCAGAGTAGAGTAATATCGGCGGCTTGGTTGATCCGATGGTCCCGTCCAGACGCACAAAGGGTCCCGACAACCCGGAATGTGGAGTGAAGATCAACGGTTACCTACCAAGCTTACTTGACTGTCATCATCAACCTTCCTCCCTTCAATCGTCCAAAACATTTTGGCTGCCAAAGCCTCTTTCCACACATCAAAATATCACATGGGCGCAAGACATCAGTCTGGGACACAATTGGTGGTGGTTCAACTGCATGGTCGCAGTCATTGACATGTATTTTGTCGTCATCCTACCACCGATCCTTTCTTCCTCGTCCTTCGACATTACCCGTATTATGATACCGTAAGGGGGGCACTTGCTCTATGCCCTGAAGACGAAACGATAGAAAACAACAATGTCCCGCCAGAAAAGACAACCCAACACCAAGACGTCCAAGGCTTTCAAGGAATGTATGAGCAATAAAAACAAGCGAAGCGAACAAATGCAATCGTCCCATGAATCGGCGGTTCCTCACCCTTCGACCTGACCGAGAAAACGATCAAATGTCTTGCTGTGCTTATAGCATAGCAAAGCCAACAAACATGGTGCTGAGGACAACAGCCAAGCCCCATGTTCGACCTGCCTCGATAGCGACAGCGCTGTTGGACTTGCCGTCCGAATCATCATCATCCTCGTCTCCTGGGTTGCCTGTGTAGATGGTGGTTCCGTCGTCACTGGCGCTCGCTGTCGCCTTAACAGCAGCAGTACCGGTAGCTGTGGAGGTTGTGTTGTACTTCTTGGGGTTGCTGGCACCGCAGGGGTTGTTCTGACGGCAGTCAGATGCACAAGAGGCGCTGCCGGCGCAGTCCTCGACACACTGGTTACCCCATTCCTGGCAGACATAGTAGGGGAGAGTCAAGGAGTATTCGGACACGTTAGGTTGCTTGCCATCCCCACAGATGCAGCCGTAGGTAAGAGATTCCTGCGAGAAAGTTGGGTCAGTCCATGTCAAAAGCCAAAGAATGGATGAGGATGACTTACAGGATCACACTCGTTGACCTTGGTGTCTCCCTTGCTCGTCTGTTCGCAGATGAGGGGGCACGTTTCCTTCTCGTTCATACACCACACGCCTACATTGTTGTTAGCTTCTGCATGATGATACCCTCGTTGTAGAACATGCACTTACGGCGTTGAGACAAGGGCACACTGTCAGGGTCGATAACGTAGTCGGCGTTGACAACGGCGACACAAGAGGCAGCAACAGCCAAGACGACGGTTCGAAGTGACGGCATTGTGATTACGTATTTTGTGTCTTGTGAAAAAATTTGGGGAGGTGTATATGCTGAGTAGGTATGTATGTGGGTTTGTACGTGAAGTTCCAAAAAGCTCGTAAACGGTGAAGATTGACAGATGGAAGAAGTGGGTTTCCTATGGTTGGGGGTCAGCGGTTTTAATCCATTTGAAGATGAGACTCGATCTTTCCGAGAATGAGGAGATTGGAAGTGCCCGATGGGAAGGAGAGGTATGCAATAGGTTATCCCTGGGTCAACTAAGGCAAGAGGCGTGGTCTCGAGATTCTTTGACTTACAGATTAAGGCAAGAGACAAACGAGCAAATATGGGAAATTAGGTAAAAGCAAGAGCGAGAGAAAAGGTGAATTAATATAACGAATTAACGATTGTCGAATAAATCAAGACTCGATCTGTTGCAGCGAGTGTATTAAATGCAGGTGAGGAGAGAGAAGAGGAGGTTCAAGAAAAAGAGGTCGAGGAGGTCCAAGACATTTCAATAACCGGCGCCTCACCTCTCTTTCACGGCCCTAACTAGCCGGCCAGCCTACCTACCTGCATCTCGCTACGGCCGGGCTACAGCGTCAAAAAGAAATGATCCGGACAATCTGGAGGCGAGACCCGAGGCTGGGCGATATCATGACCACAGACGGTGGACGAAGTAGCACCAGTAGCACCAATTTTCCCCATTAGCGAGCAGGGGACTTGAACATCAGTGAAGCAATATTTGGCTTAGCTCTCACCTATCCCAGCAGCCATGGGACCTTATTGCTCCATATCGTCCGCCACTCGGCGCATTTTGAGCCCAGGAAGTCCCGGAATCCTGTCGAGGCTAGGCCCGATAGACTCAACTAGTGCGGTTCGCCGCTGAAGCTTGGGCTTTTTAGACTGGTCTGGGGAGCCTTTGGCTTGCCTGGTGTTCTGTGTTCCATGAATGCAATCTCCAGGATCCTTGGTTTTAAAGAAGACATGGTAAAAGGGGATGAATTGATATTAATCCATCTTCCCGGTCTACGATCTCCAGAAGATCCCAATCGATATCTCAGTTGGTTGATTCTTCTCTTTTCCAGATACCTGTCACATGTCTCATTATCCGTATCATGGCCACGCAAGTGGAGAGGACTTCCCTCGTTTCTTCTGTCTCAAGCTTGGCTTGGTGGCGTGAACGGCCGACAAGTACAAGATCCACATAGTCATGAAGCGATATGAGCCCACTGCTGTGCATTTGTTATGATGGTTTTCTCATTGTGCATCACTGACTGCGTCTTGGATAACGCGAACGGCGCGTTCCAGTTGGTGGTTGAGCTCGTCCGCCAACATGTACGAGCCCACCATCAACAAGTACGGAGGATTCCTCACGAAAACTGGCCACTCGGATGCGAGAATGGTGACCAACTGTTCCCGTAAATGGCAACTCTGTTTGGTGCTAGGCGTCTGGACCAGCCTACACCATTCGTATTTCTTGCATAAGTGACTCGGAGCGGGGCATGTCTTCCTGTACTGCAACTGAACCCTTGAGTTAACCCCGCGCGACGGGATGCACGCCGACGAGAACATGATGCCGTTGATATCGCGCCAATCGTTGGTGTAGTCGATATGATATGTCGCTGTGTTTCTTGATGATGCTGACGCGGCCAGAGAAACGCTCGGCTTGCAGCTTGGATGCACGCTTGGTTGAGCTAGTGAGATATGTTTACAGTAGTACTCGATAAGCTGCAGAAGGTATCACGGTATCACACATGAAAGTCAAAGAATCATGACTTGGAAACCCAATATCGCAGGTGGGCAGACAGTCTGAGTGGGCTAACACGCTGCATACCTGATCACCTCCTCAAAAGGCGGAGTACGCGGCAAACTGGCAGACTGGGTAGCTAACCGAGGAAGATATCCTGTCGTATCCGTAACAGATAGGAAAAATGTTTCCTATCATTATTCATCATGATCAAACCTGACATTCACCAAGGAGGCGCATTAGCAGGATCTGACAGTATGCTTTCCCAGCACAATGATGGCTTAAACCATATCATGATCATGGACAGCCCGCCACCTGGGTATCACCAACCCCCTCCTTTTTCTCCTATCTTGTCATCCATGAAGAATACAGCGTGGTATGGAAGCTGATGGCTATCAATAAAATCTTGGCATGAGAGTTCAGCGGCTTGATGCTATCCAAGGCATTGTGTGATGTGCACATGTTAAGTATGGATGTAACAAGCAAGCCACAATCGATAAAATCTGGAGCTTCCCGACTTGACTCCGCTGGCTGGAAAACGATTGAATCTCCGGTCTTCGATTCTGTCCGGCCGGAGGACGGAACGGAAGTGGCTTGTCGTCTCCGTGAAATGCTTTATATCCCGGTCATGATCACGGCGGTGCAACGTTGACAACATGCATTTGTTGGTTGCCAGAATCACCTATCAGTCCTCGATGGGGTCCGTTGAACGCTAACTTCGAAACCGAGTGTTGGCATCGTATCCAAACCCCGTATTCTTTCGCCAGATGGCGGAAAGGCCTAGATATAAATATCTCAACAATCCAAAACGGGTTGAGGCCCAGATCTTGACCCCCGTATACGCATACGGAGTAGAATCTGACAGATGAACAATAAAGTTTACCGGTGTAGTGTCCCATCCACCGGGGCGCCGGCCCCTCCTTCAGCCGGAAAGAGACAAGCTGCACGGCCGGTGAACGGCGCCGTAAGGCTCTGCGAATTTCTACGACATCACTTCAATTGAAACAAGTTATCGCCACATGCACCTGATGCCTCATCCTCAGTTGGATCACTTGTCTATACGCGCATTGATATTTTCCTCATCTTTTGATTGATTGTACATAATTCATTGTATCAGCATCATCGGGACCCAGTCCTTGCGCTCATCGAATTACTAAAAAGCAGGGCTGCAATCCATGGGCTGTTGATATCCTGACTAGCCGATACTACTTCAACCATTCATCAACATCATCATCCTCATCCTCAGTCGACTGGATCGATTGAATCGCCGCTTCAGCCTTTCGCGACACGATTTCTTACCATTGAATCACTTACAACCCGATACCCTCTGCACCTAGGTACCAATAAACTCTCCAACAGCGACTTCCAACATACGAGTCTTGTAGTTGTGGGCCATCGCATGGTCGAATGGCGACTGCGATAGATCAAGCGCGCGGCGATGGCAACTTCGGTGCCGGCACCGATTCATCGCCTCCGTCGAACTCCGAGACACAGAATGCACCTACCGAGATATTTGAGACACCGCGCACATCATTCGATCACGACCGGTTGAATAACAACAGTAATCATGCATCGCACGAGACTCCGTCGTCCACTGTTTCCCCAAGTTCGGTAACTTCGCCGCCATATTGGCTTAATGTGCGAGGCGGCCATCAGCGAACCATATCCAATATGTCGACCGAATCTGTTCTTCCCGCCGGTGCCATTACTCTCCGTGATAACGAAGCGAGCGACCATGACGACCGAAACAGTGCGTGTTGGGCCAAGAGTGTCGAGATTGTGAACCATACCATTGTCAACGGCAGCGCGACGAATATCGGGGCCTTTGTCGTGTGGAATATACGTGTTGAGACTCTCAATGTGGGTGATTGGGTGAACCGGCCGTCGCCGAACTCGTCTTGAACTTGGCAATAAACTGACTCCAAGGATAGGGAAGTTTTATGAACATCCGAAAACGCTACTCAGAGTTTGACGACTTTCGATATCGACTAGTACAGACCTTCCCCGGATTTGAGGCAGCTGTTCCGGCACTTCCGCCCAAGAGTGTTATCTCCAAGTTTCGGCCCCAGTTTCTTGAGAAGAGGCGGGCGGGTCTACAATACTTTCTCAAGTGTGTATATCGACTACCCCTAAGGTCGGGGTTATGCTGACTTTACTTTCTAGTTGCATATTGTTAAATCCAGAGTTCTCTGGCTCACCTGTACTCAAGGAATTCCTATTCGCATAGCGCTACTGTCGTTCTAGCAACTTCACTTCTTTGGATATGTTTACCCTCCGAACTTGAAGACACCGGAGGCCTCTTGTACAAACGATATATTGCTAGGTCCAGTCTTACACACATATGCAGCTGCCAGTAATCTATGTTAATGATAATGAGTTGGATGATCTACACCTTACGCCCCTACAGTTGTCTTGCATGCCGATACTCGGGCAGTCTACTTGTCTTGACCGTGATTTGATGGTCAAGGAGAGTCCAAGATTTGGCAACGTCGCACGAAATAGTCGAGATTGTATCGGAACCATACCGGTTGCATGCCAAGTCGGTATCAGATCCGGTCAGCAGCATGTCAGCATTGGGCGTCTAAGATTTCGTATCTGAAGGGGCTGGAAATAGCCGCCAGGACGCGGCTGGAGCTTTCCGATCTGCTAACGCATTAAAAAATACTCGGCTGTTTGCTTCACCGAAGTACTAGCAGTCAATCTACTGTTAGATGAAGGTTGGAATATCTATAATAATTTCTTGGTCTTCAAGAGTTGAAGGATGTACTTAAATGAAGTCTCCCTACTCGATCGAGTGAGTGAACACTCAGCTATTCTTCCTTTTGTTTACGTACCACTACTCTGCCATTCTGCCAGCCGCAAGCCCACAGGCCGGCATTCACCAAGCAATGCCAATGGTCTTTGCAGCGTTGCCAAGTGCCGCTCTTCCGTGACCAAGAACCAGCCTGTTTCTGGGCGGCGGCCTCTGGCTGCATCAGTTACCAAGGACACATTAATAAGGACAACAACATCCAGATTCAAGTTTAGAGACATAGAGAGGCACATATCAAGTTCGGATAAGCTGATCCCTTGTTTGTCAATGTTTTCAACTTCCCTATTCAAGTATATACTTGCTATCACCAAGTTCAACTTCCCAGTCTCCCTCCACCCCCACACTTAACCCCACGAACATGACGCAACTCGAAATTCTAGAACGCCGTTGTCTGTTACCGGTTTTAGTGTCAGCCCCAAATGATATGGAGGGGACCCCGCGACAATCGCCAGTACCTGTTCGTACCGACTCCAAATTCTCCATCGTCAGCACTGCGTCATCAGCCACAGCCACTGGTTTCCCCTTCACCACTAAGACAAAAGAATACATGGACTCTCTGCGACCTCCTTCACCAGAACAGTTCGAGCGAATTGCTATCGTGCAACAACAGCGCGAACAAGAATCAAAACGCAAAGGTCGTGAACGCAGGCGCTGGTCGCGCGAAGTCCAGCGTCAGCGCAGTCGAGCAGCCAGTATGTCGACAAATAGCCAAGACGAGCAGGCGCAAGCCGCGCGCACTATCCAAAAGACATTTCGAGGATATCGCACAAGAAGGGAATTAGAAGGTTTTGGTCTAGATGCTGGCACACGATGGGTTACTGCGATTCGAGAAGCGCAGTTTCGACAAGCAACACAGCCACGGCCAAAAACAGAAGCGGACGGCGAGGCTTTCGACACTTCAAAAGAGGATGGTTTTGCGAGGCATAGGTCAGCGAGTGCTCGAGAGAAGTGGAAGAAGGCGAGTGCGATTGCGCGACGAGCTGGTCATGACGATCTCTTGTCTGAGTCCGAGTCATCAGAGTCCGAATCAGACGAGGATGCGTCGCCAGAAGAACGAGCTGCCGCACGTGCAAGACGTGAGAAAGCTATTGCTGATCGCAGGCATGAGGCGCGCATGATGGGTATCCGATACTTCCTCGAGATGGTCGACCAGAAACACCGCTACGGAAGCAATCTCTGCAGATATCATGAAGTATGGAAACGAACAGACACGAATGAAAACTTCTTTTATTGGCTGGACTACGGTCGGGGTCTTAATGTCGAGGTCGACGGCTGTCCGCGCGATCGACTCGAGCGGGAACAGGTCCGGTATCTGTCTCGAGAGGAACGCCAATACTATCTTGTTGAGGTGGACAGCGACGGCAGGCTATGCTGGGCAAAGAACGGCCAGCGCATAGATACTTCAGAACAGTTCAAGGACAGCATACATGGCGTGGTGCCTATGGACGATCCCACACCAGCCTTCAACGCGACAGCTCAACCCGAAGATCAAGGGTCCCTGGACTCAGTCAACAGCAACAGCTCTGATTCTTCACTGGAGTCACGACGAGAAGCAGATCGGGCTGCCAAGTACGCAACACCTGACTTTGACAAGAGTCAAGGCGTGAACAAGGTATCGCAGATCTCAGCGTCTACCGTATTTAACAAATTGATGCGCAAGTCGGTCAGAAAGAATACATGGATATTTGTTGCAGACACCAATTTTCGGTTGTATGTTGGCATCAAGAATTCAGGGGCATTCCAGCACTCGTCCTTTCTCCAGGGCAGCCGGATATCCTCTGCTGGCCTCATCAAGATCAAGAACGGCCGCCTATCGTCCCTCTCTCCGCTGAGCGGACACTACCGTCCGCCAGCATCCAACTTCCGCGCCTTTGTCCACAGCCTGCGTCAATCCGAAGTGGACATGAGCCATGTCTCCATCTCTAAGTCGTACGTGGTGCTGATCGGGCTGGAGACATACCTCAAGACGAAGCGGAAGGGCAAGGATCTTGCGCAACGCGTAGGACATCGAAAAGACAAGATCATAGCCCCCGAGGAGGCAGCACGTAGGGAAGAGGAAGAAAAGGACAAGAGTGAAAGTGCAGCTAAAGAGAGGGAGGTGCTTCAGCGAGAGGAGGCAGAGAAGCAGGAGGGTAGACCGGTGAAGAAGGTCCTGAAGAAGCTGGGGATCAAGCCAACCAAGGAGGAGAAGCAGGCCTCTAAGAGGGAGCAGAAGGAGGATGTTGAGAGATTACAGGCGTAGATGAGGAAGCTTTGATGGATTACGAGAAGTGTCATAGTTTTTTGCATAATACCCCTAGTATATAGAGCAGTGCTCGAGTTATGATTCACGACTTGAAACGCTAATACCCATGACGATATTATATATCTTCTCTTGACTTTACACGATATGGCCAGTAAAGATGTATCACTTAAATTAAGGCAATGCGATATTGTTACCCTGCCATAAGCTGCCTGAAGCCAACATGAACACTATGGGAGTTTCTTAGCATTGTGGTGCATTATGGCGGCCCTGTCTGAGTTCACACGCCTTTGAGTTTTCGTTACGAAGTCAGCAGAACTGCATGATCAAAACCAAAGGGAGTCGAGCTTTCATTGGAAGGTATACCATATGCCCATCCGTCGATTCTCGCCAAGGTATGGACAAACGACACATTTCATGTTGATGCCGCCATGAACTCCCATTGATGTAACCCTTACCATCAGGCCGTGTTAGTGCGAACATCGTCATTGATCTGTCTGCAATCCCCGTTACCCTAAAGCCAAGCATCGATGCAGGCAGTCCGCTAAATAATCGGCACTCTGCCTAACTTTAGGTAAAGGGGGATAAAATAATTCAAATACTTTAGGATATCCTTAGCCTGAAATATGCTTTAATAATTATAGCAACTTATCCTACAGCCAGGCAGAGTTGCGGTTATTGACTGACCCGGGGTCAGCCTACCTACCATGTTGTAAACAATGGAATTCATGCGACAGGGCAGAACCACTCTCCCGCAGTAATTATCAGATGCAAACTATTTCCTAGAGTTTCGGACTTTAAGCAGAATGAGTGAATATCGGACCAAGTATAAGGCTATAAAATAGCAAGCACATTAAAACTTTGGTGAGCCTCCGAGTCCCTACTTATAATATCAAAATACCAATGGCCTCCAAAGCTCATGCGCTTTCTAGGTTCTCCTCTTATATAGGCAATGCTAGGTATGCTTCACCCTAATAACTTACAGTTTCATTTGCCTGTTAATCAGTCCATTCAAAGAGTATTGGCCTGACCCGATAGTGGAATGTACCTTAAGATCTGTTCCATTGCTTTGAGGAACTCAAAGCGTGAGTGCGAGCGCTGCTTCAGGGCGCAAGCGTCCTGTAAACTTGCATTTGTCAGTGCGTTTTGGAGGGCTCAGCAGTGCCGTCCCCCTAAACTTGCAAGAGCACACGCCCAAAACATCAAAGTGCAGGCGCGAGATGGAGCCCAGCTTCCATTGACTGCAAACGTCCTGATCGGTCGCACCAAAGCCGCGCAGCAAACCCATCGAAAAAACCAACAACATCAAGCGGCGCCATCGCCAAACTGAGTCGGCGGAGTCAAAGAAGCCCAGTCTTGAAACCATGCCAGGCATTTTGACATCTCCCAATGGCTTCCGTCACCCGTTCCTCGCGGCGCGCTGAGGTTCCGCACCAGCATCACTCGCACCACCACTTGACGCCCCCAGCCGGCGCATTCGCCCACGCCCACGTCCAGGGCGGAGGGGGAGGAGCATCAGGAGGGCGAAACAAGAGGGCACTCGACACCCATGATCACGATTTCGACGCGATTAAACCAAAGCGAACGCGCATAACTGTCGAAATTCTCGCAAAGGGCTCTCATGGGCTCAGCGACGCTGATTTCGACGACCACAAAGCTCCGCCACCTACGCGCAATAACCCACGACCTGCTGCGACGGCTGCAGTGGCAAGTGCGACAACACCAGCAAACAAACCTCCCACCCCAACCGACAACGCGATACCGAACCCAAAGCAAGAGCAAACCCTTACAAAACACCAGAGCAAGGTCATCAATGGAATAAAACATGAACTCGACCGGCTACAGCCCCAGCCGAGTGACACCAACGCGAAAGAACAGGGCCGCAAGCTCCGCTCGCAAGAAGCCACGAGATTCAAGAGTGAGCTGTCGGCCTACTTTCCCGAGTACGATGAAGTAATTGGGAATGAACCCAAGGAGCAGCGTACGTATATAAAAAATTCCCATCGCTTACCTGGCCGTTGGCTTCACGATGCATCATGTTCTGACCAGTTTCAGACCTTTTCAATGTTGATACGCCGATTATTGTCGTCGACTCTGATCTGCGACGCGCAGTTCCGCAATTTCCCCACCCCGCAACTGAATATCCCGTACGAGGATACGGCGATGCCCTTTTCCACAATGTTTATGATTGCCAGCAAGCCGACTTCGGATTTCTAGAAGCACAGTTTAAGAATAAGACAGTCGAGGATCCTTTACCCGATAAGCTATTCCAGCCGATACATCGTCGAGCTGAGAGATTGGAGAGGTCGATACGCAATACTGAGAAGGGGCGAGCCCAGCATGAAAAGGATCAGATTATTCGACTGCTCGAAGGCCTTCAAGGCCATGACTGGTTGAGAGTGATGGGCGTGAGTGGTGTTACAGAGACGAAAAAGAAGACGTTTGAACCCGCTCGTAACCACTTTATCAAGGGTTGCCAGGCTATCCTCGCCAAGTTTCGAAACTGGGTTCAGGAAGAGAAAAGACGAAAGATGGAAAAGGATAAAGCCCGTGCAGAGGAGAAGGAAGAGGAAGACTCCTCCAGTGATGACGATGAAGAGGAATCAGGTGATGATAGTGGAAACGGTGAGAGCAGCGACTCAGCGTCACCGGCCAAGCAGCTCCATGAAGAGGCCATGGCAAGATCCAAGAGTTCCAAAGGATCAAAGAAGCGGAAGCCGACACCTCAGCCAGCTGCACCTAAAGCTCCGCGACCTGTGAAAGCACCGCCAGCTCCAAAGCCACCAGAGCCGCCCAGAGAGTTCAAGTCGTTCTTCAGCAAGAAATATGAGCGCGAGAGCGCTCTGCATCGACATAGGCGTACGGGGAGGAAGGTACTGGCATGGGGTCTTCCGATCCCTGAGATACCCCAGGTTGACTTTGATTTGCCGGAGGAATACCGTGATGAAGATACCCTCAAGGTCCGGGCGAGAAAGAAGCGCCGGGACCGAAGACGCAGTAAGCAGTGATGGTTTGCTTGGCTGCTTGTAATATCATCGAAGGAGAAGAATCTGCGAGAGTTAGTTATACTATATGGTTTGGCGTTTGGGAAAGGATCCGACTCGCCCTGGCAAGGGCGAAGACATTAAGACTTTATGGGAGGTCGTGTGTAAGTTCCGATAGTTACCACAATATGTTGTGTTATATAAATTATTTCTTGGTATGAACGAAGATGAATTATGAAGCTCGTGATATGTGACGTTTATGGTGGTACGGGAGGTCAGTGGAGGTTGGTGTCTGTATGAATGGATGCTGCTGCATCAATGTTGGAAATTGCTCGTGAACAATATTTACCTGAACATATATTTCGCAGGGCAGTGCAAAAGAAACGCCAGCTCTGTGCACATTTTAATTGAATGTAAGTTATCTTTCCAACTTGGCCAATTCATTGTTAGTTAAGAACAAACGGTGGCTGATGGCTGCTTGCATTCCCGCCGGTCGCGACTACCGTTGTGCCTACGTACCTTTAGAGCAAGAGCCTCACTTGGTCCGTGCACACCAGCTTCCTGCAACGCGCCGCGAGCTGTCTTCCTTCCTCACAAAGTTCACGGCGAGGCATCAGGACCCTTTAGGTTTGCGCGTGATTTGCGCTTTCGGAGCATTTGTCTTTACAATCATCATCATTCTCTTTTTCAACTATTCTTTCGTATTTTACTTAATAACCGATCTCTTCCACCACTCTCGCGAATCGACGCCTCGTCTCCAAACTATCTCCGCAAACCCCGTCAATTTGCGCCTGCATCCCCAACGAAGCTCATGACTGCGTGACGACTTTGATCCCGATTACAAATACACTGAGCGTCGCTGATCTCTATACCGCCTCGCACACAAGGCTGCACTCTCCATCGATGCAGCATCTCTGAATACGAGCTCGCAGGGGCCCTACGGCCTTCGTTTCCTCCACCCTGCCTACGACCAGTCGAAATGGCCACTCTTGCCATGCCGCAGGAGCCTGCGCCTGTGAACCACTCTCTTCTGGATACAGATGATGCATCATCCTCTGTGGAAGATGGGCCAGTACTTGAATATTTCGTTATCAAGCAAGAGGTGAACCTTGAGGTCAACTTTCGCGACAAGCGCATTGACGGAACGACCGATATTTTTATAGCAACCTTCAACGACAAGATAGAGGAAGTAGCCTTTGATGCTGCAGACTGCGAGATCGATATTGAAAATGTCTACGTTGCCGAACTTAGAGAGTCCAATGGAGACATTATCGAAGGTCAGAAGCGGAAAACGATTGCAACCTACCAAGACCCATACGACAAGCTCTCCCATCCTGCAACGTGGAGTTTGAGAGCCGACCACCACGACATTCGCCGCAAGCGCGCCCAATCTGTATTTCGAAGTCGCAAGAACGATGTCCCCGCCGAGAATAGAGAGTTCGAAGGGTGCACGCCGGTCTATCGATCGCTCAAGGTGAACCTGCGCGGTAAGGCCGAGCCGGATCGCCCAAGGCTCATTATCAGAAAGTCCATGTCAGCTCTTGATCCGATGGATAAGATCAATAAGCAGTACAAGATTACCATACCATTCACTAACGTGAACCCTCGGGATGGAATACAGTTCGTTGGTGTCGACCCCCTGGATAACCGCTTTACACACATGTACACCCGAAGCTCAATACATCCCGGCACGGCTTCTTGTATCTTTCCTTGTGTTGATGATCATGGCTCGCGCTGTGATTGGAGGATCTCTATCAAGTATCCCCGTACTCTTGGAGATGCCTTGCAACAGGCACTTGCTACTCAGCAAAATGGCACGAACCCGGATAAGATGCAGATTGATGGACAAGAACGCATGAACAATCTTGCTGAAGAAGACAAGCTCAGAGAGATGTCGGTTGTCTGCTCAGGATTCCTTATGGAAGAGATTGTGGATCCCGATGATGATCACAAAAAGATCATGACCTTTGAGCCTGAGAAGAAGGTGTCTGTACAGAAACTTGGGTTTGCTGTTGGGCCATTCGAACACATTGACCTTTCTTCCGAATCTCGAACCGAAGAGGATGAAGTAAAGCTTGGTATGAACGCACTCAAGGTGCACGCCTACTGTCTACCACACCGTGCCGACTGGGTTCGCAACACATCAGCTGCTATTACGATGGCAGCCGACTTCTTTACCTATACGTTCGCTCGTTATCCTTTTGGAAATTTCAAGCTCTGCTTCCTTGATGATATGATACAGGACACTGTGCCTCTGTATTCCATGGCCTTTATCAGCAATCGATTGCTGTTTCCAGATGAAATCATCGACACCGAGATTGATGTCACCAGAAAGATTGTCCACACACTGGCTTGTCAATGGATAGGAATCAACATGATTCCGAATACACGCAATGATCTCTGGCTCATCATCGGCATTGCGCATTTCATGACAGATCTATTCATGAAGCGAATATGCGGAAACAACGAGTACAGATTTCGGATGAAGTCGCTCTCCGATAAACTCGTCCAGGTGGACGTCGACCGACCATCTCTTTTTGACCTCGGTACTCACCTCCACTTGGGAGAGTTTGAGATGGACTTCATGGCACTTAAGGCTCCAGTGATCTTCTTCATCCTTGATAAACGGCTCATCAAGGCTTCGGGAGGCCATGGCCTAACCCGTATTCTATCAAAGCTGTTGACTAAGGTTCAGATTGAGGCTTCTGACAAGGCTACTATCCTTGAAACAGAAAAGTTCCGGGCAGTCTGTGAGAAGGGTGCCAAGTACCGGCTGGAGAGCTTCTGGAACCAATGGGTTTATGGTTCAGGATGCCCACGATTCGACGTGAAAGCAAAATTCAACAAAAAGCGGCTTTGTGTTGAGCTTACATTGAATCAGATTCAGCTCCAAACTGTGAAGAAACTTCCTCTTGAGAAGGATGATTTCTTGCGTGTCGTCAAGGAACGACGGTCTGGTGTTAAGCCAGGTGAGGTGCAGCCTCTCTTCACTGGGCCCATGACCGTTCGTATACACGAAGCTGATGGAACTCCTTACGAACACATCTTGGAGATTCGTGAGGATGCAACGCGATCTACCAAGTTCGAAATTCCTTACAACACGAAATACAAACGCCTTAAAAGAACTCGTCGGATGAAGGAGAAGCAAAACGTTGGCGCCAGTATGGATGCAGAGAATTTGGATGACACCCTACTTTACTGCTTAGGCGATGTCCTTCAAACACCCGAGGAACAGGCCCAGTGGGAGTTAATCGACTGGGACCCTGAAACAGAACGTAAAATGGACCAAGAATCTTACGAGTGGATTCGCGTGGATGCCGACTTCGAATGGGCCTGCGATATGAAGCGGACCCTCGAGCCGTACATGTACGTGTCTCAGTTACAGCAAGACAGAGACGTCGTGGCTCAACAGGATGCTATGCTGTACCTCACCCAAGGCCCTCTGCATCCGATTGCATCTGGATTTCTTACCAGGACTCTTGTTGATCGCCGCTACTTCCATGGCATCCGAACTATGGCTGCTGAAGCTTTGCCGCGGCAAGCGAATATCAAGGACATATCAATGCTTGGTCTCCGCCAGCTGATGAAGGCTTTCAGTGAAATGTTCTGTCACAAGGGTACAAATCAGCCAAAACCCAATGACTTCTCCGACAAGAAGCAATACAATGTGCAGTGTGCTATCGTCAAGGCCATTGCCCAGGTTAGGGATGCCAACACCTACAAGTGTCCACTTGAGGCTCGACAATTTATCCTTGACCAACTTCTTTTTAACAATAACGAGGACAACCCCTTTTCCGATCATTTCTACATTGCTACTTTAGTGGAAGCGCTCGCCACCTCTCTCATTCCTTCCAAGCAGGACGATTGGTTTGCTATGCAGAACAAGATCCCTAATGAAGACGAAAAGCAATTTCTCGATAGGGCAATCGAACAGATCGAAAGAGTCCTACGCCGAGATGAATGGACCAACTCGTATCAGAATGTGTGGACTATCGCCGGTCTAACTGCCAAACAGCGGCTCATGAAAGCTGAGGTCATTCCGAAGAAGTACATCGACTTTGGTCAGTACCTCCTGGACGGAACGAGAGATCTTATTCGTATCAAGGCATTCGAGGCTTTGATTGACCTTGGGGCCATGATGGATCCTGCTGTATTCTCGCTCTTGACATATTCTCTCATCACTGACCGGTCACCTTACGTTCGGAACAAACTGATCGAAGCCTCTGCCTCAGGACTTGCAGCTATCGCTTTTGGAGAGCATGCGAAGGTTACTAAGAATGAACATCCTCCAGAAGACGAAGAAGGAGACCTTTTACTCGTTCAAGATAGTGCCCAGGAAATCGAAGCACGAAAAGAGATGTTTGCAAGAAAGGAGAACCTCGATGCAGCACTCAAAGCTTTACGAAGAGAAATGGAAGAAACTTATGGCAGTGACGAACGACATTACAGCATAGCGATGCGCAAGGCGCTGGATCACCCGAGTCTAGGACGAGGTGAAATGGAAAGCATGTTGGATCTAGCAGCCATGATGTTTGAAGAAGCTGGCGACTGGGTTATTACACTTCCTTTGCCAAAGGCTTGGAAGGTAGAGAGACCAGTGCCACAGCTCTCTAACAGGGTGAGTACCGTTCATCACCAACCGTGATTTCTGATACTAACTAGTTGTAGTTGATGATGAGATTTAAGGCTCATTACAGGACAAAACCCAAGGAGCCCATCATTCAAGCACCTCCGCCTCCACCTCCACCTCAACCTTTGCCTCAGCCTCCGGAGCCAAAAAGACCTGCGCCTCTGCAGAAGACGTCGTCGATCAAAATCAACACCCACAAGACTTCGACTTCCACACCTCAACGCCCGAGTGTGCCGCCTCCAGCTCAGAGCTCAGCCTCAAGTCAACCTCTTGGAGAAAGGGATACTATCGTTGCATCCCCAGTTCTTTCACGACAACCAAGTGTTTCTTCTTCGTCAGGTTCAAAGCCTTCCTGGCCTCCAGAGCCTTCCTCTGTTCCTTCTGTCAAGCGACCTCGACCAGATAAGGATGAGCACCATACCCCAGTACCCAAGCGACCAAAGGTCGAGAAACCATTTGGAGTTGATTCAGGCATCCCTAAGAAAAAGAAGAGCCGCATTGTTACTCTCAAGACCAAGTATCCGGACCGTCTTGCTGTCATTCTCAAGAAGTCTAGGAAGCCCAGTGTGAATGGCAGAACCTCCCTACCGTCAGGTGTTCCTAGAAATGGCCCTCCTTTGAGTGCCAGAGATTCGATCACAGCTAAGCCTGCAAGGAAACCTTTACCGTCTGGGGATTCGGCGAGGAGGCCTTTGCCCGGAGGGCCAGCATCTTCACCACAACCCCCTGCACCCGAGAGGAAGATTTCGCTGAATACGCAATCAAATTCAACCCCGAAACCGAAGTCTGCGAGCCCTGCCACAAGCACGCCACCCCCAGGAGCTCCCACCCAGAGACCGAAGATCAAGATTATTCGAAAGCCCCAGCCCCAACCACCGTCGGCTCCCTAGAAGGAATTGAAGGAGTCTTCACTTAATACTCTCCCAACACCTCCGCCATCGCTGGATCTTATTGCCGACACTAGAAAAGTAGCAGCCCCCCGAAAGCAAAAGATCCGGCTCATACTACATCCAAGTAAAAAAAACACCGACCATCTGACTGAGGAGCGTCATGAGAGCTCGTATTCAGACCACCAACATCTTTTACGGTGCCCAGGAACTTGCTAGTTTCGTTGCTAATGCAGCAGCTGGGGAGGCGGCTTATCAGCCAAGAATCAACAAATACATGCAATTTGCATTCAGTTGATCACTCTTTAATGTCAACGATCAATGAGGTAGCAGTGGGTGTGCGACTTTTTTTTTTTTTTTAGACCACAGCGTGAGAACATGGAAGAACGTGATAGTGCTTCATTGAAGCTGGTTCGTGGTTTTGTTAGTACTAGGTATAGGTGCGGAGGCCATTGAGGATTGCATTTGCTGGCGTTCGGAGCGCGATATATCATCAAAAAAGCGCTGGCGAGTTAGAGAGAGAGATGTGCAATGAGAGGTAATGGGTGTATAGGTAGCTTTTGGGCTGTATTCATCAAGATATCCCTTCAACACATTGCCTGTCTCGTCTTCTTGGTTGATCCTTGCCATACCGGAAAATAAATTGCCCTATGAGCCGTATCGGATTTCCAACAAGTTGCCCAGAAGATCAGCCTTGCGAGTTAGGACAAAATAAGCCCTGATTTAAGGTAAAAGTTCGCTCGAACAGTCCTATACGAGCTTAAAAGGTCTATGGCGCGTACATCCCAAGTTTCCATGAACAGAGAATATAATTCATGTTACACAGGATTCATCATGCCATGATGAGCTTGAACCACAAATTTCATGGCCGCGGCCGACGTCGGTGCTTGCCGTGATAAGATAAGAGCGCGCTATAGTACTCCACTTATCACGTGGACGTGATCAATCTGCCCAGACAATCGTCACCCTAGCCGGAGGAAGCTCGTCAACTTTGTACGGTTTTACGTCCACGACGAGCCGCCTTTCACCAAGACCCATTTCTAGCTTCTGTGTCTTTATCGTTTTCAGTATAGGTCTTGTGCGAACTCGTCTCCATGTAGAGTTCTACTGGCGCTGGCTTTTTTCCATTCGGTGTAAGTCTTTTTCTCTCGATGATGTCGCGAATTGGTTCTGTCGTTCTCCTGATCTCTGGGCGTCGCTTATCGTCAACGCGCACGGCGGCCATGTGCTATCGGGGCCACAGTTGTCCTTTTTCATGGATCTTCTTGGTTTTGTGTCTTTAAATGAATACAGCGCACTTCTATTCAAACGAATCACCCTGCTAATGCGTCGCCTGGATTAGAACAGCATGAACAGCCAAAATCTTGGCCCTGCAGTATACGATCGAGACCGCGAAATGGACGACCGACACCGAGCCCTGCAACAACGCGAGGAGATGGCCCGTCGGGACCAGGAACGAGAACGAGAACGAGAACGTGAGCGCGATCGAGAGCGCGACCGGGACCGGGAGTCCAACGAAAGGTACCAGTCGACACCTCACCACAGCAGCGCTGGCTCTATCCCTATCCACCAGCCGGTCGCGTCGCGGATTCCTGGTGCAATTCACAGCCCCGGCGGATTACTCGCGAACCATAACGGAAACCCTCAGATTCCTCTCGGCGCCCCGTCAGGTGGCCCTCTGGCCGCCTTTGGCGGGCCGCTGCAAGGCGATCACAACCGACCGGTCCAGCACGGGGGGCCAAACAATAGCAACACTCAACCACAAATGTTCGCGCCAATGCCGCACGCGACGGGACCGCCGACATCGACACAGGCTGCTGCCAACAGTGTCGCAGCTGTCTTTGGCGGTCCTCTACAGCAACAGCCTCAGGATGGCCAGCGCGGGGCCCAGCAGGGCGCACCGTTCAACCCAGGCGCTGCATCGGCAGCTCATCAGCTTCCTGGTGGGATCACTCAGGGACAACAGCCTATTCTTAATGTGAGTACAGTTTAATCATTAATCGGTTGTTGGGTGGACAGGATGCTGTCATAGGAGGGGCAGCAGCATTTGTTTGCGCACGGCTGGCAGCCACCGGCAAGGTTTGCGTTTACAAGCTTGGTGATGCGACAGCGCGGGCCGCTGCTGAACCGCCCGCGTGTTCGCTTCACATCCATCTTTTTTCCCTTCCATTCGCATCCAGCTCAACTGCCTTTACCCCTCTTCTGGTTTTCCCCAAATACGTTACTGCACTTCTTGTGCAATACATCCACAGCTCTGTTTGCCTTGCAACGACTTCTTTGTTGCCGCAAACACCTTTGTCAAGCATGGAGCCTCAGGCCCTCCTGGAGAGCCTTCGAGCTAATCCAGGCGATCTCGTTGGTATCTTCAACCACGGGGGAGAGGGGATGATGCTCCTCCATGGAGAGAAGACCGGCGTATTGTCTTCCTACCACTCTTTCATTGTAGCACACATCTATGCTCTTGTCTTTACAGCATTTCCAGAGTCGTCGCTAACAGTTCGTTCTTCTAGGATGCCCTTACCTACCTCGACCAGGTCAAAGTTCAGTTCCACGACCAGCCAGATGTTTACAACCGATTTCTCGATATAATGAAGGATTTCAAAAGCCAGGCGTACGTCACATACTGAATCGCGGTCGATGCCGGCATTATAGCTAACAGAAGCACAGCATTGATACACCAGGGGTTATCAACCGAGTATCGGAGCTCTTCGCAGGGCATCCCAATTTGATCCAAGGATTCAACACCTTCCTGCCTCCCGGTTATCGTATCGAGTGTGGCGCCGGCAACGATCCCAATACAATCCGAGTTACCACACCTATGGGTACCACGGTCCAATCCATCACCGGACGTGGAAACCAAGGCGACGGCCACGGGCCAGCTGCAGGTAGCCAACCTCTCTTCCCCGAACGTGGCGGGCAGTGGCAGCAACAACGACCGCAGCACAGCATCGAGAGTCCAGAGGCACAATTCAGCACACCCGTCCAGAATGGAGCAAGCTTATTTGTCCAAGCTGCAGCTCACAATGCTGCATTTAATGAAAGCAATAATTCGGGCCAGCGACGTGCTCTACCGCAGGGCAGCACGCCTGGTGAGGGTCCAAACGCCCGTCATGCATTGACACCCACTCCTTCGGGACAAGCTGCAGTAAACGGCAACGCAGCGAACCAGGCAAACATGGAACGACGGGGTCCAGTTGAATTCAATCATGCTATCAGCTATGTGAATAAGATCAAGGTAAAACCCTCCGCTATTTCTTTCGCCTGTATAAGCGTCGGATTTACTAATCATGGCAAAGAACCGCTTCCAGGACAAGCCTGAGATTTATAAACAATTCCTTGAAATCCTTCAAACTTATCAACGGGAACAAAAACCCATTCAGGATGTATATGCACAGGTTACTACTCTGTTCAACTCGGCGCCTGATCTACTGGAAGACTTCAAGCAGTTCTTGCCGGAATCTGCTGGTCAAGCGAAGCAGACCCCTAACCGGATGGACGATGGGCCTCCAACAGGTCCTAACCAGACACCACAGCCCGCTATGAGAGATGGACAGAAGATGCCTCCGCTCGGCAGCTTCGCACCGCCAGCCAGCGCCACGAAGGACAACAAGAAGAGACCACGAGCTGATAAGCAGGCCGCTCAGCCCGCGACTGTCCTTGCAGAGGCGACCGCAGCCGCGCGGATCGCCCCGCCCGCTGTGAATGGGAACAAGCGACCTAAACTTAACCATGCTAGACCAGGGGGTGATAATTCGGCAGTCGAGCCAACCTTAACGCCTGTTATGCCAGAGCCTTATCCTGCTAGGACCTCCTCAACATCTAACCAAGAGGAGATCGCTTTCTTTGAGCGCGTCAAGAAGTTCCTTAGCAATAGATCTTCGATGAACGAGTTCTTGAAACTCTGCAACCTCTTCAGCCAGAACATTATCGACCGAAACACGCTATTCCACAAGGGAGCACTCTTCATCGGCTCTAACCCTGATTTAATGAACTTCTGGAAGACTTTCGTGGGCGTCGATACTCAAGATGTCATCATTGACAACCGCCCTGCGCCTCCAACAGACAAGGTGTCTCTCAGCAACTGCCGAGGCTATGGCCCTAGTTATCGATTACTACCCAAGCGAGAGCGCCTTAAGCCTTGCAGTGGCCGGGACGAGTTGTGCAATTCGGTTCTGAACGATGAGTGGGCTTCGCATCCTACTTGGGCATCGGAGGATAGCGGGTTTGTCGCCCACCGAAAGAACCAGTTTGAGGAGGGTCTACATCGTATCGAGGAAGAGCGCCACGACTACGACTTCAACATCGAAGCGAACCTTAAGTGCATTCAACTCTTGGAGCCTATTGCGCAGCAGATGCTAGCCATGTCTCCCGCTGAAAGAGAGGCTTTCCAGATGCCTGTTGCGCTTGCTGGCCAAAGCACATCTATCTTCAAGCGTATTTGCAAGAAGATTTACGGCGATCGGGGTATTGACGTTGTTAATGACATGTTTACCCATCCTTTCGACGTCGTGCCCGTTTTGCTGGCTCGCATGAAGCAAAAGGATGAGGAATGGCGATTCTCTCAGCGCGAGTGGGAGAAGGTGTGGCATGCTCAGACTGAGAACATGCACCTCAAGAGTCTGGACCACATGGGTATTCTTGTCAAGCAGAATGACAAGAGGCACCTGACCGCAAAGCACCTTGTCGATGTCATCAAGACAAAGCATGAGGAACAACGTCGTGAGCGATCGCTGAAGGGTAAGGCCCCTCGGCATCAATTTAGCTGGGACTTTGCCGACAAGGATACAATCATTGACCTACTCCGCTTGATGATGCTGTACAGCTTGCACAATGGCCAGCACAGCAGTCAGGAAAAGGAGCGTATTCTGGAGTTCTTCGAGTCTTTTATCCCCACCTTCTTCGATATTCCTGAGGAAAGCATCCAGGATAAGCTTCCCAAGATGCAGCCAGATTCTGGTGAAGAGGAAGTGGAGGACCACACACCTGCTGAGCTGACCAACGGTCGCAGCCGACGCGGTCGGAAAGGAGATCTCCTCAGAGGTGTTCTCGATCCTGGTCGTAATGGCAGCAAACCTCGAGGCCATAAGGAGGATAGCGCGTCTGGAAGCAAGGAAACGACTCCTGATGTCACCTCGGCCAACGAGGAGGAGATGCCCGATGCCTCTGAGGATGCTGCTAACACAGATGTTTCTAACGAACGCTGGATGCCAAGCATCCCCAAGCCCGTTGTCGTTGGTCAGAACGATGCTCTTTTGAGCACCGATGGCGAATTGAAGGCTGACGGATTCTTCACTCGGCCATGGTACAACTTTTTCTGCAACCAGACCCTGTTCGTCTTCTTCAGCATCCTCCAAACTCTATACAGACGTCTCCAAGACCTCAAGGAGAGCAAACAAGTCGTGGCCAAGGAGGTAGAGCGTCTCAACAAGGAGAAGCCTGCCCGAGATATTGGCTTCACGGAGAACCACATGAAGTTCTTCGACCCCCACGACGACCCTGATAGTTATTGGCCCAAGACTCTTGAGCTGATTGAGGAGTATATCAGCGGTGAGGTCGACGAGAGTCGTTACCAGGATGTGATGCGACATTACTACCTCAAGACTGGATGGAAGGTGTATACCATCCAGGACCTCCTCAAGACTCTGTGTCGTCTGGCCCTTACCTGCAGCAGCACAGATGCAAAGGAAAAGACTCCTGATCTGATTGCTCAGTACCAGGCAAGCCGTGAGCGGGAGGAGACCAGTTACCAGACTGAGATTAGTGCTCGTAAATTCGCCGAGAAGTGCGTTAAGGATGGAGACATCTTTGTGGTATGCTGGGTAAGTACAAGATTCTATCTTTCCTATTTTTCATTTATCTAACATCATTCCTAGTTCCCTGCCAAGTCTGAGGCCACTGTTCGATGGCTTCAACGAGAGGAGACAACTTTCTACATGGACGAGATGCAGTTGCGTGAGCGCTGGCAATACTACATCTCATCTTTTATTCGCGTCGAGCCCACCGAAGGTGTACCTAGATCGAAGCTTCAAAAGGTGGTGCTCTCTCGCAATCTTCCTTCACCCGACGCCGATACCGACGAAGACGCCATTCCGAAGCCTGTTTCTTACAAAGAGAACCTGACAATTAGCATTTGCCTTAAGAGTTCAAAGATGGTCTGGGCCCCCGGGACTTCGGAATACGTCGTTTACGACCAAGCTCCCAAGTCGGCAGAACAGCGAGAGCGTCGCGAAAAGTTCCTCCGTGCGCTGAGCACACATCGAGAGAACAAGCTTCTTGAGAAGTGGGTGCACAACCCAGCCTGGACAAAAGACCTTAGCCCAGAGGAGGTGCAGGAGCAGAACAAGAACTTTCGCAAGTGGATGGACGATGGCGTCGTTCCGCCCAGCGCTGCTGAAGACGTGGAGATGGACTAGCCCTCTACCTCCCGACAGCAGCAAGAGCCGGAACGGAAGCCCGCCAAGGTCACAAGCCCAGCGAGGCGCGGATCACGTAAGAGGGCCGCAGACAAGCCGGCGTCTGGTCCACCCGAAAAAAGGACAAGATGGAGCCCTCGTCTAGCCAAGGCATCGTCAGGAGATGACGAGTCGCCGAAGTAGGCGGGTATAGTTAAGGGACAAGGGGGGATGGAGTGCTTGTATCTCATCAGCGTTTTGGTTGCTTTTGCTTCTGTCATTCCAGTCAATTTGTGATTTTAGTTTTGAATTTTTAAAAGGCGATAGGGAATTCGCACTCGGAGGGGGTATGCTCGAACATCAGTGCGTCTCCTAAAGCGAAAGTTGATGATGTTACGGAGATTAATAACTCCTTTGGCCTGTACTCTAGAAACTATATAGCCGCAATATGCCATGATTGATATCAATGTTGAGTTGGTATAACAGCGCCATTGTTCACACAATGATGTGATGTGAGTTGACTCTCTCGTTCTTGATTAAATAGGTATTTTGTATATCTACTCTACCAGCTGTGCAGGTGGGTATTCCTTGGAGCAGTAAAAAAATCATCGGGTGTATCAAGATACGTCAAAATAGCGACCGGCCTGACTTTTGCAATCCATCACATCGCGTGCCCGTTCATATATGTCATCCAACTCGTCAATTATTCCACGATCACCCCTTTTATTGTAGGCTCTCAATAACCAGAGCAGAAGCACCACCGCCACCGTTGCAGATACCAACGGCACCAATCTTGGCCTTCTTCTCCTTGAGGACGGAGGCGAGAGTGGTGACGATACGAGCACCAGAGCAACCAAGAGGGTGGCCGATGGCAACAGAGCCACCATAGACGTTGACCTTCTCAGGGTTGAGACCAAGGATCTTAAGGTTGGCAAGGGCAACAACAGAGAAGGCCTCGTTGATCTCGTAGTACTCAACCTGCTCAGCGGTCAAACCAGCGTGCTTGATGGCCTTGGGAATGGCCAGAGCAGGAGCAACGGTGAAACGCTCAGGCTCACGCTCAGCATCACCCCAGCCCAAAATCTTGGCAATAGGCTTGAGACCAAGCTCCTTGAGCTTAGCCTCGGAGACAAGAACAACAGCGGCAGCACCGTCGTTGATAGGGGCAGCGTTGGGAGCAGTGACAGTACCGTCAGACTTGAAAGCAGGGCGCATAGCCTTGAGCTTGTCAACGTTCAGGTTCTTGACCTCGTCATCGCGCTCAATCTTGACAGGAGGCTTGCCACGGCCACCGCTAACCTCGACAGGGACAATCTCGGTGAAGAGACCGGCCTCGGTGGCAGCTTGAGCCTTCTTGTAAGAGTTGATGGCGTACTCGTCCTGAGCCTCACGAGTGAACTCATACTCCTGAGCGCAGAGCTCAGCGGAGAGACCCATGTGGTCCTTCTTGTAAGAGTCGGTCAGGCCGTCCTTGAGGACACCGTCGACGAGGGTCTGGTCGCCGTACTTGGCACCGTTTCGGAGGTTGGGAAGGTAGTGAGGAGTGTTGGACATGGACTCGGTTCCACCAGCAACGACAATGTCGGAGGTGCCGAGCATGATGTTTTGGGCACCGAGGATGATGGCCTTGAGAGAGGAAGCGCAGACCTTGTTCACGGTCGTGGCGATGACGGTCTGAGGTAGGCCAGCGCCGATAGCGCATTGGCGGGCAGGGCCCTGACCGAGGCTGAAGACAATTCAGTACAAGTTTAATGATATCTCGAGCGTCGAGATCATGATGGCGGGGTAGAGTGGGAAAACACGTACCCAGCGGAGAGGACATTGCCAAAGAAGACCTCGTCGACATCATCAGGCTTGATACCAGCACGCTCAACGGCACCTACGCAGACAAAAACGTTAGTGCATCGATTACTTTACTTGTTGCTTGTGGTGTAGTTTGTCCATACCCTTGATGGCGGTAGAGCCCAGTTGAACGGCGGTCAAGCTCGACAAAGAGCTGTATTCATGTTAGCAAGACAATGAGCCACAATACTCCCGCTGCTAAGACATACCCGAGGAAAGAGCCAATGGGCGTGCGAGCCGTAGAGACGATGTAGACGGGGGGAAGGTTGGCCATTTTGACGGAAGTTGAGGATGAAGTTTACAGAATTTCTTGAAAGATCGTCAGGCGAGAAAGAGAGATGGGTCTAGTTTATAGATTGATAAAGACGCCGAGAAGTGGGTGGACCGGAAACCGGCGGCAAATTTGTTGAGCAAGCTGCCTGCAAGCGAGCTTTCCTTCCTTCTACCTAACTTAGAATAATAGGCTAAGGTGTTGCTAACCTTGGGAAGGCAGGGCAGGTAACAATTGTGCCCCTCCTACCCGTACATTTGCCCTCGAATTCGGAAACTGCAGGCCGGGAAATGGAGGATGGAGGGGCACGGCTGTTGCGAATACGCCGCTGTCGGCAGGTACCCCTGTCATAGTTCCCGGCCCCACCTGTACCTGCCTCCGGCCTCTGGGCCAATGACGGCACGTGACATCGAAAAAGTTGGCGACGCAGAGCTGCGCGCGCAAGGCTGAGAGACGTGAAGGAAGCTTTGGAAGACAAGATTGACGATAGAGAAGCTACATTCTCACGTCGCCAGTCGTTTGCGCATTCTATAACATATCTGCGCATCTAATTCACAAACGGCAAAGATGGATGACCTTTACGACGAGTACGTATCCCTATTCTTCGTCGCGTTTCGAGCCTAAGACGTGACGGCGCGCTGACTTATCGCGACAGGTTCGGTAACTTCATTGGAGAGGAGGCTGAGTCTGAGGAGGGTTCCGAGACTGGTGTCGAGGCGGGCGACTATGTCTACGATGATGAGCCAGATGAGGGCCCTGGTGCGACCGGCCAGGAGCTTATGGAGATCGATGGTATGGACCTCTTGAGATAGCTTCCCCGATGGACATGTGCTAACTCATGCGATTTATAGATGGTCCATCAAACGCGATTATCCTTCATGAAGACAAACAGTACTACCCGACCGCCGAGCAGGTATACGGTGCCGATGTCGAAACCCGCGTCGAAGAAGAGGACGCCCAGCCTCTAACCCAGCCCATCATCGCGCCCATTGAGCAAAAGAAGTTCAACATCGAGGAAGCCGACCTTCCACCAGTCTTCTTCGATCGCGAGTTTATGACAGATCTGATGAACTTCCCCGAGCAGACACGAAACGTAGCGCTAGCAGGACACTTGCACCATGGAAAGACGGCCTTTATGGACATGTTGGTCCTCGAAACACACGACATCAACGATCGATTGGAGCGGAGGGTTGGCAAAAACCGCGACGAGCAATTGAGATATACCGATGTACACATTTTGGAGAGGGAAAGAGGACTGTCTATCAAGGCTGCGCCGATGAGTCTGGTACTGCCCAGCACCAAGGGCAAGTCCCATCTTGTCAATCTGATCGACACCCCTGGCCATGTCAACTTCGTCGACGAAGTTGCTGCCTCTTTCAGACTGGTTGATGGTGTTTGTTTGGTGGTGGATGTTGTTGAGGGAGTTCAAATCAATACCGAGCAGATCATCAAGCACGCTGTTCTCGAAGACATCCCCCTGACGCTCATCATCAACAAGATGGACCGCCTTATTCTCGAACTGAAGCTACCTCCCAAGGACGCATACTTCAAGCTCAAGCACGTTGTTGAAGAGGTCAACACTATTATCACAAACACAGCTCCTACTAAGGCTGCCTCGAAGCGGATAAGTCCTGAGAAGGGCAATGTCCTATTCGCCTGCACAGATATGGGCTGGTGCTTCACACTACCAAGCTTTGCTAAGATGTACACCGACACATTTGGGGATATCAACACAGACGAGTTTGCGAAGCGGTTATGGGGCGACGTCTATTACAATCCTAAGAAGCGAACCTTCTCGCGAAAGCCCCTGGATGAGGGTTCAGCACGTTCGTTTGTTCACTTTGTTCTCGAACCTATCTACAAACTCTTCACACACTCCATCAGCGACAGCCCCGAACAATTACGGCCGGTTCTAGCCTCGTTGGGTATCGAGCTCAAGCCTTCTCAATACAAGGCTGATGCAAAGGTGCTTCTGAAGCTGGTATGCGAGCAGTTCTTTGGCCCGTCAACAGGTTTCGTGGATATGATTGTTAAGCACATTCCCTCTCCAATTGAGACCGCCGAGCGTTTACTAGAGAGATATTATACTGGCCCCTTGGACACAAAGATTGCTGAGTCCATGAAGACTTGTGATCAGGACGGTCCATTAGTCGTTCATATCACCAAGCTCTTCAACACAGCAGACGCCAAGAGCTTCCACTCTTTCGGCCGAGTGTTGAGTGGCACAGTCCGACCAGGCATGCAGGTCCGCGTTCTGGGTGAAGGCTACTCCCTAGACGACGAAGAGGATATGGCCATGGCCAACATTGCAGAAGTGTTCATCGGCGAGACAAGATACAACATTCCCACAGACGGCGTGCCAGCTGGCAACCTAGTGTTGCTAAGCGGCGTTGACAACTCCATCGTCAAGTCAGCTACCATCCTCCCGCCCAAACTGGAAGACGATGAAGATGCCTACATCTTCCGACCCGTCACACATTTCACAGAGTCAGTCCTCAAGGTCGCTGCAGAGCCTATCAACCCTTCAGAGCTTCCCAAGATGCTTGACGGTTTGAGAAGGATTCAAAAATCTTACCCACTCATCAACACCAAGGTCGAAGAGTCAGGCGAGCATGTTGTCCTCGGAACTGGAGAGCTATACATGGATTGTGTACTACACGACCTCCGCCGTCTATACGCCGATATGGACATCAAGGTCTCTGATCCTGTCACACGGTTCTGCGAGACCGTTGTTGAGACATCAGCGACAAAGTGTTACGCTATTACACCGAACAAGAAGAACAAGATTACTATGGTTGCCGAGCAGCTTGAGAAGGGCATCTCAAATGACATTGAGAGCGGTGCTGTGCGCATCCGTGATCCTATTCGCAAGACTGCCAAGTTCTTTGAGGAGAACCACGGCTGGGATAAGTTGGCTGCCCGCAGTATCTGGGCGTTTGGACCTGAAGAGACAGGCCCAAACATCCTCCAGGATGATACCCTTCCCACTGAAGTAAGTTTTGACCTTGCCATGCCGCTTGTATCATTCGCAGCGGTACTGTCACTATGAACCTGACTAACAGTAACTTCAGGTGGATAAGAAAACTCTGAACGCTGTCAAGGAGTCTATCAGACAGGGTTTCAGCTGGGCAACCCGCGAGGGTCCCTTGTGTGAAGAACGTAAGCATTCTATCTCCTATCTCACTCCTTGGCATCCTTCCCTCACACAATATCTTGTGTCCTCAACGAAACGTTGTATCGACAGAATGCGGCACTTCCTTCAAGCGAAGAGTGGGCATGGCATCTGTTTCATTACCACCTAGTTGCAACTAGCTGTGGATCTCAACTGCTCCAGGGATAGTTCCCTGTGGAGATATCCACGAACCCTCTGTCTACCCCTGGCTTTCGCCATCTCTTGCTGGCTGTTGCGCGGCTGGCAAGGGACTTGGCTGCTCTGTTTGGATACTCGCAGGGTGTCTATGGTGCCACTCGCCTCGACTGGGTTGGGGGTTCCCTGTGGATGACACCGCGGCCAGAGCCGCTTGACCGCTGCTCCAGTACGGAACTGCGCGGAAAACAAGACCCGGCGATCCCTTCCCCCATGACGGCAGATACCTCATCCTCTGGCCCTTGTTATTGCTAGAGGCGACCCAGAGATCCCCCGAGATATATTAAAAACCGCTTGTAGTGATCGACGAAGAACGAATACTGACGTGAGGCCACAGCAATTCGAAACACCAAGTTCAAGGTTACAGACGTGCTTCTGGCCAACGAGGCCATCTTCCGCGGAGGCGGCCAAATCATCCCCACCTCTCGGCGAGCGTGTTATTCCTCGTTCCTCATGGCCTCGCCCCGCCTTATGGAGCCTGTTTATTCAGTTTCTGTGACAGGCCCTGAGGATTCGTATATGGAGGTTTACAACGTCCTTTCGAGGCGCCGTGGTCACGTGCTGTCCGACGGTCCCGTCGCTGGTACGCCGTTGTATCGCGTTAACGGCTTGCTACCCGTTATTGACAGCTTCGGCTTCGAGACTGACCTACGCATCAAGACGCAAGGCAGCTCGATGGTGAGTCTCGTCTTCGATAGTTGGAGCATCGTGCCCGGCGATCCTCTCGATCGTGAACAGATCATTCGCCCGCTTCAGCCTGCTTCTGCCCAAGCCACCGCCCGCGACTTTGTTCTCAAGACACGCCGGCGCAAGGGTCTCAGCGAGGACGTCAGCGTCAAGACGTTCCTTGAACCTGAATTCTACCAAAACTTAATGGAGAGTGGGATGCTGGGAGAGATCTGAGCCGCCAGCGGTTTGTGAGCACATCGAACGGGTAATTCCGGGAGGCAAGGGCTCTGCAGGGGCTGCGCGAACGACTCCATCAAGGATCCTGGAGTAGTTTAACGCAACTGTTTGAACCCTCTTGCAAGCTTAATGGGAGATAGCTACTTGTAAAATGAATGGTGCAGCAAGGATAAGTCAAGTTGGAAAGGATAGTGGCGTCTGCAGCAACGTTAGAGGAGGTTAAGCAGAACGACTGGAGGTTTCAAATAGACCAGCATGTAAACAGGGAATAGTAATCCAAAATCAAGGTCAGGTGTTGAGGTTCTTTGAGTTTTTAGTCTCTTTCCCATTCTGTCATAATGAGCAAGCACCTTTTGGTCTGATTGACGCTTCTGATGGTGTCGCGGCTAATGTGAGCTCCCCTGTTGACAACGCTTGGAACCCTGCTTAATGCCAGGACCTTTTTGAATGTGCCGACAATAGTGCGCATCGTAGATTAACGTGTGGCTGGGGAAGAGCTCGAGGGTGTGTCCGGCGAGTATATCGCAGTTCATGGGTATGTCAGACTGCTCAGCAGATGCCTTCAGCCAAGCACAATGGTGCATGGCAATCGGACTAGTGTGGTGGTGAATCACTCGACCACACACTTAAAATGACTTGCCTGGAATCAATTTAAGAGGAAGGTACATGCTACCTTGGTAGACTGGTAGGGCATCAAAATGTTGGAGAAGTCGATCCAGCGCGTCTCATGGAAGCTTCCACGGGACGATGGAGCGATGATCTTGACGGGTCCTTTCCAGGAACCCTGCCGTTTCCAGGGGCTGCGATATCATCCTCGTGGCATGCAAGTGAATGACGAAGCAGTTGATAAGCATCTGGACAGGCTAGACTGTGTAGCTTGCAGGGGTAGGTGACAGGACATTAAGTTTTGCAAGGGTGTCGGGTACGATGGCCATGAGCCCATCTGCCAGGCACTTCTCGGTGAAGGATAGAGGTAGGGCCATTACCTGAAGGTGTAACATTAGTCTGAGTGCTGACGAGAGCCGACGAACTCGAAGGATTCAGTCGCTCTCACCAAGAAATCCCCCGTTGGATGTGGAGATAATCAATCACCGAGACATTTAGTGGCTTATCCGTTTCACGAGAAAGCAGGAACTGCGAGAGCGCGTCAAACAGGCTGTTGGAATATGCAAGATGTAACGGACAAATACATCCGATCATGTCTGCTTTTCTTGATCGTCAATGAGATGCATGTCTCTGAGCCTTCTGCAACCTCAATCGCGGGCCAATCCCGCGCCTCCTACTGACCAGGGGGGACGCGTCGCGGGAGTTGCAAGATCGGGGGATCGTCACGCAGACGCAAGGCAAGGTTGGTCTCCCCCAAACATAACACATGAGAGTGTCGAGCGGCATGCATCTTTGATACCCGGCGTCCACAGCACCACATGCCCATTGGGGGAGCGGGGTTAGACCCCTGGACAATGGGTAAAATGTAGCCTTGAGAACTCCTGGAGCTAGGGGCGTGGCTTTTGGTCAGGATGGTGGTTTGCCAATGTAACACGCAACCCATGAATTTTGCCCAAATTAGTATGATATGACAATGTGTGGCGGCGAGTCTAAATCCCCAGCTCTGTCGACCTGCCAAACGGGAGCTACTTGTCTTGGCAGGACATGCCACGGTAGTCGACTTAAAGAATGGGCGGAAGAGCACAAACAGACGGCTTTTTCATAGTATTCTATAGCCCTTGCCTCTTGGCTTGGCTCCGAAAAGGGCCGACGAGTCAGGCATGACGTCTTGAGACGGCACATTCCGTTCTATCAACAGAGACAAGACCAGACAAGGTGAATGATGGGGCCCAGACTCAGGCCAGGACGTTTGGATTTGCGGCGACCCCAAGTGGGGGACGTTGGCACGCGTAACATAAGGCGCAACTTAGTATGATACGACGAGGGTTCCCAAAACGGAAACCTAATCGTGGATTCTGGTCGACGTCGTCTTTATGCATGACATGTTGAATGGAAGAATAACGACGGCTGGTGGGTTGTGCAAACCTCAAAGACTATGTTGAAGGATGAAAGAGCAGATGAGTCCTGTGACTATGCATTCCTGGTAATTGATATGCTTTTTGTCGCACAATCCAGCACGTGTTCGTGTTGTGTCGCGCAACTAAGTGAGACTAGGCGCTAAATAAGCATGACAATAATGGCATTTGTAGTGAATCTCGAAATGTCATCGCTTGATGGTCCATTACCATGTCATGGAACTACATTCGGTGGAGGAATGCTTTGCACCGATAGTGCACTTGTGTTGAAGGAAGGTTGTCTTGAACGTGACTTGTTCATAGTAGCTGAACCTTATTTAGATGAGGACATCCTCGTCGGAACCCCTGGCTGATCTTCTCGTCCCTGTCCTCCAATCATAACTCATGATTTTCCCCAGCAGTCATTTCATTACCAGTTCAACGGTTCAGTCAATTCAGACTACCCCATCTTCAATGCCGAGACTCGAAACAAGGTAGCGTGGTATTCGCGCTCCTGGCAGCCGGCTTCGGAATGATAATGAGTTTCCGCATCCTTCGTCTTAATCGAACGCCTGATAACCCACCCGAGTAACGGTGACATAAATCGATAGTGTGCAACGGAAGATCAGCGAGCTGTATCCCTGGGATTTTCGCGCCCATTAAATTAATGACATGTTGACGACGGCAGCTCATGACTAAGCGCAAGTTTCCAACATCTTGTCCAAAACTCCCTTCAAAGTATCGTTCTCCAAAGCCGCAGCAACTCGCTCCTTGTCACCTAATTGTTTGTTGACTTGGTCATCTTGGTTGTGGCTGTTCTCTTTGCAAGTCACATCCACACGGTAATTGGGCGGAAGTGCTTGCTCGAGTCGTACTCGAACCCCAAGTCCAATAACAGTGGCTAGCGAGCAGTGAGTGATAGTAGGTGTGATCTCCACAACCACCTGGACGATGGTGTTAGGGTCAGGAACCCCCAAAGCTGGAGAAGGGTTAATGTGAATGTCTGAGAGATTGATGACCGATAATTGACCAAGTGAAACCGGGTGCTCTGGATCCGAGATCGTCGAGATCAAATCTGCCTTATATTAGTGCCATATGTCTTGACAAGCAACAGGCTAGATGAAAGCCTAAGTCACTTAAGCCGCATGATAGTGCCCCGCGAGCCCAAAGCCCGTGGGTATGCGCGAAGACATCGTGGTGGCGAACTTGCCAGAACAATGACTCAGGAGGAAGTTGAGAAGACACATACCGTAAATTTCTTGCTCATCGATAGCTTCGGATGAGAACTCATCTTGCCAGTCACTGATTCGAGGCCATGCTGCTGGGCTCTGGCCGCAAAATGGCCCTGATAGATAGGATGGCTTTGCGAAGATGATGTCGTCGTACTTTGACTCGGGACCCCGGCGCGGCTCAGCCTTCTTCTGACGAGTAGGAAGCTGTGATGCACTCAGGATAGTCGGGTTCGCATTATCCAAGGCCGCCATTGCGATAGTTGGGTCAAAAGTGAAATATGCAGGGATGGTGGATGGCCCAGGCTTCAAGGCTATTGAAGTGAGGTGACGCGGCAAGGAAGAGCACTAGGATACCAAGAGATGGGGCAGAATGTGCAGGAGATGAGATGGTGGAGATATTGACGAGCCAAATAATGCTATGCAGATTCACGGCCTGATAATTTCGTCGTTGATGTGCCGGGTGTTGTATGGGGAAGGGGATTGGAGAGTTGAAGTTCAAAGAGGGGGAGGGGTATTACGCCTGGTGACGCCACATCTGGATTGATAAGCCTCAAATCTGAGGCGCAGCACGGTCCATCTTCAACTTGAAGAACCAATTATTTCATTAATCGGACTAAGAGTCTACCTTTGGGCTGCAATAACTGAGCTTTGGTCAATATTAAGGGGTAAAGATCATCTTGTCCGCCAGCAGTTCTTTGCCATGCATTGGAACTTGGACTTTCTTGATTCGCATAAGTATCGAGTTGCCCAGCCCAAACAGGGGCTGAAGCTTATTACTACAGGGTTGTTAGACATTGGCAACGAGAACAGTCCGCCAGTTTTTACATGTAGGTAGGTATGTACCTAGTTTGGGTACTAGTTTGATCTGTATTTGTTTACATACGAGTCAATCGTTGAGAAGAAGGCTGGCGGTGAGATAGTAATTTCGTTGGAACTAATAAAGAACTACCTCCACTAGATTTAAAGACCTGGCAAAGGCTTTTTGACAGATCCCGTATTAGGGGTGAGGCGGCGGGGCTATTACAATTTCGATCATCCCTTGTCATTGAGACAGGGAGTGCCGGCCGAGTGAGCTTCTAGAAACTCCAGGGAAGCAATCCGGGAGCGCCATCCTTGCAAGGCACGCGCTTGCAAGCCGCTTGGAAGCGCCATATCTATTGCGATTGGGCGACGGACCATCGCGTGGCTCTGATCCAAGGAGGATCGTGGCGCACGATCTTATTCAGGTTTCGGAGGTGGTTTCTAGAATAGGGTAGGTTCATCGACAATTGTATTGAGATTCAACCAACTGTTTATCAGCCCGGAGGATTCTCTGCATGCTCCCACGTTTCCAACTACCGACGATATGTACCTACATACATACACGCTGATCATGACCTTTACCATCTCTACTAAATGCTCCACGGCCCGATTCGAGTGGGCTTCGAGGCTTGAAATAACAGTGTTAAGGCCAACTGTGAACGCCCGCACAGCCAAGATATTTTTACACATATATTAGTCAGAGGTTCATAACTGAAGATCGTCGCCCACCATAGTTGGCTCAACCACAGTGCAACGATAATGGGGCAAGATTTACCCTGGGGTCAGCAAGGGTTCGCAAAGAGTGAGGTTTGGGCCCAAGGCTCATATCTGAGCCCTCTCACAAGAAGCTGCAACATGTATCACCCACCAATAAGGAGCTAGAGTGACCAGATTGGTTGACGCAGTGGTTTTAATTGCCCACATAAGGGACGAGGTTTGAAGCGGAGCTCACCGACAAGAGACTCCAGCGAAGAGAAATGTTTTCAATTGTCGCTCCGAGAGTTATATCGTCTCTAGAAGAAAAAGAAAAACTATCATTCGAGAACGACACGATACACAATAGTATGAAGATATTCTAGTCATGAATATAGTCATCGGCGAACAATTGTCGGACCGGCCATCTCCTTCACTGCGAACCGCAACGATTGGAATCAGGGACGGGGATCCCCGTCGGGGAACTTAACATGAGCCTCGGCACAACCCCACACAGCCTGGTGGCTCTTAACGTCTGCTAAATAACGCCGCATGTGATATCAAGCAACTTCTTGTTATTAGCTGCACCTTTAATGCAGCGCAGACGAATCAATCTCGTGTCCCTCCTGCAGGAGTACCAAAAGCGAAATGGGCCAAGGACTTAACAACATGGATGGATATGCGCCGGACTGTTGACCGTCACCGGGTAGTCTTGTTTCTCTATTAACCGACCTTTAGAACATGACGCTAGGGGAGAACAAGGTCGGCCTCAAATGGGATGGATCATCATTCTGGGTACGGGTTGAATGTAGGGGTCTGGCACTCATTATCGTCAAGAATGGGGATGCACGCTTGCCAGAAATAGTTACTATTTGTCGATGTGTATGTCCCACACTTGTTAGTGGAAAGAATCAAGAGTGGTATGTTTGGATCAAGAAATTCGGCAATTGTCGTGCAAGTGGTTGTCACTCCAGATTCTGCATCGCCATCTGAGGAATGCTCTATAGACCCCTGCACCCTTCTAAGACACTGTCAAGAGTTTGTCCAAGGACCACAACGTTTTGGCCCCCGAATCGAACGCGTGGGTTAAGGTACGGCTCGCGCGTGGCAGAGCTGCAGCGGACACCAACGTCCTGCACGGGCGATCTTCATGCGACCACTTGAAATCAAGAGCAACGGCAAGCGAAGTTTTCATCGTATCAAGTGGTCGTCACGGTGGCGATACAATATACGAGGCGTTCGACGATGGTAGGAACTAGACAGAAGACTTGACAGGGTTGTCCAACAGTCTGCGATGAACCCACCCTTAGATCCCATGGCCCTAGCAAAAGAGCCATGAGCCGCATACATAGAGAACTCATCAAGGGAGACCCTATGCCGTTGGCATCTCCTGAACTGGATTCCTGCAGAACTGGATGATAACTGTTTAGCACCCATCTTCGTGGGTCTCTGAACTTCACATTTTGGCTGGTATGGCGCTAGTTGGCCGCGGTGTCGGGAACTGGAGTAGGGCCCTATCAACTAAGATGCAGTGGTGGGACATCTTGACATTCAACAGGGAGAGCACCCAACCTGGAAGGCAGATGATGTACGTACTGTAGACAGACTAGGGGGGAGCCCTGAGACCCCTTGCGTGCCTTGTTGGCATGCTCCCATGTTAATGAGGGGAGGGAGGGGTCTATCCAGCTTGAGTCGGTGACGTCCAAATGTTAGTAATACAGAGGTATGTACACTGACTCGAGACCTTCGACGTCGGTAGTTTTTTTTTTTTTGTGGTCACTCGAAACGAGAAATTGAGAATCGCATCCATGAGTGCCTGACTTCCTTGAATATAGTAGTCGGGAAATTTATGTAATGGGGAAGTTTCATGAAGGGAGTTAAATGGATAAACGATCCTCTCGCTTTGTACCACATTCAAAAGAGCCGAGGCACAACCAGGTTAGTTGCCTGCCTTATTGACCAGGATAGAGCTTCAACAACGGCCACTGAGCGTATAATAGGCCAATCTGGTAATTGCCATGGCTGACTTACAAGGGAGGTACAACGTCGGTTTCATTATGACGATCATGCTTGGTGCTGTGGATGTTTAAGGTGTTGATTGTTAGTGGAGCGCTTTTCCAACCCAGCCGCCGATTAACTGGAACGGAGAGATTCATGTCCCGAGACAGCAGACATCTACTTTGTAAGAGTGCCGGACAATCAGACTGGCAATTTCATTAAGATGAAGTTATAACACGCATACGTGTTATTTGAGACATGGTGGTGGGGTTTGTTCTTTAGTGGTTGCGCAACAAAACGTCTCTTAATTAGTAGCATAAGGCTAGATATCTGATTGTTCTCCTCTTCAACCGGTTAGTAGAGTCATGACTGAGGAATGGCAATGGCTATGACGACTGGAAATGGCAACTTATGTGCATCTATTTTGGTTGATCCATTACCCATCGGCAACATTACATACACTTTTAAATACCGTCTAGCAGAGCCGAGGGGCGACACCTGACACAGCTAGGCCTAGTCAGGGCGCAAAGACGACCCGGAAATCTTGACAACCTCTGGAGCTAGCCTTGACCTGGCTCCATCTCGCGTCAATTTGTAGTGGCCCCGCCGCCCGCAACATCCAGCACGCGGCACCATAAGGCTGCGGAAGAGAAAGCGGAAAATCCAGAGTTACAGAGCTAGAGAACCTTACCATAGAACCCTTAGGGAAGGACTGGACAGTGTCGATATCGAAGTCCGAGTTTGGCCCATGCCCGGGAATCTACGTCTACAGTAAAAGTTACTTACCGCAAAAGCCTCTTCAGCCCTAAGTGTCAGGATATTTCTCTAATAGGTGAGGTGCATCCTGCAACCAGCCCTGCAGCATGGCATGTGCGTGACGGAAGGTGCCTGATCCCGCGTATCGCGAACGGTAACTGGAAAGAACGGAAGGAGAGAAGCGAGAGTATTATTTAGCCACGGCTTTGTAAAGCAGAAAGCCAGAAGGGGAAGGAAACTAAGGAATTCAGCGTTAGGTGAGGTCTCACAAGAGCCGGCGATCTACCTCCACCACCACCACCACCACAGTCCATGGTTCCCGTCCCGTTCATAGGTGGTTTTATCATCATCATTGACATTTAAGAAATAACACACCGGTAGCCCAGCCTAGCCCAGTGCGAGAGATCTCAATGCACCGTCGCGTTCAAAGGACCTGGCACTCTCACTCCATGAAATGCCTGTCACGCATCCGCATCCACATCCACATCCATCAGACGGGATGACCCCCCCTCCCCCTCCTGCAACCTCCCAAGCGTTCAAGTCCAACCTCTGATGGGCCCTGGGCCGAGTACGATCAGTCTGTAACAATTAGACCTGGCAGATTGGAGACAGGATCAAGTTCTGACCTCCCACCGGTACAGGCACGCAGCCCCCTTGTTGGGTCAAGTCTCGGCATCCGTTTCATCCAGAGCTCCCCCAAGTCTCTGTCTCAATTGGATACATACGCGACTCTTCCGTCGGGAAATACTTTTGTTTTTTGCTTTGTGCGTTGATTGTGCGAGCTACAAATTCCTGTCATCATTGCTCGAAATATACTAATTCTCGCCGTCGCCGTGTGCGCCCGTCAAGAGCTCCATTTGTCATTTCCTTCAATTCTCGAATGTCATCGACTGCTCTCAGCTGTCTGCTTACACGCTTGAACCGCCATTGAATTCATCCAAAGTCCGCTAATCCCGCAAAAGGTGACCCCCGGCTCTTGTTCTCTAGCTACAATTAAAGCACCACGCCGCGTCCTCCACAATCCATCCGTTCGTCCCATTCGCTACAAGAGTACGTACTGAGCATCTGGCATCAGCCCCTCGCTAGACCAGAGAATCCACTGCCCACATTTCACGTCGTCGTGTCTTGCCTGTAACACGCCGCTCACTCGGGCCGGTGCCCACAATCAGTCCTGGAAGCTTTGGCTTTGGCTTTGGCTTTGACTGTCCTGTGCTGGCTTTGAACACATTCGCCCCAGCACCATCCACGCTGGTTCTGGGCCTTCATCCCACACCTACGCCGCCGCTTTCCCTTACCTGCAGCACCCTCCCCTGTTACGCCCCTGTTAAGCCCTGCCTATCGCCCTGTTGTGATCCCAAATAACGCCAGCCCGAAACTCTCCACCATACCATCTGCTTGTCTAGTGAGCAAGACTGACGGTCAGGCAAGCGTTAGACGTTCCATCCAGATCAGGGCACTCGATCAGTTTCAAAAGGCCAAGCCTTAGGGTCACGTCCCCAGCAGCGACATCCATAATATCACCCCCATGAGCTTGCTGCCGCCCTGCCCTGCGTACCTAGACAAAGTCAAAAATCGAAGCCACACGTAGTGGCCCCAAACACCCGACCCTGCGGTTCAGTTTAAACTCCTCCTACTCTAAGCTTCGAACTCATAGTACCCCGACACGCCCCCAGCCAGCCGACAATACATCTACTAGCTGGTCTAGCTTTCGTACATATCTCTATCGTTACGGATTTTGCCTCCTTACGCCTGCACGATATATTTCTCTACACACGTCGCACTTCCACCGTCGCTCCGACTCCGTTCTTTTTTACCGCCTTCCCCATCATTGCTTTTGTCGCCCACCGTCGCGACTTGTCCCCACGAGCCTCCCTCCCTCCACCCCGCGATCCTACTCCCATTGCGCGAACCACAATCCAAACTACCTACTTACTTACCACCTGCTCGATCTGTTACGACGACTTCTCTGTTCCGCTCACCTAAGTTTGCGCAACGATTTCATGTTGACCGCCGAAATCGTCAATACTCGACGTTCTTAGAGGTGCTCACCTCAGAACCGCACCATTTATCATGTCCGACGACCCCTCTGTTCGCCGTATCCTACCACAACAATCCCAAATGAATTCGTTTTCGTTTGCGCCGCAGCAATATACGCAGCGCGAGACTCAGAAGAGTGCGTGCTCCCAATGCGACTCTGTACAGCATACCTGGAATTGTGACTGACAAATCATGTAGACTATGTCTTCGTTGACGAGCATAACCGCCATAAGCGGTTGAAAGGTAAACCTTACTCTGCATTTCCAGGCATCGCCTTGGTAGTTGAATGCTAAAACGATCACTATAGTTATGAGAGCTTGCGAAGGTTGCCGAAGACGGAAGATTAAATGTGACGCCGCGACGACAAATACCTGGCCATGCTCGGCCTGCATAAGGCTCAAGCTCCATTGCGTGCGGCCGAATGGTTTTGATGGAGCGAACGACTCGACGACTTATGACACTTCGCCTATGAATTCCTCAGATCAGTATCAACAGATGCCTATGCAGCATCAAGTTCTAAATCCGGGGCCTAAGATGTCGCCTGCTGCTATGTATGGGGCTCAATCAGGTTACCCCGACCCAAATGCCGGATCATATCAACACGTTGCGTATGATACTTCTCAGCAATCGGGAAGCATTCCTTATGGAGCCGTGCCGCCTCCTGGCTCGATAATGGAACAGCAGTATGCAAGCCAAAATGTGTTTCCCACTCCTCCGATGCAAGCGCCGCCACCGCCCCCAACAGCTCAGCAGCAACCTTCTCCAGAAGCGTACTCCCCTGGAGAATATCAGCATCAGGATCTCGCGGATCTCTTGGGGACATTAAAAGTCAATGAGACTGGCACAGGTGAGCTTTACCTGATTTGTTGTGCTTGAAAGGTCGACCATATACTAATTCCTTCATATAGCCCCATATCTTAGGAATAAAGCGTCATTCAGGCGAGAGGAAGTGCCTGCTGTTGAAGACTCTGACGATTATACGCCTCTACCTCCGATGATGCCCGCGCCTGGTCATAAAATCCGCATTCCACCTGAATTGATGCCGGATGAAGAGACAGCACTCAACTATTTCGATCTCTACTTCACACACGTTCATCCTTACGTGCCTGTGTTATGCAAAACCGTATTCTATCAACAATGGAATACAGATCGAGATTCAATCTCTCCATTGATTTTGGAAGCCATCTTTGCCATGGGCGGACGATTGGCCGAAGACCCGACTGAGGGTCAACAATGGCTTGCACTTGCTTCCAGTAAGTATTGTCTTTGATTGTGTTATGACATGTGGTTGTCAAGAGACTTACGCGTTTTAGGACATGCTGATTCATTCATGGACGTTCCAAGGCTGAGCACACTTCAAGCACTGCTCATGATTCTCAAGGCCCGTGAAGCTGCGCCCAAGCGAGGATATTATTACCGCTCTTGGATGACTATCGTGCAGTGTGTCCAGATGGGTAAGGACCTAGGATTGGACGAACACTATGAAGACCATCTAGCTGGTCATCCCTGCGACAACACTCCTGCTGAATGCGCCCTCCGAAAGCGCATATGGCAACTGGTGTTTGTATGTGAGGTAATGGTTGGAGCTCCACAAGGTGAGTGAACATGAGTTGAATATGGTTGCTATTGTGGCTAATATTTTCAAGGCCGACATGACCATGCCGTCAAAATCGACACGGTGGACTTCTCTGCTACAAGACCCATTCCTGGCTGCGAAGAATCCGAGTATCATGCCTCTCGTAACTTCAGTTACTTTGCTCAAGTGGTGCGGACTATTGCTACTATGAGTAAGGTCTATCAAAGACTTCGAAGACGGAAGGACTGGGGAGTTGATCCCGAGTTTCAGCAACTGGGACAGAGCTTCAACACCTGGCTGACGGAACTGCCTCCAGACCTGGCTGTATCTTTTCCACCGGATGGATCGCCCCCTTGGATCCCCTCGCACTTTATTGGCAACATGCATGGATACTATTATCTGGCCATGATTCTTTTCCATCGGCCGATCCTGTCGTTCCTGGACCCTAACTCCCCGGATGGACAATGGAAACGCCATATGATGATCTGTTATAGTTCTGCTAAGGCTTTGTGCCGCTTACAGGAGGCGACCCTCAACACCTTTGGGCTTATGGGACTTCAGTGTATGCAGAGAGGCTTCAGCTTCTCCCTCTATGCCGGCCTCTCTTGTATTGTTATTCACTTGGTGAGTTTTCTGAAGATGGATGCCAAAAATATCTGTTAACCCGGCTTTTTTAGGTCGCAATTGTTTCCCCAGACCCCGAGTTCAACACCGATGCTCGCGAATACTTTCAGAGGCATATGAGAGTCCTGGAGAAAGTAATGGAAGCTTGGTCAATGCCCGAATTAGAGAAACAAATCAACGCTCTCCGAGAGGCGTTTTCAGCAGATATCCGAAAACCATTCGTGCTGAAGCCTAGCTTTCCCTATGGAAGCCCTCACCCTTCCAGCCATTCCAGTCCACCTCGAGGTTCCGAGCCCTACCGACCAGTCATCCACCGGACAGGATCCATAGATCAGCACTTGGACACACATGGTGCTCAACAAGTCAGTTATGCCAGCCATCCCATTACACCTCCTATCTCCGCGGGCCCTTTGGACAGCAAGAGTGACTCCCCAGCTGTACAGTCGCTTGTCATGATGTCGCAAGGGACACAGGCTCCCGGCATGCCTCACAGCATGTCAATGACGGACCAGCCTGGATGGAACCCATCGCGACTTTTTGAGTAAGTTATCAGCATTCTCCTAGACTATGTCTTTGCCTTGAAGTTTACTAACCAAGTCACGTAGACAATGGAACACGACATTTGGTACGCCTGCTTCTCATACACAACCCAACTCCACCCCACCTCACACCAGCCCTCTTAACGCGTCGTCCTCAGGTGCTACGGAAGTCCCCACTATCCAGGATATCCAGGCAGTCCAAGCTTCAATGCCCACTGGATCACATCAAATATCTCCATCGCAGTACTCGACTGCCCCAGTGCCAAACTTTGTTACCCCAGCCATGTGGCAGGAGTCAGTTGCAAGCGTTTACGAGGGCGGTTTGAAAAGAGCATGGGACTACGACGGTGTTCCTGTGATGAAGAGACATTGATAAAAAGATGCAGCTGCTGACAAAGCATGATCTCTTGAGGCTGAGTACTCTTGAAGTTGGTCCTTGTGAGGCGAACCACGATCCCGCTATGGACTCCGTGCTAGTGTTCGTCACAAGTACCGGAGTTACTTTGTCGGTGTTTGCTCAAGTCACGAGGTTCGCCAAGTTTCACAGCACTTTTAATCAGACGATCCTTAAATAGGTGTTTTTTTTCTTTTGTTTGATAACGACAGCATTCGGATGAAGTCGACAACGGGAAGGGATTTGCCTCGCTTTATCGATTTTGAGGTTGACTGCAATGCTTCGAAGAGTTGGCAAGGGCATATAACGAGCTATGATGGAGGCGTTCAATTCCCAGATCCAGAGTAATAAATGGATAAGGGGATTTTGATGGAACACGTTTTCTTGGTTGGTAGGCTGGACCAATGTACCAATATATATCTACGTGATCGACGACCTGGCAGACGGAGCATTGGGTACAAAGGAAAACGGAAAGGAGTAATGGCTTTGACTTCATTGACTGCAGCATAGGAATACCATGATGCGTGCGTTTGGCGCTCTGTTTGGGAACTTGATCGTTGACTTGGAACTACTTTGTGAGGTCCGTGATACTGAACTCAATAAAAACATCTGCGAGTGATCTAAGGTTTGAAACCCTCGACGTCTTGTTAGCCCGGTATATCGAGCGGGACAGGAGAAAGGGAGACTCTTATTCAAGCCGAGAGTGTTAAACGTTTAGTCTGGACAAATCGAAAGATATGGCTGACAGGTAGACCATCATTAGTATTTTTGTAATGATGGTTGCTTGCGCGTTTGAGTGATGCACTTTAAATAATGCTATGATTGTTGGCTGGCAGTTGATTTGGTAATGGAAACCGAGGTCCTTGGGTCGAAGTTGAAACAAGCTTTTGTTAGATGGATGGATACCTCAGCTTTTGGTGTGTTTCGATACGTCTAATAAACACTGGATATGAATTGACTGCATTACTTGATTGGTATAAATTCTAACCACATCTTAATCAGTGCTAGTAACAGTCAAATTGATATAGCTTTCTTAGGAGGCAAAGTTTTGAACCACTGATGGGAAGCTTTAGAAAGTCGATAGGCTTCAAGTATTTGCGGCCTAGTAAAGACTGTGGTTGTCGATGGATGGTGTCGAGATCGTATTGAGACATAGTTTCTTAATATCCGAGACGTCGAATCGCTTTAATGAAGAGATGAAAGAAGGGCATGTAAGTTCTTTCATGGTAAACTAAATCCTGACTCTGTGTCGTGATTGTCTCAACGTTGCAGACGAGCCAGGTGATAAACAAGGTCGAGGTAGCCCGGTTGAAGACGGTTGGCAGCACCCTCCTCGATCTGTAAGCTCATTCATGAAAGCCATACCAGTTTCACATGGCTTGACAGAAAGCCGCAAGTGTCTATGTATGAAACAGGCAGGCGTTAACTAAATGTATCTCCTCATTTACGTTTCATTCGAGAGGGTTTGTTTGAACACCCGGCCAAGGTTTCACTGAACCTTTCGGATGCAGGATAGGAACTTGCCTGCTGCAGAGTAGGTTTAGCCTATGGAATATTAAGCTATACTAATGACAAAGTACGGTCGAGTGTGATATATTGGCCACGTAAATTGTTTGGAGCCTTGTATGGTACTTAAATACCTGATCCCTTGTAGAATTTAAGGAGTTACTGATACATAAGATATAGCTAATACATACAACGAACCCACAAACACCGAATTTAAGCTGACGTAGGCTTCTGGGCTCTCTTATCGATGCGCTCCTTGATAACATCCCAAATCCAACCATCGACCTTGTCCTTCTTCTTTTGGTACCTCACCCTCGGCAGCGGCCTCTTATCCTGGACATAGAACTTGCCAACGGCGCGGAACATGTACCAGCTACGCTTGGCGTTCTCCTCCTTTGTGTCACGGACATAGTTGATGAGACCGAAACGGCGTCGAACAGGGCTAAGGTCGCCAGCTTGGAGACTGCTGTAGCGAGGCTTGGAGATGGCGCTCATGGTGGTGAGGGTGAGAGGCGTCGTAGGTGGGAGAGTCTTGACGAAGCGCTCGAGGATGGCGCGGGAGGTACGGGCGTAAGGAGGGAGGTGGATATGGATGTGTGTGACAAAGGGGGAGGTTGTGTAGGCGACAAAGAGGATGGGGGCGATGCCGCAAAGGACGACTGTTGTTGTTAGTCGTGAGGTTTTATCGTGAAGGGGTAAGTGAGAGGTGCGAACATACCACTTGCAGTCAACCATTCTGGCTTGTCAGCCTTGATGTAGCTTGGTGCAACGATGAAGCAGAAGAATGCGCCCATGAAAAGAGTGGTTATTTTGAGCATGGCCATGAAAGTGGTGCGACCTGTACCGGCATGGTATATGATGAGCCTCTCAGGGAGTTCTAACGTGAGTGTCAGTCTGTGTTTTGTTTACACTGTGTCGATCAGACATACCAAACTCCTTGCTATTTTTAGAGGCAGCTCTAGCCTGTCGCTTGAGCTCATCTTCTATCTTGATGGGCTTTTTGGGAGTAGATGCTGGTTGAGCATAACATCGTAGTTGAGACTGTTGTAGAGATTTCTGAATGGATCGACGGAGATTTCGAGGGAGGGTTGAGGATTGAAAGGGTGTTGCTTGACGGGGGAGAGATGTCAATTGGGTCGGCCGTAGCCTTGGTATTATCATTCTTAGTTGGATCATGATAATGTGTGAGCGATGGCGTTTATGAGAGGCTCATGAGCATGTCGTCAAAAAAGACCCCGTCCTTATTTCTTAGTGGAGGACAACACGGTTCGGAACGCGCAGCATTGACACAGGGTTGGTGCTACCAATCTCACCATTCAAATACCCAATACGGAAGGAGATGGTGACAGCTTCATAATCGTCTATATCGATGAATTGTCTACATCGCATTCATTATCATCAGAGCTTATGGCTCGTACGTCTAGTCTCCTCCAATGGCAGTCAAACAACATTCTTTTGCAACCACTCAACCCACTGGTCCTTTGTCCATCCTGAGCTAACATCCTGCACAACGCCATCATACACAGCAGTAGGCGTAACGTGCACACCAATCAGGCGGTTCATCTTGGTGATAACCTTGAGGTCGTTGGTGACCTGGTTCCCCGCATTCAAAGCTCCGTCCTCACCAGCCTTGTCGGGGATCTCGAGCAATTGGTACACCTTGTCCCCGTCAACCCCCGCCTTAGCAGCAACCTTGGCGAGACGACGGTAAGTATCATTGCGCGTCTCATTGACAACAGAAACGTCAAAGAAGTCCTTTTGCTCGTCAAACAGCGCGGCGCTAAAGTCCCAGAAGCGCTCTGGGGCAAGGCGCAGGACAGCCAGACCGGCCTCGTGCATGAGCGTCGACGAGGGGTGCCATGGCTGGACCTGCTGGCGGAAGATGAAGGTGAGGCTCTTCGCCCAGACCTCGTTGGCCTTGATGGCCGGGATCACATCGGATCGCAGGGTGCGGAAGATCTTGGCGGAGTAGGGACAGCAGTAGTCGAGGTAGAACTCGAGGATGTGAGTTGTCTGAGCGACGCCTGATTCGGAGGCGGCGGGATGGGCGAATTGGAGCTTTTGCCCGGCGAATTTGGGAGGGAGAGCCATGTTGAGGTGAGTTTTAAGGAGAGATCTTGTGTGATGGGGTGAGTTGAGATGAATCGTGTTGTGATATTGAAGGTACAGTATGGGTGGGTGTTTGCATGTGAAGCGTGTGATGTCAGCTCGTGTTGATGCAATCATGCAGGAGCATTGCGCCTTATGTAAGCTCTACTCAGCCTTTTAACAGACCATAGATAAGCTCTGTTTCTATGCAAGACCTTGTTGGCCCATCCACTTCTTCCATGGTGACTTATCTTCTCATTGAATTGAAGTTCAAATACGATACACCACTAGACTAGGTCTAGCAGCATAGCGACTACCGATAGAGTCTGAGCTCCAAGACCCGGGATCCTTGCCGATGTCTACTAAAGGTACCAGGACGAATCAGTAGAAAGAAAGACAATACGCATCATCGATGCAACGGTCAAGAACAACATCGTCACTTGGCTCTCGTTTGATTCCGGGGTTTGCCGTTATGCACAAGCAAATGTGGACAAACTGCAGCGTCCAGGCAGTGCATCATGATCATAGCCAGTCATGTTCAGCAGGCTGGTAAGCAAAACCGAGATCTCTACGGCCCTCACCTCGATTCACCGAGTTGACAGATAAGTTTGTACGGCATGGAAGCGCCAAGACAGGGAGATTAGCGTCTCTGCCGTACAAGCCTACTAGACGTGAACCCAGGAATGTCATTTGCAAATCGACTCTTGGCTTTCGTGACAAGAACGTGACCAATGTCCAAGACGAGCGTATTCAAAGCGTATCCCTTTGCGGGGTAAGAATTCTAAATCACCCTTGAAAAGTCTTCATTGTCTCAGGCGTAAGATTCGCGATTGTCTTTCAGTCAAGTGATCACTTCAAGAAGACATGGTGGATACTTGAACCAATATTCATGGATCATGGCTACGGAGGTCCCCCGAGGTCTAAGCCGCCCGGGCCCTCGATACTCTGACCTCCCGGCCGATGACCGGGAGCCGACGGAGGAGAGTTTGCGGGGCAGGTACGGAGCGGTACGAAGTATTGGTGGTGGTTTCCCGTATGAACCCGTGTAGTTTGACTGATTGGGGTCACGAACCAACCAAGACTATCCGTAGGTTGGTGTGTACGGTGTACCTGGCTCTCGTCGGTTCTTGTCCTTGATCACGCGGGCAAAACCGGGGACCGCGACTTCCCGAATTAGACTCCCCCAGTTTCCAGGGCAGGTGGTGTGGGTACCCCAGGTTCACTACTGGAACAAGGTATGACTAGACTAGCTTTTTGCTTATCCAGGTGCATTTAACCCTTTTGTCTGCCGTTTAAAGATACGATACGATAACCTTACAATACTTTATTTCTGTTGCATCGCCGCCTCGGTTACTCTACCATTTTGACCTCTCGGCGAGATTATTATCGCATCATAGACATTGACTACTCAGTCTGACTTGATTTGTTGATTGCGTGGCCTCTTTTGCTGGTGAAGACAAACAAATTTCAACGTCTCCTTATCTGACGACTTGATAAACTCCACTGCCACCTGCGCCTCCATATCGAATTCACTTCATCATCATGATTTGCCTTTCTAAAGCCGACGAGTCTTTCTATCAGCGTTTGACCTGGAATCAGGCTCCTTCGCCCCTGGCTGCCACTCATACCACGCGTCAGGACCTCAATGGCATCTCCAACCTTCGCGAGCATGTCGATGCTGGACAGGATGATGGAAGCGGAGGGACCAGTGGGAGTCTTTTGAACGCGCATGATGATAGTAATCAAGCAGGGAGTCACCTATCTGAGCCCGTCAAGGGTTCTCCCAAGGATGCGGGACGACTGTCCCGTATCTCGGGTATGTCAGAATCTCATGATCCTCCCTTGTCATATCCACATATAAAATACTAATAAGCCCAGGACTGTCCTCGTATCTTAAGACGGTAGATGGTGGTGATGACCAAATCCGTCTTCATCGAGGCACCCTCTCGTCATGTGCCTCGCACATCTGGAGCTGGACCATCTGGGTCCTCTCTGTCTTTGTCGTCTCGTCGATCATCTCATACTGGAACTCCCCTGCGCCTGCGCTCGCGCCTGCTGCCATGACTTCACCCCCCAAGGTGCACGAGTCGCTTCCTGTCCAGACCTCACCTCTACGCAAGCGAAGCACCTGTGAGAATGGAGGTGTCAACAAGGATGAGTACAACACCCCTCTCCACGTCGGTGCTGTCTTCATTATCTTGACTGTCTCGACACTCGCTTGCGCGTTCCCTATTATGGCTACAAAGTTTCCAGGCTTGAGGATTCCGACTCGCTTCTTCTTTGCTGTCCGCCATTTCGGTACTGGCGTGCTGATTGCCACGGCTTTCGTCCATCTGCTCCCCACTGCTTTCATCTCTCTCGGAGACCCATGCCTTAGCAGCTTCTGGAACCAGGACTACCCTGCTATTCCTGGTGCCATTGCTCTGGCTGCCATTTTCCTGGTCACTGTAATTGAGATGGTCTTTCACCCTTCCCGACATGTCTCACCCGTCGAGATTACATCAACTACTGCCAACTGCGAATCTTCCAAGAATGACGGCTCGAACGGTGGTGGATGCATGGGAAGCGTAGGCATGCTTCCCATTCGTGATATGGGACCTCTTCGTGGACGATCTTCAAGCATTGGCCAGGGGCTATCTGTTCTTAACAGCAGAGATGAGCGATTGGAGAATCTGGATGAAGAAGCTTGCGAAGATGACGACAACACCCAACAAGGAAGAAAGAATCTCAAGGAGACGAGCCTTGAGTCTCTACAGATGCCTAGCTTGACCCCAGAGCAGCAGCAACGTAAGGAGCTTCTCCAATGCGTTTTGCTCGAGCTTGGTATCCTCTTCCACAGTATCTTTATCGGTATGGCGCTTAGCGTTTCGATTGGCAATGAGTTTATCATTTTGCTCATCGCCATTGTCTTCCACCGTAAGCTCCCTCATAGTGTACCGATGTTCGAATCGCGACTAACTTCTATGTAGAGACTTTTGAAGGTCTGGCCCTGGGATCTCGAATTGCTTCTGTCAAGTGGCCTCAAGGCAAGCTTCAGCCTTGGTTTATGGCGCTCGCATATGGATGCACGTAAGTATCTGCATTACCATTGCCATTGTAACGTTAGCTAACATTGGGTTTAGTACTCCTCTGGGACAAGCCATTGGCCTTGCTACCCACACACTCTACAGCCCCAACTCCGAAACAGGCCTCATTGTTGTCGGTGTCATGAATGCCATCTCGGCTGGACTACTCACCTTTGCCTCCCTGGTTGAGCTTCTTTCGCAAGACTTCCTTAGCGATGAGAGCTGGCGATTCCTCCGTGGCCGTAAGCGTGTTTATGCCTGCCTTCTTGTGTTTTTCGGGGCTTTCTTCATGAGTCTCGTGGGCGCCTGGGCTTAATTGAGTGCATTACGCCTGGTGCACTTTTACGACTTTATGTTCTTGATTCTTTCAAGGATGCTACGACAGAGTACGACCATTGGGGGTCTACTTTTCTGTCAAAGGTATTGCAGAACTCTCGATACTATTCTGTATGATGTCTGCATGTTTGGACCCAATACTGTTCTTTTCTCTTCTTTCCTTGCCACACTTGATAGAGCGAATACTTTTCTGTCAGTTTCGCACATTATCATTCATGTGGAGCTAGTTATTTCTGTTGCAGTGACCGTACTGCTCTTTTCATCGTGCGATATTATAACCCCAGGGAAACTCATAGCCTGATCTACATTCTTTATATAGGCTCGCTTTATAAGCGAATATATCTCACAATATGATGTCCATTGACAAGACATGTTTGTTGTAAATGTGATTTTTAGCCATTTCACTTGCTTGTACTACATAGTCACGGATTAACATGGTATCGTGACTCAATTTGATATCGCATGAGGCTTCATAACTCAAACATTCTTTGCATCAAGGAATCTTGCTCGCTGACTGTACCAAGTTCTCATGATACTGTGTTTTTATCAACAATGCCACGGGCAAACTCTCCAAATGTGAGATGCTGCTTAATATCCACTTCTTCACCCAAGTTAGGCTGAGTAAACACAGCCAATGTGTTACGCGCAACCTTTCCATCGCTGACACTAGGCCTCACACCTCTAACAAAGTGCGGCACGGCCTTGAAGCGACCAGCAGTGATCCTCTCTAAAGCTTCTCCTGTTTGGAAGGCGATGCAGTCGCGAGGAATCTTGACCTGGACGGTCTCTCCCGTACGAGACTTGATGTACAAGCCAGCTGAAGAGTCAGGGGACGATGGGAGCTCCTCAAGGGGTGGTAAAGAAGCGCCATTGAGGTTTGTAACGTCTGGTACAGCAGGGCTTGTCTTGTGCTCGTCGATGAACATGGCCGACGTAAGGCCCGTCAAGCATCCATGATCAAGATGCGTAGCGCACCAGTCATCCTCATCGCCGCCATTCGCAGCAGGATCAGATTCTTGAGGGTAATAGTGCAACAGACGCGCTTTGGTGGTGCTAGACGTGCTGACCACATGCTCCAGATAGCCAGCTGGATAACCTGGGATATCCTCTTGCGCAAAGCGATCACATGCGCGGGCGACGAGGACGGCTACGTCGATAATGAGACGACAGAGGGAGGTGACGGAGGGTTTAAAGCCTGGGAGGACTTCCTCTGGAGGCCAGACATTAGGAGCCAAATATTCGGGGAATGTGTCGATGGAGAATTCCTCTGTTGGTTTGGCGCATTCGAGGGATGGGTCGATGTAGAAAGCACAGTTGGCGTAGTATGAGCCCTTGAAGGTATCGACTTGACCATTTTTGAGTGTTTCTTTGCCGAGTGACCAGCCAGTTAGATACTTGGCTCGTGCATTCTCAAGCTTTTCTTTGTACATCTCAGTAAGTGGTCATATTTCAAAGGTTTGCGGTAACATACCGAGTTCCTCTTTGGGAAGGTTGCCGAGATAAGAGGCGTAGGATAGGGCTTGGTGACGAAGTTCAGGAAACTCTTCGGGGACTTCTTTTACGATGAGAATACCGAGAGAGTCTGGACCAAAGGCTTGTTTAAGAGTATCAAAGGAAATCTTGCCTGTGAAATGTATTAGTTAACATTGGTTGTAAAGCTAGGAGTGTTTCTAAGGCATCATGACAGCGACGCTATCATGAATACATGAGGTACGTACCTTCTTTGAGGTCCTGAAGGGACACGGCAACAGCTTGTGCTTGGGCCACCATAATGACTTGTGAAATTTTGTAAACCGTTCAACCAAAGCAACAAGTAATTTGCCGAATTGTAGACGAAAGAATACTATTATCCTTTATCTCTTTGGTCTTTACAGGATATGGTCATGAGTTGCGGGGAGGACAGCTTACGTAACCAATCACCTTCCCGAACTGACATGTTGCCGGGGTGGAGCTCGCCGTATCCCGGCGTTGACCGTCGGCCATCGCAGAGCCTCAGAAGCAACAACCACCGACAATCCGGAACCCGTCATCGCTCATCATGGTCAAGCCATTGACCTTCAAGGGCGACAAGAAAGTCAAGAAGCGCAAGCGAACAGACGCCGAGAAAACCTCCCGCGATGCCGTAGACGACGAGGCCGGTCCTTCTTCACAGGTGCAGAAGACGGGCGAAGAGGCAGACAATGACGATAGCTGGGTGTCGGCTGAGGCGGCGAACGATGTCGTTGGTCCTGTTATGATTGTGCTCCCGACGGATACGCCTTCAGCTTTGGCTTGCGATGCTACGGGGAAGGTGTTTACCATTCCGATTGAGAATATCGTTGATGGAAATCCATCTACGGCGGAACCGCATGATGTGCGACAGGTCTGGGTTGCGAATCGCGTAGCTGGAACCGAGAGCTTTCGATTCAAGGGACATCATGGAAGGTGAGATGAGCCGCTGTCTCTATCTATGCTCTTGAGCTATTACTAACATGTAAAATCCAGATACCTCTCTTGCGACAAGATCGGAATGCTCTCAGCAACTTCAGAAGCCGTATCGCCCCTCGAATCCTTCAACGTCATCCCCACAGCCGACACACCAGGGACTTTCCAACTCCAGACCCTACGCGACACCCTCCTGACCATCAAATCCAGCACCAAGCCCTCATCCAAGTCAAGCAGCGCCCCTGAGGTCCGCGGCGACGCTGACACTATCTCGTTCAGCACGACATTCCGTATCAGAATGCAGGCGCGCTTCAAGCCCAAGCTGCGCGCGTCGAAGGAGGAGAAGGCCCTGGCCAAGATTAGCCGAAGAGAGCTGGAGGAGGCGGCGGGACGGAGATTGGATGAAGATGAGGTACGGAGACTGAAGCGGGCGAGAAGAGAGGGTGATTATCATGAGCGGTTGTTGGAGCTCAAGGTGAAGAGCAAGCATGACAAGTTTGGTTGAGCGTAACGGATGCCAAGCTATTGTACAAAAGAGCAAGAGACTTGTATGGATTGAGAGCAGTGAGAGAATGGTGAGTATCAAAGTCTACTGGGACCTGCCACTGCCTGCTAACGCTCCATTCTCAGCTAAAGCTCCCACCAGCTGGTAACCAGCTGCCTTCAGTCACCATAAAGCTATATAACCCCAAGAACAAAATGAATTGCCAAGTAAGAGGGCTTCTGGCATGGCGCAATATGTAAAATTTCCGATTTTCCTATGACTGGTTCAATCCCCCCGGATTGTCCGCCAAGGGAAGGGAGGATCGCCTGCTTTTTTGCTCTCTCTGCAGAAGTAGACAAAGATCTGGACTTTTCATTTACTGTATTTCAAAATCTCGGGAGAAGATTACTCGGGGAAGTATATTTTAGGGTGGTCGTGGTAGATTTGAGGCTGGCGATCCGTCGTGATCAGTGGCGTTTTGGCGTTGCAACGCATCTAATAAAGCATCCGTCTTTGAACAATAAACCAACATTCATATGAACTCCTAAACGAGGACTCCTGTGAAGCATAGTAACTAGAGTGTCTAAATGTATATTTATATTAATCTTATAATAACATGGAGAGCTGGGCCTGATTGCTCCCCTGGAAGGTGAAAGTCTCGGCACTGAACGGAGGCGACATCGTGGATCCTGACGATCGGTTAGAGGGGAAGGATGAGCTCGGTTGACTGGATATTGATGTATGAGCGAAAGGAACTGTCGAGTTGAAACGAATAGAATTTAGATTGTGGCAAGGGGGACGAAGATGAAGGATGCGTGCGAGTGATTCAAGCACTTCGGTCGTGTTGTAGACATAGACTCTAGAGGCGAGGCAGGGAATCTTGAGCTATCAGCTCGAGCAAGCAGCAGCTCATAGGCTCCAAGAGCCCAAGATAAACTGACAGGAATAGGACTTTCTAGGTTCAGAGTATACTCGTAGATTCGATGTAATTTAGATATCTTATCATATAACAGGGTCAAAATTAACTAACGATCACCATGTAAAACAAGCTCCCTTGTTCTTTGATCTCGACATCGTCCCGTGCCTGTCTCTTCCCTTCTCCAACTCTGTCGCTTACCATCACGGCTTTGTACCCCTTGATACCTCACAGATGCTGTCGATTTGTAGTCAAATATTCACAATCACTATCGAAGACCAGCACCGGCCGTCAGGGAGGATCGAAATGCGGAACACTATTCTGGCATGTTTGCGAGCGATAGTATGTCAGTGTAAAGACGCTCCTAGCACCATTACTCTCCAAGTACAACACTCGCCAGCTCGTACTGCTTAGGCATGGATGAAACGTACTTTTACCAGTTTTGAATTGGCTGGGCACCTTGTATATGTAATGGTCTTAATTTATCTTGTCATATATTAACTAATATTAGGAAGATGTCTCAATTATTTGCAGGACCGCCTGGTATGCTTGTTGCCATCGATGTCCTCGCTGTACCTGACATTGGTGAAATTGGTCCAATGGCCGCTCTTGTCTGTTGTCTGTGGTGTGATATGGAATTTACCGTTGCCTAGTGTGATGCCTAGGGGCTATATAAGTATGTAGTCCAAGAATATAAAGCTGAATTGAAGGTCACACCGAAGAAAGCATCGGCGTTGGCTCAACGGGCCGCATCGGTCTGCCCGCCTCCCCCTTCTTTCATAAATAACAGTAGTAGTTTAGGTAAGAATTTTTTTTTTAGATAATATATAACAGAAATCCTAAGTCTTTCCTAGGTTCAGCAGGGACTTGGGAAATTTTTATTCAGGCCTACAAGATTATGTTCTCGCATCATTGTATTTTTTGTCTCTACTTTTTGTCTGATCCACGCTTGATCAATTCGGCCTCCAAGCCTTGACATTGCCGTCCTCGCCAGCTGTATATACCACATGCGCCTCATCAAAGAAGCAGAACGACCGCACAATCTCCTCACCATGAGCTCCAGGTAGACCAACGCTATTCTCCCGGTCCAGCGCCCATCCCTCGCCGTTGGGATTCTTGGCAAGGAAGACAAGCTCGAATGCTTGTTTGCTGTAGCGTGTTAGCATAGGCATGTGAACATGGTAGGGCTCGACTTACTCCTGAGCTCCAGCACCGAGAATAGCTCCGCTGCCGTCCATCTTGGGTGTGATATCAGCTACGTATTGACATCCCAAGACCGATCTCATATCGCCAAAGTCCTGCACAGCATCGCCGTTTGCGCGCTCCTCGCTCACGTCGTAGAGAGCGCAACGCTCATCGTGGGATAGCGCAGCTACCTCTGTTGCCGAGAGCCATGCGGCGCGGTGGATGGATGCATCGGCGTTGCAGGTCTGCACCGTGAGGTCGTCCTCGTCAGCGATGCGGGTGTCGTAGACGTTGACAAGACCGTCGGTTGAGCCTGAGAGAAGGAGAGCTGGGTTTGAGGGGTTAAAGGCTAGGTCTGTCACGTCGTCGCTGTGGACTTCTTGGTAGTGTGCTTTGGAGGATGGGGTGGAGCGGACGTCCCTAGATGTGTTAGTGAGGAAGTTTAGGATGTGGTGAGAGAAGATGTACCAGAGATGAATGGAGGCTGTGTGGTTTTGGAGCTCTGTTCCCACAGCGATGGTTCTTGTGTCTAGATTACATGCCATGGATAGGATAGGAGCTTGGCTCGCTGTAGTAAAAAGAGTCAGTAACAATACTCCAGATGAGCAGACTCGGCGCCGAAACTCACCTTGAAACTGCGCAACGCTAGCACCCTGTCTCAAATCCCACACTCCGACAGTTCCATTCTCACCGGCGGTGCACACCAGGGCAGTATTGCTGTCAAATACGCGCAACGTTGTCAAGTTGCCGTGGTTAGTAGGAAGACGGCGCTGAGGACCGGCGGAAAGACGAGCTGGGTCGAGCACGGAGAGGGACTGGTCTGATGAGATGGAGATGAGACCGGCTGAAGTCCTGTGAATATCTAGGACGTATACATCTCTGCCGAGGGAGAGGCCGTCGGCGCAGTTGAGTGAGTACATGATATCTGTGAAGGGTGTTAGTGAGTTTGAAGCATTAGGTTTGTGAGTGAGTGTGTGAGATGAAAATTCTATGAGGTGAACATCCACTCAAGCAGAGGAGAATACCTGCTTGAATTTGAGGAGACAGGGTGAGTCAAAATACCTTTGGGTGATCAGTCAGATTGAACCTTTCTTCTGATCTCTGTATAAGCCCTATTGTACCTAAATGTTCAAGATCGAAGTCTTCAAGTCCCACTTTTCGGTGCAAGCCATTGGCGGCCTCGATAACTGAATATCGCCCAACTTTGATGGGATCCCAATGCTCAAAACCTGATCATCAACACAGGACAGTGAAATAAAGAGCTATTCATATAGTAATAGTGTTATACATTCCACGGCCTGCCTGGGGATCATGATATCGACCATCCTGTCTCATAAGACTTTTATCCCTCAAGCATGTGGGAGAGGTTTTGGCATAAGAGCAGTGGTATAAAGCATAGTGTCGAGTCTCGGCTGTGCTCTCAACATACAGTAGTCTTACAATTAATATCTATCTTTTGAGGTATTGGGTACAGTAATACTCCGATCTAAGCCAGTCGCCAGTAAAGCAAAGAGACCAATTGCACAGGAGAAGAGTTCTTGTTTTCCCTCTTCGCCAACCGTTGCCCCCCTCCTCAAAACGCCAAATCATCTATATCTCCTTTTGCCCTTTTCTCTCCACCACTTTGTTTGGGGTATTTCCTTTTCTATTCTGTTCATCGTTGTTCAATCATTACGAACGTTCACCGCCGTCATGGCGTCGTTCATTAACGCCGCGGAACGCTCGCTTGCCGACCTCGTAGCTGCTGATCATGATGGCGCATGCGGGGGCAACCTTGAGGGTTCGGGGGATCCATCCTTTCCAGAGACCTGAGGCACCCTCGGTCTTGAAAATGTGCCACAGGAGACGCACCATGCTGCGCTCCTCTGGTGCCTGAGCGGCTACGCTGGAGCTGCTTTGCTTAGCCTGTTTAGAGCTGTCGTGGTAGATTTGTGTTCGTGTCTTGCCCACGTCAAAGGGGGTTGTGATGAAAGAGGCAAAAGCTCCGGATAAAGCGCCAGCTGTGAAGGCATCCACAAAAGTTTCGGTATGGTTCTCCTGGACCTGCGATCTCCTCCTTGCTTCTGACAAATTATCCTCGAATGACAGAGAGCTTCCTTGACGTTGCTCGCGATAGTCAGTCAGCCTTGATCGTATCGACTCGTATCCCCACCAGTACAGGCCCGAAAAGGGAACATCTCGCCAAAGGGTCAATGTCAAGCCTCGCCATAATGATGTGTAACCGTGCGAGCCCACCATCTCCTTGACACTTTCGAAAGCCTCCACGAGGTGGTTTGTCGTCGAAGCTCCAGAAGCGGCCTGCATTCGTGTCTTGACCAGTTCAATAGGACTCACAGCTGTTGCCGCCAGGACACGCGCAGCTGATCCAGCTGTCAAAGGTGCCGAGGTATCGGACAATCGCGAGAAAGGGCTATTCGAGTTGAATCGTAGGTAGTCGTAGCCGGTAAAGTAGATAATGTTCGAAGGAACTGCCATAACGAGCGTAGGCGATAGGCCTCTCCAGAGAGTTGTGACACCCTCATTGCGGGCAATCTTTCGCAGACCATCAAAGGTAGAACTAAAGGTACGGCGCTGGACCTCTTCGACGGCGCATTCGGCAGGTGGAGGGGGCGCAGAGGTGATGCCATCTATTCGGGGCGCAGCAAGACAGACCTCGGCGTTGCCTCCAGAGAAGAAGACCTCGCGACAGCAGGATGTGATACCGAGTTCGGCGGTCTGGGCGGGAGAGAGCGAAGAGGTTGTGATGGCGAGTTTGGAGAAGTCGACGGTCGATTGGGGAGCTTTTTGCGACTGAAGGCGCACACGGACGACATCGAGAGGAGTGACTAGATAGGAGATACACATTAGCATGGTAAAAGTCACGAGAGCGAATGTAAGCAACGTACCGAGTAATGAAGTCAATAAACTGCCCGACATGGCAGATACCATCTTTTGCGCCGCTGTGATATCAACCACACCATTATTGTCACCGCCAACACCGCCGGCACCTGTAGCTGGTATTGAGCTACTGCCGCTGAGGATATCCCTCCCATTGTCAGGACTGTTGGGCTCGGTATTCATCATATGGCGGAAGGAGAACTCGTCGTCGGCCTGGAGCGGATTTTGGTGGTGTTGGTTGTGGTGGTGGTCGAAACCATCGGGACGATTTGTGCCGACAGATGCCATTTTTGGGGGATGCGATTATCCAGCAGTCGGTCTTCTCAGTTCATCGTCGGGCAATTGAAGAAGGGATTAGGTGTAAGTCGATAAGCAAGGGGGGTAGAAAGTATGAATATAGAAGGAGCAGTAGGTATGCAAGAGGTTAGGAGCTGAGGTGTCGATGACGATGACTCGATGGTAGCGGTTTTTGGTGGAGAGAGTAGCAGTAGTGGCGATCTGATAGAAGAGGAGAAAAAGGTCCCTAGAGATAGACCGGTTGATAAGAAGGGCCGCCTCTTCCGTCACGTTTTTGATGTTCTTCTCCAAAACGGAACGTAACCGAACAGTACAGTGACGAGGTATTGTTGTACTGCAGCAGCTGCGCAATAAAAAAAGTGAAAAAGGGCGCCTTCTCCCGGAAGAAATCCCCGAGGCCGGCCGGAGGACGAGTAGGACGAGATCGGTCTGTCGGCTAGTATCGTCTTGTGGTTGTGGTCCTCCCCCAAATTACGATTCAATAGTGCGACCCAGAAAGAGGAGCAGTCAAAGATTCATAATACTTTATTGGTCTTCAGTTTTTGTGCATTGCCTATTCTTTTTGTTTCTTGTCGTAATGACTTTTCTTACCAAGCATCGAGAAAGAAAAAAAAAGGCGATATCGCCCCCCGGCTTTTTCATACCGCCCGGGGTCGGAGCCTCGGGGGATGGCAAAAACGGCTTTTTTTCTCACCTACGCAGGTACGCAGGTACAGTACGTACCGAGGATATGCGTTCATTTGGCAGATCGAAAGCTGTCAGCTGCTTAAAGAGAGCCGCAGATTTCCGTGGCATGATGTCACGGCGGGCTTTGATTGGTTCGACTCAAGCCCTCCAGGTCAAAAGGGTTGCTGAAGCTCTGTGCTTTTAGTGGGTGATGATTGTTTCGATAAGATAATCAGTATCAATTGCAACCCAGCTCATGATAGCCCCTTTTGATAGCCCAGCATGGTGCTGTGTTGGGCTGTTTAACCACCCTTTCCAACAAACTCGAGGACAGTTCGCACAAACTCTTCAGGGTTTTCCTCTGCAATCCAGTGTCCGCTCTTGGGCACCTTGACAACACTGAAAGTTCCCTTCTCATGAACCTCTTCCATCATCTGATCTGCTACCTCACTAAACTGACATTCCCCGCCATTCAAACCCAGCGCTCTGACTTTACATTTCCCGTTTTTGGCAATCCACTCGCGATTCTCTTCTGAATCTCGTCCAAACTCTCTATATATGTTGAAGCCACAGCGAAGAGCCCCTGGCCGGCTGTACATCTTGACGTAGTAGTCCAGATCCTCCTGACTGATGGCCGATGAGTTGTACGACAACTTATCGAAGAAGTGGCCCAGATAGATCTCCTCCCGACCAGAGACGAGGGCTTCAGGAAGATCGAGAACTGAATGGAACCAGAAGTGAAAATGAAGGACGCCCTGTTCTTTCCATGTATCTTCGTGGGCTTTGGTACCAGGCAGTGGACATTCTCCCCAAACAACAGAGGCAGTTCTCTGAGCATATCGTGAGGCAAAGGCATAAGCTATCATGCCACCGATGTCATGACCGACTATATGGACTGGATCCTTGATACCGAGATGATCAAGTAGCCCTACGATATCGGCTGCCATGGCCGTCTTGGTGAAGCCGGTCTGTGTTCTGTGCGAGTACCCAGCTCCCCGATAGTCTGGGGTAATGACACGATAACTGTCAAAGTATGAGTATTTTTTTCTAATGAGAATTGTTCATGTAGTCACTTACCCAGCTGAAGAGATTGGTCCAATAACCTTACGGAATTGATACGAAGTTTGCGGAAAGCCATGGATCAAGACAACGACTCCTTTCTCATTTCCATCGGGTCGAGTATCAGTGTAAGCGATACTCACACCGTTATCAAGGGCGGCAGTATAAAAGGCACGATCCATAGTGATTGATCTTTGATATAGAATGTGATGAATAGTGTGATCTTTATCGTTCAGGTGAGTGACTGACTGCCCTCTCGACTACCAAGTGAAGTCTTTATATCCTCGTGAAATTGACATCGCCATGACGCTCGATGACGCTGAAGACTTGTGGTATGACAAAGCGCTCATGTTGTATCTTACAGATGAGACGAAATAGACGAAATATCTGCAGATCGCGGGTTAAAATATTCGGTAAAACGATGTTTTCTACCTAATAACCTCGATTGATAGGTGGAAGCCGACATCGTGAGACTCTTTAAGCCCAAGTCTGTTAGCATTAGTGCAGCCGGTACCTTACAAATGCACAACCAGATTCATTCACAGGACGAAAGAAAATACATCAACAGTTGATAAGGCATGGTAGCCTTTTGGCTATATTGCAGAGGAAAGTTTCCAGAATTAGAATCCTATGGATAGACAACAGTGAAGAATACAGGTTATTGAAGCTATACCCACCGGCAAGGACCGAGCTACCTACCTGGGAGTCATGCACAACTCCGGCAATACAAATCAGACTTGAGAAAGCACCACAATTGACAAGGGAAAGAAAAAGTAGAAAAAAAAAACTCTGGGTTTTCTTTATCATTGTCCTCAATTTGAAGCATCACTTTGCATTATTTAAATAGACCCACCGTTTCGATTTGTAACGGAGAAGCTCACCGCGTTCAAGCGCGCTAACCCAATCTATTCACCGTTATTGACTAAGAAGCTGTATGACTCTGCCGGCGAACCACAGTCTCCCATTCGTGCTCTTTGCATCATCCATCACGACTTATCACGTATCTCCTTGAATCAACCTCATTTTATCCCAAACCCCTGCATCAAGTAATTACCTATTTTCCCATCTTCATCTGAGTCAATCGGGGAATACTCATTTATTATAAGCTCCTATATGTGATAATGAATCCCTTGTAAAGAATCTCCACCGCTACGCAGCATATTACAAAGATAACGGGCTCCTCGGACATAACGGACCAATTCATCCAAACCATCTCTCATCATGACATCCAACACAAACGAGTTGAACTCGGAGCTCGAGTCGTTCCGGCAGAAATGGCTCTCGGACCTTAAAGAACGGGGTGAACACCACGATACTGCTGAAGCTCCTACAGCTGGTCCTTCAAGACGGCCTCATCATGGACCCATCTCATCGTTGCCACATAAGCATGCACCAGCCCCAGCCGACGATGGTGATGAAGATTACGTTCAGAGCCAATCTTTTGATCAAGATGAGCTTTCTTTGACCCGACCCCCTGTGGAAGCGCATCATGATCGCAAGGGTAAGAAGCTCGTTTCTGCTCTTGATCATTTTGAGGAGGCGATGCATAAGGAGGGTCAGGGTAATATGGGCGATAGTCTCAAGCTTTACCGCAAGGCTTATCGAGTATGTCTCTTCCCTTCTACTTATCAAAGTGTATACTGATTTTATGCGATAGCTTGATAATGGTGTTGATCGGAGATATCGCGAGAAGCACTTCCCTCAAAAGTCGGCTCCACGACCAGTCTCGCCGGCAGCTACCAGAGCGCCTGCGACAGAAGCCAGCGCACCGGAGGCATCTCAGCCCCCTAAGCCAGAACCAGAAGTAGAGGCCAAGCCCTTACCAATAGGCGAACTCATCGCCAGCTTTGCCGGTTTGAAGATCGAGCCTGCACCGCCTCCTATCGAGGGCATGCCCGAGCCGCCTTGCCCCCTGGCTGATCTCCCCGACGAGATCCTAATCCACGTTCTTCGTGATGTCGCAATCACAGATGTTGGTGATTTCGCCCGGCTATCGCGTGTGTGCAAGCGCCTCGCGTACCTCGTTGCGTCTGAGCAGCGCATTTGGCGCCGTGTAGCTCTTGGTTCAGAAGTTGGTTTTAGCACCCAGCTCTACCGGTTTGAAAGGGGCGTTGAATGGGACGATTTACCTGAAGAAGAGCAAGAAGGCCCAGAAATTCAGGATGGTTTTGTCATCAGCCCTTCTGAACTCGCACAGCGCAGAGAGGAGGCCAATGTTGCCTTCACAGAATCGCTCACACCCTCTGTGTACCCTAACTGGAAGACTCTCTTACGCTCACGACCACGAATCCGCTTCAACGGTTGCTATATTTCCACCGTGAACTACATCCGTACTGGACAAGCTTCGACTAACCAACCTACATGGGGCAGTCCCATCCATATCGTCACTTACTACCGCTACCTCCGCTTCTTCCGCGATGGTTCCCTCATCAGCCTCCTCACCACCGCCGAACCTGCCGATGTAGTCCACCACCTCACGCGCGACGAACTCAACCTCCATCGTGGCGTCGCGCAACCTCACTTACCCTCCGCCGTCATGGCCCTCGCCCTTCGCGGCCGTTGGCGTCTTTCCTCCGCTGCTGACCAGGACGATCCTTCAGCCATAACCCTACCCACTTCGGCCACTGCAGGTTCTCACGACCGAGACCGCGATCCTGAGGGAGATCTCTTCATTGAGACCGAAGGAGTGGGGTCCAAGTACATGTATCGCATGGATCTCGCGCTGCGAAGCGCCGGCAAAGGTTCTCGCAACAATAAACTCATCTGGCGTGGCTTCTACAGCTACAATAAGCTGACAGATGATTGGGGCGAGTTTGGATTGAAGAACGATAAACCTTTCTTCTTTAGCCGCGTCAAGAGTTATGGCTTTGGAGAATGATATATGTAAAGAGAATGTTGTGTAGAGATACGCTTGCTAGGCGTTTGTTATCAGCAAGCAAACGCATAGAAGTTAAGCATAAGAATATGAGAATGGCACGGAGCTACATAGAACTGAATACAAAGATTTTGAAGACATATTCACTCTCAGTGCTGGTCTATAGTTCAAGTACTACGACTGCTCCAGTCTTGAAACGAGTAGCTGCAGCTCACGTCTACACTTCATCAAATTATCACTTTGTCTCGCAGGCTTATGAGGTCGTTGATACGTAAATTTATAAATATACTGACTGAATGCCATCATCATTGGCATCTCACGTTGTTTTCTACGAGCACTAACATCCAACTTCCTTTATCCTTCCCAGAACATTGTTCTGCACCAAAACCGCCCCAATAACAAAGGAGCCGAAACGACAAATGAGGCGTCTTGCCAAAGAACCCAACCCAGGAACGCCCTCATTACTGGCCAATTAATCTGGCAAACAAGTTAAAGGAAAGTTCATGGCAGATCTCATGCCATCAATGATATATCCGTAGGGTATGTAGATGTGGTAGTGTCAGGTACCAAAATGATAAAGTGAATGTCAGATGGTCGCTTATGTTGTAAAATCAGGCGAGCGTTGTCGCCGGGTATCGATTCGCAAATGAAACTTTGCGTGAAATAGGAGACATGTTCGGTCGAGTGTTGACCGCGTCGAAAGCCCGAATATCCAAGGTTGCTCGTTTGTCCAGTTTATCGAATCCTCTTTCCATCCAAGAACTTGGGGCTGTGTCCGTCATAGTACTGGTCCTGGTACTGGTTACGGTATTGCATAGCCTTGCGCGCCTCGTACTCTGCTTTCTCGTCCTCGTCCATACTGAATGCCTTCTTAAGCCATCCAAAAGCGCTCTTCTTTTTCTTGACCCGTTTGCCTCCGGCTTGAGTTGTAGCCCGCGAAGTCACGGTGGCAGCATCGTCGTTAGTCGCTGTTGTTACGCTGCTGAGTGTGCTCATTGCCCCCATCCGGGAGGGCTGGTTACGTTGATGTCCAGGGAAATATCCTGATGGGCGATATTGTACGTCTGCTGGGCCTGCAGTGTGAGGCCTCTGCTGGAGAGGAGAGTGAGGCGATGCACGGACAGGGTGGTAGGTTTGCTGGTATTCGGAATGAGGTGAAGCCATGATAGGGGGGTGTCCTGGAGTCGATGAGAAGTCTGCGTGAGAACTAGCACGGGGAAGTCGGTGGACCTGGTGAACTTCTAGATCAGAGCCATGCGAGTAGTCGGGCGCATGAGACCTTGCGGTGCGAGGTGTTGTGCCAGAAGGGGACGGACGAGACTGCGGGCGAGAGTGTGCCTCTACAAAGTTTCGTGGAGGAATTTGGATGGACTCAGGGGGTGTCCTCTTCAAAGATACACGTTGTCGTAGTGAGGTCCGCTTCTGGAGTCCCATTGCATCCTGAACAGACTGGGTAAGTGTTCGCCTCTGTGTCTGCTCTTCAGGCTGGGGCGCAGGAATGTGAACAGAAGGTGTGATAGTCCGTCTTTGAGTTTGTTCTTCAAAGCGAGGCGTGTCGGGGCTCATTATTGCAGGAGAGGCGGGTGCTTTAGGGGTGTAAACCTTGGGCTGAAGAATATATAATGGCCCATCATCAAGGCCGCTGTTCGCATCACTGTTATCAGGCTCCTCATTTTCTGGCTCTTTTCTCGTGTCACCTGTAACAGACGCCCTGGGGGTAGTTGCGCCAGACGAAGGCGATGATGCACTCAAGTTGGGCCCAGAAGATGAGGGCGATACGGTTGAGCTGCGGTTGGGCCCGGGAGAAGAGGATGATGTACTGAGGTTGGGAGAGGGCTTGAAACTGGCACGCTGAAACGTCGTTGGCGGCAGCAGCGGGGTTCCTCCCGGTAGAGGGAAATCGCTGAGGGTGTTCACTTCGGGATCGTTGTTTTTAGAAGTCTGAAAGGTATTGCGTGACTCGACGCTATGAATGCTCGCCACGGGTGTGATAGATTTCGGGTTGGACCTTATTGAGGGCGAGGAAGTATTCGTTGGCTCTTCCGTCTTTGGGGCGTTCGTAGGAATAGTGAAAGGAGGAATGGTTGCCTTTTGACATGTTAACTCAATAATCAGCACAATAGAAAACCACTTACCCAGGTCTTGCGGCTGACCTCACCAGCCGTCTTTTCCATCTCAGCCACGATAGTCATAAGCTTGATAACCAATCCATTTAAATCTTGCGCTTGGTTGTTCAAGTCGTCAAAAGTATTGAGCCAGCCATCAGCATTGCCCTTCATAGCTAGGTAGATGCTGTTCAGATCAGGCTCAGCATCGGGCCACTTGACGTCCTTATGTTCGTTGAGCCATTCCATGAATGCCTCACTGGAGCGAAGTCCAGCATCAATATCGTCGTCCCATTGCTTCATGGCGGCGTTTGTTCGAGCAAGGATATGGTCAATTTTCTCATTGCCAGCGAGAATCTTGGCTCGAAACGTTCGGTCTTCAAGCATGTTTTCGAAAGCTTGTCTGTTGGCCATAGGAAGCTGGAGATGGGCAATACGCTCAGTGAGATCCTTGTGAGCCTGGGAGAAGTCCTCCAGCATAACCTCAAGAAATTCGTCTACTTCATCAATATGTCCTTGGAGGATTGTGACAACCTGGGCATTATCGGCAGCCAAGCTATTTAGCAAGAGGTATACGCCAAAAGTAATTTGTGAGATGAGCTTGTACATCTCATGTTGTTGCTGGCCAGGTCGGTAACGCCATAATGTATCGAAGGGCTCGTCTTCGGCATCTTGCTCCAGTAATTTTTCTCGGCGGCCTTTTGGGTCGAGCTCTCGTAGTTTGGGCTTCCCGGGTCCTTGAGTCTCACGTGTGACCTCATCCAAAGATTCCGCAAAAGCGTCTTGCAGAGACGGAATGGGGTGGGTTGGAATGGATTGATTTGGTGCTCGGTAAGATCTGTAGCTATCGGTCGAAAGTCGGTGGTTGACTGGCTCGGATTCTAAATTCTCTGAAGTGTCGTCGTCGCCATCGTCGGAGGTTGGGACAAGAACAATTCGCAGCTCACCGGCGTCGTATGTTAACGGCTGAAGCTTGCTCGTGGCCATGGTGGCGGTGCCACTGCCCGAAATAGACACTTGTGACGAGGGCCTAACGGCCGAGGTCATCATGGAGGCGGCGTACGTGAGTGGTTATGGCTGGGAAACTGCAAGCCTCCTAATAGGGTTTTTAGGAAACACAAAGGCGTGCCAGAGTATGTGTCGGAATCGTCGGTGCGACTTTGATCGGTATTTCGGCGAATATGCGCGTGAGACGGCGTTGTACAGCGTTAAAGTCGATATCGAGCGAACGAGTGGAAGTAGTTGGAGACAAAGGAGGGGGCTGATCTATCGCATTGTGGAAGTGCCGCCTAAAACCGAAATTCAGGCAACAGGGAGAGCCATAGTATACAATAAAATAAATCACGGTATAACAAAAAGGACGAGTAAAAAATCCAGTAATAGTGGTATCGTGGTTACTGGTCGAGGTTGTTCAAGGTTGTGTCGTTGAATCAAGCGCAAAGCTTGGAAGAGATCTGCGTGAGTGTGGGAGCTGGAAAGAGGTCGCAGCTCTATCTGTAGCGTAGGTCTGCAAAGGGGAGGATCATCAGCTGATCAGATCAGGGACTGGGCCCAAGCTATGGATAAGAGGCCACAAATAGGCCGCAAGAGCCAAGCGTAATTGTTGCTGTTGGCTGTCGAGGGGTTCGGGTTGACAATCCGGGGTAGCCGTACTGTAGTCCACAAAACCAAATAATGAAGGATCCGCTTGCTGTTTTGCAGAGAGGATGCTGTTCACACACAAACTGTAAGAGATAAATAGAGGTGAATGGGAGAGAAGAGAGGATGGTAACAGACGAACAAAACGCCGTACATCGATCGATACAATCGGCAGGTCCTTCTCTGGATCATCAACCTTGGGCTACCTGCCATTTTGTCCGGGGGCTTCGCCTCCTTCCTCCATCCAGTACTAACCAAGCCGAGTCACTCTTTCTATTGTGTTGTTCCCGTGTCTCTGGACTCCTCCCCTGACTCTGAACCACGCCAGCAAGCGGCCACCCATCAACGGGGGGCTCTTGGCGAACAGCACGACCACTAATAGCCGCTAAGTGCAGGTACCATCGCGCCGCCCCCTGCTCACCCATGGCCAGGCCCCGGTGCCCCTGAAAATGGCCCCGGAACTGCTCCACTGTAGAGTAGGGGCTGCTGAACTGCAGTTAGGCTTTGAGTGGATCGACTGGTTGCTGGGCTCGGTGTTGATTAAAGATTCTGCTTTTGAGAAGGTTGCCGACATCACAGATTAATTGCTTCCGAATATTCATTTTTTAATTATCCAATCATCATCAAAAACCTCAAGGTTGAGCAGCTGCTGCAAGCTCATTCCCGTGGCTAGTTCGGACCTAAGTGGGCGGCTGAATTAACTCAATGGAACCCGCGGGACGGGCTCAACTGTACCTGACTAACGCTGATAGTGGTAATGCTTGTCGCCACCACTCGACAAATGCAAATTCGCATCAAGATATGAGACGTCGATTGTTGAAGGCGTCAGGGGAATCGTAGGGGATGAAGCATGGCTGAACACTCGATTAACAAGTATGAACCGCATATCGAAACTCGAAAGACAAGACAAGACAAGACAAGACAAGACAGGGATGCATTGGGCAAACCTGATCAACACGGAAATCGACTCGGCACTGCCCAAGCAAGCTCAAGTCAACGGCGATCAATAGTTCTAGACCAAGATTTCCAACAGTCTTGTCCAAGGTTCTGGATTGTTGACGCGGCCCCTCAACGGCGGCTTAATAGTTTGCTAACGTTTGTATATCCAAGAGCAATGACAGGCCAATCACCGAAATCATGTCGACACCAAGACCCGTTTGCTACATTTCAAGAATCGAGGTCAATATTCGTAGCTTGCCGCGCTTCGCCCTAAGGGTAAAACATCGAGAATGTCGCCATCCCGCCAGGCCGATCAAAGCTAGTTTCTTGTCTATCGATGTCAAGCGCCCGACATGTGCAGATATTGAAATTGCACGTTAACCGCACGATATTGTACATGATTTGAATTACAGGGTCTATTCTAGCTCAGGGGCACGCATCTGGTGGTGCAGACTTAATTCTAAGGCCCCATGTCCTGTGGCACGCTGCGCGGCCCCTCAGCCAATAACCTGGCTATAGGCCGTGGCGGCTCAAAATGGCAATACCACAGTAATAGTAACTTGGCGGATCATTTTCCTCCAAACGATGCAACATCCAAAGGGGGTTCGCGATCCGATCGCTATATAGCCATTGGATATCTTGTCATCGCTAAGAACTGCAACCATCGACCTCTACTCGCCGTAATGTCTCGCGTACATCCATGAAAGGAATGCCAGTGAGGTAAGGCCTTGTCCTGGAATGGATCATGGATCCCCAGCCCAAGGACAAAGAGTAAAGGGTCCAGTTGCATGCACGGTTCATTCTAGCAACTGAACCAGCGGCCGGGAAGAATCAACAGCTGGGAACTTCGGGAATTGCTACTCAAGGTGCCGTCCCACTATACGTCAAACTCGTGCTTGAAAGTCAATAGTTGACCGACATTCCGTTCCATGAGCGTCCACGGCGGAAATGTCCATGTCCTTGAATACAAGTGTACCAACTCTGGCTTGACAAGTCGCCGCCATTCAGGGGTTTACCCTCATGCCCTCGTATCAGATATACAAGAGCAATTACATGTCAAGATTTCGCACTCGGCAGTGTCAATAGAGTTCAGTAGCAGGCGCTAAAGTACCATCCGTTGTCAGAGGTGTTGATCCTACGGGAGCTTCCGACAAGGCAAAAGGTTGTGTTGGGGTATTTATCCTTGAAGTAACCTACTTTTTGAATGACACCTTGGTGGGCACGATCTTGCAGAACTCACGAGAAGCCAGGTTTGTAATTATGTCAGTGTCAAGAAGTGGAGGAAGGGTTTGGGAGCAAGCCATGATAATCCATCCCAGCACTGGAGGCGTTAGCAATTAATCACCTCCTCAAGATAAAGCTGAGAAGGCGTGACATTTAGCAGAATTTGGCTATTTAGGCGTACGGTATTCTTCCTCCCTATAAGTCCCCGCTTACTCTTCATCTCGAGGTATCAATCTCGTGAGCCAAGCCACGAAGCCACAAGCTCAGCGCTGTGCCATCTGGGCTGTGTCTTCCATTTTGCAAGCAGCCCGGTTATGAAATGGGTCACTGCAGAGAATTGATATACTTGAAAGTTTCAATGCCCGAGATGCTTATACTCAAGGTGAAAGTCAAGTATGGGCCAAAAAACTAGTGATATTTCGGAGAATCTTGAAAAGTGTCTTTGGAGTTGAAAGTAAATTTAAAAGTCAATCTCGTCATGGCGATACTGCCGAATCGGGCAAAACGTCCATCATCTACGCTCAGTCCTTTCAATGTAACTCTCCATGGACTGAGACCCAAGCTAAGCCCATCGTCAGCTCAACAACTGAACCAAAAATAAGCACCAGGGTCCAAGTGCGACCCTGTCGTCTAATTCTTCATTACTAACTTCATCCCTTCGTTTTTTTTTTCATATCCAAAACACCAAATAATACAATAATGGCGCCGAAGAACCCCTTCAGGTTTGGCCACGATCTCTGGGATCCCTCCAACCGCTTCGAAACATCGTGGTTGCTGGGTCCCTGGCTCCTCTTCGCTGCTCGCGCCCTCATCAGCGTCTACGCTTTTGTCACGCGCTTCTTCATTATCGGCTGGACGTGTACCCACGACGATCTTGGTGGGTGCAGGGAAGTTGGAAGGTCGTTCAGTTACTTCACCATCCTCACTTACTGGGGAATTGCCTTCTACTTCGCCGTCGCCGCGCTGCACACCCTCACGTATGCCATCCGTGGCCGATCGCTACTCGATAGTCTCCCGCGACCGCTCCAGGCGCTCCATTCGCTTTTCTATTCAACCATCGTTACGTATCCGTTCCTCGTCACGATTGTGTATTGGGTTGTTTTATACAAGGGCCCTTGGTTCCCGATCGAGTTCGCCGCATGGAGCAATATTAGCCAGCATGGCTTGAACAGCCTGTTTGCCCTTTTCGAAATCTTTATTCCCCGAACAAACCCTCCGGCGTGGGTGCATATTCCGTGGTTGATCTTTATCCTCGCCCTGTACCTCGCTCTCGCGTATCTCACGCACGCGACGCAGGGATTCTACGTATATAATTTCCTCGACTACCAAGATGTCGGTGGACGGGGCATTGTTGCGGGATACATTCTCGGCATCGCAGTCGGTATTGTCATCATCTTCTGCATCGTTTGGTGCATTATCTGGGTGCGCCGCTGGGTGACGGAAACGAAACTTGGTAGGGACGGCAAATTTGCTGAGCAGCCCTCGGACTCCAACGATATCGAGTTAGCTACCGCTGGTAACAAGTACGCTATTGGAAACCACCCTGAGGCTCCGGAGAGGGTGTATTAAAGCTGTCTGAGAAATGTATTGGGTGGTAATAATGTGCTAGAGGGCGATGCGGCGGCGTTACGATGAGTCTTCATTCGCCTGAGCTTCGGCGTTAACAGGCATTTCCTGGTTTGACGGATCGACCTTCAAGGATACCCTTTGTTATATGCAGCATTAGACGTCATGACGTAGAACTAGTAGTATTGGTTATAGTTAATCATTAATGACATAGATAGAGCGCCTCCGGGGATACGAGCAGTTGCATTTACGCATGTTGGGCTTCGTCAATGTTGAGCTCTATTTCTGATCGTTCATTACCATCCGAATGATCCCCCGTCTAAGAGTCCCGTGCTTATAATACTATTACACTACATGTACAATGCCCGCTTGTAATAGAAACGTCCATCACGTCGTCATTTCAGCTCCTAACATTTAACCAAGATCCCACGTCGCTTCTCTGACTCACGAATCTCAAACATGACTTGAATACCTACAAAGAGGCAAGAGCAAGCTGTAACCAAGAAGATAAAGCCTACTCATGTTAGTGATATCCTGTCACAAAAGATTCTGGTGATTAGCACGTACCTGACCAGTCATGCAATATGCTCTGAACAATGCTCTGTAGTCCGTCCAACCCAACAGCAAAGCCCACTAGATTGGCCGAGATCATCATGAGCACGTTGCCTACACTTCCCACACAGCACAGCATACGATATGCTGTAGGACTGTCCTCCCATTTGCTCTTGGGGAATAGAGCGGCTGCAGTCCACTCTGGTATCATGAACAGTACAATCAGCCATCCCCAGATCAGCAGGCGTAGCTGAATATCGTGCCATAGTGCCACAAAGGTGAAAACCATGAGGAACGTTACGATGGACCGTACGGTGCTTCGCCAGTTGCGGAACGATGAGCCGCCTAGGGGTATGTAAATGTACCTAATTAGCCAGCGGTTGTACGAGCGATGCCATGCTCTCCAGAAAAGTTGTGTGCTGTAGTTGTTGCTTACACAACGAACCATGTTCTCAGGAGGATCCATTCCATCGACGAGAGACCAGAGTCGGAACATTCGCCAGGGGATCAAAAGCTTTAACCAGATGATGTGGAGATTCATGAAGGAGAGCATGGACACTTGTGCTGCCGTGTAAGAGCTCCAATCAGGTTTGCCCTTACTGATCGCACCAACCCAGTCGTAGTGTAAAATCACCTCCATGGAGAGCAGTACCAGAAGGAAGCGGATACCATATCGGATAGTTCGGTTTGTCTCGATGCTGGCAGCTCGATACTTGCATTGTGAGATGTAGTCGTTGAACGTGATGATAGGTCCAGTCAGGTAGAGCGGCGCATAAATTGCATAGGCCACATAGTTGCGGAAAGTAAAGTCTCGGGGCTCTGGGGATATGTTGACGCGATCTCTTTCTGAGAGGTTTGCTGGGTCCAGTTGCTTCTTCTTTAAGCATCAGAGCGCGATCAGAAACGATTCCCAACACCAAAAGCAATATGATTACTTACCTCTAGCTCATTGGAGTTGGTGCGATCAATACTCCAGTAGTAGTCCAAGTTGAAGCTGATCAGACGCAGAATGGTGATGTTGAAGAGGACCTCCCATCTTGCCAAGATTCCTTGAAATGTGCCGTCTAGCCTAGCTCCCAAATTCATCAAGTCCGAGTTGATCGGCCTCATCTTATTTCTAACCATGCCCATTGACGGGGGCGAAATGAAGCTGAATAGAACCCGGAATCGCCATCCCTCAGTCAATTCATTGGCAAACAAGATTGAGATGTTGAAGATCCACGTAGCAGCTGGAACGTATCGTCGCGGAAGCTTGGTCGCTAGCTGAAAGTTCATCCAGAGAATGAAGAAGATCTTGAATGCCGAAAGCCCATGTAAAGCGAATAGGAACACAAATGCGAACAGGAAATCGAAGGATGCTCGCTGGTCTAATCGGATACGTCCTCCTTGGCTTCTCCCAGGCAATGGGTTGAGCTTGTTCCAAGCCTTCCTCAATAACGGGTGGAAGAGAAGCAGAGAGCCCATATAAGGCATGTTCTCGCGAAAGACACCGTATTGCGCATCGGAAACGTCGATCTGGCGTCCGGGGATCCAGCCAGGGGATAGCCATCGCTTGAATTTGGGGTATCGGGGGTCGGTTTCTGGGTGGTGTCAGCTCGAGAATTGTGAGGGATGTAATAGCAAGTTGCATACCTCGCGAGACATCATAGGCGATCCAGAACATGTATGGAATAGCTACGGCAAAGACGACGTAGTACAGGTAGAACTCGGGCGTCTTCCATTTCGACGGCTGCGCTCTACTTCGCTCCTTAGCGGCAGATTCTTTCTTTATGCTGGGATCGATTCGCGCTTCGATAACGTTCTGGTAGGGAGTCGAAGAGGACGTGGTAAAACGGGTGTCGAGGGTATCATGGTCGTAGAGACTGCTCAAGAAAGCTAAGGGACCCATGACGGCGGCGATTCTGGGGTCAATGCGACGAACTGTTTAGCTCATGGCGGGGTGAACACAAGGGAGAGATTGAAGCAAATAAGAAGAAGAAGAAATAAACACAAGAAAGCGAGTGTAAGAAGAGATACGCAATGGTTGTGCGTGGAAGGAAAATTGGTGATGTCGTGGCCTTCGTGGGGTGCGTAAGATACGGGTGGTGTTGAGAAAAAGGGACCCGAGGCACGGGTGAAGGTGGGCTGTAGCTGCAGGGGGGAGCATCAAAGGGGAGAGCCCCTGAAAAAGCTGAAATAGGGAGACTGTCACTCGCCAGCGTCTGAGCGGGGACGTCCTTTAAAATAGTACATACACATCAACATATTCATTTACTCAATAATAACCATTAATTATCTCAATGATATTTGGTACTCAACATAATTTGAAACGTTTTACGATCATGGACCAGAAGTTGCCAAAATCTGAGGGTAAGAAGGGTAAGAATGGTAAGAAGGGTAAGCATAGGGTAAGGAGCTTGAGAGCTTCAACCATTCAGCAAGCAGATGACGTTGGCCACTATGTAAGCTCGTGAGAAGATTGTCCGTAATAGACACTGGTGTCAGGACTATGGTTGTACATGCTTTGGTGAATTTCACTAACAATTATGTAGTGGTGTCCTATGTGAAATTCGGTTCGCACCCTTCCACCCTGCCTAGCAAACAGCAGTGTGACTAAAAAGTGAGAACTTCAAATATCCAAGCTAGTCGAGTGGTATTCTGTTGGGCGAATGCCGCGGAGACTGTGATAGCATTCAAAATACCCAATGGAGAGTTCCTTGAGTAAGATGTTATCAAGCTGGCAGATTTTCTCTTGTGTAAGGTATCTACTACAACATAACGCCATCGTATAAAAGTGCTAGCCATATATTCCAACATTGAATTGCAACAGAAATTCAAGTTAAAAACGTGTCGATGACAAGGCACACGTGGTCACATGAAGCTCTCTGGTATCAGGTGATGAGTTCAAAAGACTCGAGTTTGCAGTTGTAAATATCAACTTTGGCAAACTTCCAGTTCACTCACGCGCCCACGGGCAAACCGCAATGGTTTGCAATATTCAACATGGCTAGAAGAAAGACGAGTAAGTAGGACGTTTTGAACAAATGTAAAAGTATAAATAGGACCAAATTGTCTAAGAGCCATGTCTTCTTTCACTTCTTACCAAACAGCAAATCCAAAATCCCGAACTCGTTTACTTTCAGGCTTCCATATCCATTCAAGCACTTTGCCGAACACTTTCAGGTTCGCCAAAACACCAAAGCACTCCCATCAACGTTCAAGATCTGACAGGATGTGCAACTGGAATATCTTCCTCTACCGGTGCGGCTGTTTTCAGATGAGGCTCAAGTCGCCGTGCCATTATCGCCGTCCTCAGGTAACTGCCAACTGCAACGAGATTCAGCAGGTCCGCGAGGAATGGGTCTACAATCAGGAGAAAATCTGCGAGAATTGCCAAGCGCGACAGGATAAGGGTGAAAAGATCGATACGCCGACTGTGAAGTGGGAGGATCTAGAGAAGGGCGCTTATCAGATTGCCAAGGACTATGCTAACTTGGGGCAATTTCCTACTTGAAGCGGCGATGTTTGATCGGATATCGATTGTGGAAGCATCTATTGTGATAGTTCTATTGGAAAAGCTTAAACCATGGGTTTGCCATGCTGATATGGCGTTTCTTGTTAATATTTTTATCCCCATCGCTTGTTTCAAGACAGTCCTTCCACTTGGGGGATATTAGACACAACAAGATTGTCTACTAACAAGATAGCTCTAGTCTTCATTTTCAATTCTGTTTCCCTAGTTTCTTACGGATTTCCTCGTTGATGTTTTGCATCGCCTTCACTAAAGGCATAACGTCTCTATTCCCTCTGCATAATATAGTTGATTGATTTCCTAGCCGCTCAAGTGCTTTGATATCTGTCATATAAAGCCGAGGATCTTCAGATCGTAGGATAGTGTTTGCTAGATACGCAAATGCGACGAAGCATCTGTATGCGCCGAACAAAGCTGTCACCGTTACTCCGAAAGGGTATATCACTAGTAAGTGGTTGAGATGTTCGATGAGATGCCGCGCAGCGTCCTCAACGATGGGTGAGTCTGGAATGTCTAAGTCGGTAGTTGGTGGCCGAGGAGAGTTTGAGTTGAGAAGAGCCATCTTGCGAAACATGTAGATGATGGACGTGTAGCCCGTTAAAAGGACATCAGCTACGACCCAGATTTCCTGCTCGTTTTCCGGAGCATTTGCCATCCACTCATTCTTAAAAAGTCAGCAAAAGATACACCCTCAAGTCGTGATATCTTACCAATTGCCACTCGGTGAAAATTTGTTGCATCTCACGACATAGATCCTCAGTCTTGGCCACAATCTCATTTTTGGTAGTATTCGCAGGGTCGTCTAGCATAGCAAAGAATCGGGCAATCACGATAGTAACTCGCGAGCTGGCCAAAAAAGCGATGGTCTGTATTCCTTGCGGAAGAGATCCTGAATCAGAATCCAGCCACGGCAAGTTGACCTTCCAGAGGTTGTTGGTGATAGCTGGAGGTGTGTTGAGAATGAGCCGGTAGAAGAGGTCGATTTGAATGACCTCCCAAAACCCTCTTCTATCATCATCGCTTTTGGCACCGCTAAAAAACGTGTAACTTTCGTCTGAGTCTAGCTTGTGGAGGTTGAGACCCTGGCAGTACTCGCATGCCATCTTGAACGTCCTCCAAGCAAGATCGTAGTCAAGGTACTCGGCAGCCACGCGGGTCTAGATGATTAGATTGTGAGCAAAATGGTGCGACAGAGTACCTACCACAAAAAGAGCGGCGATCAGGTCCGTCATGGTTCCTGATGCTTCTCGTTCCCAACTGGGTATTGCCCGCAGACATCCAAGGTAACTCGCATTCATGTAGCCGATGCCGACGGTTGAGGTAGTATTGCTGGCTCTCAAACTACATCCATGGTACATGATGCAATAGTATATAACGAGTATGACTGGATCAACGTGGATGTGTGGGAGGTTGATCATCTCGGGAAGCAGCTCGATTACTCGCCTGTCCACTAGACTAAGGAACATACAAGCGGGCATGTGCTGAAAGAAGTCTTGGAGGGTTAGCAAACACGGGCAATTGGGCGCAGGGGGAGAGGGGGGACATACTTGCAACCCAAGTCTTGGCCAAGTCTGTTGGGAGGTCTATTGAGCTGGTAATAACGTTGGAACCAAATGACCTTTTTCTCAACTCCTGGACATGATCTACTGCATCCTTCAGAACTGTCATGGCATCCATCTCATGACAGGGATCGTTAGGTGTCACTGCACTGGGGTCATGGCCATTGACGGTGCTGGAAGCAACCGGAGAAGATGCGTTCTCAGAGGCATTGCTAGCGAAGGGACTTGGCATAGACTGGTTGCTGGCTGTTAAGGGACCAGTTGTAGACTGCGCCTCGAGGCGTTGCAAGCGATCAAGAATCGTAGATAGAGCACCATTGGGACTGTCTGCCGAGCTGATGAATGCAACGAGGGTCAATTGACAATCCTCAATGGCTATGAGCGATGTTACTCACAGGGCTGGGTCGATCAATGGCCGCGCAGACCTCCTCTTGGCCCGGACGGGATACACACATTCCAGATTCTGAGTCCCGCACCGACCACATCGGGGCATAACACGATTGCAGCGGACCTTGCGTTCTTTGCATCTCGTACACTTGTAGTCAATGTTAGAAGTTATCTGGATGAATGCCTTGGCAAAGAGGGGATGAGCGATCTTACGGAGAGGCGATTGAGCTCAGGACCGGTCGCGCCGGAGCTCGACATGTCAAGTATCGAAGAATCTCATAAGCCAGAGGAGAGTGAAAGTCCGAGACGCGCTCTGTGATGCCAGAGGAATGGCAGTGAGACGAAGTCGAGGGCGGAGATTCGGTATTAGATATCCCCGCAGTCGGGCACTGGTGAGATATGGATACAATACGTAGAATTAAGCAGTATGGAGAACAATACGAAAACTTGAATACCGGACTAAGCCACAGGGGTAACGGCAAATAGAAGAGTTGGACCGTGATGGAGTTGTTTGTCCAGGTTTCTGAAATGACTCGATGGGGATAACAAAGAACCGGGCTGACGCCATGGGACCTGATTACCGCTTACGGTATTTTTACGAGAAAGCTTGGCATCGAAAAGTCCGAAACTCCGCCACTTACTCACCTAAGGGTTAGGGTTGTACGAGCTGGAGGCGTGGAGATTCGGTCTTTCAAACTCCGAATGGCTTCAAAGGTCCACATAGTTGTTGTGTAAGTTGTAAGTGCGGACAAACCTAGACAACAAGGGTATGTACCAAGTATACATATAATTTTCTTTGTTCTCGTCAATTGACTTGGGTCTCCATTCCAGGTGCGAAAACTCTTCATGCTCAAGCAATTTCTGTGTTCTTGTTTAAGACTTTCGCTCGACTTCAATTGCCCTTGAAGCCAATTCAGCTGTCTTTACATTTGTTCAATTGTATCTGTCTGGTTGCACACCAAAGGCTGAAATTTTGAGTTTCCAATCCACCAAGCTTGGTAGGATCATTCGCGATGGCACCCAGCTCACAGCATGGCTCTGGAGCTGGTGCCTCCCAACCAACTTCCCCTAAGCTCATGAACCACGACGATCTAAGCTCAACATGCTCTACGCAAGTATACCACGAGAAGGCTACAGAGAATCTTGAGAACATAGATGAAGAGGAGCAGCGCAACGAAGAGGTACTGCAACTTGCGCGCCGCCTCACCACCAGATCGAACGCGGTACCAGGGACTCTCTTCCCTCAAGCAGACGGCCCATTGAACCCCAACAGCTTAAGCTTCAACGCGAAGAAATGGGCAAAAGCATTTTACGAATTGCGAACCGATACGTCTGAGGGAAACCCTCCGAGGACAACTGGTGTAGCTTTCCGAAACCTGAATGTGTTTGGCTTCGGTTCAGATACGGATTTCCAGAAGAGCGTCGGCAACATATTCCTTGAAGCTGGTACCATGGTCAAGAAGCTTCTGCACGACAAGCAAAGACGGGTGGATATCTTACAAAACTTGGAAGGCGTTATTCATAGCGGAGAGATGCTGGCAGTGCTTGGCCCTCCTGGTTCGGGTTGTTCGACCTTTCTCAAGACAATTGCTGGGGACACACATGGATTTCATATCGACAACAACTCCGAGATCAATTACTCTGGAATCCGCCCCGAAGAGATGAGAACAGCATTCCGCGGCGAGGCCATCTATACAGCCGAAGTTGACCATCACTTTGCGCATCTCACAGTGGGCGACACTCTTTACTTTGCCGCCCGTGCCCGCTGTCCGAAAAACATCCCCGAAGGAATCAGCCGACGGGAATACGCGGAACATTTGCGAGATGTCACGATGGCTATGTTCGGTATCTCGCATACTAAAAACACGAGAGTGGGAGACGACTTTGTGCGAGGCGTCAGTGGAGGCGAGAGAAAACGCGTGACGATCGCCGAAGCAGCTTTAAGCTATTCGCCACTTCAATGTTGGGACAACAGCACGAGAGGGCTCGATAGTGCTAATGCGCTTGAGTTTTGTCGTACCTTGAGGACGCAGGCTGACGTGATGGGCTGTACGTCTGCCGTTGCCATCTACCAGGCGTCTCAAGATGCTTATGATGTGGGTTTCCTTAAAGACATTAGAATTTTCTTTGACTAACAGGAAATTAGGTATTCGACAAAGTACTCGTTCTATACCAAGGAAGGCAGATCTTCTTCGGCAAAACGAATGAGGCAAAGGCATACTTTGAAGGTCTAGGCTTTGTCTGCCCTGAGCAGCAAACAACAGCCGACTTTTTGACCTCGATGACAAGCCACCAGGAACGAATTATCCGCGAGGGATTCGAAGACAAAGCGCCGCGATCTCCAGACGAATTTGCCCAAGCCTGGAAAGACAGTCTCCATCGGCAACAACTACTAGCTGAAATGGATGATTACCTCGAGCGACATCCGTTTGGCGGCGAACACTATGAAAAGTTTGTCGAGTCCCGAAAGAGAGACCAGTCGAAGTCCCAGCGCATCAAATCGCCCTTCACTCTATCCTACATGGAGCAAATGCGACTCACCTTGGGCCGTAGCTGGGTCATGCTAAAAGCCGATCCCAGCGTGACTGTTACTCTTCTGTGCTGCAATCTCGTCGAGTCTCTTGTCATCGGAAGTATCTTCTATAACTTACCAGAAAACACGGGTGCGTTCCTTAAGCGTGGACTACTCATCTTCTTCATCCTCTTGATGAACGCGTACAACAACATTCTGGAAATCATGACCCTCTACGCCAAGAGAAATATTGTCGAAAAACATGCGCGATATGCCCTCTATCATCCGAGCGCCGAGGCCCTCTCATCTATGGTGGGGGACTTGCCGTACAAAATCTTCAACACGATCATGATGAATGCGACTATGTACTTCATGGGTAATCTGAGTCGAGACGCCGGTCATTTCTTCTTCTTCCTTTTGGTATCTTTTGCAACAACCATGAGTTTCTCAATGCTTTTTCGTCTTATCGCCTCTCTCACGAAAACGATCGCTGCAGCATTAGCTCGTGCTTCCATTATGCTTCTCGTCATCGCTCTCTACACTGGCTACGCGATCCCGCCTCAGTACATGCCGGTCTGGATTGGCTGGATTCGTTGGATCAACCCGACTTACTATGGCCTCGAAAGTCTTTTCATCAATGAATTCGGAGGAAAAGAGTATCCCTGTTCAGACTTCGTACCCAAGGGACCCGATTACGCAGACATTTCACCTTTTTCTCAAGCTTGTGCTGTCCAAGGATCAGTTCCAGGAGAAAGCTTCGTTCGTGGATCTTCGTATCTCGCTTCGACATACGGCTACATAGACTCCCGCAAGTGGCGCGATTTTGCGGTTGTTATTGCCTTTACGGTATTGTTCATGGGTCTACACTTATTGGCTACGGAGACAATCGCTTCAGAGCGTTCTAAGGGCGAGGTCCTGGTGTTTACTCGTAAGGAGATGAAGAAGCATGTTGGAAAGGGTGTGAGTGATGAAGAGACCGGAAAAATCTGTGGCACACAGCTTGCTGGTAATAACGAGTTCAGCGAAGTCACAGATGTGGAGGAGCAGACTTCGGTGTTTCATTGGAAGAATGTCTGCTATGATGTCAAGATAAAGGGAGAAACACGCCGAATTTTGGATCATGTTGACGGTTGGGTGAAACCCGGCACTCTAACTGCGTTGATGGTAAGTAATTAGCTACGAGGAAGTTGTTACGGTGTTAACAGTGCAACAGGGAGCATCGGGAGCTGGCAAGACTACTCTGCTGGATGTACTCGCAAGTCGAGTTACTATGGGCGTCGTAACAGGACAGATGCTGGTGGACGGAAAGTTACGTGACGAATCATTCCAACGCAAAACAGGCTACGTCCAACAGCAGGATCTTCATGTCCATACACAGACAGTCCGCGAGGCACTCAACTTTAGCGCACTTCTTCGACAACCGGCCAGATACACTCGACAGGAAAAGCTCGATTACGTGGACACAGTCATCAGTCTTCTTGACATGCAAGAGTACTCTGATGCCATCATCGGCGTACCTGGCGAAGGTCTTAACGTGGAGCAAAGGAAAAGGCTTACTATCGGTGTCGAATTGGCTGCGCGACCGCAATTGCTGTTGTTTTTGGATGAACCGACATCTGGACTTGACAGCCAGACCTCTTGGTCTATCTGCAATCTGATGCAGAAATTGACGAATAACGGCCAGGCTATCTTGTGTACGATCCATCAGCCGTCAGCCATGCTCTTCCAACGGTTCGACCGTTTGCTGCTGTTGTCCCGCGGCAAGACGATCTACTTTGGAGATATTGGCAGAAACTCGAATGTCCTGGTTGACTATTTCGCTCGCAATGGAGGACCGAAATGCCCACCGGGGGTGAATCCTGCTGAGTATATGCTCGAAGTCATTGGAGCTGCTCCCGGAGCTCATACAGATATCGACTGGCCCGAGGTCTGGAGGAATTCTCATGAGCATGAGCAGGTACAGCAGGAACTCGCGCAACTCGCAGGAGAAGGAAACTCTCCAGCACAACGAGACAGTTCTCGCGACGGAACCGAGTACAATGAGTTTGCAGCAACAGCTTCTGTACAGTACATGGAGGTCACCAAGCGACTGTTTCAACAATACTGGAGAAGCCCTGGATATATTTACTCAAAGGTCATCCTATCAGCAGGTGCAGTAAGTATCCCCCGTGTCACCTTCAAATGAGCGTGCAACTGATCCTCGAAATAGTCACTCTTCATCGGCTTGTCGTTCCTCAATGGAGAGAACACTGAACGGGGTCTTCAGAACCAGATGTTTGGCGTTCTCATCTTCCTCACAATCTTTACCCAAATCGTCCAACAAATGCTACCCGACTACGTGGCTCAACGCACGATGTACGAAGCGCGTGAGAGGCCATCAAAGACCTACTCTTGGAAGGCGTTCATGGTCTCGACAATCCTGGTGGAAGCCGCATGGAACTCGGTAAGTTGTACTCTTTCATTACCAATGTCAACCCAAATGTAATTTGCTTACAAGACTCTAGCTCATGGCTGTACTCTCGTTTGTTTGCTGGTATTTCCCAACTGGGATGTACCGCAATGGTTACGCGACTGAGATGGTGGATGCTAGGAACGTGACTGTGTTCCTCCACGTCTGGATGTTTTTCATGTTCACAAGCACGTTTGCGCACATGATTATCGCAGGTTTTGAGACTGCTGAAGTGGCAGGAGGACTTGTCACTCTTATGATGATCATGATGTTCTCGTTCTGCGGGTAAGTCCATCTTCTTCCATCCTCAACGAACACAACTGACTTTGCCAAACAGTATTCTCGCAGGGCCAGAAGAACTTCCCGGTTTCTGGGTATTCATGTACCGAGCCTCACCATTTACATACGTAGTAGAGGGTCTCATGGGTACATCCATGGCAAACGCGGATGCTGGCTGTGAGTCAAACGAGTTGATCAGCTTCAAAGCCCCCAACGGTACCACCTGCGGCGAATACATGAAGTCGTACTTGTCCGACGTGGGCGGCTACATCGTCAACTCCGCTGCGACTGAGTGTCAGTACTGCACAATCTCGGATACCAACACGTTCTTAGAAGGAAAGAGTATGAGCTATGATCATCGATGGAGGAACTTTGGGTTTATGTGGATTTATTGCATCTTCAACATTGCGGCGGCGTTTGGAATCTATTGGTTGGTACGTGTACCAAAGAACAAAAAGGCGAAGAAGGAATAGAACGGGCAGATACCTGGCATTAGAGACAAAAGTTGAGAGCGAAAGCGTTAGAATAACGATATTTTCATAGAATTTACCAGTGTAATCTATTTTCTGCTGCAAGACCAAGTCAGTAATAGAGGCTTGTGCTGATTGTCTAGGTGGTATGATGCAACGAATTGAGACCTCGCCCTATTGCTATCAATCTTATCTCCTTGCCTCGCTTATTGACCTTTACCAAGAAGCACCAAGTTAGCCACGTTCATGATGGCAATGAGAAGCCAGATCAACACTGCAAGTATGATTGTGTACCACGCATTTCCCATTTTCACGTCGCCATCCACAGCGTCCCCTTGGCCCATCGTCAACTGTCGTTGTCGAGGTGCACTCGTTTCTGGCCCACCGCCTTCGATGTAAAAATGAGCGGCGCCTTGTCGAACCGTCATGTATTTATTGCGACTCGTGAAGTAGATGAGAGGCGCCGTAACGAAGGGTAGAACAATACTCAGCGCGACCTGCGAGCCGTTTAGAGCAGCATTCAATCCAGATTGACCGACCGCACCAGCGATGATGATACTCGGCGTGATACTGATGCTTCTTGTCATTAAGCGCCGTAGCCAGGGACGCATCTTGACATTTAGAGCGCCTTCGCTGACCATTTGTCCAGCGATAGTACAGACGATCCCTGCGGTAATGCCAGATAACAGCAATGCCAGGGCGAATAGTGTTCCCGCAGCTGGAGAGATTGACGACGCAAGTAAATCATGGATGCTAAAGATATCGGCATCGATAGCATCTGGATTGTTGTATAATGAAGCGCCTGCGACGATAAGGATAGCCGAGTTGACAAAAAGGGCAAAGGTGAAGAGCGCAATGGCAAGTTCGGCTACGGAGGTTTTGAGTGAAGACTGGATAGCTGCGAGAGATGGGATGTAATACGCCTTTTCGGAGACTTGGTTGCCAGTTGCACTGCTGGCGGATGGCTGGGGAGGAACTAAGCCTCGTCTGGTGTCGTACTCGCGCAGACGAGGTTGGACTATACCGGAGCCTAGGTATAGACTATGCGGCATAACAGTTGCGCCTAGAATACCGCATGCTTGATATAGTCTTGACTGATGAGAAAGGGCACAATTAATCTAGATCGTGGAGAACGTACCCTTGCTGCTCGATGATACTGCTGGATGGCAGATAGCCCTTAAAGACTTGTCCGACTGAGGTGTTCTCTATCAGAGACAACTGGATACAGAAGCAGACGACTACGCCTATGACCAGACAAAGAATAAAGTACTCGAATATCCTAAGACCTCTCATCGATTTGTCAGGATTGTAGAAGAGTAGAATGACCATGACATCTGCGATGGAGATGGCGCATCCTGCGACCAAGGGAACTTTTGGGAAGAGGAGATTGAGTGCAATTGCAAATCCGATCACCTAGAAGCCTATTAATGGGCGATTTCAGATCGACTGTCGAGTTATTTACGTACCTCGGCAATATCAGTGGCGATAATGGCGATCTCAGCAAAGATATAGAGTATGAGGTTGAGCCACGGTGGTAAGAATGCTCGACAAGCCTCAGCCAGATTGAGTCCGCTGACAGTGCCCAACTTGATGGCGAGACTCTGTAGAAATATGGCAAAGAGGTTGGATAACAGCACGATAAAGAGAAGTTTGAAGCGATAAGAGGCACCAGCAGCGATGTCTGTTGAGTAGTTTCCAGGATCAACTGGGAGGCGTATAAGTCACAGGCCTGGAGTGGTATTTGGTAAGAGACTTACTATATGCGACAGCAATCATAAAACCAGGGCCGATGAAGGACAAGAATTTGATCAGCGTGGTCTTGCAGCGTTGGACCAACGATGTGCTGGGGTCTCTAGAAGGTGACGGAGTACGCTGTGGCTCTGGGGGAGGTCCTGGAGGTGAAGATGGAGCAGCATTCACTTGTACCTGACCGCTTCTCAATGATTGGCTATCGCCATCCTGGTCATTGGTTGAAGCCATCATGCTGGTGGTGGTGTCTGCGTTGGACGTGTCGTGGTGGCGGCCAAGGCTTGGCGGTGGATCTTGCTGCAGGGACTCTGCACCCTCCCGCAGAGTGATGTCATTGAAGCCTTTACTGGTGATCGCGTTGCTAGAAATGTCTTTCTCTTGATGTTCCTCTGTGTAAGAGACACGATCCATCGTGTTTTTGTGTACAAGACATCATCAGACCGTCAACGAAAACTCGGACTAACGATTTCGGAACTTCGGCACGTGCCGCTCCACCAGTCAGTCCACCCAATTCCGTCATGACTTGTTTGAAGTGTAAGTAGCGATTCAATCATTACTATGTATTTATTATTGACCTTTGAAGCTATCACCAATAGTCCTCGCACCTCCAAAACAAGTACTATAAATTGTTGGCGATCTACCGTACATATGTAAATTACTGCGTCTTCCAATGAAGACGCTGCTTCTTCATCTCATATGCCTAGGTCCCAGAACAGCTAATTGAGCCGAGTCAAGCTGCGACAGCTGAAATCTTGCCTCTGTGTCTTTAATCATCGAGATGCAGTGGGTGTAGATCAGATGAGCGATGAAGTAGATGGTCCTTTGACTTGACGAACGATCTTTTGGGAACGCACCCTCAGGGCTTCGCCGGGCCTCTAGACTCCAGTTCACCGTCGCAAGAGGCGATCATGCATTGGTCATATTAGAGTCTCGAACAATCACCGAGCAATTGATCGACGAACACTATAGTGGGTGGGCGGTATGATTGGGGCTACTGTGATCTGAGACCTAACCGATCATCACTGTGCCATAGCTGTTCTCGACCAAGTTGGAAGCTTCGACTCTCCAATGACTGCACGCCGATCACGCAGTATAGGGTGGGAAGCGGCAATTCTATGACCAGCTCATCAAACATGGTTCATCAATAGCTGTAGTTTGCTTGAAGGGAGAGCTACCGTACATTGGCCAAGTACGAGGCCGGTGCCTACGCATCTATCGCCCCTGTCACTCTGAACCAGCTTCTTGGCGCTTCGGGCTTGTGACTTCTTGTAGTTCCAGTTCTGGTCTACTACGACTGATGTTATTGCTCATCTCCACCACTCTTACCCGCACTTATGTGCTGTCGTCGAGTTCAGGGCGGTAAACTACGATATGAAGACGTTAAGGCAACTCTAAGCGAGCTTAGTACGTACTGATATGATCTCTCTAGGAGTGCGCTCGATACAGAAGGCACCATTGCGAAGGGAGATGCGTCCCCATGCCCCTTGAGGGTTTGGCGGAAACGAAGAAGCCATCTCCATATCCAATAGCGACAGTTGGTGAGCACAGCCATGATGTGGAGATAGTTACTTCGTTTCCGCCAACGTGGACATGACTTCCCCACGTATACTATCTCTAGGGTGTCCACTGATAGCCGTCGTTTACTGGTTCGAGGCAGTTGACAAGTTCATGCCATGCCTGCCGTCATCCAGGGGGTCACCCTGTTCTTTGGGTCCGGAACGCTCTTGGTGGAACTCACCCAAGTCCGGGGAATATGCCCACCCCGGACTGTGCAGGGCTAGTGGACGATTTTAAAGCATGAAGCTCAAGATCTAAGACCTTGCTATGCTTGCTGACAGAGCGGAGACCTGGCCACGTTGGCTCATTCATGCCGTGAACTCCGCTACAATGACTCAAATGGTAGGCTCTCGATTGACGTCCTGATCTAACGAGTCCAAAGACAGGCTGTACATGAGAGCCAGGTGGTCACTTGACCTTTGGGCCCTTCCCCTACGTCGTTGACTTGGTAGTTCCATGGCTCTCATTATTGACTGTGGCGCTGAAGGTCAAGGGCCATACTTGTCTAGCTAGCTGAGTGCATACGACGAGCTAGCACAGGAGACGAAGAAGATAGACTTCGTCAACACTGGTCTTGTTCCCGCAGGGGGGACACGACGTGATGTCAAGTCGATGGAGGTTTCTCGGGATGAGAGCATGGCGTTCGCTAATACCACCATCCCGACTGATACGAACCCGAACTCTGCCGTGATTACACTCCTACTGAAGTCAATGTTGAGGTTGCTTGCGTTATCTCGGAGAGTTGGATGGATAAGGTGCAACAGCGCGGTAGTCTGGGTGGTAATTCGTCTAGGATCAAGACGGTGTCAACGCCGATAGTCCGCCGTGTTGAACGGCCTCGTTAGCTCTCGCCCAATACGTATTATCTGCCGCTATCTGTAGCGCTCATTTCATGGCGAAACCTCGAAGTCTATCCCTCCGGGCGGACAAGCTCGGGCTGTCGAAATGGTTGCAGCACAGATCAACAACTCCTCTCGTGTATCGCAACACTCAACCTTGGGAACGAAGACATCTTGGCCCATAGATAACATCATGGTAGAGTACATAACGGTAGTGACGGAAGCCAGTCGCGCCATCACGGTAACCTGAGCCGACGTGGGTGTCTAGGCTCGGAAACGTAGTATTAGCTAGCGGAATCATTCACGGCGTTACGGAAGCAGCCCTCCTGCCTAGTCTAGCAGTGATACCTTCCCCTCAGAGGCTGACTGAGGCTCTACAATGAATTTTAAACCGCAAGGTGCGCTTAATGTCTTATTAGCTACTAGGCGCTCTATCGTGGTTTGCATACCGCCCGCATAAGCTGGGCTGGGTGAGGTCGCCAACCACATGGCTTTCGTTTTGGTAGCTACGACAATTCTCAACATCAAGAAAATGCATGTTTCTAAAAGGACAGGCATCATGTTAATACTGGATTTGAGATATTACACCTACCAGTTTCGGTATGGACGTTGTAGTTTGGGTGCGGCGTAGTTACGGGGATCGGGTGCGATTCCCGATCATGTGATCTAGGGATAGTTGAGACACCGCTCGTCTTTCTCTTCGGTATTCTAGTATCTAGCAATCTTTTTCCTGGGAGATTCTTTGTGTCAATGATACTGTCATTCTGAAGATAACAGCTTCGTGTTGTGCTTGATCTACCATGTTTCTGTTGAAGATTTCGAGTCCTGGACCACGAATGCTCAAGCCAACTTGATATTCCAGGTGAGTCCAATAACCATGCAAGATAAGATGTAGGCTAACGCAATAGCAATCAGAAACCTTGTCGAAGATCACATACGAATGCTGAAGATAGCTGCGGTATTCCCAATTGAGTGCTGTTTGACGACGACATAAACAAGCCCGGTGAAGACGCAGAACAAGGACCCCAGTACGCCCGATTCAAGAGACGGAGTACCTTGAGAAATACCTGAGCGACCTCTATCGATCCATTTACTTAGACAAGCTGATAACAATCAACCGAGCGAGCCAAAAACCGAACCGTTGAACTCAACAAAGGGGTCAAATAGGCAGGATTCTAATCCAAAATGGCCGAGATAGGCATCTCTATCTGACGCTCCCTATGCAGGTTAGGGTCTACGGAAATCAAACTGGCTGGTTCTAGAATACCTGAGCAGATTACAGAAATCTGATGGCTTCTCGAAGAAACCGAAGCAACTATGAATTGGCAGGATTGTCGACACTCGGCTTGTTTGGCTATACTCGCTCTGTTTCACCACAGTCGCTTAGTCTAACCTTACTCAGTTTGTTTGACATATTGCTCGGGACTGGTTTTTAGAATATGTTCTAGGAAAAACAGAGCGATGAGGACTATCTCTATTAACCAAGTCCTTGGCTTTCATACTTCAAACCGATTCAACAGGCTGAGTATTGAATCTTGCGCAAGCTACTGTTTGCATCGATGATTGATTTTGGGAGTCCAAGCATCAGCGTCAATACCATACATGGAATTGAGAACTAGACGGCACTTCGTCTATAGTTGCCAATTCTCGGGAGGTTATCTCGCCAAGGATGGCTCTGGAGCGACGGATAGCCTGGACTTACTAGCTATACTCCTTGCAGAAGTAGTGGACAGATTACGTCCATGATCTTCAACTAATAATTTGCCGCAATCTACAAAGTAATTAACTTTGTCGGCTACTGCACACGAGCTAGAAATGGCCTTGATTCGCTCAGGTCGAGCTCAATTCTAGATCGCGATTTGTTATTATCGCCACGATCAATAAAGATCGGGATCTAATTGGTGTTGATGGGCTCGGCTTCGGAAGCCGAGGAGACACGGAGACGGAGAATTTAATAGGTCTAGCGTCGCGCTCACTTGGTGGTGCAAGATCAAGGAACGGTAGGGTAACTTGTGCCACTAGTGCATATACTTTCAGGCGAGTCAAGGCTAGAGACGACATGGGGGGTTCGATTGGAGTCCTTTGGAGAAGGAGGAGGTTGCAGGACTGCGGAGATACCGTGAGGAGCTGAGGTGATGATGGTGCGGATGGTGCGGATGGTGCGGAGACGAGAGGGCCAGGTCTATCTCTGTTTGTTGCAGGGATCGGCATTGGAATCCGGATGTCTAGGTTCTGATTGACCAGCTCAAGGGATAAGAAAGGGGCTGATAACAGTAGTAGAGTACTTATCTTACTCAGATTGCACCATAGATAACCTGCGGTTAATTGCTTGATAAGAGGCTTTCATATCTATGTTGCTATCGTAGAATAGATGCCAAGGCTGTAGATATTCCCCTCATTGCCATCATCAACCCACTAAACGCACGAGAATCACCCAATTCCTCCGGTCTGCCGCACCCGCTTACGTAGAGTTTCCCCCTCTTTGTCACATGCACAACGCCTCGAAACGCCTAAAGCCTCATCTTGCACATGAACCAACTCCAACTTCCAGCATGGTCCAGACCAACTGCGAGAGACTAAACCGTTTCTAGGCAGAGTAGCCGTTATCGTGGCAACGACTAGTGGGCAGATATCCTAGGGTTTACGGCTGCAAGATGACAGAGCACCTATGACAGGCTTCCAACTGGACAAACATTGAGTGATTTTAGTTCTATCGTAGCCAATTGCACCTCCTTGACCTACACCACATTCCTCGTCTGCAAGCACTAGCCCATCATCTAGTGAGACCTTCAGTGTGCCGCTAGGCAGGCTTTCCCCAGACTACGCACTCTTTGGCCATCGGTCCCACCGAACTACGAGCTTTCCCCGTGGGGTAGACCCTCTTCCCTCTCTTCAGCTCCAATCTCGGGGCTCTGAGAGAGTGCTCCGGCAGGCTGGTACAGGAGGAGGGGGACTAGGATACAAGGGTCTAGACCATGGCAGTCGGGCGTTTGCCCATCCTTTACGGGATGCCCATTGGAGAGAGAAGTAACCAAGGGTCGAGATAAGCTTACCTCCAACGACACCAAACGTGTGCTACGTAGGAAGGCTGGGGGCTGTTATCTCTGTTTCTGGACGAGACTATTTAATGGGCCCTGTTCCCTCCCCGTTTTGGATTCCCTTCTTCCCCAGACTCGTCTCCAACAGCCTTTTCCCCTCTTCTCTCCATTCCTCCCTCAACATCATCTCTATCTTGATAGGGTTGATCCCTTCAGCCTCATCCTACTATCACAATGGCGACAATGGCTTCAGACGATGAGAAGCGACGCGTCTCCAAGGGCAGCGCCGCCATGGGCGACGCCTCCAGCGTCCAAATTATGGAGGACCATGCCATGGGCCATCTCCATCGACGACTCAACAACCGTCAGATCCAGCTTATCGCCGCGGGTGGTTCCATCGGAACGGCCCTCTTCATCTCCATCGGTGGTGGTCTCGCTAGGGGCGGTCCCGGCAGCCTCCTCATCGCCTATACCCTCTACTCTCTAGTCCTCGCCCTAGTCAACAACTCAATCGCCGAGATGAACACTTATATGCCCCTGCCTGGCGGCTTTGTTACCCTTGCCGGATACTGGGTTGATGATGCCCTGGGCTTCCTAGCTGGCTGGAACTTCTTCTTATACGAAGCCCTAATTATCCCCTTCGAGATTACTGCCCTGACCTTTGTCGTCTCCTTCTGGAACGAGAATGTCACCAATGCTGGCCCAACTGCTGGTGTCTGCGCTGCAGTCATCATTTGCTACGGGTAAGTTAACTTCACTACTAAACACTCGTCCAGGATTTACTGACCCATTATCCATAGTCTCCTCAACGTCCTCGCCGTCCGATTCTATGGTGAAGCAGAGTTCTGGCTCTCAGGTGGAAAGCTCGTTCTCATCTTCATCCTCTTCGCCTTCACCTTCGTCACCATGTGTGGAGGTAACCCTCAGCACGATGCCTATGGCTTCAGACACTTTACAAACCCTGGATCATTCGCTACCTACCTCAGTGGAGGCGACAAAGGCCGATTCGAAGGCTTCCTGGCCGCCCTCTTCAGCGCTTCCTTCACTGTCGTTGGCCCCGAGTACATCTCAATGGTCTCCGCCGAGGCTCAGCGCCCTACTTTTACCATCAAGAACGCCTTCAAGACCGTCTACTACCGATTCTGCATCTTTTTCATTGTCGGTGCCTTGGCTGTCGGAATTGTCTGTGCCTACAACGACCCCCAGCTGGTTGACATCTACTTCGGCGACGCTGGCTCTGGCAGTGCGGCTGCTTCTCCGTACGTCATCGCCATGACAAACCTCGGCATCAAGGGTCTTCCTCATCTTGTCAACTTCCTCATCCTCACTTCAATCTTCTCCGCCGGTAACACTTACACCTACTGTGCTACCCGAGCCCTCTACTCCTTGTCCCTCAAGGGCCACGCTCCTCAATTCCTGCGATACTGTAACAGGGCTGGTGTACCAGTCTACTGCTTCTGTATCGTCATGGTCTTCCCCTTCCTCTCCTTCCTTCAGGTTGCCAACGGTTCAGCCAAGGTCCTGGGCTGGTTCGTCAGCATTGTCACCGGCGGTGGCTTGATCACTTTCATGATCATGTCCATTACTTTCATCAACTATCACAAGGCTTGTGTTGCCCAGGGTGTCGACCGAAAGACCGAGCGACCTTACTACGGATACTTCCAGCCTTACGGTGCCTACATCGCCTTGATCGTCCAATTCGTCATTGTTCTAGGTTACGGATACTATGCTTTCCGACCTAAGTTCGACGTCGAGGTTTTCTTCCAGAACTACTCCATGCAGATCCTTGCTGTTCTTCTCTTTGGCGGCTGGAAGATCTTCAAGAGGACCAAGTACATTCGTCCTCATGAGGTCGACTTGGTCTGGGACCGACCTCAGATTGAGGCGTACGAGGCTACCTTCACCGAGCCTCCTGTCGGCTTCTGGACTGAGATGTTTCAATTGGTGTTCCCTTGCTTCCGAAAGAGTAGAAAGACTTCCGATGTTTAAGAGCCTCGAGACTAGATATATATGCTTTAGTTGTACACATTCCTGGGATACATGGAGTGAGTCGAGCGATTGACGATTAGATGATAGCTTTTGACAATAGTGTAAATTAACGTCACTTCTTACTACACATTGAGACTTCTCTTTGACGTGATGAATGGCTGATGATCGTAAGACTACGCATAGATAGCTTTAGCCCTGAGTTTCCAGCTGCATTTACAAATCCCCAGGTTCCAAGATAAAATCATACCCCAGCCAAGCTTCCTCAAAGTCATTGCAACACACTAGCGTCGCAAAGCAAGCGTCACCAAGAACATTCGGCCTCTTATCATTGCTAAGGAAAACCTCTAACGTCTTCTCACGAATACACCGAATACCCACGTAGTTGCCGAAATCTCTCATCTATGTAAGTCGGAACAACATAAATCACTTCTACATTCGTAGGATCAATGGAGGGACAGTCGAGTATACTAAAATCTTGAAACGGTCTATGTCTATTCTATCGTATTATAGTTTCGCCCGAGTCTCTTCAACTTGTTTACTCCCACCTTCTATATCCTCAACTGCTTTGTTAAACGCACCCACGACATCATGCTCACTGATCCACGAGGGGTTCATTCTTTGCTTCACCCTCTGGCGAAGCTGCTCATCAGTCTCCGTTTTAGCCCTCTCGATATTGGACTTTTGTCCTGCGGCATTCTTATGAACGATACTAAGGAGCTTATTGAGGTGAGGTTTGCGAGTAGCTTCGTATAGTTGAAATACTTGTGCGAGTTGGGCCTTTGTAGGCTTTGCGGACTGTGCAGATGCTGCTGGCCAGATGTGGTCTAGAGCGCGGTAAAGAGCATAGGCATCGTCGATGGCTAGGGAGCCACCCGCAGCGAATGAACCTCCGTGCGTGTGAGCGGCGTCACCAACAAGAGTGACACGGTTGGAGAAGGACCAAGTATCGAGAGCAGCACCGGCAAAGTTGGGGAATAACCGAACGTACGGTGTTGCATCGATGAAAGCCCTGATGGTAGGATTCCAGTGCTGAGAAGGTTGTCAGCCACGAACTGCGAGCATGAGTTTGATGAGTTAACTCACTTTGTACAGCTCTTTGAACTCTTCAACACTGCCAAGCTCATCCCACTTGGCATTTTTACCTGGAGATTTGGGGTCTGCAGGATCGGCGTGATAACCACCTACAACGGTGAAGAGACCTTTGCCTATTTCCACTGGTGTTAGCTGAAGCGTCATGGAGGCGAGCCTAATTTCATACCCAGATGTGAATGGAAGAAGTTGGTCTCGTGGCCAGCCTATATCAAATTAGCCTATCCTTCGTATGACTAACTTCATAAAGATTTGATTTTGGAGAGTTAGGCGACGGAACTTACCCAGTGAGCTGCATCTTCAGGATATTCAAGGTCCTTCAGACGAGCGGCGTCAAAGGTTGCACGGAAAGCGACCCAGCCAGTCCAGTGAAGCTCATGATCTGGTACAAACGTCTGCCGAACTTTCTATACCAATCGTTAGCAAGTGGTTTCGATAACAAGGTCCTTTACACGCACTGAACGAAGGCCATCTGCACCGATGACAATATCAGCCTTTGCAGTCGACCCATCTTGGAAGTAAAGCGTAGCTCCAGAGTCCGGATCCGCCTTGACATCAACAGTCGTCTTGTTCAAGTGAATGATTTCCCTTGGCAGATTCTCCACCAAAGCCTGGTGAAGATGGGCTCGGTGGAAGCGTGCGGTGAAATGCTTCTTAGTCTTGACCGTGGAAAACAAATCGTAATCGATGACCTCGCCGGTCTTCCAGTGTCGGTATATCATAGGATAATCTGACTTTTGACGCTGGGCGAATCCTTCGGCAAGGGCATTCTCAACTCCCAGTCTCTCTAGAGTCCTTAATCCATTGGGGCCTAGAGCAATACTGGCTCCGATCTCTTTGAATTCAGGTGCTCGCTCGTAGACTTGGACGCTTACGCCGGGGTGCTTGAGAAGGGCAATGGCAGTGATGAGACCGGCGATACCTCCTCCAGCAATTGCGACTTCAAGCTTGGGCGTTGTAGACGTTCCTTGGGAATTAGTAGCCATGGTGAATGGATATCAGCTTTTGCCGTAGCTCTTCACACGATTCAGAAGTGCATTAGGGGATATCGCGACTTTAAACAACTCAATGTCTGTGTCGGATTGATTACACAATGACCCCAAATGCGTAACTCGTCGGGTGAACCCCGATACTTTTGTGAGCACGCCATCTGTGATCCCCGCCAATTCCCCACGCGCCTTTCATTGTTAGGCTTGTAGTCAGAAAAGAAGCCAATACGAATGGAAAGCTGCGTTGTAATAGCCGATAATGCCATTTGATCACTACATGGCGAAGCACCGAAGTCGCAGTGCTGGATAACAGAGACAGGAGCACCAGCAAGGTACCAGTATACATAGCGCGCTGCACTAAAACGTCAAGAAGTAAGTGATGTACTTTTCAAACACTTTTTACAGGAATATGTAGGAGAGGAGATATGAGTGCCAAGGATTGCTGGTGGACTAGGCCTGGCAACTGCAAAAATGCGACCGAGGGGAATCGAACCCCTCTCTAACGCTTGGAAGGCGTTAATGCTAACCACTACACCACGGTCGCTTGGTGATTACAAGGAATACCTCGTGATGCTGTTAGAAAGTTGTGCTGTACCCCAGTATATATAGTGCAGTCCGTGGATAACTTCAGACAAGGCATTTCTATATACTCTACTACTCCCAGCACTGCTTTAAGCGCTTAACAATCTTAACTAATAATTATTTCACAAAATACAACCCCTTAAAAGTATAATATCTTAGTTTATTAAAGGTAGAAGATAGTACTTAATTTAATTATATCTTATTAAGAGATCTAAGTAATACATCTAACTCCTTAATCCCTTATATGCTAGCTAATTCACAATTTGATGGCTTGTAATGTTTGTCTAAAATTACATCTCGATGGCCAGCTTGCTGCGGGCTCTGAGCTTGTACCCATACTTGAACATAACAAAAGGAATCAAGCTCAGTCCAGTACCAAACAGGGCAAGGATAAGACCAGCATATTGGCTTCCAACGTTGTGGAAGAAAGCATTGGCAAACAGGGGCGTAACAGCACCCAGAGTGTTTCGCATCAGACCTTGTCCAGCAATAGCAGATGAAGAGCTTTCACCATAGCAGTCGGCAGTGTAACTGTATGTGCTCTCGAAAACAAAGTAGATACCAAAGGCAATAGGAGCAAGGCCAATAGCGGGACCGACCCAAGAGACATGCGAGTATTGGGTGAAGCTGTAGATGAAAAGACCGATAGGAAGGAAGATGGCTCCGTACATGGCACCGTAGAGACGGGCTTCGGGGGTGACCTTGATGTTGGGGTCGGCAACAAGACGGTCAAACTTGCGCATCTGAAGGTGGTGGGCCAACCAGCCGAGGGTTGTACCAATGGCGAGAGAGATGTAGGGAAGACCACTGACACCCTCGCCCCATCCGTGGTGCTCCTGGAAAGTAATAGGGATAACCGACAGGAAGAGGAAGACAACAGCCCAGCAGAAAGCGATCCAGAGACCAAAGGCGAAGACGACGGGCTCGGTCACCAACATGTGGATGGCCTTAACGGAACTAGCCTTAAGCATAGACTGCAGACTAGGAGTCAAGATATCACCGGCAGACACATAGCGCTCATCACCAGTAGCTTGTCGAAGAGCCTTGGCTCGCTTGTGAAGGGCGACACCACCACGGGTCTCAGGGAAGTAGAAGAAGATGACAAGGAGCAGAGGAACGTTGGCAATACCCTGAATACCTTCAATCCAGCGCCATCCAATAGCCTGGTCAATGAAGCCAGCGTAGATGGGAGCGGCGACAGTTCCGAAAATAGCGACGAAACTGAACATGGCCATGGGACGACTGCGGTGGTGAGGCTCGTACATATCATCGAAAGTACCACCGACAAGGATAGTACCGACACAACCGAAAAGACCAAGCAAAAGTCGGAGTCCAATGATGGTATTGATATCCTTGGCCAGAGCCAGACCAATGAAGAGCAATGAGAAGCCCAGGAAGGAACTGGCGTAGACGACCTTACGACCAACCAACTCACAGAAGGGAGCAAGAACCATGGGTGCAATGGCACAGCTGATGTTGAAGGTGAAGAGACCCAGCTGACCCTTAATGTTGGGAGCGTCGAGGTCCTTGACCATACTACCAATTCCAGAACTGTAAGCGGTAGTTGCGAGACCGATGAAGAGTGTCATAAGGTTGAGAATGGTCGAGATAGATCGCTTGTACCAAGGGTTCCAGTTGAAGGGGTTCTCCTTATCGCCTGTAGCAAAGCCCAGAACGATGTACTCCTTGCCCTTCTCATTGACTAGCTCAGTGAGAGTAAGAGGCATGTCGATATCAACAGTCTTGATAGCACCGAACTCCGAGTCAATCGCCTCATTGGTTGGGTCGACATATTTACCACCGACAATACGTCCAGACAGAGGCTCTCCCTTCTCATTCTTCAAGACTTCCACATCAGTAGACTCAGGATCAGAAGTGTCCTTCTCCTCAAGACTGTTGGCTCTCGAAGGTGCAGCCGTAGAGTTCTTGCGCGAAGGACCTGCCACCGAGTTCTTTCGTGATGTTAGATGAGCAGAGCCTCTCCTGGCGCCGACAAAGGAGTTGGCCCTCGAGTTGGCGTAGAAGCTGGTTGGTCTGGACGCCGAGGGCGAGCCCAGGGGCAGAGGCGATGTCGGCCTCGAGTTGGGGGCAGAGAATGACGGGATATAATTAGACATGGTGGGTGTCTTTTTTTTGTGATAAGGTGAGAACTGACTGAACTGTTAGAACTCAGGTTGACTCAGAGGGTGATAAGAGATATAAAAGCACTCTGGGCTACAAGGTGGTGTCTCATTTCTCTGGCCCAGTATGATGACATCGTTTGCCTTCTTTTCCCACTTGTCTTATCATCGCACGTTGTTCATTTTCGTCCATGTTTGGTCGCTGCATGGTGGAGTCGTGACTTTGGTCCACTATACCACCATGAAGCCGCCGAGGCTCTGTGGGTTTGGTGTTTCTTCTCGCGATTCATGTCTCGGAGAGATGATAAATACCGTTGTACAGTCGTTGTTAGTGACAGGGGCAATTAAACTAGAACTTTTGCCTCGTTTCTAGAACGCCAGCTCAGAAATTAAGTCATAATTGTTGATCTAGGAAACTTATCAGTGGCCATTTGACAAATTCTCGACATGGCGGTGCCTTTTCGGGGCTAAGTTGAGATGAGAATGAGACGGCGGAGTGTCCGGGAGCGCCGGTCCGCCGAGAGGTGGGTCTCGGGCCGAGAAGGTATGACGTCGAAGCCAGATAGCTCGGCGTTAAACCAGATCCTCCTATTACCTATCAGCACAAGTCAGAGATTAAAATTTTTATCCCTTTCTAGATCTATTTACTGAACAATTTCCGCGGTAAAGCCATGGCGGGTCTTTCACAGTTCTCAATGTATAAATGATGCTTTGCGTCACTGACAGCCTGGGATTTTCACTCGGCAAATGTGATCTTTGCTATGTAGACTGACTCGTGTGAGCTTCGAAGCGAACTATCAACTTGTCAAGGCTGTCATCATGCCGGGTCATCTTCCCGGACGCTGTTGAGCCTCACGAGACCAGGATCCTTTTGTTTCACTGAGACATGTTCGGGGATCGCGTGAATGGCAGCTGATCCCTGGGTACTGGTGAGCCGATTCCAAGTTCCTATCATTCGACTCAAGGTCCGTTATACATCGGATATGAGAGTTTGATTAAGAAAAAGGAGGGCCCTTTCTTCTTCCCCGTGGAGCAAATATTGCAGGTCATCTGGTCAAGGTCCGGAGGTTCCTGAACTGCCAACACCGTTACACGTCACTAATGGGAACCTGGAGCATGCTAGGAACAAGTAAACAATCTCCTTTCTCAACCGAGAGAGTTGGTTGCCAGATGACTAGAAAACTAAGCCTGAAACGCGACCCTAACAGGCACGAGAGACCCTCTTGTCATCCAATCCCAAGCCAATCCATATCTGATTTCCGAATCTGATCCCTCGGGACCCACCGATAACTGCCGTGAGGCTCCCAGTGGGCCATCGGTCCCTGCACGTTCTCGGTGAGGCGTCCTTGTGGATCCTTGTGAAAGATCTTCCTTGGCGGGAGGCCCAAAGCTCCTACCATCGGACATCCAGTGCAAGGATGGGAGCTATGCACTAACTTAGTGAAAGCTTCCATACGAGTTCTACGGAATGTTTTGGGCTCCGAACCGTCGGGCGTTTCTTTTCTGCTAAGTTATTATGACGACATTACTCCCCAGTGAACGACGCTAAGATGTTGCTAGATTTTCAAAACTCTGGCTCCATGCGTATTTGCATCCAATCCCGCTCATTTGTGCCAGCATGCATACTAAACAGTCAACACGACAGCTGATTAATCAGAGAAAATTCTCAATCAAATTTCAAGCTAAAACTTGTGGAATGTCTCAGTTATCTTGATACTGTCGCCCAGTTACCCGGATGTCATTGGTTTCAATATTGTAGATCAAAGTTTAAGGTTTGATTATCCAAATGTTTTCAGGAGATTATGCGTACCAAGAAACCTTCCTCTATAGTCTCGATTAGCTTAAAGTTTATTCCAAGTTAGTCTTCCCAATTCAACCTGAGAAAGGTGCGTTTGTGTTTGAATGTACGGTAAATTCAGACGCATCTTGAAGCAAATATCCTGACTAGATTAGCATGGCTACCCTGAACGTCGAGTAGTCAAAGTTTCGAACCCACGACTCGACAATGGCTTTCTTACTAGTCGAGCTGGATTTCAAAAGGGCCATGTGTAGTTTTCAAGAATGAGTTTGCTTAGAAAATATCTTTGTAGGCGGCAAACGCGCATCTTTTGGCATCAGACCATCGGTGGGGATATCACATGACCCGTCCAACTAGCAGAAACCATAAAACCAATACACACGCAACGCCCCCTCCTCAACATTCACAGCCCATATCCACATATCGAAACCCCTCAAATCAGCCCAAAATGGTCTATACAATTGTCGTTCACCTTTACGCCAAGGACGACGAGGAGTCCCTCAAGAAGCTCACCGCCAAGCTGATTGAGGCTAGCCGCGTCTACTCCCAGGACAAGGAGACCCTCTCATGGCACGTGATGCAGTCAACCTCTGACAAGCGTGCTTTCACCATTGTTGAGCGCTATGAGCAAGAAAGCGTATGTATTAACATTTAAATTATTTATGGATCATGTACTGACATCAATTTTAGAGCCAAAAGTACCACCTCGAGAACCCTTACTGGAAGACTTTTGACCCTTACGTCATTCCCCTGCTTGAGAAGCCTATGGACTTGAGACGCTTTGAGGAGCTCGACACTAGCAAGGATGTTGAGGTTCCCCAATAAATGTATTAATGAGCTGAGTTGGCTATCAAAATAGACTATATGGAATAAAAAGCCTAGCCATTAATGGCCCAAATATCAATCCCTTCAACGCCTTTCGTTGACCTGGCCGTCATTGACTGAGTAGAGTTAATCACCTCTGTTGCTTTAGGTGTAGAGTGTTATTAATGGATAAGCTCACTGGCTCGAATTCAGCTCAGGATAATTCGGTAACGGCCAGCCTCCTTTCTCCTCGCTCGAGAACCTGGAGATGAGAGCGGGTATCCGAAGAAGACATATGAACCAAGCAATCCATTGAAGAATGGTAACGCCCCAGTGAGTATCAGGTATACCGAGCTTGATCAACGAGATCTTGATCTTTTGAACCTCGTCAATAAATGGCCTGAGTGTCTTGTCGTAATTCGCAAATGCCAACGGCAAGTTTTCAGGGTTCCTGGCTATCTCGCCCGCCAATACATAGGCACCGACGAAACTAGACGTAGTTCCCATGCCGCTGAACGGAGATGGACAATGAGCTGCATCGCCTAGTAGTACCACACGGCCTTTGTGCCAAGTATTTGTCTGAACTTGGACGACTTCTTGAGAGTAGAAGTTTTCGGTTGTCTTCATACCCTCGAGGAAGCGGCCTATTTGCCACCCTGCATTGCGAAAGCGGCGTGTCCAAAACTCTTTTTGTTGCTCAATTGTGCCCCTATGAACGCTGGAAGTTTCAGGAGATTCGTCCTTGAGGATGAGATAGACTTGTGTTTCAGTTGAATTGTGAGTTCGACGAAAGATCATTCGACCCTCCGCGGCTTGATATGTCCTGCGGATGTTGGTATCGCCCTCGGCGCGCGGGATGAAATAATACGCCATATGTAGACCTAGTTTTCGATAAGGATCTGGAGAGTCCGCTGGTTCGATTGCTTTCCGAATTCTTGAACCCTGGCCATCCGCCCCAACTAGGAAATGGAATGTGTCTGATGAACCGTCGGAGAAGTGAGCCAATACCTGCTTCTCGTCCTGTTCAAAACTGTCGACAGTCTTATTGAAGATATACTCGACATTATCCTTCGTTGCATCATAAAGTATTCGGACAAGATCTCCCCGCATTATTTCGTACTCAGATGTCACTGATTGTGCGCCTTTGCCCGACTTGTTGGCAAGGACTGTTCCAATGACTTTTCCGTTAGAGTCAACAAATGCAACGCCCTCTTCATCAACTAGTTTTGAGCGGATCACATCGATAAGACCCATGCGTTTGAGAGTTTCAATGCCTTGTTCACGGAAGTCGATCTGTGCTCCTGTGGCGCGCAGTGCTGGAAATCGTTCGACGATAGTTACGCGATGACCCAGCCGGGCGAGCCAAAATGCCAGTGCTGGCCCGGCACAACCACCTCCACAGATCAAGACCCTGAGAGGTGCCATGAGGACTGTAGAGCTTGGAATATGAATGAAGTTTGCTCAGGGTATGCTGAAATGCTCAAGTAGGGTGGATCTACATGTATTGGCCCAAAATGGGTTTCAAATGGCAATGTCTAGATCTGGCAAATTATTCAACAAGAGTGACCAGAAAGTCAAGAAAGTTGGTTTCGATCTCGGGGTTTATTCAAGTGCAGCAACCTTTTATGAGCATAAAGAATGTCGGGTATTCGGCATCGTCAAACAGCCAATGACATCATGGACACGAATCCTTCGACTTGATATTGCTCCGGGCTTACGCTGAATTTCTGACTACAATTCAACGAATTAAGCTAAGCGAGTGTTCAGCCTTGTGGCTTCACGTCTTATTTTGGACAGGAATAACTCTAAGACCTCATCCAATAAGCTAGGAAACATATGTTCAAGGCAACAGTGGTGAAAACAGACTCTCATTGAAGCCATCTACCATTAGATAGACAAAGTTTATATATTTAGGTAACAGAGCCTTTGCTCTATAACAAGCTATCGTGTTAAATGGTTGTTTCTATAGTAGACTGCTATTAAACACTATCGGCAACGTGCTAGCCTTGAACCTTTTTGCCCTCGACTCTCGCAATAGCATCATCTTGATCTTTGTACACCTTCTGCACAGCAGGTCGCTCTTCCATACGTTTCATCCAAGTCCCGACATTCGGGAACTTCTGATAAATATCCTCGCCACCATACCACGGTGCCCATCGTTGCCACGCGACAAAAGACAGATCTGCGTAGGTGCACTTATCTCCAACAAGCCAGTCCTTCTCTTTCAACACTCTTTCGAGTACTCCATTAATGCGATGGATCTCAGACACATAACGATCGATGGCGCTTTGAACCTTTTCCGGGTGAAGATTGGTGAACCACGATGCCTGTCCGTAGTAAGGCGCTTGTCCTGAGGCTTGGAAGAAGAGCCACTGTCGAAGATGGTGATTGTTGGGGAATTCGGAGTAGCTGAGAATGTATTCCTTGTCGTACTGTCCGATAAGGTATTGACCAATTGCTCCAGACTCCCAAAGAACAAGGTCGGTATTCGGATCCTTAATGGCAGGAAGGCGGCCGTTTAGGTTGAGCGAAGTAAAGGGTTCTTGTTTGACAGCAGTAAAATCCACGAATATGGTCTCGTAGGGGAGTTTGAGCTCTTCACATATCAGAGCTACCTTCCAAGGGTTGGGTCCATATTGATGGGAGTAAAGAGTGATAGGCTTCATTGCGTGCGTGGCGATGGAGAAATGATCCGATGTGTCTGGAGAAATAGCTTACATTGCTCTCGTCTGGCAGAGTCAATATATAGATCGACAGTGAGTTGATCAAGAGCTCACTGAATATCAGTGTAGCGGTCTAGCTTCTTGAGAATTACGCATTATTGCTTTCGATAAACGGTCCGCGTAGACGCAGTCAGTTACCTATCCATCGGGCTTTTGACAAAGCAGTCAGTGGGTCCATGAGTTTTGCTGGTTATGGTGTTTCAGCGAATCTTGGACAGTGGACTCAGTGTCCAATAAGGGCTGATGTCTATCTTTTCGGCGTAGAGAAATACGAACCTGCGTCGGTGATATTTGTCATGGTGCAATGTACTCTTGGTAGTCGGTCGGGCTCTAGATTTGTTCCCCGCCCCTGTATAGGTGTAGCTAAGCCGATGGCTTGGAATCGAACCTGTGCGAAGGTCCTGTATAGTCACAGGCCCTTAATAAAGCCTCTGTCTTGCGATAATAGTACTTGTTGGTAACCAGAAGTATTATAATCAAGCACTAAACCCTACCAAGTCTTCGAATAATTCACTGACTTGTGTCCTTGCGAGAAGCACATTACCGAATTAGTTGTATGTACGCTCGTGGGCTTGGGGTGGTCCTTTCTAAACTGGTATGACCCCTAAATCGACTGAATTTGAAGATTAATATCAGCCTCTTATAACTTCCTGATTGCCGATATATTCAAGTGCTAGTACCCAATCACTATTGTGTACGTCGGGTGCAGTAACCGAGATCTTTATAAGCAGAAGGCATATGCGGGGTCATGCAAGAGCTCAGGGCCTCCTCCAACATCCTATCTTGATCATGCATTTCTCTCACATCTTCTACGTTCATAAATAAACATTACTACTATGGCACTTGTCAATTGGGAAACCGTCGTTTCCCGGAAACGAAAGGAGCAGGCACACTTCATCTCAACGTTTGTTTCAGCAGAACTATCAGACCTTGCAGATCACCATAATGACTATAAAGCCATTACCGATATCGACGACATAGCCATACTTGCCAGCAAGATTGCTACTGGCCAACTCACAAGTGAGAATGTAACTAAAGCTTATATATCGCGGTAAGTTCACTTGCTAGAAACCTACCAGTAATTATTAACACTTGAGTTCACAGGGCCATTGAGGCACATAAGAAAGTATGACCACGTGAAGTATGACCTGGAACCTGATCAGTGACTAATAGTGTGATAGACGAATTGGCAAGCCTATCATAAACACATCCTCTTAGTAACGAAGCTAACTCGCATAAACCCACCAGCCTTACAGAAATTCTGTTCGAAGACGCTCTACATCATGCACGAGAGCTCGATACTTATCAAACTAAAGAAGGCAAAACCAAAGGACCTTTTCACGGCATTCCAATCAGTCTGAAAGATCAGTTCAACGTCAAGAGTTATGACACGACTCTCGGTTACACCGGCAGGGCCTATAATCAAGCTTCGGAAGACGCAGTTCTGGTGAGCATGTTGAAGCAATTGGGTGCCGTAATTATTTGCAAAACCAATCTTCCACAAAGCATTATGGTGAGATCGACTAACCCAAGTCTGCGCAGTGTAGTGAATTGTAATTAACTGATACAAGTGGTCTGAAACTGATAACCCCCTCTGGGGACTGACGGAGAACCCAATAATTCCTGGTTATAATCCTGGGGGCTCGTCTGGTGGTGAATCGGCGCTTCTGTATTCTCATGGAAGTATCGTGGGGTTTGGATCAGATCTAGGTGGAAGCATCCGCATGCCGGCTCATGTGCTGGGTCTTTACGGCTTCAAGCCAAGTGTAAGTCATATAAACTTACTCAAGTACTCGCTGACAGGTTATAGGACGCTCGACTACCATATGCGGGGGTTCCAGTCTCGACTGAAGGCCAAGAACACGTTCCCTCATCTATTGGTCCCCTCGCCCGTTCACTCTCGTCTATTTATCAGGCGATGAGAGAACTCACTTTGCTTGAACCTTGGACGAAAGACTGTCGCTGCGTTCCAATTCCGTGGCGTCAGGATGTCTATGACAGCACTCTTAAGCGCAAGCTGACTATCGGTATCTTGCATGATGACGGAGTTGTAAAGCCTCATCCTACTATTAAGCGAGTGATGGATGAAGCCGCAGCCGCACTGGCCGCTGATGGACATGAGCTGGTTGAGTGGAACCCCGACCTTCACGCTGAGTGTATTGAAGTAATGGATCTGTACTTTATTGTCGACGGTGGAGAAGACGTTCGTCGTGCTGTGGCCGAGGGGGGCGAGCCTTACATCCCTCATGTCGAAAAGCTCATCAACAAGGGGAAGTCAATCTCTATCTACGAATACTGGCAACTCAATAAGCGCAAGCGAGCGCTACAGCAGGCCTATCTAGAAAAGTGGAACAGCATCCGCTCAACTCGAACGGGCAAGCCTGTCGATGCTATACTCACGCCAGCCATGCCACACTCGGCCGTGCCTCATAGGACCAACAGATGGGTAGGATACACCAAGATTTGGAACCTTCTTGATTATACGGCACTCGTGATACCCGGCGGCAAAGTTGAGCCTCAGGATCTCGAAGCCGCATGGGATCATGCGCCGAGGAACGAAATGGATGAATGGAACTTTCGGCTTTGGGAAGATAACAAACTTGATATGACAGAGAACCGGCTTCCCGTGGATGTCCAATTGGTAGGGAAAGTTCTGGAGGAAGAAAAGTTACTGGCTATTGGAAAGGTATTGGACGATCTTTTACGTGGTAAATTAAACTAGATAGGATCAAGAAGGGTGTTTTTAGAATCTAAACCAGAAGTATCCTTACACTATTTTAAACATGGCCAGTCATTATATCATACATGGATATGAGATACGTATTAAGCTTTTGCCAACCTTTATCTATGCCGCTTTCTATGTTTTCACCTGCAACACAAAACCCGTCTTGGCAATCCTCGCTGCCAACGCCATAAAAGCTCCCAATAGGATCGAAGAGCCAGCAAACATCTGAGGTCCCAAGTAACTACCATCAGCCGCTTTGATAAGCTCGCCGCAGATAAAAGGACCGGTGAGATTTGCAATACTGACAATACCCAAAATCATCCCTACTCGTGTTCCGGTCTTCCTTGGGTCAGGTGTCATTTGAGTAGCGACTGATGGGAAGAGGGCTTGTAATGCCGCAGCAATGAAGCCGTATATCACAGCAAAGACGTATAGACTCGGAGGAGTCTCTATAGCTGCCCAGCAATAGACCAGTATGCTTGCAGATAGACTCAGGGGGATTAGAATGTTCAGGGGCCCAGTCCATTTGTCGGCGACGATGTTTGGGATGATGCGTCCGAAAATTCCAACCCCGTTAAGAATCATCAATAGATAGATGGGCTCAGAGATACCAACTTCGTCGCGAGCAAAAGTGCCTAGGTAGAAGAAAGCAAAGTAAAGTCCCCAGAAGTTGAGGAACATGCTCATTGTGAAGAAGATAAACGGCAGTTCCTTGAAAGCTGTGGTGTCTATCCATGGACCGCTTGGGTGAGGCGGTAGTCGGGGCTTGAGCCAAATGAGACAAGGGACGTACGTCGCAAGCATGATGAAGCCCATGCTCCTCAAAGTCCAACCAAAGCCGACATTGTCGTAGAAGATCAGCCAGTTGATCAACACTGGGTAGACAAGGCCACCGACGGCAGCACCAGCAGCGGCAAAACCAACAGCGAAGGCTCGGTATTTTTTGAAGTACTGAGACAGAACAGCCAACGCCGGACAAAAGGTGAAGCCATTGCCAATTCCCAAACAAACGGCCTGCGCAAGGAAGATCTGCCAGAATGTCGTACACAGTGATGTCATGAACAGACCAAAAACCTGGAGGAAGACCCCGAGGAAGAAGACGATTCGAAAGTACCCGGCATCCGTCAAACGCCCGGCAAAAACACCGACCGAGAACAAGAAGAAGACTTGAACGCTTCCTATCCAGGATATCGTGGACTGGGTCTCGCCGAGGGTTTGAGTATAGTATTGCTGAAAGATTCCGAAGCCATTTGCGACGCCCCAGGTGTTGAAGAAGACAATATGAGCCAACAATGCCTGGAGCAACGCATTGAAACCACCATCTGGAGGCTCATCGTGCGACGGTGCCTTTTCAGTGTGGTTTTGTTGGTTTTGTTGTTCGATATCGGCCAATGTGTCGTCGCCAGAGATTGAATGTCTATCTCGGTTCGCCATTGTGAGTGGCTTTTGATGATATCCAAACGAGGAGAATTCAACTGATATTTTATTACCGACATCTGCTAGCCGAGGTCATTACCTCTCACTTATAATTGTTAGTGCTCAATCCCCTACGTCAACCTCACATTGATATCATCGCCCGTTGTTGCCGCTATTCCCGCGATTCCCGACGTACCCGCTCGGTGCCGGAATAGCCGACCTCCGTGATTACTCTTCACGTGCACTCCCTGTAACTCAACTTACACTCCTTATTCTTTACCCACTCCCAGTACCAGCAGCGGTGCCATATGTCCTCGATACAAGGCCGAAAGCGCTCGAGACTGGCATGCGAGACATGCCGGGAGCTGAAGCGGAAATGTGACGGCAATCAGCCTTGTGGAGCCTGCGTTCGCTTCGAGTATGACTGCAGCTACAAGAAGACCCCTGCAAACAAGAGAAGAAAAAACCATGAGACTGATCACGAACCTATTCTTCCCTCTCCACCTATTCATTCAGATAAGGATGTTCGACCTTCGCGTAGCGAACGCGCCGCGTCGCCTCATCATCTCCAATCTCTGGAGGCTAACTCTGGGGCCGCCTTTCTAAGAAGATTGGCCTTGAGACTAGATCCCAAGAATGCTCCTCGAATGCACACTTTCTCGTGGAATGCCTTCCTTGGTGCACGAAGAACACCCCAGGCTCCCGTCTCAAGGCCGATCACAGATATCTTATCTCAGGAACAGATGGAGAGTTTGAATACTGTCTATTTTGAAAAGATGGACCCAATCTATGGCTTTATTGATCGTGATGAAATCACACGTCTCATCCAAGGCCGATGGTCTGGTCTGATATATGACCAGTCTCAAGATGCTGTCCTGTGTGGTATAGCAGCTATTGGATGCCTGTTTTCGCAAATTGAGCCGCTGCCGGTGGAGCTTGACTTGATAGAATCAGCAAGATTCATACTGGAGCATACCATGTCTGACAGCCCATCGTCCATTGGGGTCACAGGATGGATCCTCCGAGTAGTTTACTTGAGGATTGCAGGAACACCTCATACAGCATGGATGGCTAGTTCCATACTTATGCACATGCTTGAAGCAGCTGGTTTGCATTGTGAACCATCATCACATGAATCAGTTCTTCCAGTCACAGAAGAAAAGGTCGACTCGGAACTTCGAAGAAGACTCTTTGCTGTTGCAGAGCACCTTAACATATGGATCTCATTTGATATGGGTCGATCCAGAACTGTACTCTGCAATTCAACTCTAGAGATGCCATCTGCGAGACCAGGAGATTATACGTCTGAACTTATGGAACTATTGCCATACTCGACAGATCTCGATCCAAACAAGGCACAAGACGTCTCTGAACTTGAGGCCTCGCTATCAACAGTGTTGAATCGTGTGCACTCGGTACCACCCTCGATTCTTGCTCAGTGCAACCTAGCATTGTGCCTCTGTCGCCGGCTACAGTCAATGAACACTTCTTTCACAGGAAAGATCCTCGACCAAATCCTATCAATCACTCTAAAGGGCATCGAAGCTGCTCAAGCTATTCTGGATGCTCGCTCCCCCTGGCACCACATGGCCAATGTCCCCTTCCAGATCATATGCGTACTGCTAGCAATCGATACGGGCGAAGCAATAGCTCAACTCAAAGGCGCAATGCAGTGTCTCAGCAACGTTGCTACTGTCTATAACACCACTGCAACCAGAGAGGCGCTCAATACAGCATCCTTACTCATATTGATGCAGCAGCGGCGAAAGGAAAAGTGCGCAAACAATTTGAATAACATATTGAAACAGTTTCCTATCGCTCCACTTCCGGAGACTCAGGACGAAGTTCCCCTTCAAGAGGCGGATGATATGAAATGGCTGAACAATTTGGTTGGAGATCTGTCTGGTTTTGACTACTCGGACTTGGATCGGTTCCTTTTCTCAACCATGTTTTAAGATGCCTTGATGATGAAATTCATTTACCCTTGATTCTATGTAACAATCTAATTTGTATGCACCTTTTTATCTTACAGTTACCAAGTGCTTCTTCTCCTACGCTCTTTTATTTCTTCCGGTACCACATTCTCGATGGTCTATTATTGCGAATCTTCCTCTGAAGTTGAAACACCCCGTACATCAGCGCCTCAGAAGTCGGTGGACATCCCGGAACGTAGATATCGACCGGAAGGATACGGTCTACCCCTCGAACAACGCTATAACTATAGTAATAATAGCCTCCACCGTTGGCGCAAGATCCCATACTAATAACCCATCGCGGCTCGGGCATCTGATCGTAGACTTGTCGAATAGCAGACGACATCTTATTTGTGACGGTTCCAGCAACGATCATAACATCTGATTGACGAGGAGAAGCGCGGAAGATAATACCCAGGCGGTCTTGGTCGTATCGCGGCATCGAGACGTGCATCATTTCGAGACTGCAGCAGGCGAGTCCAAAGGACATGGGCCAAAGGGAGCCATTGCGGGCCCAGGAGGCTATTGAATCGAGGGAAGTTCTACAGCACCAAGATATTAGTATTCGATTTTCTGGGCAAGGGAAAGCGTCTAGTAGGTACGCACAAAGCATATTCAACCAAGCCCTTTGGCTTGACCTCACCCAACTGAGCTGGGTGAGGATGAGGGGTGAGCTGCTTGTTCGTCTTTGAGGAGACATTTCTCTTTTGATGTTCGGCACGGCTATCCACAGATCTTTGTATCTGAAAAGGTTGTTGAGGGCTGATTGAGGGCGGCGTGAGAGCCAATGGCCGGGTGGCAGCTGCAGAGTTGGATGTAAGTCAGGTTTGAAGTTGAATCTGGCGGTGTTTACTCACTCTTTACTAATTGTAACCGGTTCATGACGAAGTAGATATCACCAATAAGAAACCAAATATCAGATTTTTTCCAGAAAACAGAGAAGGTAGAAATAAGTGGTATATGGTTAAATACCTTGACCTGCACCGGGCTCCATGTCGCCGGGAAATAACCACATAGCTCCACTTATTTGGTGTCCAGCCTCGGGAAATTCACACGACTTAACTTGGACCTCTTTTCATCTCAAACCGTACCAAAGCAGAGAATGGCAGCCCCATACCAAACCCCCGAATGTCCGATCTGTCGTAGATCTGTAGCAACTCGTCAAAATGAGTGCCCTTTTTGCCAAAAATCCTTCAACAGAGCAGATGTTGCTCGTCGACATGCCCGATCTTGTTCAGCCCGGAGAGGCCGTCCTCTACCACCACAGGCCAGACGTGGTAGAAAACTTCGAGCTTGCGATAACTGTTCCCGAGTAAAAGTTTCGTGCAATTCAGAATCGCCTTGTACGCGATGCTATTCCAAGGCTCTTGCTTGCACCTACAGCGCCCTATGTCATGACCCTTCACATCGAACAACAACCAAGACGGTCAATGAGCCTCCGAAAGATGACCGCCTGGGCTTATCTTTTCTTCTCCAGGCCAGTGACCCCAGTCATACTTCTATGGATGTCACGGTGGCTACAGAGCCTGAGAGAATCTCGGAAGCGCCGGCTTGGAAACAGAGAGCACCAGAGACAACTAATTGTATTTCAAGTACAGTTGACCCAAGATTCCTCCTCTTGAATCTCTCCGATATGCTCCTCGATGAACCTCAAGACTGTCAAGAGATGGGTCATGATTTTTTCCAATTCTCTAGCGCCTTCAACACTCCCGCCACCTCAGTCGATACTCTCACCTCGCGAATAGCTTCCCTGACAAGAACTCTCCAAGATTTAGCCCTCAATAGGCCTCATCTAAAAGACGGGCTGGATCAAAGTTACCAAAGCGGCTTCTTTACTACTGAGCATTTTCATAATGCCCTTATGATCTTCTTCCGTCGAAGATATTACCACAAACTCCCCATACACTGGCCAACTTTTGATCCCGACAAAATCGCACTACACCTATTTCTAGCAGTTATACTGACCGGGTCTGCATATTTGCAATATCTCGAACCGTCTTCCGGGTTCTTCGTCACCGAGTCATTACTTGAACTTTCTGAGAAGTACACCTTCAAAGAACTCAAGCAATTGACAGATCAAAATGTCACTCCGGTCATATCAACTCACATGCTCGAGGTATGCCAAGCTGCAGTCCTGATGAACAGTCTCGAGGGCAGCGCCAATCACGTCGAGGCTCGCCGAAGGATTTCAAGCAAACGCATACCAACGCTTGTTGCATCGTTGAGAAAGTCAGGCATGGTAGGTCTCAAGCACCAGTCGCAGCTGCTTGGAACAACCTGGGAGACATTCATCCATCGAGAAACATGTATCAGAGTTGTATCATGGACATTTGTCAACGACTCACTAATGACGCTCTTCTGTAATAACCCGCCGACTATGGCCGTGAAGGAAATGGCTGGACATTTCCCCTGCCCCGACGAGTTGTGGGAAGCAGATTCAAGCACTGCTTTTCAAGAACGAGCACAACAGCATTTAACAAGGTCTTATCCAATAAGTTGTAACGAAGCCATGGAGGGGTTGCTAGCTGAGGAATGGACATCTTCAACACAAGAGTCCTTCGGACGGTTAAATACATCCGATCTCTTCCTCATCACTATAGGTATGGAAGACTTTGCAAGTATCAGTCGGAGAATAAATATGCTAATTTTGTCTCTGCAAAGCCTTTCAGTCTAACGTCTTCCACTGTCGTACGTCGGTGGTATCCCCTGATTATAACTCAATCTTGCTACGAGCATTAGATAGATGGAACTGCCTTTGGATTGGCGCTTTTGAGCGGATATCTGCAGATGAAAAGAGGTGGCTTGGTATCGCAAGACATACACCTGAGGTTTCAGCCTTATCGAGGAAGATAGTAGAGCTTAGTGGGACCGGAGAGGCAAAGAGTTCGGCTTACATGCAGTGCATTGCTGCGTATGATACTGGCATCTTTCATGAGTTTGTTCAAACCTTTGGACAGGATGGTCACGTAACCGCAAAGGATTGAAGAAGCTTGAATAACACATATGCAGTACGGCAGAGGGGCTCCTGGGTACCCGTTACAGAGGAGGCATACCTATACAGTCTACAATTGCGATAAGAATTGAGAGACTCCAGTCTCTTGCAAATCACTTTGCTAACCCCATGCTGGGAGTCTGTGCCATCTGGGTCAGTCAGGAATTGTTCATCAACGAGAGGCCTCACCAGTTGAGTTTGACATATTTTGCCTTACTATAGGGTGGCGATCGACTAAAGGATGCAAGGCTGATAGGAAAGGCAAATGAGTGACGCTATATCTATATCCGCCCAGTTACCGTGCCAAGTGCTCGGCGAAGCACGGGTGCCTGATCTTGGCCAAAGGCTAAAACCAACCCGTGCTTCTAGAAGGATGCAAACAATGGCAATGGCGCACAGCCTCAAAGGGCTGGTGACAATCTCGATGTGTCATTTGGCATCTTGGTGCGGGGCGGTGGCTATGTCGGAGATGCATCGATTGGAACTGAGAGAGGAATTATCGAACGTTTCCGAGGCAGCCATGCATGTTGGTTCGTGAGGCAGACACGTTCGGGGACTTCCAGATTTTGAATTACCACGTGGTGATCGATTTGTACAGCCACATCTTCAAGTTTTGAAATCTATTGTGCTACCGTTGCTGCCCCAACTTTGAGCCACTTCCATCCGTGAGATATGTGAGTATCTTATTATTCTGGGTCAACTGCGTATTCTCACTCAGCTAGAGCTCGGACCTGTCCCAGCCACAGTGAGATGGTCAAAGGGATTTTGGGCGTATTTGGTCGTTTAATCACCTAAAAAGTGCTAGTAGGGGCGGAGAAGGAATTATTTCGCGAGTCTGCCTGGGTGACAGCCTTACTCCACACTGGAACAGGGATATCACCAATCAAAAGAGGTATTGCTTGCATGATGCTCGCTGCAAGCTTAAGAGCGACAAGCTTATCCTACGCCATGCCAAGCTAAGGGTCTTTTTGTCGCAGACCCACGAATATCCCCCTTCATTGAACTCGGACCAATTGGTGAGGGCGTCTCCAGGAGTTTAACAATTTGTCGATCCTTCCAATTGAGCATTTCTCTTCGGAGTAGCGGGTTTCAGCGTAGGATGTAATTTTTCTGTGAATTGAATGTAACTCCAAGGCTGAGTCGGGCCTTCGCTCCGAGCCAAGTGACAGTATCCAATCCCTTAGACTAGCCGCTGTCTCATGACAATCATGATATGCGCCCCAGTTGAGCATCTCTGGAGCAAACGCAAAGGGTATGGCCATCAATCTAAGCCTCGATAATAGAACACTTTGTGGGCTGCTTGCTCACAAGGCCAAAAACAACCCCAGAAGTCCCAGAAGCCAAAGTCAAAGCACTTTTTCGGCTGGGGCTAATTTGTTTTCGGTCGGTGAGAAATTGGCTTCTTTCAGCTCGTCAGCCTCCAAAAACGCCCCGAGGCCAACCGTAGCTAGGTAAGTAAGCAAATACCGGTATAAGAACATAATGCCCGCGTTCCCTTGGCATTTATTTCTAGTCATTTACCTTGCATCTGCATCTTCAATTCGGTTTCTTGCTGGTTAATCACTAGTAAACGAATTACCAAAACCGGCCACTGTTACACTGAGTGACCTCATTGACAGTTCAGCCAAGACCTCCCTCACCTTGTTGTTAGCGGTCGATCTCTAATCCTTCTGGAAACCAGCGACATCATCACTTTTTTACCTTATTCGCCCCTGGACATCATCATACACCCAAACCCCGTGATCTTCTCTGATCCCCATCGCCTCCGTCACAGCCTGTGCATTGATCCCGAGCTATACGCCTTGTGGATACCTGTACAAAGGATCCCCGTCATCCATTGTCACTCTCACCCACCCTCGTCGGGTATTAAATCTTGGAACTGCCCACTTTGACCAATCCGTCAAATCACCCCCAAACTCACGACTTTTTGTTTGGCATTTCGAATTTGAAACCTTTTGTCAATTGTTTGACTTTACTTTCTCATCCATTTTCGACATTTTTTGTTTAAAGCCCCGCGACACGTCCGCGATACGACCCCTGGCCCAAAATGAGACCCGACATTGCAGTCGTATTATTTACGCTTTTCACCTCAGCGGCCGCGTCGGCCATTGATGGTCCCCGTCACATCAAGCGCATCGAGTCTGAACCCAGCGCCGACGAGCACGAGCTGTACAAGCGTCGTGGCGGCGGCGGTGGTGGAGGACGCGGTGGTGGCGGCGGCAGCAGCAGCGGCGGCGGTCGATCTGGTGGAAGCTCAGGCAGTAGCTCTGGTAGCAGAGGTGGGAGCTCCTCAAGTGGAAGCGGAAGCAGTCGCGGCAGTAGCAGCGGCAGTGGAAGCAGTCGATCCGGTAGTTCTGGAAGCTCATCATCTCGTTCAGGTTCAAGCGGTTCATCCGGAAGTCGTGGTAGTGGCTCGCGAGGCACCGGTCCTCAGCCCAACTTCGCCGGCGGTCGATACTATCCCGGTGGAGCGACAGCTCCCTACAGGGCCGGTGGTCGAAGTCCCGCCGCCAGCATCCTGCCCTTCGCCCTAGTCGGCGGCGCGCTCGCCTTCTGGCCCGGCGTCTGGCTGTACGGTGCCTACATGTACCCGTACCACAACTCATACCATTACCACAACGATACGAGCGACGAGGACGAAGAGCGCGATGTTCTTTGCGGTTGCGCGAAATACAACCCCTGCGCATGCGACGACAACAATAGCACGGAATACTACGACCAACTCATCGGAAACGGCAGCTACGATGCTCTCAACAAGTCGATCGTCGATGTCGCAAAGGTCAACGGAACATGGACTATTCTTATCAACGGAACCCTCCCCAACGGCACTGCTCTTCCCGACGACGACGACGATGACAGCAACAGCTCGGACTCAGACAACGCCGGTGCTGGCTTGAAGACCATGGCTGAGGCCCTAGGCTGGTGGCCCGCTGTTGCTGCAGTCATGGCGGCCGTCTTCGTTGCCTAAGCCTTGGCTTGCATCATATCCGTGTGTATTTCTTTCGTGTATCTATGCTTACGACCTGTTTACGACTTCTTGGGGATGACCAGCCGGTCACAAAGCCGGTTGAGACTAATGAGTTTATGGGTTCTACGGCGTTATCCTTGCGGCGTTGATACCCGTTTCAATTGGGCGGCCTTTGTGTTTTTTATTTTATGTAGAGGGAGGCTTCACTGCGCAGAAAATTGCCATGGCTTGTTTTGTCAAGAAGCCTCTGGGATATCTATCAATCATACGTTACTACTAGTTCCTTGTCTTCAAGACTTTTGTTTAGAAATAAACTAGGATCAAGCTTTTATTCTTACATTAACTCCAAGTCATCGTTCAGTGTCGACGTGTAATGTACAACCCTTGTGAATCAATGCGACCTGACGTTTGACCACATCACAACACACATGAATGGGTGTCGATGTCAAGGCATACTCCAATGAGCTGCCTTTCTTGTTATAGTCCTAGTGCGAAGATGCGGCCCAAGCCAACCATGTGCATTGATGGAAGGTTTCTATGGTGCCACGATGTGTTCTGTGAAGCTATAGAAGGGTTACTGTATAAGGCAGTCTGTTACAAGTGTTTGGAATAAAGTTGGGGGCCAAAAATTATCATTTGAGTTTGCTGCTTTGCAGCGTTTGTTGTCGCGATGCTTCCCTGTCTTGGTGCTTGATGCTCCTAATCAGGAATTCGCCGAATTAGTGCGTCATTGGGCATCCCTTCAGGATCCGGCTGGATTCAAATCCAGTTATTTCTTTTTAGAATTCATGAGGCTCATTGCAATGGCTTGTTCTTGTTTAATGGCGCTCCAGTGCATGAAAGCTTGGTACAAATGTGGTAATGAGAATGGCTAGGTCTGGAATAAATATATCCTCGTTGATCCTCGTTAGCGCGAGAAGGGAGCCTCTTCAGAAGCCCAAATGAAGGCGACGACTTTCACAAACACAAATGCTAGGGTGTTTCAGAGCATACAAAGTCTCATTCTTCTTAGATCATTCAGCAACGAAAGGATATTTGGAATTCTTCTCAGTATTGGGTGGCAGTTACCCGGGACCATTTGAAGATACACACGGGTTGCGAAGAGCCATTTCGAACATAGAAGAAATACATTTTTAATACCTTATCCGAGTTCATAAATAATAATGAACAATGAATTGGAACTTTACAAGAAATGTCGCTGAAGTTATAAATTGTTTCTGTGTGACTCGCCTTGCATCCTTGGAGCTAGATGGTTGACTCGTAACTTGTGGGACTCTTTCGCAGCATGAGTTGAACCAGGCAGGGAAAGTAACCCGTCGTTTCCAAAAAGCAATATATCATGTTTGTTATCGTACATATCTTCATTCACCAGATCATTACCTCCCAGTGAACCATTGCCTCAACTGCCTACAAAACCACAGGCCAACTTCACAACGAACTCACTGATTACAACATTACAACATACATTTCCTCACCCGTTTATCCGATTCAATCTATCCATCATCCCATCCTGTCTATCATCTACTCCGTCCACATGATGTGCAGATAACCGAGTCTCACTGTCGCATCTTTGTATAACATACGCACTAGCTTCAAATAGAGGCCATACGCAGGCTTCATACAGCACACAACACAAAAGAAGTCCAACTTAGCTTGAAAGAGTATACAAGTATCAAGGAACAGCGATTCAATCTATGAGACCCCAAGGTTAGTAGACTACAGCCGTTACACGATGATTCCTTGTCGCGACAATGGTGTTGAGGTGGAGAAGCGCCACTCAAACGCTGCTCCACCTCGAATTGACCGCACAGACCATTCTGCTTCCTTCCATCCTGTCCTCCGCGTTGATTGGCTGACTAACCAGTCTTCCTCAGGCTGCCGGGCGTCTCTCCCGAAGACGAGAAAGCAACCGTGATCAGCTCAAAACGGCAACTTCTTTTCACGACGATCTCTACACGCCGCTCACGAGCCGCCGACCGACGCGCGGTCACGAGAAACGCGAGAAAATTATGGTATAAGCATCATCAATCTGCCGCCGCTTCAAAGCGATCGAGACGGGAGATTGCGACACCGCGATCATGGCTGAGGAGAACGAGTTCTCGTCAAGGGACGAGACTGCCTGGAAGGCTCAGGACGCCGCCGACGACCGCGAAATCGCCCGACTACTAGAACAGAGTCAAGAAGGCGGTAACGGCGGTGGTCTTAAGCTTGACGACACACCTTTCGACCAGACCGGCAAAGCTGACGACGCCGAAGACTTTGAGGACATCAGCGATGATGATCTACCAGATGAAGAGCCCAGCGCCGGTGTCTCCATGGAGATGCCAGGTCTAACAGACGATGGTGGAACTAGTAACGATGCAGACGATTTGTTTGGAGAGGGACCATCATCACCAGATCCGATTCTTGGCCCTTCCTCCCCCGCGCCTCACGTTCGCGATGCCGACAATGGCGACGACACTCAACCGATCGATGCGAGTCTAAGCTTTCCTGGAATCAACTTCGACCCCGAACCCCATCTCGACGGTGCCAACCAAGACCCCGATATCCCCGCCCCCGCCGAAACCGTCGAAGACCTCCTCAAGGCTACATGGCCTGCTTACAAAAAAGGACATATTCTGACGTGGAGCGAACTTCTCCCAGCCAAGAAGGCCACTTGGAAGGAGAAGAAGCCCGCTAAAAAACCAAAACAACTCGTCACCAGCAAACTCACACTTGATCTCGCACCTGATCAAGAGAAACTCTTTCGCATTCCTGGCATTGCAACCATCACCCGCAAGGCCAGGCAGGGAGAGGAGAGGGGTGTAGTGTATTGTGGTCAAGACCAAGAAAACCAAGCTGAAGACAACGTTCAGTTCGATTTTGACCAAGACTCCGACTCCGAAACAGTAGCTGGCTTTAGCTTGCGTGACATTGAGCTTGCTTGTGAAGACTGGGGAGCTCACATCACCACTGTGGAAGCTGATTTCAAGGCTCGACAATCTGCAGAGCAGGAACAACAGCAAGCACGCAAACGCGTGTTCGAGGAGCAAGATGATGAATGGGATGCTGAATTTTTGATGGACCTTGGCGATGATGCGCCATCACGACCAAAGAAACGCAAGACTGTCAGCCTTGGCCTACCTGAGATACCCCGTTACGCCGCCCCTTCGTTTGACAACTTCGAAGATGCAACACGTAGAGGCGCTAAGCGAGTCCAACTGGATATGAGCGATCCCTACCTCCTTATCGAAACCCAAGAACTCCAAAGAAGTGCAAAGCGACCCCGCACAGACAACAAACTGAAGCGCATGGCAAACGGCAACTTGGGTCGGGATGTCTCTCAACGATTCAATATTTCCAACGACGAAGCATACGAGGCATTGAAGGAGAACCACCAGAGCAAGGTCCGCGCCACTCTCGGCAACATTTCCGTCGAGCACAGTATGCCTGCTATCAAGCTATCATGGCCATACTACAAAGTCAAGCTCGGTGGCACGACTGATGAGTATCATCGCCCTCGCTTCAGGTACAAGAAGTTTGCTGGCCACATTATTAAGTTCGATAAACCTGCGCATCATAAGAGGAAGATGATGAAGGGCAAAGCGCATGAAGTGTTCCTGAAGTCCAAGGATTTGAGTATCAGCGATAACTCTACTGCCGTTCTCTACGAATACTGCGAGCAGCGTCCACGAGTGCTCAGCAGCTTTGGTATGGGTAACCGACTCATCAATTATTACCGCCGAAAGGACACTAGCGAGGACGAACAATTGCCCAAACAAGACCTCGGCGAGTACCGCATGCTTCTTCCTGAGGATCGGTCACCTTTCTCCCTCTTTGGTACAGTCGACCCTGGAGAGACTGTACCAACACTGCACAACGAGATGTACCGCGCTCCCGTCTTCAAGCACAACCCACGAGGCAGCGATTTCCTGGTTGTGCGCAGCACCACTGGAGAGAATGGCTCAAAGTGGTATATGCACAAGATCGACCATCTCTACGCCGTCGGACAACAATTCCCTTCGGTTGAAGTTCCCGGGCCACATAGTCGTAAAGTCACGAATGCTTCAAAGAACAGGATGAAGATGCTCGCTTTTCGCATGATAAGACACAGCGATACCGACAACTGTCAACTGTCTGACATCACCAAGCATATCGCTGATTCTACCGATACTCAAAATCGCCAGAAACTGAAAGAATTCCTTCAGTACGACAGAGAGAGTGGTGAGAAGGGCATGTGGCGGTTGAAGCCGGGAGAGATATTGCCGGACGAGAGTGCAATCCGTTCTATGATCAAACCCGAGGAGGTTTGTCTCCTTGATGCCATGCAGCTTGGTATCAAAGAACTGGAAGATGCCGGATACGACCCCCGAAATGCCTCCCTCGACGAGGACGTTCAAAATAACGACGCAGAAGGGGAGGATGAAGATGTTGATGACGAAGGCAGTAAAGTGGCTAAGGGAGCCAAAAAGAAGGAGGAAAAGCAAGAAGAAACTCTTGCCGACAAGATGGCGCCATGGAAGACGACAAAGGCTTTTATTGATGCCTGCGCTCAGAAAGCCATGCTCCAGCTTCATGGTGAAGGAGATCCGACAGGTCACGGTCTTGGTTTCTCCTTCATCCGAACCTCCATGAAGGGTGGTTATATCGAGGCAGTTCAGGGGCCTCTTGCTACGTCTGCGGATGCGATGGAGCGTGAAAAGCGAGCTAATGGTGGCCACGCCTACAACGTCAAGAAGCAGCAAGCAATGTACGAAGAAGGTATTCGGGAAATCTGGGAGAAGCAGAAGACTACCCTTTCAGATGGCCAGGAGCACGACGACAAAGATGTCGCAGTAACAGAAGACGAAGACGACAGATTCAACGTTCAGTCGGCCATGACTCCGGCCGTGTTTGACGACGGTACTAGCCAAATTAGTGGTTTGACTTCCGCAAGTCGACAGCAACGACGTGCTATTCGCATCACCCGAGACGTACGAATGCCCGATGGCAGTATCCAGAGCCGAGTCGAAGTCGTTCACGATCCGGTTGTGATTTCGCAGTATATGAAACGACGAACAGAGGCGGACCTTGAAATGAGAGAGTACGTTCACCCACCCTACTCGACCCAAGCAGTCCAGAAACCACGAAGCAAGGGGGTTGTGCCGAGAAACGCCAGACGAAACTACGGAGTCGGCACCCCTGGCTCAAGGAAGGACATTGTTGGATTGGACTTTAGAGCACCGGCTTACTTATATCTTTCAACAGCATCTACAGCTCGCGCCCTACAGGCAATGCCGACCATGACCGTCTTGCGGGCATTAGGTATGCAACACTCTATTGGCATACTATGGTCTATACTAACAGTGATGTAGAATTAAGAAGGAGCTTGAACGACTCGAAAAGAACAAGGCCCGACGACAAGCTCGAGAACAGCAGAAAGAGCTGCACCAAAAAGCCAGCACAGGAGACGCCGGGTCACCCAGTGTCAATGGTGATAAAGTCCCCACTGGCACAACCCGCAAGTGTGCCAATTGTGGCCAGGTCGGCCATATCAAGACAAACAAGAAGTATGACTCCCCCTTCTACAAAATTACTTCCCTTTGTTCCCCCCCCTCCCATGCCGTCGTTTGATTGGTCTGGTCTTGTACAAGGAGACAAGACAAAACGAGGAAGAGTGCGAAAGTCTCGCCTGCAAGCCCTCATGGAGAAGTGCGACAAGGATGCGTGCAAACTCGCCGAAAACAAGGCTCGAGCGGACAAGGCAGCCGCTCGGCAAGAAGAACAAGCGCAACGTGCAGCAAAGAAACAGGCAGACTCCGACAGCCGTGCTGCCAAGGCCAAGCGGCAGGAGGAAGAAAAAGCAGCAGAGGCCAAGCGGCAGGAGGAAGAAAGAGCTGCCAACAAAAGGCTCAAGGAAGCACTACAGCAGGAGGCTCGAGAACGAAGGGCCAAGGAACAAGCACAGAGGGCCCGTGAACAGCAGATAGCGCGCGATCGTGTTGAACGCAAGCGTATTGAACGCGAACGAATGCAGCGCAGATGGCGTTATGGGTGTTACAGGCGCTGACGACACCAACTGATGCAACGACCATTGCAAACACCTCATTTCCTTTGTACTCGAGATGTCTATTCAAAACCTTTTACTAACTTGTGATTCAAGGTTATGTCCATTGCTTAACGGTACGATGAAAGCGGACAACGGCGCTGCCGAGCATGGAGGCTTTGGTAACTACAATGCTCCGGCGGGTACGGCTGGATCGCCAAGTTGAGGCGGCCACTTCTGATCTTGACATGCGCGCTTGGTCACGAACGAGCGAAAACGAAGACGTCAGCTCTTTGATGTCCTGGCTAGGAGACAATAGCTGACCATGGGGAGAGAAGAAAAGGCGGCATCATTCTATTTTTCTTGGTTTGTGTTACTTGGAGGGGGTTTGCGGAAGAGCATGAGCGGTACGCTACGAAAGAGCTAACACGGCATACGTACTGCCGACAACAAAGGTCGAAGGCATTGAAATGGAGTTGGGGAAGATTGGTTGCTTCAGGGAAAAGAGCCGATATGGCAACGGCAAAGGCACTGCATTTACTACAAGACTGCGACGTCAGTTAAACATTTTGACAATTAATACTTAACGATCAGCTTTGTTCCTGTTTGCTGTGCTAAACTTCATGATAGCGGAGATGTGTAACATTCAGTTGGTTGAGAGGCCTACACGAAGACAGACTGGCCGCTTCGCCAGCGAGGCAGCTGAACCTGTGCTCTCCAGATTGATATGACGTGATATGATCTCAGGAAAAGACACAGCTTCAAATGCGGTGAAGATATAAAATACGTAGCCAACTTGTCTTGTTGTGGTGGTGCAACTTGACGAGAGTTGACCTCTCATCTCTCATAAGCGGACAAAATGCGAAAGACCGATTAAATTTAGCCCCCATTCTGCACTGCAGCCCCGCTAAGAGGCCGGTGCAAAAACGGGTTAATTGGCCCAGATTGGACATGGGGCTGCATGCATGACCTGGAACCGGGCATGAGGCTGCTATGCATAATTATATTTTTAGATCATGAAAAACGACGGGTCGGGTCCCCTTGTGACTGGGGCCGGATATGTTTATGGGGAGGCGGGCACAAGGAAGTTAGTTAGATAAGAGGCATGTTGATAGATGCCTGATTGCCGTGAGTTGCTTCACGTCAAGACGAGTCTATCATGGTCTTCGTCTAACCAGCTCATAAGGGCAATTGCCGGTAATGTCAGATATCAGTGAGATTCACCAGTGAGACTCAGATTTAGAACGCAGGAACAAACCTCTTACACACATAGACTCCACGAACATGGGATGATGTAGACGCAGGGGCACGATTGTGCCTTTTTCCCGCAAATGCTCAAAGATGCAGCAAGACATGGGTGAATACGAAAGTCGTTGCAGCGGAAAGGGTGGGAACAAAGGAGGCTCGGCTCAAGATGCGGGAACTTGGGAAGCGAGATCCGGATGGTGCCTTTAGCCTTGATTGTTCTAGTCGCAGGGGAAGGGTGATTGACTGATGTGTTGTGTTGTCTTGTTTCCGTGGACTCGAGCCAGGATATGGTCTGGGCTTTGGGGTTTCGAAGATCGTGTAGTGCTTGGCGCTTGGTGAAAGAGGCCTCTTCATTGAAGCAAGCTAGGGCTGTTATACGGAATAAGCATCAAAGGTGAAAGAGCATCATAGTGGAAACTAGAGTCTTGATGAACCATCGTCTAGCTGTGGGCTCTGCTTGTCTTCCCCTGCCTTGTTCGTCCGCCAAGAGAATTGCCCGGGCGTCCGTCATAATGCCTGACTGCGATTCCCTTACATGTGAGGAAACGTGGTACGAGACAAAGATGTCCATAGACGTCAAGTCAAGTCAATGATGATATCCCCTAAAGGCGGTGGTTGGACGATGCAATGCACCATCATCAGCTGTCTCCCTAAACGTTGGCGCCTCTTTAGGGGACTCAGAAGGGCCCGGCCCTTGCCTCGAGTGCCGTGGCTTAGGCCCACCAGCATCCACCTTGTCGGTGAGCCCCGTCGAGGTCGTCCACTCACAGTCGCCTTAGCTAAGCAGCGAGTTTTTCCCGCGCGTTCCATGCTGCCTTCTTTTTTTCCCTCCCCTTCTCCATCCCGCACGAGTGAACACGATCCGTCTATTATTAGAAGCCATCCCAACCACAGACGCCAGATTCAGCCCCATCAACGTCTATCGATCGGCCTTGACTGTCAACTGTGATTGCATTGCTTTCTATCATTCGTCCCCTCACTCGCGACTCAAGCGCAAGCGCAGGCGCCAAAAAAACCGTTCCCTCTTCACTTCTCTACGATACGTTGCATCCCAGCGCATCGCATCGCGTCGCGCAACGGCTCTTGATTCTGACGTACTGCGCAAACCAAGAACCATAGTGTCTCTGTCTCTCTATCGCAACGGCTCTCGTGAACAAGAAATCTCATGATATACGCGACTCGCATGCCTGCGTCACTCATCCTCCCTCTCCCACAGAACCATCTTCCATCCTGCTCCCCTCAGAGCTAAAAAGGGTACCACCAGGGCCAAGCTTAAAGAGATACCGTCGACGCGCTACTGCACAAAGTACCCCTCCACCAGTTGCCGGCCGCTAAGCTACAAAGGTCGCCAACTGCCTCGGGGTTCTGAGTGAAGGTCGGCTTGTCCCAGCTCCAAGCAAAGCAGAGCAGACAGCAAAAGCAGCACCTTTCGCTTCCCTTCGTCAAATCCTCTCTCCCGCTCCCACACTCTTTTTCTTTTTAAACTATCCTCTACGGCCACCGCGACAGCCGCCTCCGTCATCTCGCCCACTTTATTCCTCTTCCTCTTCGGTTTTATCCATCGAGCCCTTGGTCCTTTCTTTGGTCGATCTTTTCCGTTCTTTTGAAGCGTCCTTCGATAGCATCCACTTTACTACGCCGTTAACATCCTTTGTTCTCGCCTACGACTACGACCACAACCGCGCCTCGACTTGATTTGACCTGTCCCTGACCATTCAACTTCTCAAGCTTCAACTCGGCGACTTCTTTTCTTTGCAATTCTTTGCGCGACTGTTCCAATACCCCACCCAACTCCACGGCTGGCATCCTCGACGGTTATCCCATCATCTCTCCGGTCGCGACCGTTTAGCTGCCCCGCGTGAAAACGCGACGCACTTTCTTCAAATTAAGACGCACAACCGTTCAACATGGGACGAAGAAAGATTGAAATCAAGGCGATCAAGGATGACAGAAATCGCTCTGTGTAAGTAACCCCCAGAGACTGTCGCAACACTTCAGCTCGTGAGGTTTTGGAGCTTCCCCGCTGACTGGCGCAAATAGCACATTCTTGAAGCGAAAGGGCGGCCTGTTCAAGAAGGCTCACGAGCTCTCCGTCCTTTGCTCCGTCGATGTCGCCGTCTTCATTTTTGGCAACAATAAGAAGCTCTACGAATACTCGTCCGCAGATATGCGAGAGCTCATCCACCGATATCAATACGTGAGTTGCCTCCGTTACTCGTAGCGCTGTCGCATCGTCCTGGTATACCAAGCGGCGATCGCATCCACGGCGCGTTCCAGCATAGCAAGCTAACAGACAATAGCATGGCGGTCCGAGTGAGCACAAAGGTCCTTCCGATTTCAATGGCGGCAACGATGATGATGATGAGGAGGAAGGCGATGGCACCCCTCCCCATGGCCCCGAAGTTGTTGAGAACCAGATGATGCCTCCCCATCCCTATGGACAGCACCAACCTCCGTTCCCTCAGATTCGACATCATACACCTTCAGCATCACCACCTATCGGCAACGGTCCCTTCCAAGCGCATCCCGGGCATCCTATCCAACGACAACATACCCCACAACCATCGATAGGCTCACGACCGGCATCTCGAAACGATATGCGCCGAATGGGTCCTGGCATGGTCCAGCCTCCGCCTCCGACCGGTCCTCCGCATCCCGGAATGAACTATATGCCCAATCCTCCGCTTTACAACTCTCCCCATCCTCCTCCCGGTCTAATCCCTCAACATGGTCCCCATCCTCAATATGCCTATCACCAACAACCTGCTCCGATGCAGCAGCAAGGGCAGTATATGGATGATCGCAGGTCTCCAATGCCTTCACCGATGCCTCCCGCTTATACTTCGCAACCGCCGTCACAAGGAATCCAAGCTCCAGCGCGCCCAACGCCATCACCACAGCCGGGCCACCAACATCTTACTCCGAACTTGTCGCAAATGTCACCGCCTCCGCCCCAGCCTGAACGTCGCCTTCAAGATCCGCCTCCGCCTCCTCCTGTGGTACCGAAGACTGAACCACAAGAGCGCCCTCAACCGCCTTTATTGAATACGGACTCGGCTATCAAGAAGCTACCCCAAAGGAAATCTCACAGCATTTTCACACCTATTGAAGAAAATCGGTCCATCTTGTCTCAGCATCTTGCATCTTTTACATCCGAAAATGTCAAGTCAGAGTCCGCTGCTGCTGCCGCTGCCGCAAATGCCGCCAACGCCGCCAACCGTTCACAGTCGGTAGATGTGGCTGCACTGAATCGGGCCGCTGACGCGTCAAAATCGTCCCCTCATCTGCCACAGCGAGCCAGTACCCAGGCTGATGAAAAGAGCCGGACTGTGTCCTTGTCCTCAATACCAGAGACCACTTTAACGCCGCCTTCACGGTCAAATAGTACAAAGGTTGCCGGTGGTCCGGGCGGCGCTCGTCCTCGTGGTCCACGCTTAACGGTGCAAATCCCGGATGGCGGATCAGAAGGCGACGGTAGCGCACGAACGGCAGAGTCAAACTCACCGCGAAATGCTGCTGAGACTACCACACAGGCGCCCCAGCGCCACAACTCACAGTCGTCGCTTGTGCTTCCTCCTCCCTCTCCTTCTGCTTCTGCAATATTGTCCGCGGGTGCTACTGGCCCACCGAATCCCTTCGCCCGGCCACCTCCTCAGCAGAATGTGAATGGTGATACTCCTGTCTCTGCGCTGCCATCACGTTTCTTGACAAATGAACTTCTGCCGAGTCCAAGTAGTTTCTACCCGGATTGGAATTTTCGGGGAGGTGACAGTAACACGCTGCCAAGTCCGCTCAATTTTGCAACTCCAGTTGTCGGTTCAGGGCCTAGCTTTCTCAGAGATGACAACCTGAACACGACACCTAATGCAAATTCCAACGCATCCAAAGACGTCACTTCTAATGCCAATGGGAGCTCGAGTCAAAATCTGAATGTTGGCACAAGCAATCCTACTGCTATAAAACGGAAGACTCCTGAGATTGGCGCCACAGCCCAGAGCGAGGCTGCAGAAGAGACGTCAGAAGCAAAGAGGGTGAGGGTTGAATGATGATCCTCTGCTGTTTGACATGTACCTTCATACAAAAGTGCTTTCCGCTATACGCTCCAATCCACAGGGCATCACAGGCTGGCCTTTGCATGCCAGTCATGGAATATCATCAGGCACCAGCCATTGTGCCTACTCACGGCCTTGCAATCTCTTGTTTTTTCTTTGATCTTCAATTCTTATACCTGGGCTCGTAGCCCGTTTTTATCTCCGGGGGTTTTGGTGCCAATATGCTTGGGACTAACATTGTTCTGAAACATATTGCATGACGAAAAGATGGTGGATGTTTGTCCTGGTTGTTTGTCTTGACTGTGGTCATAATTTGTTTTGAACGGGAAATGGTGCTATTGTTGGGAGTTTGGTTAGATGATACCGGCGACGTAAATATATTGTCTTAATCAATATACTGAATGAACATGAGTTTGAGCATAGTGATGTCTATGAACCTAACATGTATTGTATCTAGATGCGATCGAGCAGGCCACACAACTGTCCAGCAACGCATCCCAACGTCCTTACCTCGTGCCCCAGTACCTACCCGTAGCCCGATGCTTAAATAAAATGCGAAATCATTAATCTATCATTACTCGTGTATCTTGTAGCCATCAAACGATATCGCAAACCTAGGCGTAATTTAGAACTCCCTTCAGGATCCACTGTATCTTGGGTTAGCATCCCCTCTACCAAATATCGTGATTGACTTACCAGCTCTCCATTCCCAACCTGACTAGCCACACGCTCAACCTCAACCTCATCCGGCATCACAACCCTGTGCCCGTCCTTCTCAACCCACCAGACCTCCTTGCCTCCCAACGTCTTGACCTTCTCGTCCTTCTCCCACGGACTCGACGGCACAAGATGCGCCTCCACGAACCGTTGCAGATTCGCCTTTGCGCGGTCCTGTCCCCCATCACCCTCATACGCATCTGCGCCGAGACTATCGTAGTCCGCAGGCTGCTCCCAAGGTTTGCGCGGGAGCGCATCAACAGCCGAGTTCAGCGGCGCGAGAACGGTAGTATTTGTAGAGAGATCGGAGAGTCGGTCGTCGGTAGCGGGCTGCATGCGCGCAAAGGATGAGAAGGACGTGAGACCGCGGTTGGTACCGATGATGTCGGCCAGGGCGACCGAGGGTTGCACGGAGGGTTTGTCGGAGGAGGACATGATGGGGAGGTGGCCGTGGAGAGGTGGTAGCGGGGCTTTCTTCGGGAGAGGAGCTTGGTGATTTTCTCGGAGAGGGACCTGGGAGGAGGTTGTGAGGCTGAATAAGGCTGTTAGGACGACGAGAGGTTTCATGGTGGTGGATTTGATAGTGATGTAGAGTGGTGGAGTTGGAAGCAGGTACGTCATGAGGGGATTTCGGATGATGGGTGGGTAACGTGATTGGTCACGAGATAGCGTTCCAAACTCACTTACATCGTCGGTTATCTCTCATCCTCAACCAACCAGTTGATATAGGCTCCGATATTGCAAGTTCCGGTATTCAATTCCCTTATTCCTGTAATCAACCAAACACGACGGCTTGTCTTGAATCGAAGCTTAAGCATCAGTGACACCAACATGACTTCAAATAGCTATCGACCGCATATACCCATCAAAACCTCCACCAGATAGACCATAAACGTTCCCCAGCTATGTTCAAAAGTCAATTACGGCATCCGACTACTCCATCGGGGTGAGTGTTAAGGATACCTTATAGCAAAAGCGAGTAGAGGCAAAGGACGACGCTTTAGGTTGGGTCATCACAGCTCGTTGTGCCTTCGCCGCACAGCTACATATGTCGAACAGCCTCTCGTATTAATACGAAATTCCAGCTAGGCGGCGGAATGACTTATCCATCAATAGATAAATAAACACCATATTCTCTTCTTGGCGGTCACCGGTGGTCCAGACCATCTGGCACCACTTTGGTTGTTAAGCCTTTATCTTAAACCCGTCTTCTATTCCACTAGCTTCTACTTCATTTCAAACCAAGTTTATTATTGCGCTCGCTTATAGTCATACCCACCCGACGTCACTGTTTCATATGGATATATCCCTGCAATTTCGATAACTACTACCAGCACGTTTCCAGCAGTCACCACATCAGCCTTGGTTCCTTTTGCGGGCTACCCACACAAGACACTAACAGCCAGTGTCGAGTGGGCCGACCACAATTACAATACCTTTCATCTTGATTGCAAGCGAAAAGATGGCTGCTGCGAGAGCCGTCTTATTATTGGGCCATGGGCTAGCAAGACTGTTCCTCCAGGTGCACTCGCAACCGGCACACTCACTTGGGCGTTGCACCCATATGATGAGGGTAGTTCTTATGTTGATGTCCCCTACACCAGCATCTACTGTCTATTTGTCAGTGGCACAGCGTAAGAGTGCAACTCCACGCAGTGGGGAGGCAATCTTCCACAAGACGTTACCACTGCTGCTACCGGTCCAATGGGCATAGGACAGTGGCTGAACCTCTCTTTCAGCACACTGCCAGTTGTCATCACCGAGGGACAGTACTTGATCACCTCAGCTAGTACGATTTAATCAGCCAGGCTCTTGGCAGACGGAACCGGCAGGAGGGCGTTGGAAGTTATAGGCGCCAATCCTTCATCGACAACGTATCGGGTAGAATGCTTACTGTTTAATCCAGAAAGAGGCAACACTTGCAACGACACATTTGTCATCGGGCCATGGGCAAATAAAACTGTTCCTCCTGGTGAGCCTACAATTGGTACATTCCAATGGTTGAGTTCTTCGGCACGTCACCTGCGCAGGAGTAATACTTACCTTTCTGCTCAATGTGTTGTGGAATCGGGAACACCATTAGAGTGCACTCTTAAGCACCCTACCACCAACGCAGGCTTCACGGGCACTATCACACAAACTAGGGCTAGTAAGCCACCATACTTCTGGGGGCAGTTCAACAGCCATCTGTAGATCTTGTATTGTTGCGATAGTGGGGCTTTGTTTCATGATTATGACAGGTTTCTAGATAGTATGATGATTCGGGATGATAAATAAACCTACTGAGCAAACTGCAACTATGGCCGGATATAACTTTATTTAAACCGAGCTTCTTTACAGTAGAAATCCAGAGAAAGGTTTCATAACTCACTTTCTAATGGGCCCGGCCATATTATGCGAGCTGTTTAGTAAAGCAGAATTTATATAGCTCAAGGGTGGCTATAAATAGTAATACGACTAATAGCACGGATATGGTTTGGGTCGATGTCCTGTCTGTAGGGTTGTGATTACGGGGTTTGCAACTGAATCTGTTATTTCAGTGAATGTCGGAGTAAATTGAATATATTTGTAATAATGTATAATACATCTTAACCCTACTACCCTTTCAGGGTATAGTGAGAACTAGATATTTAATGTAGCACGTATTTCTTCAACTCCTTCTCCCCAGCCCTCCACTGCTGAATAGCTCTTCCATACATGTACCCATCGATATATACATCACCTACGAAACGATACTCACCTTGTGTCCCCTCCGCTCTTAGCAATATAGGCGTTGAACAGCCCAAGGGCACAACAATTATGTCGCCAGCAAGCATGAATCCCGAGCCCATTCCCATTCTACTATTCTGCGTAAGACAAAAACATCTCCCCATCATACGATCACCGAAATTTGTCTGCAAGAAATGGCGTCGCATCTCAGGCTTGACGTCTGACTGAATGTCGAGATGATCGCGTAGCTTAAGATCCAGAGGTAGATGTGGTAAGCGATCGCGAAAAAGACAGGCAAAGATGTGATAGCAAAGTGCTAGCCAACGGTGTCTATCGTACGGCGAAGGGATTTGACCAAGACATAATGTTGCTGCGAAGCGTTCCTCTGCCAGCTTTCTGTCCTGCTCGGTTGCGCCTTCGATGGCTTGAAAGAGAAGTGCGCTCCAGTGTAGAAAGGCCATGAGATAGTCACCCAGGTTACAAAGAGTTCCCACAGCGACGCCTTTGCTCCGAATCACATCAATTTCTATAGCGGAAATCTCCAGTTTGTTGAGACGCTCGTCGCAGAATCTGCAAACTGCCTTGCTAGACCCAGCGGCAGAGAATCCATACTTGAAACCCATGGCTGATGTTTGAGGGATATGTGACCAGTCTGGGACGAACGAAGGTAAATTGGCAGAGCTGGTATGGACAGGAAAGTGTATTGCCTCGCAGATGATGTCCAGCCTCTCTGTGGTTTTCAGAAGAAAGTCGACCACTTCTGTATACACATCCTTAACGGAGAGGTTGTAATCTGCGCGGAATTCGTCACGAATGCTTGCCGGCAAGACACCGAGGATGCCATAGAGCTTATCTCTTGGATCGGAAGCAAGTTTCCTACGACAAGCTCGTAACACCTCGAGTAAGACCATTTCTCCGTCCGATACATATGACCTGAGGTCTGGAAGGCTAGCGGGGCCTTGATAGACCAAAGTTTGAACGTAGCTAAATTGATCTGGGGAGATGGCCAATCGTCTCGTGTCGGGATCCTTGTTGGTGAAAATTAATTCACCACGGCGTTGGCCAAAGGTGGCAGATGCGTATTGATATGACGTCCAGGGGAGCTTTGTTGGTCCACAATACACGGTGATATTCTTAGCATTGAAAACTTCTTGAACAACCCAAAGTCGTCTCCAATAGTCCCTGCCAAACAGCGACACTACAGCTAGAAGACGACCGTTCGAAGCACCAGATGATAAGAGTTGAGAAGTTGACCCAATCTGGGATACAGGAGCAGACATCTGCTCTATGAAACGCACAGCTTTTGTACTATCATTTTCTTCAGGGCCAAGCCAAATGGCTACAGATTCGGCGTTCGAGTAGATGTTGGGCATCAGTTGAACTTGCTGGCTCCGCTCATCTCTGTTATTTTGATCGATGCATAAAGCATCTACCCAGATCAAGAGAGATGTCTGTTTCTGCCGAAGCGCTTGGAGAGCGCCATGAAGGCTGACAGCAACGTGAATTGAAAAGCCTTCAACCTCGATCTTGCGAGTGTCGCCCGTATCTCCCCACGTGTATGAGACCGCTACATATGGAGGAGGTTGTCTGAGGGAGACGTGGAGTATTTCACATTTTATCATGGTCTTTCTCTCCGGTAGTAATCTGACCAGTCTGATCGAAGTTTCCTCAATAGGTCTGTACTGATATGTGCGTGGACCAAGGAAAGATGGAGCAGAAGCCAAGCTTCGCCTGTGTAAGTCTGTCCCGTTCGCCGCAAATACTGATTCACTAGGTAGATGACCCCTGTCATTCGAGTCTTGAAGTTGAGGGGGAGATCTAAGGGATGGTCTTTGAGCATCTTCTGGGCTGAGAGAGGGCGGTGGCTGAACCACTAAAGATCCGTGAGAGGCCGGTTGTTCCCTCGGAGCCTGCGGCGTTCCAGGGTTTTCTGCTTTCTGTTGCAAGACTACTTGTATCGGATAGCCATCTTGGACATAGTGTCCAGGGCTTTTGCTATGTTGAGGTTTATGCTCATTACTAAGTTTGAAACGAGGTGGTGAAGGAACGCGTGCTTCGGTAGATTGTGCGGCTTTGGGTACAAACATGCCATGCCGGTTGATCTCCATTGCATTTTCGTTTGACATTGAGAGCCAAGTCCCCGGTCCAGGAAACTGTTTCGAAATATGTGTTTTATGTGAAGGCCCGAGCGCTTTTCAATCAAGCTGGAGTCTATTCAGCTGAAGAGGGGCGAAGCTATTGAAAGCCTCGCAGTCAGCCTCTTGCTTCGGGAAGTTTTGGCCTATCATAACTCGTGAAAATCCTCAAACCCCAAATCAAGAATAGTGTGAAACTGATGGCAGAGGTGAAGTGTAAAAAGTACTGAGCTACTCTGGTGTGGTTTCCAAGAAATTTCATTTGTTTGTAGATTTCTAAAGATAGTACCGATATATCCGTATAGGCCCTACATCTCGGGTTGGTACAAGAAGCTATCGACATCGAGCTGCTCCGCTAGATCCAGTAACTCTCCTGGCGTTAGTCCAGCCATTGCATTCGCTGCAAAGAGATCCCATCCTGTCTCATCCGGTACATGTGCTTGCAGTTCTTGCCCGCCATTTACATTTTCATCTTCTTGAATTCCATTATCTTCGTCTATTTCAGTAGGAATCTGTGGGGTGACGATATTGCTTGCTGGCGTAAGAGCAGAAAGCGTATGCTCCAACTGTTCAAGTTCCACTTTTCGTAGAGGAGCGATGAGACTTCCCTTGGCGATCAGAGTATCGAAGACGTAGGCGGCATCTTCACGCCATGAGTGGTCTGGTAGAAGAGATGGGCAGATGATGGGGATGAGGTGGAGGAGAAACGCGGATGACGAGGCGTATTCGATCTGAAAAGGCAGAAAAGCCTCTGAGGCTAGGTGTTAGCATTGGTAGCGATCAATTTACTGTATTTGACTTACCAATGAGATCCTCATCTGCCAAAGAACGTAAAGTTTTTAGGATCGCTTGCGCCGAACTGACACATGACTGTATCAAGGATGCAACAGGACGTGATAATGATAAGCCATTTGTGAGCTGTGTCTTGGACTGTTCGATATGCACGTGCAGGGCACACATGATCTGTGGTCTTGTCGTAAGGACAACACACTATCAAAAGTAAGCGAGTATTCTGCATTCATAACCTCACCGAACTTACATGATGGTATTGGAGAAGTAATCTTGTAGCTATTCGGGAAGCTTTGCTGATCGAATCGCGAAAATGATTGTTGATGATGTTGCTCAGGTCTCGATTTAGCTCTGCCAGATGTCTTAGGATGGATTGTGTGTTGCTGAAGAGAGTGCCGTCATAATCTTTGCCCACGCCATAAACCGCTATTGACCGATTAGTATTTCTTATTTATCAGACACAGATGTCTTGAACATACTTCCCAGAAGCCGTGCTATGAGACGAGCTAACTGTACGTGTAAAGTCAGACTCAGGGAACTCAGAGAGTTATCAGCCTGAGAGGGCAGCTTATTGGTGATGTCCTCATCCCTAATGGCACTTGTCGCGCCTATCAGGGCAGCAAACTCCTGGTCCAGCATGTAGACGACCCAAAATATTATATGACATCTTTTGGAATGTTGCGCTCCTACAGCTTCTTCTGGCATATGTCTGTGAAATCCAGACAGAACGCATATGCGGAGGGCTTGTCCTATCTGGAAGACATTGGGTCAGGACTGGTAACATCAAACTCCGGTGAGTACTCACATGTTGATAGGCTGCTACTCTCATGTCAATCGATTGGAAGTAAATAGCCGCAAGGGTGAGTGCCTGTGCAGAGAGAACTGGATCTAGAGCGATACCTGCCAGCTCCGGCATCAGAGGCATTGCCCTGGCGGCATATTGATACCCAGGGGGGCTTCCATCCGCGCTTTTGCCACCAAGGAAAGCCTTTCCGAAGGCTATCATAAGTAAATACTGCGCATACCACAGCTTACACGACGATGCTTTGGCTGAGGCATCTTGGTAAAGCTCCTTGAAGTGTTGGAGGAACTCAGCCTCGTCGATGAGGGATGCCAAAGGGCCGAGGTAGAACCTAGCAGTCTGAACAAGGAAGAAGGCGTAGTCGGACGGAGGTAGATTCGAAATGTCCGGTTGCTCATCTGGCATGAGTGGTCTCCACTGTAGTCGGAACGCGACTCCGTCGAGATGCCAGGGTGGAGGCTCATTGTTGGTGTCAGGAAGATGTTTACCCACAAGGGCCAATACTCGTCTACAGAACGCCCATGATGACGCGGGACCCATATACCCTGTGGAGATCTGTCAGTATATGCCGAACATTAAGGTTGGGCCGTGGGACTTGCAGTATCGCCCTAGGGCGTGTCCAAAGACATAATCATTGTCAACGAGGGGGTTCTGTCGAAATGCGGGCTCGAGCACGTCGTTGGTCGATAGTGAGTTTGCTTCATTTCCGTCATTATCTTCATCCTGTTCTTCTGGCGTTCCAAGAGTGAGGTCTTGAATGGTCATCGGGTTAGCAAGGATGGCAATATCGAAAGAGGAGTTACTCACCACCATCCGCCTCCACCACAGATGGGTCTGGCGGAACCGTCAAGGTCCCATAGTCAGACACGGAAGAGTGTCTAGGTTGAGGTCTCCGATGAGGACCGTCATTCCGGAGAGACCCAGGAGTCGGAAGACCATCCTGTCGCTTCTCCAGTGCCCGGAGGTAACTGTCATGGGCAGTGAGTCAAGGTGGCGTGATATGAGACATGACAAAACTCACCTCTCAGGAACCGAGACTTTCCTCTCTTCGACTTCGTATATGCATCTCTCATTCTTGCGACCACACCTCGCACAAGGCTGGGACCCCGAGCACTTGACCTTCATAGACCGACATCGTTTGCAACTTGATGGCGATTGGTTAGCTGATGGATCCGAGCATCGGCTTCAGACGGGACAAGCCAAAACCCACGCTTTAGAGCATTTCTTGATTACTCTGAAAGAACTCTGCTGGTTATCGGGCATATTCGCAGACAAAGCAAGCAATATTCCGTATAGTACAGGGGCTTGGGAGGGCAGAGGGTCCAATGTGAAAGGTCGGGGTGCCGTTCCGACTTAAGTCTTTTGGCTGGAATAACATCCCGGCCTAGATCTTGTCCTAATCGGGTAATCTTGTTAAAAGCTTATCAACGGCTTTGAGGGGGTTTAATTGCGTTATCGGATGTGGGGAGATTCGAGGCCGGAACGTCATTCCGACTTTTAGAGCTTATCACACGTCCTTAAGTACTCTCCGTCTTGCCTCTTTTGGATATGTCGGTATATCAGTCCCGACATTTCCACCAGAGGGTATTCACATTCTTGCGCTGTAAGTCGACAACTACCGGCTCCGGCTCTTCTAGAACACACCCCAGCTGTCAAAGCTTTGTTCTAGTCTTGTTCGATCTCATTGTTCGATTCAATCCACTATGATTACCAGGGGTTGTGTAACCCTCCGCTCGGCTGTTGCACAAAGGTGAGTTGAAGATCGGCATATCCAGCCAGGAAAGATTGTGCCACTTAGAGGCACGGCGAATCTGACTGACACAACCTAGACCCTCTAGACTGATTCATGCACCCAAATGCATGATAACAATCACATCACCTTCGGTAGTCAGAATGAACTCGTCAGCCGCCACCGCTGCAGCCAAGCCTGCATTCTCAGCGGTGCAGCCAGTGACCAATTTTGAGGAAACAATAGCCGATAGGCCAGACTTTGACAAATCTGACAAGCCCATCGAGGTAACAAAGTCCCCTAACCCATCCTGGTCTTTTGGGGAAGGCGTCCGCGATGGCCAGTCATCTGCTGTGAACCACAAGGTTCACCAAGAGATCGACCCTTATTCCCCTGATAGATCTGTGGGACAGAACTATCGGCTTTTAATCTCTGGAATTGCCCCTCGTCCTATTGGTTTCATTAGTACCCTCTCTAAAGATGGCAACACCAAAAATCTTTCGCCTTTTAGTTATTTCCAAGTCGTCGACCATGATCCGCCCATGTTCATTGTCAGTTTCTCTTCACGATACGGGCCAGTCAAAGATACATATCAAAACCTGAAAGACACTGGCGAATGTGTCATCAACACAGTTTCCGAGAACATGATAGAAGCAGTCAGCGCCTCATCAATTGACGCTCCCTACGGCGTATCTGAATGGGACGTCACAGGCCTTACTGAAGCCCCGACAACCACCGTGAAGCCATCACGCGTCAAAGAATCGGTACTATCGATTGAAGGGACAGTTGTCGATATCAAGGAGTTCGAAGGCCACAAGCCAGGAATGAGCAGTGCTGCAATCTGCTTAATCAAAGCAACTCGCTTTTGGGTACAAGAAGATGCCGCCAATGCTGATTTCAGCCACATTGAACTCGAGAAGTTGAGACCTATTGCACAACTTGGCGGTATGTCGTATGGGCGAATATCATCAACATTTGAGCTTCCTCGTACGCGATGGGCGGATGAACAACCCAAGAGTGAGCTGTTGACGAAGCTGGAGAACGAAAAATGATCTATTTAGTGTCAAGGATATTGGTGTTCTCGAAAATAGCATGTATACTATACAGAGGTGCATATGCAGTAGAAGGTTATTAGACAAAGAGTCAAATAGATGAGTTTCACGGCCCAAATCTTGTATTGATAGAACTCATTAGAACTCATTTGTTCCACTCGCATTCCCTTCTTATCATAAGACAAGTATCTGTCGTTGAAGAGAGAATGATGTGAAGATGCTGTACCTTGGTTTATTTTTATTCTACTGTTCTACTCTAGCCAAATATCCTGCGACGAAGCTCCTGTCTCATAGCCTGCGCCATGTGCTGTGTTCTCTCGACAGCACCACGGTTTTCAACAGCTCGTCGGTAAAGGTAGTTCATACATTCCTGAACAGAGCCCCAAGGCAGACACTTGTAGAGCTTCGGCGTCTCAGCAGTTACTCTACACTCCTTCACAGCCTGCTCATAATCCTGGAGTAACTTTCCACTCAACTCATCAGCCATACCCATGATCTGGGCACACTTCATCGGCACGGTAGGTAGACCAGCCTCAATTCGCTTTCGGTGGGTTTCAAAAGCCTTTTCCGCACTCTCAGCGTTGTGTGTAGCCAAAACCAGCGCTGCGTCCGGGAACTTCAGATTCGCAGCTTCGTGAGGTACTCTTTGAGAAATGAGCATATCGGCAATGTCATTGTATGAATCATCCGTATCCTCTTTTGTGTCGTGAATCAAAGATCGGACCTCGTTCTCGATGTAGGCGCCACGCACTAGCTTGATTCCAACTGTCCAGCCCTCTTGAGCGGCCAACTGGATGTGTTTTCGTGCGTTTTGCCTGGCGCCCTTGAGATAAGCCTGGATGGTGTTGTAGACCAGGGCATTTCCGTCTCGGTTGTGTTGGCGCATTAGGACAATGGTCCAGTCGTCGAGGGTTGGTTGCATGACTTGCTGTTCAGCATCGATCCAGAGCTGACATCCCCGCTTTCGCGTCTCTTCACAGATCTCGTTCAAAGCATCGTGCAGGTAACTGTTCATGGGCCGACCAGCTTGCAGCGCATCTACTGCGATTGGCCCAGCACCAGTTACTCTAGAAAAACGTTAGCCTTGGTCTCATTTTGAGCTGTATGTTTCTTACTTGACGGCGAGGAGGTCACCCGCTTCGATCATATTCAATGTCTCGATATTGCCCCTCTTCCACTCATCGACCATCCTGTAGCATTCAACAGGATAGTCCTCAACACCAGTTTGAGGAAGCTCCACGCTGGGATCCAAAACAACATCCTTAGAATATCCGAGAATTATGCCATGAAAACCAAGTTTCTTGATGTACCTGACAGTGTTGGAGACTTCAGGGATGCTGTTACCAGCGCAGAAATGGTCGTAGATAGTCCATTGGAGAACTCGGTTGAGAACGGGGTTTTTATCCGGGTTGAGCAGCGCAGAGTTGGATTGTGTAATCAGGGCAATGAATGCAAGAGAAGGTCGCAGTAGCCAGCTGTTTGACATTACTGTCGTTAAGGCTACTGAACGGAGGAGAACCCCCATAGGCATCTTGGAGAGGGGCGTCTGATCTGCCACGGTAGCCTGTACAGGCTTGAGGGACGTCTTGAATGTTGCATCGGTAGTGAGCCGTCTCATTTGAGGTTGAATGCAGAGACGGGATGCCAAAGGCAACAGTTGCCCCCGTCCGTGGACGATACTTCTCGATAACATGTTGAATTGACACGAGTGTTGACTTGATACACAACAAACTTGCTAAGTCCAGACTACATAGGGCATACTCATCCCATATATCATCACAGCACAACGTCAGCGTCATCAACCTCCACCATTGGCTCCAAGCCAACCCTCCACTAAGCACCTCACAATCACTATCTGCCTTTCTACTGCAACCCGTGAATAGACGAAGTCGGGGGGCTTTTCCGACACTCCTATCTCGGAGTAGACTTAACCAAAAATAATCAGACCCCGCGCGATAGACCCCGCCAACATCTTATGTTCCCATCATCCACTACGTGGCGTTATGCGGAGAAGGGTCACGAGGGCGTGATGATGCATTCATGTTGATCTCGTTGATAAGTGTTGGGGCCAATCGTTCCAGAATATGGATCTAGCGAGGGATGGAGCCAAGGCTAGAATCGGTCGTGTCTTTGGGTGGAGGTCGAGTTGGTCGGCTGGGTCGTCGGTGCGATGTATATCGTCGGGGAGGCATCCCGACTTTTTTTATTTTTTTACTATGCTGGTTGTTATCTATAGATTCTATAAAGTGATCCTCTAAAGTAATGGCGGCAAGAGAAAATAATAACTGCATTCTTTGTAACTCTTTCTTTTCATATTTTGTGTTCTACAACTATTCAGGATGTACAGGTCTCTAGGTGCTCAACGCAGGCCTTTGGCTCGCCTTAGTGTTGCCCGCCAATGCAGGGCCCAAACTCTATCAGCCAGCCGATCTTTGAGTCTATGGAATCCTCCCAAGTTCGAGAATGAGAAAATGGTATGAATTATATCGCTTCCGCTAGGTTTTCTTAGATTAACATCCTATCGCAGTTTGACTACGCCAAGGGCTCTCCCGAGAGAGCCCAACTCACAGAGAGTATCAAGAAGCTCAAAAGTTCGTTTCCAGTCAACATTCCTATTCAGATCGGCGGTGCAAACGTAAGCCGTTTCCTTTGAAAAAACTACTACCAGCCTCTGATGATTATTTTTAGGTCACTAGCAAGCAAACACTCAAGCAACAAAATCCTTGTAACCACCAGGAAATAGTCGCAGAATACGCAACAGCAACGCCTGATAATGTCAATGCTGCTATCGACGCCGCTCTCAAGGCTAAACCAGCTTGGGAGGCTCTGCCTTTCGAAGACCGAGCTGCGATTTTCTTGCGGGCTTCTGAACTAGTGACAGGCAAATACCGCTCCGATATCGTTGCTGCGACTATGCTCGGCATGGGCAAGAACATCTGGCAGGCCGAGATTGATGCCCCAGCTGAGACAGCAGACTTCTTCCGTCATTACATCGATGAAGCGTGGAAGTTGTATGCTCAGCAACCCAAGGTTCAGACACCTGGAGTCTGGAACAAGATGGAATACCGCCCCTTGGAAGGATTCGTCTACGCCGTCTCGCCATTCAACTTCACTGCCCTCGGCGCTACGCTTGTCGGACCAGCAGCTCTTCTGGGCAACGTGGTGGTGTGGAAGCCCTCTGATTCTGCTATTCATGCTAGTTGGCTACTATATCAGATCCTTCTCGAAGCTGGTCTTCCAAAGGACGTGATTCAGTTCCTACCTGGCGAGCCCAACGAGGTCACCGACGCCGTTCTAAAAAGACCTGAGTTCGGAGCTCTGACATTCATCGGCTCCACAAAGGTGTTTAAGGGCCTGCAAAAGAAGATTGGCAATGGCATCGGAGACGGAGTCTACAACTCTTATCCCCGGGTTGTCGGAGAAACTGGTGGAAAGAACTGGGGTATCGTTCACCCTACTGCAGATGTCAAGAGTGCTGCTTTAAACACAGTCCGAGCTGCTTTTGAGTACCAAGGACAGAAGTGCTCCGCTAACTCACGAGTCTACGTTGCTGAGTCAGTATGGCCCGAGTTTAAGAAACATCTCCAAGAGCAAGTGTCTGCTCTGAAAGTTGGAGACGTCGAAAACTACGAGAATTTCATCAACCCTGTCATCCACGAAGCATCGTTTGATAAGCTCAACAAGATCATCGAAGATGCCAAGAACGACAAAGAACTAGAACTGGTCGTCGGCGGCAAGGCTTCCAAGGACAAGGGCTACTATGTTCACCCTACGGTTTACCAAACCACCAACCCTCGCCACGAAATCATGACACAAGAGCTCTTTGGCCCCATTCTGGGAATCTACGTCTTCCCCGATAACGCTTGGGAGGATACTCTGAAGACCCTCGACACAACATCCCGTTACGCCCTTACCGGCAGCATCTTTGCCAAGGACCCTTACGTGCTTCGTCATGCCCAGAATGCTTTGAAGAACGCTGCCGGTATGCTCTACTTGAACACCAAGTGCACTGGTGCAGTAGTAGCTCAGCAGCCATTTGGTGGATCTCGCGATTCGGGTACTAATGACAAGACTGGAACTATGGCTCATCTGCAACGATTTGTTAGCACGAGAACTATTAAGGAAGAGTTTGTGCCATTGGAGAAGGTCTTGTATCCTTCTAATGAATAGGAGCAGTTACTACATGTCGGACAAAAGCTTGATTTTATGACTTGGTGGTCAGGGCGTTAGACATAAAAGTACACCATGTGGTTGCTAGCCTGGAGTCACAAAACTTCCGGGTACTCTACCTAGCTAGATAAATGACTACTAAATTCTTTCTAAATCACTTGAAAATGAGTGTTTTATTAGAATGCGCTTTACCGTGGAAGAGTTGAACAAGCAGACTGCAGATTGCTAAAGGCAACAGCCAGGCAACATGGTCTATTCTTTCTCCTCAGATGGGCTTACCAGGACAAGTAAGATCAAGTGACCCAGCTGAAGAGCAGCCTAAAATCTTTTGCACTAAAAGATGAATATTCGACTCCCTCATAACGCTAATAAGCCAAACAGAAGATGAACACCAAGCTGCACACATAATAGTCACTTCTTACAAGCATATGAGAGTCATTATTCTTTTTTAAATGAATGTATTAGTGAGATTTTCATCGTGCCCGATAAAATCAATGCTTCTAAAGTAATAATATCAAAAAGGATGGATCAGTCAAATGTCAAAAAAGATGCGCGCTAGAGATAGTCCCAAACAATAAAAACAACCCCATATGAATCCAGAAACGCTAGCAATGCAATGCTCTATGCCTCTAATGCAATTCTATGGTCATGTATGAACCATTATCGATGAAGCACCTCGTGCTTGATTATGCTTGTAAGCCATCTCTTTACTGGGGGCAGACGGGAAGCTTCTGACCACAGGCGTCCTTCTTGCAGCAGCCACGGAAGCCGTTGGAGCAAGACTGGAAGAAACCAGTGCCGGGAGCGCAGACGGTAGGGTCAGAGCTGCGGACCTTGACCTTCATGGTCTTGGCGGGCTCGTAGGTGCCGGTCTTGTAGTCAGGGCACCAGGTGTTACCGCAAGCATCGCCCTTGCAGCAGCCACGGAAACCGTTGGAGCAAGACTGGAAAAAGCCGGTACCCTGAGGGCAGACAGTGGGATCGGTGTTGCGGGCCTTGACGGTCTTGGTGTCGGGGCAGACGGGAGCAGAACCAGAGCAGGCGTCAGACTTGCAGCAGCCCTTGAATCCGTTGGCACAGACTTGGAAGAAACCGGTACCCTCGGCGCACTGTCCCTCGGGGAGGTTTGAAGAAGTCTTGGGCTTGGTAGTCTCAGTTGTCTCAGCCTCGGTATGGGGAGTCCAAGTCTCCTTGGGGTCAGCCTTCTTGGTCTCGTCATTGGTGGCCTTGTTGTCAGGGCAGATGGGGCTTTTGCCAGAGCAGGCATCGGACTTGCAGCAACCGCGGAAACCGTTGGAGCAAGATTGGAAAAAGCCGGTGCCGGGAGCGCAAACAGTAGGATCGTCGTTGCGGGCCTTGACAGTCTTGGCATCGGGGCAGACAGCACTCTTGCCAGAGCAAGCATCGGACTTGCAGCAACCGCGGAAACCGTTAGAGCAAGACTGGAAAAAGCCGGTGCCGGGAGCGCAAACAGTGGGATCGGATCCTCGCTTGGAGTGCTCAGAGTCGGGGCATCCGTTGTTTCCACAAGCGTCGCCCTTGCAGCAACCCTTGAAGCCGTTGGAGCAGACTTGGAAGAAACCAGTGCCGGGGGCGCATTGTCCTTCAGGGAGCTTCTTGGCTGGTGTCATAGACTCGGGCTTATCTTCAGGCTTAGGCTCCCAATGCCCCTCGGAGTCATCAGTAGGCTCGGTGGTGGAAACAGGATCGCAAGTCTTGTACTCGAAGTCGAGGCACCAGTCATAGTTGCAAGCATCGACGGAACAATGTCCACGGAAGCCATTGGAAGCGCAGACGTAGTAAGAGCCGGAACCCTTGCATTCAGCCTGAGGCTTCTCGGTAGGCTTGGCCATAGCGAGGCCAGTGATAGCAACGAGAGCAAAGATGGTAGAATGCATTTTGGATATTTTGTTTTTTGATATGGGAGAAGTCGAAATTGGCAGTTGTTTGGGATAAAACGACAGACAGTGACAGACGACTGAGAAGAAGTGAAGGTTTGTAAGGAAATAGACCTGACAAAGGAAATAAGAAAAAGGAAAAGAGAAAAAAGGAAATTGGTATTGATTGATTTACTGTTTTGTGTTGTGATGATGAGAAGGAAAATTCATCTAGAGGTCAAGGCATTCATGCCTTCTTATACGAAAACTCATCCAACTCTCACGGAAACTTGCCCCATCCAATTCAGCCTCACTGTAATAGCTCCCCCTCCGACTTCCGAATCTTAGCGGAGGAGGCTGTGACATCTCACAGCCATCAGCCCAAAAGATGGGGGCTTCTGCTTACACTGGCTTCCCCAGACATGGGACGTGAGCATCGAATTGGGCTAGCTTACACTCAGCCCCCCGGAGAGATTCTTCAGCTGATACTTAGCCTATTTTAAGCTTAAGGATTTCAGGACAAGTCTGTTGAACTAAGCCTTGGCCGCAGCCAACGGTAACTGCACCGTCCGGACCTAGTCTCGAGTCCAGACCGTGCCTCGCATGGCAATTGTCACAGCCTCCTCGGTATTCACCATGTGCACTTGGCGATGGCCTTAGACTTTTCGCTAGAAACCTGCTACGTCAAAGCTGTCAAAGCTCCTTGAGCATTCCCGCGATGGTTTGTGAATGGGGGAGGTTGGCATTGATTGGAGAGTCAATTGTGTAGTCAGCTTCTGTTCGGATTACTGGCTTTTATGGTGAAGGCTGTTGGGAACTTCCGCGCACACAGATCGAGGCCACAAGCATTCACAAGAAAATTTGTTTTTTTTTAGTCAATGATATTAACATTATCCCATATACCCGATCAGAATCCTTCATCCTTTCCCTGACTTGGCATAGATCATATCGAGTCAGCGAATCCAGGGATCTACTTGGGGGCCAAGCTACACAATAACAGATGAGCTGTATCTGCTTATGCCCAGGCTCGGTGAGCTCTCGGTCCGTCGGGCATCACCAAACGGCTGAGGGTGCGGAAACAGCTCAGCTTACTACTCATGGCTGCTTTGTGTCACATTCTAAGCACTGGAATGAGCGGTCAATTACCACCACATGCTCGACGCCATGGCTGGCCCATTGTGGAAAGCCAATAGAGATTTGTCTCTGTGCTGCATCAGCTGAACCGAAGAATTTCTCACAGTTTATCATTGCCGGTAACGGATACATCCGAGTCCTTTTGCTGTGCCTCTTTCGGCACTTCGAGTCTTGACGTGTCTCTGACCCGTTGTTTCGGTTTTGTAATTGGAGAAATTTGGCTTCCCAACAGCCAAAGTATTTTGGTATACCGGGTCGTACGGACTCGGGGATGTGTATGTTGTCGTAATGCTGGAAAACGTTTCTATTCTTATACAATTTGGATCATACGTAGTATTCAGTATTAATTAATTACATCTAAAATATTTTGATTTGTTAACCTCTTCACTTGTGTCTTTTGTATATGTAGTTTATTGTGACTTGCGTAGCAAGAATCGTAGTTGGTTTTTCTAACCAATTAAGCATTAGTTAATAGTTAGTGCAAACACATGTGTTGCGAAAAGTCGTGAGGTCATGGTGACGACCCACTAGAATGTCGGCTTCTTCCAGGCGCTACACCTTGGATATTGGTGCGAATGGTGACTTTGAGGCTTCATCAATCAATCTGTATACAGTATTACAGTACAGCTGGTCGACATGGCTCCAAGCTCTACTGAGGTTCGGATAAACTGGACGCCTCAATTTGCAGCCTGCAACGTGCTAATACCAGATCCTTCAGTATCAATATTCTATCGATGAACCGTTGAACCGCGAGCCAAATTCCGAGAAGCTTCTTTCAAAGTATGAAGGTACTTCCTGCGCACCTGCAACGGTAATACTAATTTCTACTTAGCTTCGTAACTGAAGGAATTGGTTATGATCGCAACCATGGGTGAGTTGGCTCGATTCTTCACTATTAGCAGGGCGCTTATCACATCCAGTCCCATCCCCATTATTGATGCCGATTCTCACCATATCTCAATCGAAGGAGAAGTCACCAACTCCTTGAAACTCTCTATCGCAGACCTCCAAGGCTTTGAGCAGCACTCGATGATATGCGCGCTTCAATGTGCAGGCAATCGTCGACATGCCATGAGAACCACTATCAAGGAAGTGCAAGGCATCGACTGGTTCGACGGCGCAGTCATGAACTGCAAATGGACAGGACCGCGACTGCGCGATGTTCTATCCAAAGCTGGTATCAATCTTGAAAATGAAGATCAGGAACGAGCTCAGGTAGAGTTTGCATGTCATCAGAACCCTTCACCTGAGGAGGAGTGGCTCGGGACAAGTATACCACTTGAGAAAGCAATGGCGCTGGAATCTGACGTTATCATTGCATTGAAAGTAAGTCTTATCCTGATAGAGCCATTTCACTATGTACTATCACCTACTAACGGAGAAATAGATGAACGACAAGCCTCTTACAGCCAAGCATGGATATCCCGCACGAATCATCGCTCCAGGTTTAGCTGGTGTCCGCTCAGTTAAGTGGCTTGACCGCATCAAAGTGCAGCTTAGCGAATCGTCAAACCATTATCACCAGCGCGATTACAGAGTCTTGCCGCCTGATGTAGAAACGTCGGAGGACGCAGACCCAAAATGGTCCGAATCGCCAGCACTTCAAGAGATGCCTCTCAACTCTGCTATAGGTCTCCCTCGCTCAGGCTCAGAGATCGAGAGAGATGAGAACGGCAAGGTTGAAGTCCGAGGTTATGCTCTCCCTGGATATGGTACAGGACCTATTACTCGTGTTGAGGTCAGCGCGGATGATGGAAATAGTTGGCAAGACGCCGAGATATACGTGGGCGTTAATCAGGGCGATAGGTCTGATCTGAAGTGGGCATGGTGCCTCTGGTCTACCAGGATCTCAATCGAGGCTGGCAAAGGTCAAAAGCTGCTCAGTCGTGCTACTGATAAGAAGGGAAACACACAAGCAGCGCGGTCCGAATGGAACTTGCGTGGTATCGGATATTGTGGCTATGGAGAGGTCAATGATCTTCATATTGTTTAGTACACCTGCTCAAAATTCTCAACCAAATTTAATATCATTAAATGAAACAGCCATATTCGAAATGCTTATGAGCATGTTGATTATTCAAAAGCCTCAAAAGTACATGTTTGGATGTCTTTGCTCCATCTCCTTAGCCTTGCTCCCACTAGACTGTGCACTCGCAGGAGTTTGGTTGTCATTCTCGAGAAAGAGGTCATCGTCGTTGTCTAATAATACTACTCCAATGCTTGGAGAGTTTTGTACAATGTCGGGGGACCCGACAGGTCCTGCATTAGGCGACACTGCTTGTATATGTGGCCTGTTTTGATCCAACTCCATTGGACTAACATGCGTGGCCGGGGAGTCACTGAGCTCCAGCCTGCTGCGATACCATGTTCTTAAATCGTCCATGGACTTTAAAGGCAGGCTATCCCATTCTCTTATTCGGTCATCTTTTTTCTGGGATGACTGTTTAAGTGAAGCCTGTTTGTTGTCGGGTTCATCGATGGACTGGACGAGGCGGAAGAGGGCTTCTTCGGTCTCAGCAAGACGAGCTTCCAGTCTATTGATAAACCCTATAGGCAGACCTCTAAGTAGCATATTAGCTTTGTAAATAATGATCCAAGGCAGTGTATCTACCTCCTGTTTTGCTCTGGGTAGTGGCAGTTGGTAGGGTCGTTGCATTGGAGGCAATATGGCCTTGACAGACATCAGTATGACTTCATTTCTGTATTATAGAACTTCAAGATAACTCACAGACGTCTGTCGCACTGAATAAAACTTGATTAGTTAAGATTGTCGACTTTATTGAGAAAATCTGAGTTGTATAGGGGATCCTACCTTACGTTTCCGCTGTCGACAGTGACTACACGCTATAGGATTCAACTGCCTCTCAACCTCTTGATCCGAAGCTCCATTGGTCTCCATATAAACTTATACAAGGACTAATCTTTGTGCAGCGCGTGTCGCAACAGTTCGGGGGCTGATTTTCCAGAGTCAAGCGTCGCTCCACATCAAGTGAACATTGTCAACCCCGCCTCGGGGTTTTCTTTGTCCGGGAGCGGGACTAACACTTTCTGGGGCGCGAGGTGAGATGGCTTCGAATCAACTCCCCTTGCTTGGCAAATCTCCACTGAACACGAAACACACAGGCTATGCCTTTGATCTACCATTGAACGACATGTCTATTCATCATTCGCCGCATGACACGTTGGAAACTGCTTCTTGCTCAACTCTCGGAAACCCAATTGAACCGCCAGGGCAAAAACGAAAACGTTCTGTCTCGGGATCGCAACCTGCTCGCGAATATGGGTTGATGCGCGATACTGGCGAGCATGATGCTGCTCGATTCGTTGGAAGTGGTAGTGGTATACACTATATCCGCGCTGTTCATCTAAGACTAGCCAAGAGATCTGCATCGAGAACAACAGAGTCCGGCTCTTCGACTATCAACACTCTTATTCCCGGCGAGGACGATCAGCTTCGCCATGACACTATGACAAAAAGGAGCCGAGAACAATTCCTGTGGAAGGACGATGAAGTTTGCAGCGATTTAACGAGTTCGCCGACTTTCGAAGACTTCGTTGAATGGTCAAAAAGCTATTTCGAATCCTGGCATCCCGTTCTCCCCTTTCTTCACGGCCCCGAAGTTCTTGGACTATTCGAAGAGGTTTCTAAAACCGGCATCTCTACTCTCAACTCCATCGATCGCGTCATCGTCAAGTCCATACTCTCCATATCTTTAGCAGACAGTCGCCAAGCCATCGCGTTTCAAAAACGAGTCCCGAAACAGCTCCTCTTCGAAAGCGTTGATGATGCTTTAGCAAGCTCTCAGTTCGCGTTGAGCCAGCCAGCGTCAATACGATCGACTCAAGCAGCTCTCGCTATTCAATTGTTCCTCACATCAATGCTTTGCCTCAATGCCGCGTCGAGATTAGGTGGACTCATTGTTCGTACAGCATTTCACATGGGACTCCATCGCTGCCCAACCCGCTACCCCTTCTTCACTGCCAAGGAAGCTTCAGTTCGACGACGGGTATTTTGGTGCATATACATACTGGAGAGGCTGCTTTGCCAGTCACTCGGCCTACCTCTTGATATCCAAGACAACGACTTGGACGTTTGTTATCCTGGTGAAGAGCGCCATGCCACAACGGCGAGCAAGGAAGAAAACGCGGAAAGGCTACAACTACTCACATTCGTATCAAAACACGCTCGCATCCGAGGTCTCATTCTAGAGCTCAGGAACAAATCTATGCTACAACGGCAGGATACTGCGGATCGAACTGCTTTTGTCCAGGCCGAGTTAGCGAAATGGTTCAACGAAATACAAGACGCTGTTGAGGAAGATGATCTAACCGATATAAACTCAAACGCTCCTGCGTTATCCGAGCATCACAAGCTTATGCTTCTAGTTTTGAAACATGAGTCGGCGATATGCTTGAATAGACCCGGTCTGGCCTCCGAATACCCTTCTTCATCCTACTCGTCTGCTTTTCAGGCATGCATTTCTGCTGCCAAGTCTATCTTGATAATACTCAGAAAACATCGAAATAGGCATCAGATACGATCAAGCTCGGCGGCTATGAGATCACATGCTCCGCTTCTTTGGCCTTCTTTTACATGGTCTATATGGATCAGCGCTTTTGTCCTCATCCACGCAGCGTTTGAGGTTCAGGTTCCACTGGATAGTGCCTTGAGGTATAGTATCCCTTCAACCTATCCCCGTGGCTTCTTATCTGACTCGTATCATCAGGCACGTTGCTGCAGCGAAGGACATACTCGGTCATCTAGCCGCAAGAGACACTTCGTGGCCAGAGTATTGCCTTGGGGCCATCGACGAGCTAACATCCGCGGTTCAAGAACTCTCTCAAGAACGTATTCCACTTATAGAGTCACCTGCAGACGTGACTTGCACGACAACGACATTCTCGCCCGGCGTTGCCCATCAACACCAGAACGCTGACGATGCCACACCCTCAAGACCCTCAAGAGTTCAGCATGGGCAGGTACAGCAGCCGATATCTAACTCAAATACCGATGGTGAAGCGAGACATACTTCTGTCATTGTTGGTCAGAACACACACCGCAATAGTTTGCCCGGGGTCATAGCCTTCCCAAAACATACTGCTACACCGCAGCAACAAAAACGGCCACGAACAGGCCCTCCTATGAGTACGAATCCTCAGGCCGACTTCAACCCCCAATCTGAACTTCCATATGCTCCACGTCTCAATGATTCATTAAACACGCCAAGCAACTCCCTCGTTCCAGAAGGACCGCCATACCCCAACTTGGATACAATACCGCTCGAGGGCCAAGAGTCTATGATGTGGTATGATCAATTATTTGCAAGTTCATTCAGTGCTATCGATAATCCATTTCTTGTGAACGCGGAGTTTGACGCTTCTGTTGATCCAACTTGGAATTATCTACGGTAGTGTAATCTACTCAATCTAGGATACATGTATCTATGGCTACACCTCCCTCACTTGTACCACATCCCGAGCCTTGTTCAAAACCACTTGTATATGCTTCCTCTCTCCAGGCCCTTCACTTCCTTTGAAGAAGTTCTCATGTTGAAGACGTTCCAGGAATAGCTCATAAGCAGGCATATACCCCTTCACAAACTTAATCACTTGCTCATCTGTCATACCTGGCTTGTGCTGCCTCAGCGCCTTCTCCTGACCTAACCTCCACTCATAGACTTGTACCAGTTTATCTGTGCTCAGATGCAGAAATCCGTCGAAGTGCTGAGGCCCGGCGAATGTTTCGCAATATCGTTTGAGGTTATCGTTGATGAGCAAAAGGTGACTTAGATCGTGTGTTGCCAATGTATTCGTGAGTGCCCAGTCCTCAGACTGCTGTGCTGTGGAAGATTTGGCCTGTTCCCATTTCTTGGTGACTTCTTCTTGAGTAAGTGGTTGGAAGCCGAGCGCCCAGCCTTCAAAAATGAGAACATCAAGATCTTGACCCAGGGCTACTTCCTCCCACTCCTCTACTGGAACCCTTCCTCCTTGACCACTGTGAAGACTCTTGTCATATGCTGGCCACTTGACGGACTTCTTATCACTGTCCGCTCGGCCGAGCACTTGGTCAAAGAAATCCTTCGCCAAAACCTCATCATGAGTTCCAGGCTGGCCTCGAGTTTGAAGCAGACCGTTACTTGGGTTTGCTTCCCGAATGGCTACAAGCTCTGGGTGGTCGTGGTAGAGGTCATCCAATGACAGGGTGCGGTTCTTAAGATTATGCTTGTTGGTCAAAGTCTGGGAAAGAGCCGAGGCCCATGTTGATTTTCCGCTGCCTTGAAGTCCAGAAAGTCCTAGGACGAAGGGTTTTGAGGTCTTTTCCCGGTGTGCTTGGATAGGGGGGAGGAAGTGCGCCAATACGGCATCAATTGCGCTTGGGTCGATCATTATCGAAGATGAACCTGAGTCTTGGTATGTTGGAGTATGTGAGTTGGGAAGAAAAACCAAAGATATCTGAGAATCAGTGAAAGTCCCCTGCGATTACGGAACGAGGTCGTAGTAGATTATGAAAGATAAGTCCCTCATAATCAGATTGTAATGCCGCTGGTTGAGCAATAGAGGCAGCATCAATTATTCCCCGCATGCTCTAAGCCACGGCACACGGATAACCAAAAGACAATTCCGGCTGACGGCCGACCCAGCAGTTTCGTAGCCGGACCGGGATGGGGCGATGCGGCGGACAAAGAAATGTCCGCCGCAACGACTCCACAACCAGACGGTCCAAACCCAGAACAAGTCCGTACTCGGGGTAATTCCTATATATAAACATTCGGCAACGTCGTTGAATGAGATCTTAATATCTGTTACTTCATCATAAGTTAGTCAAGTCTACTTGCAATCAAAGCCCATCATGTCTCCATCAGCCGTCGCCGCCAAGAAGTCCTACAGCATTGCCTCCATCCCCGCTGATGGCATTGGCCCTGAGGTTATTGAGGCCGGTATCGAGGCATTGAATGCTCTGGCTGGCGCACTTCAAAGTTTTGACCTCAACTTCACTCACTATGACTGGAGCTCTGAAACTTACAAGAAGACTGGAAAGTACATTCCCGACGGCGGTCTTGAGCAGCTCAAGAAGCACGATGCTATTCTCTTCGGTGCCGTAGGCGCTCCTGGTAAGTGACTCCTTCAACTATACTGAACTCAGTACTCATACTTTCTAGATGTTCCTGATCATATTTCTCTCTGGGGTCTTCGCCTCGCCATCTGCCAGCCCTTCCAGCAATACGCCAACGTGCGACCAACGCGCGTCATGCGAGGCACCCAGTCTCCCCTGCGCAACTGCAAGATCGGAGATCTTGACTGGGTCATCATCCGCGAGAACAGCGAGGGTGAATACGCCGGCCAAGGTGGTCGCTCACACCGCGGTCACCCCTGGGAGGTTGCCACCGAAGTCGCCATCTTCACCCGCCACGCCGTCTCCAGACTTATCCGCTTCTCCTTTGAGATTGCGCAGAAGCGACCCAAGAAGCACCTGACCGTTGTCACTAAGAGTAATGCTCAGCGAAACGGCATGGTTCTGTGGGATGAAGTTGCTTCAGAAGTTGCCAAGGACTTCCCTGATGTCACCGTGGAGAAGATGCTGGTTGATGCTATGACGACTAAGATGGTTCTCAAGCCTGAGAGCATAGATACTATCGTTGCTAGCAACTTGGTAAGCAAGACGTTCACACACATTCGGAGCTCATACTAACAGATATTACAGCACGCCGATATCCTCTCCGACTTGGCAGCTGCTCTCGCCGGCTCAATCGGCATTGCACCCACCAGCAACCTCGACCCTAGCCGCGAGAACCCCTCTATGTTCGAGCCCATCCACGGCTCTGCCTTTGACATCACCGGCAAGGGTGTCGCTAATCCTGTGGCCACCTTCTGGACAGCCGCTGAGATGTTGGCATGGTTAGGAGAGGAGGAGGCTTCCCAAAAGCTGATGGAGTGCGTGGAAAATGTTACTGCTTCAGGGGTTCTCACACAAGATCTTGGTGGCAAGGCCACGACTAAGGAGGTCACTGCTGCGGTGGTGGCAGAGATCAAGAAGAGCGTGAGCAAAGCTTCTTCATAAAGCTTTTGTGTTTTTAGTTAGGTGTTGTATAGAAAATAAATGCGCTTGATATTCTTTGCAACCTAAGGCCTAATCATTCATCAAAGTGAAATTTCTGAATATGAGATGGTCCAGCGGCAATAACATGATTCTTTGTCTGGCGCAATTATCCATGTTCACTTTCTCTATGTGTTCTCTATTACAAAGGCCTAGTTTGGGTTCTACTTGGTGTGTGTTTGTGTTCTTCTACTTTAACTTCTTCGCATACTTTGTCTTTTCTTTGTTCAAAGAGAACACTTCTTTCAGAATCTCCACTGCACAGTTATCTCAATCCAAACCCAATAAAGTGTTCAAAGTATTTTCTGTACAGTCTTAAGAGCTTTAGTTACAGATTTTGAGAGGTTTGGATATGCAAACCAGATATAAAGACTCTCAAACTCATCTATGCGGTTTGTTTTCCTCATTACAAAACATCATTGTCAAATGATTATAACTTTTCCCACCACCCAACTTCAAAACACCCAAACCACAGCCATCACATACACGATGTGCGACATCACCGTCTTCGAGTGCAACTTCCCAGGTTGCAAAGACTCGTATCGCGCTCGCATCGTCTACTGCGAAGGAGCAAAAGCTCACAGGGACACCATGATTCCGCGGGGTTGCGTTGAATGCGAGACAGTTTTCCAGCAACTCGATAACACGGGGGACTTGCCCGGCTGTTCTGGAACCAAGATGTCAAGCAGCTTAGTCAAAGAAAACTATTGCTTCGAGCACTGCTCTGAATAAAAGGTAACGTTGTAGTAGCTCCGAGAGAACCGAGTGATAGTTGCAATTATTAAGAGTCTTTCAAGTATTATTCCTTAGGTGATAACATATTGATCTAAAATTATTGTTAGTTGTGAACGTGTTCCTGTGCTGACCCATTCTTACACTGATGATACATTTAAGTGGTTAATGCGTTTATTCGGCCCCATCGACTTATATTCCCCTCTTTAGTTATTTATACGAACATGTCATATATCCTTTGCTTAACATGCAGGCGGTCCAGCAAATAATTTGGACTCTACTAAACTTTGGATAGTATATAGCAAAACGAGATACGCACTTTTATCGATTATAAGCCTATAGTATGTCCTGATTACTATAGCAACTTATCCTAAAGTTAGGTAGATATCCCCATTATCTATTAAACCAGCGGACAGGGAATTTTGAGGCTGTCGTGCTCTTACTTCTTTGCCTCACTTAACCTTAACATAACGGATGAGGTGGCCACAAGAGAGTTTCGCTAATCAGAGAAAGCTTAGAACGATCTGCTAAAGAAACGTAAACCACTTGGTGAGATGGCCCATGGGTATTTATGGAATACGATACAAATATCTCTGTTGACAGAGTCCAAGATAAATCTCAAAGAAACCAAGTACAAACTCCAAATGCCAGTAGAGTCAGTGTATACAATAAAGAGGAACAGACATCTTTCCAAATTCCATTTTTCCGAGTAAACAACCACCATTCCCGATATCCATCCGAAACGCCAAACGCCATTTTCCTCTATCGCCTTCTCATACCGAAAAATCCCAGAACCCGTGGGCAGAATGTCGCCCATCGGCTTCTTCTCCTGCCATTTGACTGAAGCGGCTGCGCACGCTCAAGGGGCCTCCAGGGGTCGACGTTTTGGGGTAGGTTCTCTAGCAGTATTGCGTTCAGCCGTGCGTCTCGGTTCGTGTTGGCGGGTGCTCTGAGTTCGGCCTATGGGGAGACGTTAGAAGGGTAACTTGTTGGCGCAATAGACGGTCTGATAATGATAAGAATGCGCAAAAAGAGGTGCTGATTAATGGTGGCGGTGGTGATGACGGTGACGGTGTTGGGCACCATGCTGGTGGTGATGATGATGCTCTTCAAAGAACACAGGCTGTCCCTCCTGGGCTCGCTCCATTGTTGGCAGGAGGTTGGGGTCAAAGATTTGTTGATACTCATATCCGCCTTCGTATTCGACTTCGAATTCATCACCAAATGTAAAAATTTGACCTACCCGTTGATTGTCAAATCCTAATCGATGGCCCTGCGTTCCGTATGGATTAGCTTGCGGTATAACTGGAAATCGGCCCCTGGGAAGTGCAGGTTGACCCGTCATTATTGGGGGATGCGCTAGCGGATGCACTCGTGGTGGGCGTACTGCTGGCTGGCGGACTGCCGGTTGGCGTACAACGGGTTGAAATGGTGGGGGGGCTATAGGTTGACGGATTGCTCCATGACCTACCGCTGGAGGAGCCCCTCTGGGTCGTTGTCGACGCGCCTCGTGAAAAAGAGGAAACGGGTCGACATCCGCAAGTCCGAAGAGATCCTCAGCCACTTGCTGAGGTGGAGCGGCAGCGAGTGCCCTGTGTCGACGTCTCCCGTCCTCTTCATGTCTTCTCTCGCGTCGCCCGTTCTCGTGAGGTCGTTCTCGTTCATGCAGTCGGTTTCGTTCGAGGTCGCGTCCTTGACGAGGTCGTCCCTCCTGCTGGTCCGGCAATCTCAGCGGTCGAATCACTCTCTCTCTTGTCACCTGCTCAACCCTGGGGGCGCGATCCTCCTCCCCGTCAAACGGGCGCAGTTGTGGAATCTTCAACGTCACAACGTCATCGTTCCATGCCGCTGTATCTTCCGTTCGGCGTACACGTCGACGAAACTGCGCTGGCTTGACGCCTGGTCGGTTTTTCATGGGCACCATGCGGTGGAATTCCCCGTATGTGGGACAGTGGCATGTTCGGTAGTCCTTGCCGCAAATAAAGCAGAACTGTTTGGAGCAGACGCATGTCATGTGGTTACATGCCTCCGAAAGCTGGATCATTCTACCGCAATTGGGGCAGTTGACGGTTCGGTTGGCATCCATGGCTGCCCACACGTCCTCTTCTGCGTCTCCCTCTTCGCAAGTTTGACCAGGGTGGGCCTTGAGTGCGCAGTCTTCGCATGTGTGAAGGTCGCAGAGGAGACACTTTCCGTGGCGATCGTGGGGAATAAAAGTTGCGCAGTTTCCGTCGTGGCAGTATAGTCGATTGGGGACCGGGGTCTGTACCTCTTCTTCCATTTGGCGGAACAGATGCACCAGGGCTGGGGAGCGCGCGAGCGCAATTGTCTCTACTGTAAAAGGTTGACAACATTTGGGAGGGAACTCCTCCGAGGAACGGAAGCCGATCCGAATAGCATCGCGGAAGCAAGACAAGCAGTAGTCGCAGCCGCAAGGGACCTTGACATGCGCTCTCTCGCCACAGATGAGGCAGTCTTTGCCGTTTCCTTCTCCAGTTGCAGGTGTGTTATCTTGAAGGGCGACCTTCCGCTCGGCGCGATCTAGGACGACTCGATGATTGGTGTTTCGTACCTCGGGGCTTTGTAGTCGTTCAGCTGCTAGCTCCTCTTCCGAAATAATTCTTGAGACAATGAGAGCCTGCTCATCAGGATCTGCGAGTTCGATAGCTAGGTAGATGCTCCTCGCCAGGGTGGCCTCGGAAAAGCCAGTGCCTTCATCGGATGGGAGAAGGTCTTTGCGGATCAACAAGTCCACCAGGTCTGGGTGGAGACGATCAAAGGCATCTACAAGACTTGCCATGCTGCGCGAAAGATGTAGGGTGTGTATACTAGTAATATCTCTGTGCCTGTCAGAGAATCTGTAGACCAAAATCCAGTAGATGACTCTGGCGGTGTTTCGACGGAAAGTCTGTTTGGGGGAAGTTAGGGTGTAGGACTGGAGGGGGAATAGGACACGAGTAGTCAACACAGATACAGGTGTCTAGGTGTGAAAAAGTTAATAGATCTGGAGAGTTGAGAAAGGGCACGTAGAGGCTTTTTATCTTTAAAAATGTAAGGAGAAAGAGTGGACGCTCAAAGCATTACTGGTGTGCATGCTTGAATGATCAATGAACAGTGATCGTGGGCAGATAGGCCTATGAATGTTAAGACTTGATTGAACAACAAGGCCATAGACTTCGAATGACTTCCCGCTCGAGAGCCCATGTTCACAGGTGGCTCTTCCATGGCCAACCGAACAAGATAACTCTCTGACTGGCCGGCGGCAGGGACTGCAAGAAAGTTCATGTACCTCACAAGTGGTTCGTGCGTCGTTCATGCAGGTGGACAAGACAAATGCTGGAAAAGAAAATGCTGGTATTTGGAAGCCGACAGGTAATCAGATCGATAATGCGCTGTCCTGTCTGTAAGGTAACCCAAGAAATCCGTGGCCATGCGCCATCACCTCGCTTCTCTCGACAATTAGTCGCTGCCCACAGGGTATCCGGGCGTCCATTCATCGACGACATAAAACACTTGACTCCCTTGAAACGATGGTAAATCATGAAAACCCCAAGAGCGAAGTTTGGTATCCATCCCAAGTCCCCAGTACCGACAGTCCCTGTCCCCAAGATTGGGGTGCTTTGATCCAGAAAGGAAGAAACAAAGAATCCACAAAAGTCAATAACGCGTAAACCCCACAAACTCCACCTTGTCGTGAACTCCATCGCTGATTCCCTATGTGACGTTGAGGGTAAAAGACACGTAATATAGACAAACAATTCGGCGACTCGAAGCCTAATAGCTGAAGTCGACATTGGCCATGGCCATGGCTGACGGACCCTTGTTCTGGTCATTGTTGTTGTTGGATGACGAGCTGTTATTTCTGTGGTTCACAGTAATGGAAGAAGAATCGCCGTCACCCAAAGTTGTGTCTGCGCTTGATGCAGTGGTTGTCGTTTGAAGTTCGTGGCCGGCAGGAGGCTGGGCGCTCGGAGACCAACCATCGTTGAGCATCTCCTGGAAACTCCAGCTCGGTTCGAAGGATTTGCTGTTCCACGCGTGGTTCACTCGTTCGTACATTTCGTCAATCTGTTCCAGGCTGATCTTGCTTGTCTCATACACCATGCACCACACAAAGAAAACAGCCAAAATACAAAAGGCGCCCCAAATAAAGAAGATCTTTGGGCCAAAAGACGCGTTGCCTGGCCCTGATCCAACCAAGAAAGGTGCGCTGTAGCCGATGCCAAAGTTGAGGATCCAATTTGATGCCGTCGATATAGACATAGCCTTGGCTCTTACTTTGAGAGGATAAATCTCTGACGTGACGACCCACACCACAGGGCCCCAAGACGCCGCGAAAAAGAAGATGTTGATGGCACAAAATGTGATGAGGATGGTTTGGGATGCCTTCTCAAAATTCTGTCCTCTGGCAGTATCAAACGATGCCATGAGAAGTTGGCAGCCAGCCATGCCAAAAGCTCCAATCATCAAAAGCTTTCGTCGACCCCAGTGCTCGATAACCAACAGGCCTGGAATGGTCGACACAACATTGATAATGTTGATGATAAGCGATTTAGTGTATGGACTCTCAACACCAGCGCCGTCGAAGAAGGTTGTACTGTAATACATTATGAAGTTGATACCGGTGAGTTGTTGAAGCATCTGTAACCCGCAACCAGTAAAAGTTCGTCGGCCGAGGTGGGGTGAGCCAACAAAGATATCCTTATAGCTGTCGGCTCCTAGTGTCAGTTCGTATTGGTGATTAGCGATCATTTCTTGCAATTCGTCGACTAGGGCTGGGTGAGTAATGTCGAGCCGTCGAAGTCGACTGAGTGAGAGACCAGCCTGTTCATGCAGACCTTTCTTAACAAGGAACCGAGGGGTCTCCGGTAGTATTAATAGACCGCCGGTGAGAACAATGGCTGGTACGATTTGAAGGCCTAAAGGAATGCGGTATGCGGCAGAGCTGTTGAGTTTGGAGGCGAGGACATTGACGACGGAGGCGGAAAGTAAGCCAATGGTGATTGATAGTTGATATGCGCAGACGAGACTACCTCGTATCCATTTGGGTGCCATTTCAGACTGATATAATGGGACGAGAACCGAGATAAGGCCGACGCCGATGCCAGCCAAGAATCTGTAAAGGCATTAATGATATGATTCTCGCAGAACTAGTTTCAGTTGGCACGTACCTCCCAACCAGCAACAAGTCGATGTTCTGAGCGCACACTTGGAAAATGGCGCCAATACAGAAGATGCCGACGGCAAGAAGAAGTGTCTTGCGACGGCCAAGGAAGGAATCGCCAGTAGGTGCAGCAAGTAAAGCGCCGAGGGCAGTGCCAGCGCTGAGGATGGCGACAATTATAGATGAGTCTCTCGTGCAAATGTCCATAGCACCGGTGTCATCGACGCAATTTGTATGTTTTCCAAACTTTTGCTTAAACTCTGTCATGGCAAGGATGCCGTTGATGGCTCTAAAGAAATATATGGTTAGTTCTTGTGTCCTTGAATGAGGTGACGCGATGAAATTGGCTGGTGTCATGGGCAAGCCGACGGCGGTCGGGATCGAGTCGGTCGGTCCATCGTGATCGGGTCGCGGTCCTTCGCTCTCGTTCCGTATATGGATTTGGAAAGGAAGTTTCCTTACACTTCCTTCCAACCAACATGCCTTTGAGTTGCTTGGGCCCCAGATGTGGTGATGGAAGGCGTCGTCATCTTTGTCACACGAGGTTCGCAGCAGTCGTCGCATCGTCAAAAAGTTGATGGTGAGTATCGTCCGTAGCATCCAAGAGTGTCCCCTTTATCCGACTTCCATTGTCGCCGTCGTCGAATCGATAATGTCGTATCATGCCATGTCGTGATGCATCCATCCCCATGTCCAAACCCATCGCCAAAAGTCAAAGAAATGGTGGTCTGTCTTACCCAGTATCGTAGCCGAACAGCAACCCGCCAAAGGCAACGAAGAGGCCAACCATAATGGCCGGCGCCGACGAGCCCGCGACATTGTCGGGTTTCTGCCAGCCCATGGCAATGGCCATGGTGTCGGTGTTGAAGTCGTCAATCCAGGGTCAGAAGTGTCGAGAGCGAAAGGCTCCGGGTCGGCGAGATTTTGGTGGAGGTTGAAGGGGTTGAGAGATCAACGGGGGACATTGGGCGATTCCGTGTGGGTAATATTGGATGGGCAAGCGCTGGCCACTGGCCACTGGTCTGTTCAGACGGCAGGACGGGTCCAGACGCTATACAGCTCGCACTGGGTACTCTAGTACCTACAGGACACGGGCTGGTCAAAGTCAATGCCTCGCTAACCCTCAATAGGAGACTGAAGGGCACGTGGTACAGGGGAAGGGTACTAAGGCATAATCATCTCCACAGGACAATAGAGCAGGATAATAATTGAAACATGAACATGAGACTCCAAAGATATAGAGTATTCTTCCCAACTGAAGCTTCAAGCCAAGAAAAGACTCAGGGATAAAAAAACGCGAGAGAGGGGCAAGTAAATGGCGAGAGTCCCGTCTCCAGACATGAGACCAAGCCGGAAGGGATCAACGCCCCGGGGGGTTGGCTAGCCCTCTTTTGGCTAAGCCAGTTTATTGGTTTCCTGCCCTGCAGCCACTGGAACTTCATCAAGCCTATAAGTGGGTTCCTTCAGCGCTGGAAAGAGCGTAGACTGGCTGAGCTAAGCGAGTCACAGTGCGTATATCCATTTTTCTGTCAACGACAGAGCACCCCTGTCAAGCAGCAGATTCCTCACACAGCGTCACGATACTTTCCTGGCGTCTTTGTTCTATTGTATCATTACACAACACCAAACTTCTCAACGGTTCTTGACATTGCTCACCTTCCACTGCATCAAGCATGCGCCTCTTTCGAGGATATTCAGCGGAACCTCGAGCGTCTGAGCGTCCCCATTCTGAAACTGAGTCACCTCGACGCGGTCCCTGTCTGAACAGGCCAGAAAAAGAGAAGATTTCACATCTCAAACGATCAAGCCAAGGAGTTTCACCTTGTAGGCAGTCTCTCTTTTGGCGGCGGTCACGGATCTCAAATGGCCGAAACTCGACTGGTTCAAGGGAGATCAACCCGCCACGAGAAAGACAGATGAGGCTATATTCCGAGAACTCGGAACTGAGTACACGGAAATTCGATCATGAGTATTCCACCACAACCAAAGATCGAGCAACTGTCATCACTTGTGAGCAATAACTATGACCATCGTGAACATGGTGGTTATTGACTACTAAAGTACGGGATCGCGCCAAGAGCACAGTCAGAACACTGTATGCTGCACGTAGCCATACAAAGCGCAACGGCGCCTCCGCCATGCAGCGCTTACCCCGGCTTAGCACCCTGTCACAGCGTTATTGCTTAAACTGTAGGAGCATGTTCTTCATCACTCCTCATACCAACGACAATACTTGCTTTCTACGTGCGACTTGACATGTGCTGCACAGTCTCCAGTTTCCCCCAGACATTTGGCCAGCCAGGGTTAGCCTCGGTACCGGTACTTCAAGACATGATTTGGTTCTGCGATGTGAGCGACGTCTTCCTCAATCCTTGTGGGTAGTGGAGGTTCCGCGACTTGTGAATATGACAACTGACAATAGATGGCTGAGGAGCGTATCGGCTCCCGGCAGGCAGCAGGAAACTGACGGGTCTTCCCTTGGGAAAGTTCATGATCGAGGGAGCAACGAGGAGGGGACATTCAAGCCTCTCGCTTCGCAGCGCGCATGAGAGCGAGTAGGAATCGGGACCTTTTGTTCTCTTTGACGCAAGCTTATAAAGTGGCTTTTGAGCTTGAAATTATCGCCTGATAAAGCGTCAACGCGACAAGCCATTTCATCGTATTACCTCGCTTCGAATGGTGAGAGTTCAAGCAACGCTCGCCCTCGGGACCCGAGCAAGCACAGTGTCTCGCCACTCTTCAGCCTCAGTCACTCCAATAATGGACTCTCAGACTCTCAATTATCTTCTCCATGAGGATAAACATGACAATCTGCCATTTCCACTCATCACTACCACATCGCATCACCAACGAGTTTCCCTCCAGGAACTCAGGTCATGCGACGCCGTTCGCTTGGCATCCTTCTGAGCATTCTGTGGCTGGGTCTGGGTCACTCTACATTCAAGTGTACAAAATAATGTGCCCCAATCGGGAAGCCTGCGCTTCTCTGACCTCCAGCTTGACATGTGGACGAAATAATACTCGACCAAAGAGTTACATTCGGTACAGGTAATCATCCTGTCTATAATAGGATCTACTAACAATAGCCCTGCCATAACTGACATTTTCACACACTTTACATATTCTCCAGTTTTCTCTTCCGTTTGCCCTTTGGCGAGGCTGATAATCGCACTCGTCACGAGCCAGCTAAGTACACTATTCCCTCAAGCTACAACACATGCTCGGACTCTCTCTTTGCGGGGTGCAGCAAAAGACGGGGATTTCGAACAAGGATTAGAAAAGCATGTTGGTTCTCTCACGGTGTAAGGCCGAGTCGTCCCTTGGCGGAAAAAAAGTGACACATAATCCCATTAGATCAAGCTCGCAGTGCTTACAGATCAACCAAAGAGGTGGTCATCATTCCTATTAACTTTGGTCATAATTGCTAGGATTTGCAAATTGTAGAAACTTTGAAGACATCCTCTTGAAACTGGGGTAATCACTTAGCTGCATTGTCGGACAAGTGGATATTTGGTGCCGTGAGAGAAACCGCCTCAGTGAAGCTACCCTGGAGAACCATACGACAATTTTTTAAGCCGACAACGAGAACGTAAGGTAATATTTTAGATGCTTGTACTTGATTCCAAATACCAAGTTGACTTGAATGATGTGATCGACAACATAGCTGATATTGTTTAGGAGGATAATTCCATGTGTTCCGAGGCCCACGAAGGTGAAATACGCGAATACGCTTCGAAGCGTTGGAAGATCATCGTTTGACGAAGGAACTATTCCGCGCTCAATAATTTTTTAGAAATGACATTGCAGCATGCCAGCGGCCCTACAACAGTCTTTACTCTGGGTCAATGCAACGTATTCTCTGAGCTGCGTGGTAGTGTAACAATCTGAAACACCCTATGTTAAACGCCTTCTATCATGATCTTCAGGCACAATCACTGAATGCGTATCTCGAGCAAAACGGTGATACATGTGTGATGGTTAGATAAAGTTATGCCTTCAACGCTTCTGAGAAGTGGCTTGAACTGCAATCTTGTTAATTCACTTCACATGTTTCACAGAACAAACGATAGATGAGACAGATCTAGAGGTAAATATCTTCATAAATTGTATAAAGTAGATTGCAACAAGCTGCATGCATCCCGCCTATCAATACAGAAATCCTTGACGCCTTAATGCCAAAGCCTTTTTTTCGGCATGAGGTACAAATCTCGCACAAAACAAAAGTCATCACGGCTTCTATGCCGCGTCACCGTCGTTACATCAGTCAACCATTGCCATCGCTCTAAGGCTCAAGAGTAACCTCCTGGCCCTTGACGCGACCAATGACCTGCTGAGGCGCGTACTTGGGGATGACCTCATCGTCGTGCAGCATCTCGAACTCCTCAGTCGCGTCGCGGCCCATGAAGTTCAGGATGGCCTGTACGCCACCAGGGTGCTCCTCGAGCCAGTTGCTGAGGTCCATGACGACACCCTTGACGACAACCCACACATTCTCCTTGGTGTTGTGCTTGGCAACTTCCTCCATGGTGAACTCCTTCTCAGGGACCTTGAAGGCCTTGGGGTCGTTGGGCTTGGCAGCCTTAGCACCGTCCTCCTTGGTAGGGTTGGGGCCGGTAGCAACGCTGGCCTGCTCATCAACCTTTGAAGGGGCTCCAGAGCCGGAGGGAGCAGCACCACCGGGGGCACCCCAGGAGACGGTCACCTGGTTGGGAACTGAAGGGTCGAGATGCAGAGAGATCTGGCCAACACGCTGGGCGGCAGCGCTGCCGGCGCTACCCAGGAGGGCGTTCTGGAAGAGATAGTTGCTAGCAGTATCACCAGCAACGCGGCCGTAAACGACACAACCGAGCAGTGATGAACCACCCAGACGGTTGGCACCGTGGACACCACCAGCCAACTCACCACAGGCGTAGAGACCCTCGAAGGGCTGCTTCTCCTGGTTGAGGACCTGGGCCTTGTCGTTGATCTCAATACCACCCATGGTGAAGTGGAGAACGGGCTCCATGACGGCGACGTGGAAGTCATCATCGACATCGAGGGGCAGGTTGTGGAAGAACTTCTTGCCCCAAGGGTCCTTCTCCTTGCCATCGGCAATGGAGTTGTAGGTGGTGAAAGTCTTCTGGAGGTGCTCGGGGGAGCATCCAATCTCCTTAGCGAGCTCCTTGCCGGTCATCTTCTTCATAAGACCACGGCCGGAATAGTGGCGGGTATGGAAGTCAAGGACGTTGGAAGCCTTGGAGTTGAGAATAAGTCGAATGGGGAACTTGTCCTTCTTCTTCTCCTCCCACATCATGCCGGAGACGTAATCACGGTGGCCGAGCTCGTCGCAGAATCGGTCACCGTCGGCGTTGAGGAGGAGACCACCCTCACCACGGAGAGCCTCAGCAGCGAGGAACTTCCACTTGGAGCCAGGGTCCTTGGGGTCGACGAGACCAGTAGGATGAACCTGGACCTTGTCCATGTCAATGCCGTTACCGCCAATGGCCATAACCATCTTCTGACCATCACCAGTAGCGTGTGTACCGTTCGTGGTGGCGAGTCCGTAGGTATCGGGGCGGTGCTGCTTGAGGAGGGAAGAGTCGGAGAAATCGGCGGCATAACCACCAGTAGCGAGGACGACGGGTCCGTCGAGAGAAACAGACTCGCCGTTGTGCTCGTATTTGACACCGGTGATCTTGTTGCCCTCCTTGGTGAGCTCGGTGACGCGGGCCTTCTTGACGATCTCGACGCGACCGGGTTCGCTCTCGGCAAGCTCCTCGAGGCGCTGCATCAGGGCGTAGGTGATGGCCATACCGGGGAACTTGGCATCGTGTCCTCGGTGGGTTCGGGGTTGGGAGTGACCACTGTGATAATTGTTAGGCTGCTGTCTTGGATGTGCGGTTTTGTACAGTAGATTGGACGTACCCAAGACGGGAAACGAGGGTGAGATCGAGGTTGAACTCATCCTGGAGCCACTCGACGGCAGCGGCGGACTTGTAGGTCAGGACCTTGATGAGGTCGGGACGGGCCTTGTCACGGGCGGACTTGAGGGTATCATCGTAAAACTGCTTAACGCTGTCGGGAATGCCGACCTCAACCTGTGTCCTTGTGAGAGCACCGTTGATACCGGAGGTAGCCTTGGTAGAGTTTCCGCCAAAGAAGCCTGTAGCGTGGAAAACACATGTCAGCGGAGGTCATGCGCAGCTGGACCGAGTCCAAGCGCTTTGATGCGCCTGGAACACCAACCCAGTGAGATTCATGTGAAAGCGACTTACCCTGCTTGTCAAGGACAATGACGTTGCCACCAGCCAGGTAGATGGTATGCGCAGCAGACAGACCAGAAACTGGGGATGCGCGTTAGCATGAGATCGATAAAGGTCGCGAAGGCGAATCGGGGAAAAACTTACGGCCACCGCCCACGACAATTACTCTAGGGGCCATTGTTGCGTGTGTATGTGTATGGGTATGGGTATGCGCAAAGCGTAGAGAAGGAGGATGATCAAGACACAACAGACAGAGACAGAGACAGAGTTATTAGACTCCCACGCCAATGGAGAATACAAAAAAGAAGGGTATGAGCTTTGGGGGGAGAATAAGAAAACAAGTCAAAAAGTTGGAGGAAGAGGAGGATCAAGGTCAAGTCTTAAAAAGTCACGGATCCAATGCGACGTGCGAGCGAGCGGACGCCAACAAGGCCGAGGGCGGGAGGCAAAGGGTCAAGCGTAAGGTAAAGTCAGGGCGTGGGAGCCGAGGTCGAACCATGATGAGCGCGTGCAATTCTGGGAAAGAGCGGGCGTGGGCCACCTGAGTTTAACGACGTGGGTCATCCCAAATGTTCAGGTACTTTACCACAGGGACAAATACAGCATATATTAATGCTATGTCGGTTTCTAGCCATGTATTTATACTTTATTCACTCCATTACTTGTTAGTTCATGAGTTTTCATGATGTTTATCCATCCTGCCGGTCATGATCAAGCACCGTTCCCCCATAACAGCTTGCGGGGAGCACTACCAACAGGCACAAATCAGATGCTGGTGTTTTCTCAGCAGCCCAGCCCAGGATTGCTCCCCGGAAGCGGATACATTGCCCACTGAGACTTAGCGTCACTTGCCCCCGATACCTGTATCCACCCCCGCCACGGAATTTGGGGCAGCCTGAGTTGGAGTGATGGTACGTCTCGAACGACTTCAGATGCCTTGGGTGATCTATGGCAAAGATTTATGGATGAATGATTGCAAATACCATTAATCAATTGGAAGATCAACATAGGATCTCATAATTACAGTATGCTTTCTAAGTACAGAGCTGACAACAACCAGGTACCGTCTTACTTCCCATTCGCTTCCCTCGCCGTAAGCTACGCCGAAACACCGCCAGTCTCTACCCCAGGTGCCCGGGCAACCCACCGACAATGGCCTCTCTCGCGTCTGATGTGCCGAGGTCTCCGCTTCTGAAAGAGATGAGGTTTGTGTGGGGGAAGCTAAGGGATCCTTGACTTCAGGACATTTCGCTGTTCTTGTTCCCGAGTTTCAGAGCGTAGAGACAGACTCGTCTTGCCGGCACGTGGTGTTTATCGGATGTTATATCTATTGTGTTCTTTTACCGCAGTTATCTTAAGCATGTGAGAAATGGTTCTCCTCACAGAGTCTCCTCACTCTGTGTCTTTCTCCGTTCTGTAACTCTCAGTACTCATCCAATCATGTCCTTCTTCTCCAAACTCCACACAACCGGACTTGTCACCGATCACCTCGGTCTAGTAACCGGACCGGCACGGGTAGCTCAGGATTGCACTCGAACCGGGCACGTGATTTAAACTGGGCGAATCCTGGAGTTGAGGATGATGAGACAAGACTTCTCTGGCTTTCACATGTCGAAGCACATGAATCGTCGTGTCCAACTGAAACTCGCCCACGTCTTGATCAACGCTTGTCCATGACGCCCATGACCCATTCAGGCCTCTTTATTCCTCTGAGCATGCCGCCTTTTCCCCACGTTCATGACTAAGGTGCATTAAACAAACATTCTTTGGAGGCTTGTGACAATCTGGATCTGGTCAGCTGGGCACTTTTAAGCGACTTCCCATTCGCCTTCTCAAATTCAGAAGCACGTGAAAGCCTGGGGAAATGCAGCATTTGCCGCTCAAGCGAGAGACACTTGCGCTCGACATTTTTGACTTTTCCCCGGATTCTACACGTGCATCATCTGACCCCAGAAATTTGACTGAGCCTCCGCCACTTCTGCTCATCCATTTGTCCAGACCCTCGGCCGCTCATTCTAATGATCTTATTGTCAGATCTGAGAGTCGCGCTGACTCAGCCGGGACTTTCACATGTGAATACCTACACTACCGAATTAACGGAACTCCAACTTTTGGTCCAGATTTGGCCCGAGTCATGATCCGACTAATGAACGACTGATAGATCAGGTAGATTCACTTCTACAATGCTTTAAAAATGCCATGAACTACACAGACACCGCGGTTGCGGATCTGTCTATCTTCCACTGTCAGGGACACAGTCTGCGTCAATGTCATCGGCGATAACATTGAGTTGGAAGCACTGTAATCTCACGACTCTTCGCTATTAACTGGTATACCTAGACTGTTTGGTACTATACCACGTTTAAGTAAGCGAAATATTGCAACGTGCGAACAATAAAGTCAAGACCGACCGCGAATGGCCCATAGCGTGAAGCCAAAGGAGGCGTGGTGAGCTAATTGCCAACTCTGTTGCCAAGACTTGATATACCTACGAAGGCAAACCTTCTTCCAATTGATAATTCTATATTATAGCGCTGAGGTTGTTCGCATGAACGAAAAGTAAACATGGCTCTCCAACTGAAAATTCGCTTCTACCTCTTGTACGTGTAACGAACAATTGTGTTTTTGTTTAGATGTGTGGGCTTGATCTATCTCTTCGAGATATTGAATAAGGTAACGATATATATTGTACGTATGTGTCTAACACCGAGAAGAACTACCTGTACTCAGACAACCGAAAGCATAATTGTAATTAAACTCAGGATAACTATGTAGAAAGACTTGAGGCATGGTACAATATAAGGGAGGAAAAAGAAAGAAACACAGATTCATTATTCATGGTTGGTAGGATCCGAGAATCCTTTCCCAATGCCCTGAAACGATGTCATCCTAGAAAATATAAATTGCAGACATATCTTAATTTTTGGACGACGTGCCACGTGCCCGTCAACTGGATGAGCCAAGGAACGAGAGTCCCTTACGTGTAGTACTTGTTGTCGAGTCACTTTCTTCTCTTTCAGGCGCAGAACCTACTCCATCGTTAAAAGTGCCGCTGTACGATCTTGTTCTAAGAACCGCTTGGCTTTTCTCTTTGACGAAAAAAGAAAAATAATAGTATGAGCATGCTTCTCGCGGTATCTCCGTGACCATCCTGATGATCTGAATCTGCGTGCTTCTCAAGCAGGCGCAAAATCATCTCTTCCTGCTTTGGCCCGTCAACATTAGAGAATAAGCACGCCAGGATGGGAGATTTTCCGAGTTTGTCTGACTTATTGACATCTGCTCCAGCTTTGAGAAGCTGTTCCATCAACTCCAGGTGACCTTTCTCGCACATCATAAGTAGGGCTGTTCGTCCATAAACGTCCGTGGAATCGATGTTGATAAGAAACGCGCCAGGCACATAAATCGAACTTGGACGTAACCTCGTTTTCTCGATGGCGTCTAGAACCAATCCTAATATCTTGTGATCACGGCATCTATGTAGTGGTGTGCCCTGCTCTCGATCTCGAACATGAACTAGTGACGGAGTCTGGAGCAGACTTTTGACAACTGCTTCATTGGACTTGTCGATGGCCAGAAGAAGTGGAGTATCCCCGTTTACATTCTTGATTGGAGACATTCCGTTTTCCATCATTGTTGGCACAATCGTCGCGTCTATCTCTGTATCTAGAGCAGCTTCGTGTAGTGCAGTGTTGTCCTTGTCATTCCTTTGATCGAGGAATACAAGTTGATCTTTCAGCATTTGGACTTGAAAACCTTTCTCATGACACCATTTGCGAGCCCTTTCGAGCATTTTTGAGTCGACTGTCGGATCATAACCAACCCGAGTTTTGAGTACAAGTCTGAAAGCAACCGCATTCTCCGGACGCTCTTCCTCTTCGTATATCTGGCATACCATCTTCGAGATTTCTTCGATCTTGGGTAGAGGGATGTCCTCACAACATTGAAGATAGCCCACAAATAGAGCAAGCCTGAGGAACTCTTCCGCTTGCATCCAGGCCTTAATTGCGAAGTACATCTGCCCGACGCTCAACCATATGTTGCGCATACTGGGGTCCTGCCTGTCGAGGTTGGGGACAATTTGTTTGTCTAGGTAGCTTCGTGCGATTTTACCAAACGTAGCATTCGTATCTGTCGACTTGAGGAGAAGTTTGACGAATCTTTCTTGTAGCGGGAAATATTCCTTGAAGCTCGGAGTATATTCCCTGGCTTCATTACACTCATGCAGAAGCCGAATTGCGTCAAGTTGAACAGTTGATGCAATCACATACATGTTCTCAGCTTCTAACCGATCTACATGCTGCATTGCAGTGCGGAACCTGTACTCCTTCTCGCTATCATAGGTAACCCAACCTTTTCGATCGAAAGTGGGGTTGTCCCCTTCAGCTTTGGTGGCCTCTGTGGCTTCTGCTTTCAAAGGTGGAAGGTTACGGAGAGCGACTTGTGTGGCAAGATCTGCAGCAGGCGCTCGCCAGTTTTTCTCGAATCCTCCCTCGAGGTTGGATTCTTGAATCGACTCAGCCAGGTATTCTCCTAGAGCTTGCTGAATGTTATCTATGCTGGGATCATTGAAACTGTCTTCAGATTAGATAATGAAGACAAAACAACCAAGGTTCTCTTACGCTTTGACCAAGTCTATAATTATTGACAAGCCTGTGATGTGGCTGTCGATCCACCCAAAAAGCTGGTCGTTACTAGACCGATATGTCCTCAAAGCAAGTCGTACTCTGTCCTCCAAGGATGCTGTGGTATTGAAGTGCAGTTTTTGGAGATGTTTTAGGTCTGAGCTGGCGATATTCTCCTCTAACTCCTTGAGTTCCTGACCAAAGAGTTTCAGATATGCTGTTGTGCCTTGTGGGAAAGTTGAGCCTTCTTCCGGACTAAGGGTAGTTTTCCTTGTTTCAAGTACATTTGCGAGTTGCTCGTAGGTCATATGAATCATTTGGCTTGTGGTGGCCCATTGTTGAAGGGTTTCAGGTGCGCCTTTGATTGCGGTCAATGATCTGTCAATAGCTTTACAGATGTCAATAACCGCTTCTGCAGCCGCGATCACGTCTGAAAGGTCCGAAATCTCAGATGAGAAGGACGGAGAGATGCTAGGTTTTAGGAGCTTTGGCACAGAGTCTTCGATTTGTTCTTTTGAGATTCCCTCGGTTTCGACTTCGTCTGCCTGCAAATTTCTTGCAGCAAAAGAAGCCAGCCTCTCTTGATGATAAGCCAGGTGGTTCGCAAAACTTTTGCGAAACGGCCCCGTCGAGAAGCAAAACGGGCAAGTGTCTCTATTGTCTATACCGCTCGCATGCCCAAGATCTGCCATTGATTGGATCTGAAGTTCCCCAAGATATGGATGTGAAGACCTTAGATGGCCCTTCAAATCTTCTTTTAAGATGAATATCTCGGTGTGTTCAAAGCAGCGGAAGATCTGCCTATGGACATGAGCCTCATGGCCCAACCAGGCAGCACGAGTGCTGTATAAGACATCTGGGTCTGAGCAATCTGGATAGGTGCACATATATGGTTGAAGATCTCGCAAGATATGGCTTCTTCGTAAACGTTAATAAGCATCACAAGATGGGATTAGTCGGCAATATCTCACTTCCATCGTTTCTTTTCTGTAAAGTGTCTGGACGGGCAGACTATCCAGCAGTATGGGCATTGAAACTCGTGCTTTCCGACCGGAACTTGAGGGGCGGGAGGCAGCTCCAAAGTACTATCGTCAACATGGTAAGCCGTAGAGGCAGATGAGATTGTGGACTGAGTATCGATCTCAAGGTTCAGTTTTTGAGCGAGTCCAGTGTCTTCAGTCATTTTCGAAGTTAATAATGAAGCTGATGTTCGTGTGACACTCTGTGTATCTCTCTCGCAGCCAGATTTTGTGCTCGTCGCCGGGTCTGAAATGAAACCGGGCTGCTGTGTTTGATCTTTTGATACCTGAAGGCTCTCCGTAGCCGCTGGATCCTGTTCCTTCGCCGAATTCTCTGCAAGCTTTCGCCAATATGCAAAGAAACGGCGACGGTTCGTGATCGACCTACTCCATCTCTCCATTAGGTACCTTGCTGGATCGTTAGAATCTCCTCCCGCGTCATAGCTATAGTTCTGGACGTCCTTGGCATCAGCCTGACCCAAGAGACCCCCTGAAACAGTGCTTTGCCAATCACTAAAGATCTTTTGCACAAGAGCTTGGTCAAATTGACCAAATGAATCAGGATGGGTGGCTTCAGCCTTATCATCCACCTGAGCAATTTCCTCTTGTGGTAAGGCTCTCAGAACCGATTGTGCTGTTGATCGAGTAGCCGAGTTCCTAATCTTGAAGGATATTTTGAACAGATCAGACAATATGGTAGCTATCTCGTGCAAGTTTTGACCGAGTTCTGTTCTCGAAGAGCTCTTGTCGTCGAAACCGAAGCTGCTATCCGAAGAACTCTCCCACAGCTCTTCGCCATCCAAGAGAGCTTCTAAAGGTTGCCTTTGCTCTTGTACGATCTCATGGCCTAGTTCAACACTGGTGAGCATTGTACTTAACCTGAACGTGCAAACTCACTGCTAATGACAATCTGGGTTAGTTGCTCCAGATACCTATTGAGTGCCATTTTCATGGAAGAAAGGGCCCGGAGTCGGAAATCCAGAGATGCACTCCCATGCTGAAATGCCCCAATATTGTCTGCCCATATCTTGAGTCGATTTTTTTGGTTGGATAAAACTTCCGGAGGCATATTCTTGGCATGGTCACTGTGTGACCCCCGCAAGGACGTTATCAGGACGTCGAACGTACTGAGGCACCGCCTTGTGGTAGCTGCGAGTAGAGTGACAGAGTTAGGATCCATCAAGTTAACCTAACCGTCTGAAGCCAAATAATGATAAGTGTAGGGACTGGAGATTAAATTCTCTTCTTGGTTTTTAAAATCGAGAAGTTCCAAGAGTGATGCTGATCAGAAAATCAGGCTGTGGGATCATGCAGGTAATAGGTGCACAAGCAATAGCACTTCTAATGACTTCTGTTGATTGGCTGATACTCCCTGTTACCCCTCACGACATCTAAAAAGTCCACAAAGAGTTTTTTGTGCTACATTCTAACCTCTTTCCTTCTTATTTCCACTTGTTGTCTCGCTGAACTGTGCGGACAGGGCCGCAGGTCTCATTTCCATGATGGCAGAGGTAGCAGGTCTTGTACTTGGAGCGATACCACTGGTTCTAGTTGCACTGGACCACCGGCAAGAAATTCATGAACTGACGCAGAGTGTTTTCCAACAAGAAAAGCAAACGCGTAGACTGATACGCTCTCTTGGATGGTGCCAAACGGAATACGAGCAGAGTATAGACTTACTCCTAAAAGATGTCGTGAGCCCAGAAAAGCGTTTACAGATGAAGAGAGACTCGCAAAACTATGTATGGAAGCAGACCGAATTTGCTGCCAAGCTAGAGGAAAGGTTGACCAAACGCGTCTACGAGACATCAATGGACATGATACGGAAGATTAAAGATATCATGGTCTTACTGGCTGTCAGCCTTGACATTGACGGGGCAGACCAGGTTTGTCGATAACGATGAAATATGACAGACAGACTAACTAAAGTAGGTGCCCCAGAAAGGGTTGGCAGCCATCTTATATGCCAACCCTCCAGTTTGTCAGACTACGGTTTCGCAACCAAGGTTTCATTTCCGGAAGCGGTTCAAATTTTTCATGAATTACAGGGATATCAAGACACAGTTAGGATTGCTGAAGGAGTGCATCGAAAGACTAAACGGGATCCTAACGAATTCCTTTCTGCTTGTGGATTCTATACAGAACATCGAAACCAGCTCTGGCATGGACGTCAAATTTGCCTACTCACTAGAAGACATCTCGAGAGACGCTTCAAGACTTCATAGTGCACTACATAAGACCTGGTGCACTTTAAGCAGTTGCTCTCATCAGGCTGCCATACTATTAGAGCAGAGGATATCCCGGAAATCGCCGAGCATGAGTACTAGTCTTCCCATTGAGGAAGTCGACCACTTCAGTGTTTCCCTATGGAGGCCTTCAGTCTCTTCATGGCTAAGCACCGAGTTTAGCCTGGGTCGTCGTACCGTATGCGCTCACAGGTATACTTCCTGTGCCCATATCTAAGTAATAGAAACTAACGACCTTTCAGCGGAAACAACATTCCCACTATCGATGTTGTTTCTAGTCATTTACCGCTTATGCCACACCCTTCACAATATCAGGAGATTACTGATATCTGCAAAGCCATCAAGGATACTACCTACTCTCATGTCGAGTTATTTCTTGACGCGTCTAACGTTCTACGCGGGGTGTGCGAAGTCCGAAACCAGCCTTGTCGACTACTAGAGAGAAGCATCCAATTGCATGATCTTCTACCTAACCTAAAACTCAAATGCAGAACCTTTCCGTGCCAAGAATCCTATCGTCTTGCCATTACGCTATCTTGCTCCATACTCCAACTAGGCGGGACACCATGGCTTTACCAATCCTGGAGCAAAGATACTGTACTGTTTCTACGGTCGAACGTCACGGAGCAAGCTTCAGTAGACGTTCAGCATCCTTATCTGGCAGTTCAAGCTCACTCAGGTCAGTCGACGAGGTGACAAACAGCGGACATGTTTATTTTGCTCACATGATTAATCAGCGTCGACTCCAAGAATTCCACAGCTGAACAAACTCAACATACTGAACCTGGCAATTATGCTACTAGAGGTAGCAACGGGAACTCTGTTCGAAGATTACAGGAAGGTAGAATACATGGGATCAGATGGAACACCACATAACTTCACCGACTATATGGCAGTCTCAAGGTGGTTGAGCGAATTGAAGGACTGTGGGTGTTTGTCGCCAAGATACCACGATGCTGTATATGCATGTATTCAACTCTGTGGATCCCAACCTACTTCATTGGAGGACTTTGATTTCCAACAGGCAGTCCGAAAGCAGGTAATTGGGCCATTAGAGGGTGAGATACATTTGTTTTCATAGGAAGTTGAGTTGAATAGGATTGTAAAAGGCGACTAACAGATGGGGATTTTCGAAAGCGGTGAATCATGAGAAGAAAACAATAACAGGAGGCACAGTTATGGAGACATGTAAAACTTTTAGATAAGTATTATGAAATTATACGTTCTAATCAAACTATAAATGAGCTAAGTAGCTATCCTAACATGAAATGCTCCAGGTCTATGACTTCTGACGGCGGATAATAGTGCAGGGAATATCACTATGATACATGAACCATGAATTGTCGTACCTCCACTCATGGTTCGGGCTGGTGATTCGAACCTATTATGTCATTAGCACTAGTAATAAAGCTAGAAAGATTGTCATCAAGGTTACACTCACATCGAAGTTTGCATATAATGTAGCAAATAACTTATACATTTCCAACTTAGCCATGTGTTTTCCCATACAAACACGTGAGCCGTGACCAAACATCATCTCGGTACACTCGTGCATACGTCGTACTCGTTGAGCATGTCCTTGCTCTGTCTCACCCTCGTTGCGTAACCATCGCTCAGGCCTGAAAGTATCGACATCCTGACCAAAGACACCAACGTCGCGCGTGATAACACAAGGGTTGATGCCAACTTTTGTACCAGCGGGAATAAAGCGGCCGTCTGAAAGCTCGAGTCCTTCCTTTGGAACTTCACGCTCGAGAATCAAGCCGACCGCAGGGGAGATTCGCATGGATTCACGCATGACGGCGTCGAAGTAGGGCAGTTGGCTAATCTCTTTCCACTGAGGGATAGGTAGGGTCAAGTTAGCGGAACGAAGCTCAGCTACCATTTTCTCGCACACAGCCGGGTTTTTGAGAAGATGGTAAGCTGGAGAGCGCATGGCACCAGCCGTTGAGTCGCCGCCTGCCAAGACGTTAAGCATCAACCAGTTGATAACTTGAGCGTCATCCACGAAGTCAACTGTTTCCTTGAGACTGTTGTACCTGTCGATGAACAAGTCAACTGATTTGCGCTTGATAGCCCCTGATGCCACCTGTTGCTGGTACTCGGTGAGGATCTTGATGGTATACATGACACCATTGACGAGCGGGCGAGGGCCAATGCGCCAGACAGGATTCTTGTCCAGCCACTCATCAAGCCATGGGATCTGGCTGACGGGCGCAAAGTATTTGAGTCCCGCTGTGCTCTCGGCGATGATGTTCTCGACATCGCCACCCTGCTCCATAAAGCCATAGGTCCGTCCGAAACTAATGTTGGCGGCTGCGTCCCAAGCATAGTAAGCGACCCATTCATCCAACTTACAGACATAACCAGTACTGGCGAAGCGGTTGTCGAGATAATTGATAAGCTCGCACAAGGTCTCGTCCATGATGGGCTCGGCTTCTAACATCTTAGGCAGAGTCCAGAAGCCTCTGATGGGCTTGGTGTATTTAGAGTGGAAGCCCTCATCTGCCGTGTTGAAGATGTTCTGGATGCGCTGGCCATTGACAACGACATCATTGGGTCGGTACATATCAGTCTGTTACTGTTAGAAACTCATACTTTATTGCCATTGACTACCTTCATAGCTACATGAAGCAATCTAGACTACTTGATTGGGGCTGTTCTATATGAAGAACTTACTTTGCGCCAGGGATTTCTGGTAGTATAGATGACCCGGATTAGGTCTGGGTCACTAATACTGATAGTATTGGGCCCGACACGCACAGCAGAGCCCCATCTCTTGTGCCACGAGAGAATGTCTTGGTCGACATGGCCTTGCTTGGCAAGATAGGCCCGATAAAAATCTGTAAACTTTGACAAAAGAGGGCCGGGAATACGCTTAAGGGGCGAAAAGAAGAGCTCGTAGAAGACGCGGGCGACAACAAAAGCAACGCCAACGTAAAGAGCATAGCTCAAAGAAATGGTAGAGAGGGCCATGATCTACAGAGAAAATTTCATTTAGCAGAAGAGATCAGGCATCAACCATGGTTGCATGGAGAAAAGAGAGCTCAGGAAGAAGGAAAACTAGGGATATATCATAATTTTAATTTAGAGAAGAGGAGGGTAGACACTATAGAGTGCAGAACGCGGGACCGAGGAGGGTACTATATTGCTTTTTCTTCGGCCACCATGGCCTGACTCGACGAGATAACCAACATTATGCTCCGCAACCGTTTATGATCTGCGAAGAGCAGAAAGTGATAGGTTGGGTTTCTTGATGCAACCGTTGAAGAGAATCCGTCCCGCGTATCCACCATGTAACGGTGCTAAACCGGGGTCCACCACAATTACCAGGGTATTTTTCGTGGCTTTATGATACGTCTTAAGCACACGCGAGAAAAGCCGCATAGAAGAGGCACAGGAGAACAGGCCAATCTTGGTAGCCAGAAAACATGGGCATGAATCTCCCCCGAGATTCAATGCTAGAAAGATGCGAGTCATTGGTGAGGACTTTTGTCCTCCACACGAGATGGGGGCATCGAATGTTCAAGCATGCGGCTCGTTGAAACTTGGCTTGCAGTAGCCTCGTGGGAAGAATCCTACTCTAACGGTCTGGATCATTAAACCCCTCTCGGTTTTAAACGTCACCCGAGGTTGATCTTTGGAAATAGAAAAGAGAGAAGAGGAGATATCTCACCGGGGAGCCGGAAATAACCTTGTAGGCCAGGGGTATCCCAGGTAGAGATCTTACAGGACTCGAGACTCGCCGAGGAACGAGCTGAACATAATAGGATATGAGAAATGACTGTCACAGTGGCTGACGAGTAAGTCACATCCATTGACTTTTTTTTCTGTCAACTCGAACAATAAGCGACCTAGTAGTTTGACCAAGGTAGCCAAAAGAGTCCTATTGGCGGGGAAACCCCCAATTCTATCGTCCATTAACTATAGAAAGCCACCAGAAGCCGTTGAACATGCTTAATTAATTCTTCAACACTAAAGAGTAAGACACGAGCTAGAATTATGACACGCATACCGCGCAGACGCAGACGCAAAAAGCACTCGCGGCTTCCCTGCAAGTGGCAAGTCTCTGCAGGAGTAGTACGTATCACCATTATGCAAGACCCATTTGATCTATCAGATTCGCGACACCACAGCCAATGGGGCGTATGGTGATGAGAGAACAATCCTTTGTGGTCAATTTGAGAAAAGTAGCGCATGGTTAATCTTACTTTGCGCATACGAAACGACCCAATGCCTTGTTATGGGGATTATCACACTTGAGAATTGATATGTAATCAAGCTTTCATCATACGAAAATCAACCTTGTTCAATAATTCTCGTGCCTGGATTCGCAGATCACTGTTAGTTCATCTTGGGATCCTCGTCGAGTCCCATAGTGCCCACTTAGAGCGTTTACTTCGCCCAACAACGTATGATTGTGATTCAATTGACTGTTCCCACAGTTCTCTCCATCCTCATGCTTGAGACATTCTCATACACACGAAAGCATTGGTTACTCGGCAGTTCCAATGGCCACTTTGTAGTTGCATTATTGCTTTCTTTTTCTAGCCCATTATTTCCTGTAACGGGAGCGGGCTCTCCCGTGCCCAATGCTTCCCCACGAAGTTGCTTTTCTTTTTTACGATATGCGATAATCATTGTTCATCTGCTCTCTTTACAATGTGATATATGGATGCGGAAACAAAGCTATTTTCTAGGGCGTTCAATGCAGATTTTCTACATCAAATTTGCCGTTCTGATTTTTCACATGTTGAGACCCAATGCTTGACCCCCGAGATATAAGAACCAACAGCGCATCCAGCAGATGAGACATTCAATGCGAACAAGGAAGAGCACTCTACGGATCTGAGATACTGGTGTAACAATGGCATCAACAGCAGCTGGGCCACCGCCCTCTCCGGAGTACCTCGCCCAGAGTCGAGGTCCCATGATCCAGACTGTCACTTGGCTATCGGTTGCATTCCCAATCGTTTTCGTGTCTCTCAGAGTCTATACGAGATTGTTTGTGCGCAAGGTTTTTGGTCTTGATGATTGGGTTATCGTCTTTTCTTTGGTAATGCACCTTGGCCCTTGACTGAGACTCGCAGAAACACTGACCAACTTCTCAACAACAGATCCTCCTCGTCACCTACGGCGCCATCATGGAAGTTGCCGTTCAGAAAGGTCTTGGTCGTCACATCGAATGGGTCGTCATCAACTCCCCTGAGAATGCCGTTCCCATCGCACTCCTCGGCCAGGTGTCGCAGCCCTTCGTCGTCATGTCATGCGCCTTGGGCAAGACATCCTTCTCCATCAGTCTTATGCGTCTAGCTGCGCAACGATTCATTCACCGATTTCTCTGGTTCATCGTCATCACTATGCTCACACTGCATATCCTTATCTCTTTCATTATCTTTGTCCGATGCAAAGACCCGAGGACAACATGGAACCCGGCCATTGTTAGCAAGTGTTGGCATCCGGACACATATCTGGGAGTCATGTACTTCATTGGAGGTAAGTCGACCAATGAAACGTTGATTGTAACAAACACTTATCAATTCTCAAGCTTATTCCGCTGCCACTGATTTCATCCTCGCTCTGCTTCCTTGGGCAATGCTCTGGAACTTGAACATGAAGAATAAGGAAAAGTTTGGCGTCGCTGTCGCTATGAGCCTTGGTGTCTTGTACGTTCTCATCTATAATTAGCTCCATATTCCCACACTAACATATCTTCAGTGCCGGAGCTATCGCCGTCATCAAATGCACCAAACTCAAGGCCAACGCGACGAGTGTTGACCCAACCTTCGATGTCGGCGAACTCCTCCTAACTGCTTGTGCCGAGAACGCCCTCATCATTATGGCCGCCTGTATACCCACTCTACGACCTATGTTACGCAAAGTCTTCCCCTCCACAGCCAAGTCGAGCGAGAACTCGCACCGTCTCAAAAACTTATCCAATAACCTCGTGTTTGTACCCAAGAATAAGGCCGGTCAATGGAGCGCTCTTGTCGAGACTGAGGCTCATCCTGATCAAAACTCGGATAATCAGAGTGATAGGAGCATTCTGAAGGAACATCGTGGAGTTATGGAAGGTCAAAGCGGCATTGGCGAGTCAAGTACTCAACAACAGCCCCATATTACAAAGACAAGGGAAGTGATTGTATCTTACGATAGAACTTAGTCATGTCTGGGCGAATTGAGGGCAATCAATAGATAGAGGCGCCTTATTTCGAAGCTCAAACAGGGCTCACAAAAGTCACATATAATAATCTCGTCCTAGTATGAAGCACAAGTTGAACTCAGGCCTTGTGATAAAGCATTCAATTCATCGTGCTCTGCATATTGCCATATCATCTATAGTGTCTACCTTGATCGATGCTTTGAGACTGTAAAATAGTCTGCATTGCCACTTCCTCGAGCCATTTTCCCCGTGACCTTGTTTGAACAGTGATCTAGTTCTTGTTCTCGTGGCTCAAGAGTCGCTTGGCCCATCTCATGTTGGACACAGCTCGCTTGGCGTTTCCGAATCCACCAAAGCCACCATTGCCGCCGCCAAATCCGTTGCCTTGACCAAAGCGACCTCGACCATTCTGATTGTTACCGTTGTTATTGTTGTTACCACCCTGATTGTTACCGCCTTGATTGTTGCCGTTTTGGTTATCATTTTGGCCATTTCCCTGATTGTTTCCTTGTCCATCACCCTGTCCGTTGTCCTGACCATTGTCCTGGCCTTGGTCTTGGTTACCGCCAGCATTGCCGCCATTGTTACCATTGCCGTTATCATTACCACTGGAGGGAGTAGTAGTGGCGTCTGGCTGACGTCCAAGAGAAACAGTGGGTGTCTCTTGTGAGAAAGCCGAGGTCACGATCGTGTTACCGAGAAGGGCGTCAACAGCGGCCTTGTTCTGCTTAGCCTCATCAGATCCCGCCTGTTCATTTGCTTTGACGGAGTCGGGAAAGTCAGCTTGGTTCTGCTGCACCTGATCGTTGACCGCCTTCAGCTTTTGGGCAGTGGTGATCTGCTGCGGGCTGTTGGTCTTCTCATCGGTATCGACTTGCTGGACGGCGAAGCAGCCACCAAAGGGTCCAGCCAAAGCATTGTTGCGGCATCGTACGGTACAAATGTTTCCAGTTGATGCTATTGATTGTGAGTGACAAGACCTTATAACATTTGCGGTGTGCTTACCTCCGAAACAGTTGAGATCGTCAGGCATCTTAACAGTGATGTTGAAAGCCTGCTCCTTGGCTTGCGAGAGGCCGTTCGATCCAGGGACATTGTTTGTCACCGTCAAGTTCTAATTTCTAAGTTAGATCCTTCTCAAGCGATAGTAATCCAGGACAATGACATACTTGTGAGATGGTACCAGTGTTGCTGCTCTCGTCCAGGTCACATACATACGGACCGGCACCATCAGCGTTTACTTGGTGAATTGTAACGCTAATCTCGCCTCCGGCTTCTACCTGTGTGACAGCACCAGCAGAAAGGGCGTTCTCGGTGTTCTCGCCAACATCAATGTTGCCGGATAATTCGGTACGGCCGCATTGATTGACGACATTGGCTTGAATCTCAGCGTCGCGGATGATAGTCGCATCCTGCTGGCAAGGGTTGATAGTCACACAGTTACGAGCGATCTCGGGATCAACTACAGTCATGATCAATACATTGAGAGTTGTTGACAGTGTAGAAGTTATGCATACCTTGGAACCCTACACTGGCAGGAGACCCGTCAAGGCCTTGAGCATTAAGGATAACCGAATGGCCTCGAGCCAACGCGAAAAGAGACGCTGAGAAGTAGATGATTGGGAAAGAATGCATTTTGACGTGAAAAGAATGGAAGAACAAATGTGCCAGCACGAGATTAAGAATTGAAAACAAACAAGTTGATCACCAGGACCTAGAAGAAAAGAAGGCTTACTCGAAGTGAGAATGAAGCTGATGATGAGAAGACTATGAACCAAGAGAGGGAACATCACGATAGTATATATACCTTTTTAATCGGAGTCTTCTTGACATGCTTGAGTGTTTTTGCTAAGCATCTCTTACGGCTCATGTATCAAAACAGAGTGGAGGCTGTGTGAAGGGGAAGGCCAACACCGGCCATGGCAATACGAGGGGCGATAAGCGGTCCTAATTTCTAGACCTTGAAGTGGATATTCTCGCTTCAGAGTCGATACATGTGTCAAAATATTTAACGGGACCAGGCCTTGTAAGCATAAGTCAGATAATCTTATCTGCAGATATTCTTTTAGGTACTAAGATAAGAATGTAAGTCTATTGACTCCTGGTCTGCGCATCAACACCATCATTTGAGTTCATGATACTAGTTCAGATTGGACTGCAGATTACACATTTCTAGCAATAAAATACTCACTACTTTTATACAGACCCTATCAAACTGGATTATTAGGTGTTTATCGAATCAAAAATTGCAATAGACATAATCACTAAGTCAATTTAGTGATCCGGAAAACACCTTTCGAGATCAACTCTTCGGGTTCGGATATGGGCGCTCTCAACCCTGCTATTCCCGACGATTGATCGAATGATTATCATCATAAAACCACCAATAATAGTTTCGCGGTCGATCCAAAAGTTCCCTACCTCGCTAACCGCCAATCCAGAAACACATCTCACACATCATTACCCAGCATGGCAGTTCTTGGCTTGATCTTTTGCTCATGGCAGGTTTCTTGGTTTCGTTTTAGTTTTCCGTCAGCGAGGTTTCAACCGGATGGGGAAACACCATTTCGGAAATATCATACGACTAGCTAGCGCTCAGGGGTGGTTGGTGTTTCGGAGACTTGAAATATTTCAGACGACAACGTGTTTGACCAGGGTAGCCCGTGGTTGTTTCAAGGGGTACGTCTCGCGCCTATTTCCTAGTCACGATATAGGCAATAATTCGCTTGGCTCTTTTGAAACGATGTAAGTGTTTGGCGCATTTAAAGCGTTTATTCTGCCAGCCTCGGTATACTTGAGTGCGTAGAAAGAATTTTTACTTTCCAAATAATAGCACTCTCTTATGACTACAGTGAAAGTAAAGCAACCACCAAGTGCATGTGTCCAAGAAGAGATTGAATTTCGGTATCATGAAATCAGAGCTTTATGAGACACATTTATTAAGGGAGAGAGCAGCTATGTGGTTAGCTATATCTCCGGAGTTACTTGAATAAAGAAGGTCCTGCCTCCAATCTTTGTAAAGAAGATAGTTTTTTTCCCCCACTGTCTCAGCCATGATAAACATATGCTCACACAGTTACCAGAAGTCAAGGTCTCAAGCTGCATAGCAGGAAATCTTATTCCTTATTCATTATTTCTTATGTTCTTAGTCTTGAAGTCTATAATAGGTCGTAGTAAGTAAAATGCATATTAAGGTGGGGGGCACTGTTAATATATTAAGCGCAATCTGTTATAATAGACGAGACATTTCTGAAGTGTAGAACACTATGCTACGTCTTAGGTCTCTTAGATGATTCCCCAGATAGTTCAGGTGTAAGAGTTGCTGCTTGACGCCTTTTGCTCCTCCCATATATTCTGGTGCTCTGGTTCGCACCGATGTCTCCATCAGTCTTTGGCCAGTATATGTCTCGCAATTTGCTTCCATGAGGCAAGTGTTTGTCTCGCAATTGGCTTGACAACCGGCAAGGAAAAGCCTCGCAAATGGCTTTCCAAATATGCTCCTTCATCAGAGTTCCTTCCGAAACTTTTGACAACAACTTATCTGTCACATCGACCAAGAGTCGCGCATCAGAGATGCCCTCATTGTTGGTTTCTAACCTCTGTAAGAACTCCTCCAGTATGGTCTCCTCGATTGTCGCTCGAAGCTGACCAAGTGATATTGTCCCGAAGGATGGCATTTCGGATTCGGCCCCAGCGATGAGAAAGTCATCGAGAGTCCGAAGATAGCGATCCGTATCGGGCCTCCCTTGCATCTGGAACGAAACAAGGACTATGTCTCTCCAGACTGACGAGTATGCTGACTTTTGTGCTTCAGTAAGCCCCTGACTAAGTCTCCAAACCAAAGCATTCGGATTTGCCTTGTGCTTCAAGAATAGCGGCAAAAGATCACTCTGTAGGGTTGGGATGAACTTGGGCCCTATTTCTCCGATTAGACTGGGAATAATCCAGAAGATAAGCATGGCCCAGGCTGACATCATGGTAGCTTCATGACTGTCGTGCTTGATATTAATCTCGAATTGATCGTTGGGGCTTTCTCCGTTTTCCAACAAGAGCTCTAACATCTTGATGCATTTTTCAGGCCAGGGTAATTTCTCTCGGTCCGGCCAGAGCTCTGAATGGATTACCATAGCCAACGGCGTCATCTCGAATTCGTTGAAATAATCGACCTCTCGAATTCTGTGCGATAGGTATTTTAAGAGCATTTGTTTGACAACGTACTCTCTAAAGAATAGTTTGGCACCATCCGAGTTGAAGCCCTCGGATATGGGAAATACCCTGTCTTCCGCTTTGCGATCTATAGCACACATCGTGGCTTCAATTGTGTCGAGAAGAACGATCTCGGCTTGAGTGTGGTCCTCGGTCTCATCTTCCAACTCACCAGCATATGCAATGGCCTCTCTTATCCGCGATGCCAATGGAGTATCACTGTAGCTGCCGGGGCCAGTGCGTAGTATCTTCTTGTTGGATGCCGTGGTCTTAATCCATGCTGTGTAAGCTCTGAGGATCGAAAGATTGGCGTTGAATCCATCTCTGTTTTTGGCTCGCAGAAAATCAGACATCTCTTTCGTTCTGAGAAAGTCCATAACCGTGCGATGAAGAAAGTCCACTCGGCCCTGCTTGACCTCCAACAGTCCCCTACACCAGCCATTCAGGCGTCGTTTGGTCTTTCTATACCAAGCTTTCTCTTCCTGCTCGTCTTGGATTTCCACAGGTCTTTCCAAGGCATAGTCTACCGACTCATACTCAAGACTGTGGAAGCGGTAGATTGATACGTTCAATGGAGACCTGGCCTTGATCGCGATGGCTAGGACGCCGCTCATCTTTTCATGGTGGATTGGCTGCACCGTCTCTAGCATGTGCTTGAAGAACGGCTCCAAGTCTGATGGGAAGCTCTCAAGGCGCCGGCATAGGTCAGAAAAGCTGTCATCCTCCTCCAAGCCTTCGCGCAAGAGTTTGGTTACGAAAAACACCCAAAGAAATACACCGCGTGCCCTCTCTGTGACCTGATCTATAAGGAAGTTAGCACCCACGACCTCTGACTCTAGAGTTTTCCAGCCCGGATGGTCTAACAACCGTAGCTCCGTGTAGCTTCGAATATCGTTATGGGTTAGCTGATGGATATAAAGCTTTCTATCAGGGTCGCTCCCAAAATTGCGCTCAAACACGTTCCAGGGTCGACTCGAGATACACAGCTTGATGTTAGGGGACTGAGAGAGGTCCACTAGATCTTGGCAGAGGTCTTGGCGGTCCCCCATGAACTCATCGAGGCCGTCGACGAAGAAGCAGAATTGTTGAGACATGTCTGTTTGATCAGCCACTTTCTTCAGGACAATTCGTAGTTCAGATAAGTTCCAAGGCTTCGACAGATTCTCAGGATCCGTCTCCTGCCATCGTTGGTAGCAGGCTACTTGTAGCAAATCCGGACATTGACGAAACATTTCGTAGAGTAGCGTTTGTAAAAGGCCCTCCTGTGATCTCTGCATGTCGGTGCCTGCACTCCAAAAGTAGTGACTGGCGACGTATGTGGGCTTCGGAAAAGACCAAGTGGATAGGATGCGAGCGGTCCGAGAATGATCGGCGATAAACTTCATCAGTGTAGACTTGCCAGAGCCTGGCTTACCAGATACCCAGAATATACCATTGTCTTTGTTCAGCCAATCGAGAAAGGTACCACCGCAGACGCCATCCTTTTTAAACATCCATTCGAAGGTTTTGATATGGGCATCTGTGATGGCAGCATGTCTGGCACTCCGGTGCGCAAAGGTTAAACTTTGGAGTATGGACTGCTGCTTGGTGATATCGTTCTCAGCGATAGCCATGGACGACAATTCTCTCTCTATGTCGGTGATAGTGATAGGAGAGAACGATTTCCCAGGCTGTGGCGACGTGAGGAGGACTCTTTGTTGTATTTGTCCCAGGGCTTGCTGAATCTCGTCTAGTCTACATGTCTGATCGATTTTTAATCGCTCGCTCTCCAATTGGAGCTCTCGTAGGGTGCGTGTATGGACATCGTGATGATGACTACGGAAAATGTGAGCGAATTCTTCTGGAAGTAGGTAGCTTAACAAACCTTGAAATTGTACAAATTTGAAGCGTCAAACTTGTCTGTGCCTTGTGCAGCCGATCTTCCAGCCTGGTGATGTCTCCGTCTTTCCAGTGGGTTTTCAATGCGGCTCGAAAACTTTTCCACTTGTGTCCGGGCCCATCTTGAACCTTGAGTTTTGCGATAGTGTCGAGTAGTTGGGCGCAGTCTTCCTGGCAAGCTCTAGATAGTTCGGCTATCACTTCAACTTGTTTAGTGCACTGTCCACCGAGGCCATGCACTGGTGCGTTCAAAGTAAACTCCAAATCATGCAATCTGCTATAAATTGCTTCAATATTCGAGATGTCGCTGCTCAAACCACTTGTGGATCGGTATATCTCAGTACCCTTTGAGATCAATGCCGTCGTGAACGTCACAAATTGAGCGATTGACGCCGCAAGTCCAAATGCCGATGCGGGGTCCATTCTTATCAATAGGATGGTAAAACAAGGATGAAGATATTACCAATGGCCAGTTAGATACATGACGAGAGTAAATGGCTGATGTCTCGAGGTGTTTCTGTCTAGATTCGGCAGAAGGAAGCTGAACCAAGGGTTTTTAGCTCCTCACCGCTCTGCCGTCGGGACGGGCCGGTCTAAAGTAGGAGAATCTCATATTAAGTGGTGGAGTAGCAAAGGCTGGCTGCTTATCCTGACTTTTCAGCTCGCCACTTTTGGATCTTGGCACCCAGTCCTGTCATAATTGATAGGTGCCAATTCTTCGTCTTGTATGGCTCACTACCTACCCCGCCCTGCTCCGCGCTTAATCCAGGACGGAGTTGATAGCTTCTGAGACTCATACAGCACAATTCAGGGATAATTGCAGTGGTCTAAGCAGTCACGGCTGGTTATTTATTATCTATGAGGGTTAAAAATATGCAGCCGCTTTTCTTTCTATCAAAGCCCGATATGGCCGCTTAACTAATAATTATATTTCGATGAATTATAAAAGATTACTATTTTCTTAAGTAAAGGGAAAGGAGATAATATAAAAAGCACATCTACCCCACGAAATTAATTGCTACTACACGGACTACCATTCGTCATGTCTGATATTTGGTATGCATAACAGGGGTTTTTCTACGGCTATGTCGTATCCTGCTTCCCATTCCCCACACCTCAACGTTCTCCTTGCCATCTATGCAGCTGTCGGCGTGATCCCTGGCGAGACGGAGACTGTCGTCAACACCGACTTCATCACCTCGACTTGAGCTCCTGCCACCGCTACTGTTATCACAATCTTCATTAAGGGCTGCAGCACCGTCACCCAGACCAAATTGGTCTCCTCGTCATTCCTATTAATCTCACTATTATCTACCATACTATTCTCGCCACCCTACCTACATGAGGTAATATATCGTTTGCGAGGATGGTCTCTTGTCCAATTATCTGTTATCGCATGAGTAGGATATATTTTAGAGCAACTTACTAAGATAATACGACCTTTTAAGCCTGACCCATAGCTGCGAAACTCGCGTTGCAAGTGCAGGCGAATTCCTAAGCTAAAGCCTCCTTACACTGTACACTGAGTTGCTCACTCATAGTGTGCTCTGTGTAAGTGTGCTTGGGGGCTTCTAAGGCATAAGTGCCTGGCGTTAACCTTCGTAAAGAAATACAATTTTCTGTCCAGCCATGTTCACACAATTCCCAAATTGCAAGTCTGTCTTTGAGTTATGGCAAAAGATTTGTGCTTTAGTCGTACGACTCTTCTTTCTTTCCTCAAGGCTATAGGAGTACCCGCTCTTCTTCCCTCAAGAAGATCCAAGTCAACAATATCAAGCACATTTAAGTCAAGAAGACTTGGTTTGCTTTGGCATCCCATCAGTCTGTTAGTTGACTTGGCCTTATAATCCAGGGGAGCCGTAGCTACGTAAGCTTTTAGTTCCAATAATTTGTCTTTGGTATGGGGTATACACTTTTCATGTTTTGATCTCTGTTGTTCATGCTCAAAGCATGTATCAAACTCAGCTTCGATGCATATGCTGTCTGCATGGAAATCAGTCTCCAACTCGTGAATATATAAGAAGGTAAATTCATCCCTGTGTTTTGTTTTGGATTTTTCCACTTTCTCTAAGTATCGAGCCAAATCAAATCAAATCAAGTCAGATCAACGCATAGTATCACATATCAGCAAGCCGTCGGCCACTGATTGCTTTTTCACTATGAAGTACGTCAAAGAAACCGATGGCGAGGCCATCGTGAAGCAAGGGTCAATTCTAATTCTCAACGTGATCCTGCTTGCCATCAACTTTGTTGACGAAATAATCTGCCGCAGCCCCCATAATATCTCTACTAAGAAGGGAAAAACTTTCCCGCCCGAAATTTGGTTGAAGATATTTTCCTGGGCACAATACGACTACACCAAACACGTTTACCAAGCAGTTCATCCCTTTTCGATCCAAGGTAGCAAAACAGGACCTATCCTAGGTATTTTGCCAAATTCTCGAGTCATGGAGACCACGTGGAGAAATTGAAGAGGGCGATACTGTCGACGCGTACGAGGGCTATCTTCGGCACCCTCACAAAGTACGCGAAAACCATGAATGTCCTTTTCAATTACCAGAGTGCCAGGATGGCGCAATTTCGATCTCGATTAATCTTTTGAAATCGGACAAAAAGTTTCTTTTTCACGAGGTCGAGTTGGCCGATATGATCGCATGGGTGGAGGACGACGCATGTTCCCTCTGTGACGGTGGCCGAGAGTTTTCCGCAGGGTGTCAGAGTGACAGAGAGGTCCTCGAGGAGTTTATTTCCGTAGGATATCGTGTCGGCTACCCCATACGAGTCCTTTATCCATTATGCGTTAGAATACACTACGCTAAAATTAGCATAGAAGCGCAGTCTTTTAATCATGGCTGGGCTGAGGATGAGGAAGTTGTTAAGCGGAAAGAAAAGTTTAACGAATGGGTAAGAAAACATATGGAGCAGTTGGGTTACCTTGTATGTTGGTGACCGCGAGAGCATAAAGCTATTATACTTAAGGAGGAAAAAAGCAAGCACTTGTGAGAATTCAAACAAGCCCATTATACCGACCTCATTTGAGGCTTTAAGCATTTCGCATAGCAGATAGAAGACTAATACACATACCTACCGTGCCAAATTACTATAAGTATATGACTCAGAATTACAGCGTGTCTCACATATATCGACTGCGCTATCAAGAATTTTCTCAATTTCGATTCTGGCCCTTCATACGCTCAACTCAAATCTAGCTTTAGTCAATTGTATATATCAGGTCAACGTGTCCCTGAACTTTGATTCAGTAACTTCCCCTGTGGCGAATTCCTTGTGAAGCATGCGCTGGAGAAAACCCCTATTGAGAAAGCTTGACAAGGCATAGAAGAACTCCGAGATCAGAAGAACTTATCAGACGTAGCCATAGTGAATCAAGAGGATAGTGTTTAACGAGGTGGCTTGATATTCGCTGAATTGTATATTGGGTTAACAACCAGGGGATGCTGGGATTCGTTTGTTTCAGTAGAAGATGATGTATTCACATGATGGTCCGCGCTGGGAAATCGAAAGAGCCTCTTTGGTACGGCGGACAAAGGCAAGCAGCTGTGCAACACTTCAGCCCCTGCACCTCGACGGCAAGCCCGTTTTCTGACGCACTTGAACAAATACGAGTATAGGCGAGCTACGCTGCAGTTATATAGGTAGCTAGCTGGAAGCCCCTCTGATCGGGGGTCACAAATAGATCACTGTACCACGGAGTATAGGCGAGCTATCATGACTATAATTACTATTCATTCTAATTTCCAACGGGATCCTGAAATCTGCTAGCCGATCGTTTGGAAGCTATAAACTTAATTCTCCCGTTCTCCTCAGTTATACCAAACAGCATTAGCAGGTCCATTCTCAAGATCAAGATGAGCAACAACCGATGCGCTCTTCTTGTTGATTTTCCAAACTTCAATGAAGTTCGATCCGCTATCAGTAATTGCAAAGAAGTTCTCACTGAACAAGGCTGGCGACACGGCATTCGCAGATCCTCCACTGTTGGTGGTTTCTTGCAGAAACAGCTGCTCTTTGATACCTCCGGTCTTGGCATCTAGACTGAACGCAGAAACGTATCCAGGAACTCCAGTTTTACGGGACCTCGTGGCTGCAATCAGATATTTGGGAGATGATCCTTCGGCAGGTGTGGAAAGCAGTACTTCGTCAGCCCAGTAGGAGGAAGAGTTGGTGAATCCTGAAGAGATATTAGCTTATACAGCAATGAGATGATATTTCCGAAATCCTACCGGAAGGAAGTAGACTGTACGTCTCGTTGCGAAACTCGAGTTTACCAGTCTTCGTGTTCCGCTCATACGCTGCAATGGAATTCGCCTCCTCATAGACCACATACACCCATTTACCATTAGGATGCACCGTCAAGTGTCTCGGGTTAGATCCCGTATCTGCCGCAAGATACTGCACTTCTTGAACTTTTCCACTCTCGCGATCGTAAGAGTGAACCCAGACAGCGTTTCCCATATCGTCGGCAGAGTATAGGAAGTCATTCTTGGGGCTCAGTGCGGTTCCGTGAACACCGCCTGAGCTGTTGTAAGTAGCATTTGCAAAGGTTTTCTGAAGAGTACCAGACTTGTCCACGGATATGGCGAGTGTGGCACAGCCGCCTCCGTAGGGGGTGCCGAATACTGCGAAGGGGTGCTTGGACGATGCCGTGATGAAATTCGCGTTGTTACCTGAGCGTAATAGAGTCAGATACACAAGCTATGCGTAGTCGGCTCGGGAAGTTACTCACAATTTGAGGATAAACTAATGTTACTCTTATAGGTCAGGCCCAGATCCTCGGTTATCTTGTAGCTTTGAAAGTAACCAGTTGTGCCAACGTATAGGTTTTTTTTACGAGCCTAGTAACCCAGATTAGAAACCAGCTTGGCTACACATCTTAACAAGCACTTACGTCAAGTGTTATCCACTTCGAGCCGTCATCGGATGAGGATGAGATGTTCTTCACCAAGGTCAAAGACAAGGCTTCATCATCGAATTCGATGCCGGCAATAGTGGAGCCAGAAAAGAAACCAGAGAACAAATGATGGATCTTGGCAAGAGCCGGCCCGGCGAAAAGAGGAAATAAGTTTCTTGGCAACATCTTAACTGACTTGCTCTGATGTGAGGAATAATGGGGAATAGTGCACGGAATCAATGGGGTATTTATTTTGCCAAGACAACTAAGATTCCTTGTTCAGTCCACGTACTCTTGCTGCGAAATTCTTCGCGTCTCTTTGGGCGAAAAGACGTGGCCTAGTTGCGCGGCAGTTTGAATTGTCGTGATGTGGGTGGGTACCCGGCATTGTGGGGGTCGGTAGTTGACGATCGTCAAGTTGCTTAGACCGAGGTTACAAAACTTAAGAGGATATACAAGTCTCCTTAGGCCTTTTTATGATTCATGATTTAAGTCATAAGAGGGCAGTTTGGATTTGAAAGATGGGCAATAGTTTTTCTGTAGTACTGACACCGAAGGTTACTAAACAAGACAGATCGAAACGATACCAGACCAGATCAGATGCCTCTGAAGGCATGTGCAATCCTAAGGCAAGCACCACCACTATAGAGAGATTAGAAACTCTGGGACAAGTTTCAGAATATAATAGGCTCTTTAGGTAATCGATCTTATGATCCTATGTTGCCAAGGCGCAAGTTCATACAATGATAATGGAGTGTGATATTAGACAACCACTACAGACTATAATGGTCTTGGTGAAAGTCCCGTACATAACCAATTTTCTTCATCTCCGTTTCACGTAGCTCTACCTTAAGAGATCCAACAAGTGTCTCAACACGCTGCCTCGATTCGTTCAGCAGCACCACTCGCATCGACCTGGCCATGAGTGCAACGCCTTTATCGCGTCTACTCCCACAGTCTGTGCCAGTATATTGCGCCCCAACGCCCACTTGGCCGGCAACGCCATGGTACACTGAGCATCGTCGTCATCATCGGCTCGATCCCTAGGCTTTCTTTTCCATGCTTTGGTGAGTACTTTACCATGAAGCATACTGTGTTTTAGACCACCCAATCCACCTATCATCAACAGATCTTCCATCGAGTCTCTGTAGACCCCATTTCCAAAGAAGAGTCTGCCCCATCGATCTGAATCCTCCGACCGACTGTCAAGACGAATTTTCTCAACAGGGCCAAGGCCGACTTGGTCCAGAGATACAAATTCGTCGTTTCCTTGGGCAGCATGGGCATCGAGGTACAGAGTAAACTCGGGATCCCTACCAACTTCCCAACCATCATGATCATGGTGCCCGGGGCAGATGCCACTGTGTGCACAGAGCGTCCAAGACCGAAAGTTGTCTTTGTGAAAAACGTGAAATCTGCGCAGGGGAAGGTTCCAGATGTAGAGGCTTCTTTGGGGACATGTACGCTTAGGTACCGAGTGTTCTTCGCTGTCCTCGCATTCCAGGCATGTTTCACCCACTTGAGGAAACGGAACGTAGGCTGCTGCGATGTCTAACTTCCGGAGATAGGGGAACGGTTCGCGATATGCTAGGTAGCCTAGGATCAGGAGATGAATCTCAGCAGGTATCCGGTGTCGAATGAGAATTTCGTTGAGAAGCTGATGTCTCTTGCTGCCTAGTGTAGCTTCGGCGATCTGTCGGGCATCGAGGCAAAATTGCTTGGAGCGTCGTAGAGCCGGGATTTTATGGTCATCCACAGGATCTCCCTCTTTATCCACCACCTCGACAACGACTTGTCCGCGAATTGAGCTGCCATGTCCGATAGACTCCCAGCCTAGTCCCTCGATGTCTTCCTCGCCACAATCCCATCTGGGTATGGGCCCTGTGAAAAGTGTGCTATCCTCAAAATCGTTTTGCGGATGTGAGTAGTAGAAGAAGTGTTCTCTTTCGGGCCCAAGATCCTCGAGCTCTTGAGGTGAAAGAGCTTGAGCAATCTTGAGCTTGTACTCATCGGAGTTACGGGGAATGCCGCACCTTCGTAAAAACGGTACGCAGTGGTCTGAGAATACCCAGTCGTAGTTCTCGCAGTTATTACTGGCTGTCCAGATTCTTCTCAATGGTTCAAGTAGGGTGTCGTCGAGCTTGGTGCAGAATTCGTAGAGGGGTGCGGTGCCTTCCAAAAGCGTGTCGTCGTTATACAGAATCTCAAGACCAGGATGCTGGATAAACACTGATGCCAGGTAAAGAAGCATGCGTGCAGCTATAAAATCGCCCAAGGGAAGTTTCATCAGCGCTCGGATGGGGTAGAAAAAGCTATGCCATGCTTTCAAGACGATTCCCTCAGAAATGGGCTTCTAATACCAGTTCTCCTCGACAATCATCAAGTTATCGCTAAAGAAAGACATGTTCTTGTAGAGTTTCCCTAGTATGTCTTTTCGATGCTGCGTATTATCCCTGTCCAGCTCATAGATCTCGTCGCCAATGTCGTGATTGTCAGACACGACCCTTTTGACGACCGTATTCTGGAACCCCAGATCATCGAACGCTGACATTCTTACAGTTGACAGGTTTATTCCTTGGGGCTCGAAGATATTGGAGAGATCAGCTGCTGTCGAAAGGTGCTGTGGCCTCGCGATGTTGGCCCAGGTTTGTTGTTGACTGAGTTGATCCAGTAGACGACGGGTGAACACAAGTCCGTTGCTGAGGAATACGCTAGTCCTTTTGGGGATTGGTGCCATTTTGGCTGGCACTGGCACTTATACTTCGGCCGCAAATTATCGGGATACCTAGATATCTACTCTAATAATAACATAGGGTATTGACGCGGACCGCTATGAATCATGAGTTTAGGGATCCGAGAATGTTTGACAAGCATAAACTCTGGCTTGTAGTACACATAGCGCCGCGGCGCTGATAAATAGGCGGAATTCCGCCACCCAATAAGCGCACAGGATCTGTACCTAACATTTAGTCTGGGAATCATACACTACAACCTTTCTAGGACCTTCGGTTGTTAATCTTCCTGCGAAGTAACCTCAAATATGAGGATTTTGGGCGGAAACCCGACGAGTGGCGGACTCCGCCGCTTTAGCTAACCACATCCCGGCGTATGGGGTTTCAATGTAGTATGTGGACTTGCTCAGTTCCTATCGTCCTGCGGAGTTTATCGTTTCTCGATCTATTTACTTCAAGTTATAAGCAAGAGAACCCTCCATAGCAATTATTATCATCGGCACTATTTCACGAACAGACTCTCCATCGACATTTAAGCCTAGCAGCTATCTTTTCTGATTATTCTTAAACTAGACCAAGCCTCCAAGATGGATAAAGCAGACATGTATGCAGCTACCCCTGCGCACTCTTCGCTGGCATACTTCCGCTGGGCTGTCAAAAATCCACCAAGTGATCCCACGACCTCGTTCGAAGGAAAGACCGTCCTTATCACTGGGGCGAACACTGGCCTCGGTTTTGAAGCAGCCCTCAAGTTCGCCAAGCTGGGGGCTTCGAAGATCATATTCGGCGTGCGATCGCTTGAACGGGGCGAAGCGGCAAGGACGAAAATTTACGCGGCTCTCACGAGCAAGTTTGACCCCAACTTGATCGAACTTATCAAGCTTGACATGTCAGATTTCTCGTCTGTCAAAGAGTTCGCCAAGCAAGTCTCTTCCACGTCACCAAACATTCACATTGCTGTGTTGAACGCGGGTATGGCCCCCATTGCCTACAATACCAGCGACCATGGATGGGAGGCATCACTTCAAATCAACGTCCTATCAACAGCATATCTTGCTATATCCCTTCTACCAAAACTCAAAGAGACTGCCAAGTCCTCTGGACGTCCCGCACACCTTGAGCTCGTTACTAGCAATGGACATGGGGATGTCAGCTTTGACAGCGTACATGACGACACAAACATTCTCTTCAAGGTCAACAAAAAGGAGAACTTCAACGTTCTCAGCCAATACTCCATCAGCAAACTACTGGCTATGTATGCTGTGAGTGAAATAGCCGCAAAGGTTTCTTCTAGCGATGTTACCGTCATTTCCGTTTGTCCTGGTCTCTGCAAAAGTGATATCGCACGTGATGGTTCCTGGATTGTGCGCAAGATAGATGCAGCGTGGAAATACTTCGCTGCTAGATCCACGGAAGAAGGTAGTCGCACCCTTGTTAGCGGAACCCTCCTCGAGAAGAGTGCGCATGGCTGTTACTGGACTAATGATAGGATCTCGGAGTAAGTATCACTTTGTTTTAACGACTATAGAATAATGCTGACCGCATGCAGACCTAGCTTGCTCGTAACCTCGCCTGAGGGTAGGGCTATGAGCGCAAAATTCTGGAAGGAATTAGAAACCGAGTTGGAGAAATACGAACCTGGAGTTATGGGGCGCCTGGCATAGCCTACTGTGCGCAGTTGTATCAGGAATTGGACGAAATACGAGATTATATGATAAGTACAACGCGGCGGAAGAATAATGGAGTTTTAAGATATTCTGTTCGAGAATCTGGTCGGAAGACTGTTCGAAGGGCGGGAGGTTGCACGAATTCGGAAGCAGGGTTCTTTGTCAGGTTATCTCCACAGAAGGCCATGTTTGTAGAGTCTCATTAGCATGCTTCGTGTGGCAGTCCCGGTCTGATGTCGTGTATTGACCATGTTTGACGTGTTCGCTAAATGATGGGTTCGCTCAGTAGCTTTGCGATTCTCAGAAAGGACCCTCTTATGACCCTTTTCTGGAACTCCATCGCATCTAGTTCTGGAGTCATTTTTGCAAGCGTTCAGCATAGCTGTTTCCTTCCCCGGGTGCTTTCAGTCGCATATCATGGATCTATGTATGTGACCTGAGAAGTCTGCTTCATAGATGAGCAAGAAATCAGTTGATGTGTTTGTTGAGTTGATTCATGGGTGAACGAAAGTTACCGGTGGTTGTGAAGCCGCTAGTCCTATCAAGGATTAGTGCTGTATAGAACGGCACTCATACTGGACTTCGGTCGCAAATAATCGATACTTGAGGTAGATATCGACCCAAGGTTAAGGCGAAAGATCTCGGAAGTTGAAGCAAATTTGTTGCTCCAGTTACTTATTAGCATGGGATATGCCTCGCTATCATGGTGGCCTGTCTCAATTACCTGTGATACTACCTGCTTGGTCAGTCTTTGGGATAATGTTTGAGGAAATACCGCAGATCACGGGAGTATTGTGAGTGACCTCACCTCGGTGGAGGCAGATCTTTCATGGAACATGCGAGCTTACCGTACTCTAAATCAATTCCAATAACCAATTTGTCTAGTTTCTCAAGCAAATCGCAGAGTAAATAAGAGTACGAAGACAAAGGAATTGCTTTTACCTTGTTCACCATCTCACCTACCCTAGTGCATCTCAGCTTCACTGTTCATGGGTGTGAAGGTTCTCATTTCGCTTGTTCAAGTTAAACGAGCTTTCACAAGTACTTTGTTACCGTTATCGTTATCTATTGTCTGGATTGTATCCCAAAATGTGATCAACTTGTTCAGCCAAGGCTGACGCTTTGACGCGCACCAATCTCTTTGTCGCGAGCCGCATTTCAATCGATACGAAGAGATAATGGGTGATGAGACTGTCGAACTCAATCGACGACAAAGCCATTGACACACACAATGCCATAAACAAGCCGGTCTTGAAATGCAGCTGTGGAATGTCCCTTTGAGTGAAATTACATCAGCCAGAATGATTGCTCTCATATTGGCATTCCGACCGAAAAGACCATGACCATTGCGAACAGCCCTAAAATATTCTTGCACGACGCTCGCAATAAACCTTGGACGCAAATGGTTAAAGTGAGGTCGTCATGGCAGCCTGTTGTGATGAGTTATCGGCAGATCCCCCTGGAAAATGGGGGCTAGCCTATTGAAGGGAAATGATAGCGCCTTTAATTTCCAACTGAAACATGTCAGGTACCAATGTCGAGGACCCGCTTGTCGGGCCCCTTAGACCACGGCCTCTCCCACTCACAGTCACATCTTTAATTCTGGGCTTTGACCAATCGTTCTCCTCTCCCCACTCCATTTCGACTTCAAACTCGATGTGAGTGAAGCCTCGAAATGATGGCAGTAGACGCCCACGCCCAGTCTCCTCACCTTATGCGCCGCGGGTCGGTAGACCAGCTGTTTGAGCTGGTTGATGGCCTCGATGAGACCCAGATTCACTCCCTGCTCGAAGATTTCAACAACACCGTCACGAGCAACATTCCCGTCTCCCACGGAATCGACTTTTTCGAGCACCCGACGAGCGTGTCGAAAGCAAAGACGACGCCCGCCCGAACACCTTCGATTCGCAAAGCGTTCAAGCTACCGCGGTTGTTCACGCGCACGCCGAGCAAGAGATCCGTTTCAGCGCCGATAGCACGTCCCAAGACTGGTTTGCCGCCGACCGCGAAGCACTACAGACGAATCAGCCGACCGGTGTTGCCCACACTCTCTAGCGGCCCAGATCTGGATGCTTTGCTTTCGGCATACCTCGCGCCTATTCCACCAAAGCCTACTTCCCACAAGACTGTATCTCCATCGAGGTCGATATCTAGCAACTCGACCATGAGCTTTGAAGCAGAGGACTCTGGCGTGGATTCGCTTGCGCCGTTGGTATTCGGCCGACCTCAAAGGGAAACAAGCGAGATGGGCGATATTATGGAGGTGCTCGATTTTTAAGCAGCACATGGCTTGATGGAAGAGACGGAACGTATAACGCGACAACACGTCAACGGCCTGCCACCGCGGCATCTTGGACCTCTTTGGTCCACCACAACAGCGAACCACTTGCTACGCTGTCTGAACTATTCTATTAGCTTTGCTTCGACATTGGCTAGGCGTTCATTGTTTGTACTACTATTGGAGGCGTTTTTTATGCTAGTCAGGTACTAGACTGTCACCGGTGGAAGACCCACCACATTTTCATTTTTTTATTGTTCTCATAGATGGAAACACGAATCCATTGTACTTCTACCTATCAATCTACTATACCCTTGTGGACTTTTGAACTGCTTCACTTATTTGTCTCGCTTCGATTCTCATTCACCTTCATTACTTGCCTCCGTTTCACCTGTGGGATATTTTGCCTGCTGAGGGTTACCATCTTCAAGACTAGTGGGTCTCCTGGCCAATCGCTCCGCATTCTACCTATCTCAAGGTTTGCTCCAAGCCAGCAGTATTTCCCAGAGCATAACGAACCTAAAAAAAAAACCCCAGAGCTCAAATGTTTGTAGTTTTACGACGGCTGAATGTAGGCAACATGTTGGTGAACTGGATTGACGTTTGCATGGAGATGTTTGATGCCCTGGCTACGAAGTCGGAAGCCTTCCGGCCGCATCATCCGAGACATCATTGGTTGGTTGGTACGCTATAGCGTTGAGCAGTCTCGAGCCTCAGACCAACCAACATGGTGTATAGATGCTACCCTCCAACTCAGGGACCTCATTGTCGATGCAAACACGCATAGCATTGATGCAGCCACAAGTAGCAAAGCGGAGAAAAGTGCTTGCTAAGAGTAGCAATGCAAGTCGGTTTGTATCTGATCACCGTCCATAGATGAGAGCATTTCAAGCGTGGTTACCGTCGTTTTTGAGAAGCTTCAGAATCATCTTTTTTCTTTGTTGCTATATTTCAAGGCTATGACAAACACTAGTTGAGATCTCTAAGTATTGATAAAGGGTTATTATCTCGCGTAAGCGAAATATCTACACTACACGACCAATCCATAAGTGTTCAGAATTTAAACCCAGGTAGTAGTTACAAGTACTTCGAACAGAAAAGCAAAATAAGACAAAAAAAAACTTCGCAAGAAACCATTTACCATTGGTTGTATCGATCAAGCTTGTTCCCCTCCACGTCTATCAACTCAACGACATCCGAGTCGCCAGAGCGAGGCATGTACGAGACTGACTGAGTAACACTCTTTTGAATACCACTTCCTTGGAATGGAGACTTTGAACTGTTGTTGCTCCTCGACTTGGACCTGGTCCTGTACTCGTATGAACGGTTGGTACTGCCAAACAAGCTTGGGTATGCCCGGCGAAGGAAAGCCAAGAGAGAAGGCATGCAGCAACACATAATGGAGACGTTGCACTCGATCACGCTGTACGTCGCTACCATGACGTTGTTATCTAGCAAAAGCGAATTAGTTACACGCAGACGTGCATAACTGAAGGAATTGGCTTACATGTTGGGTTCGATGTGGCTGAGTATGTGATGAGACCTGAAAATCGGACGATAGAAATAACCGTAATGCTAATTTATGTTAGCTTTCTGCTAACCCAAAAGACGTACAACGGGTCAGAACTCACACAATACCAACGCTAAACATGAGAATGAGGAAGACCTTCTTCTTGGTCCCCAGTTGTAACTTGAGAAGTCCAGGGATAGGCAATCCAATGACCCACAGGTCGGTTGTGATATTGATGGCCTTACACACAGTCAGCAACACATTATACCTCCACGATCAGAGTAAAGTCTTACGGAATGAGCCCACCAGAAGGCATTGTTGTCGTAGCACACACCCTCAGCTTCACCTTTCCAGTTCGTCCACGCAGCTTGGACAGGAACACAGGCCAGGATCGCGGCGATAGTCGTAGAGAATAAGAACAGGCTGCAGTGGATGATAGTTCCCCAGCAGATCTTCTGAAACGTCTTGTCTGGAAACACTCGAAGATAGATGGAGATGATAGCGATTTTGGTGAGGCAGATGGCGGGGATATAAGAGACCTGAGTGATCCAAGTGTACTAGTACAATGTCAGATCAAGGTCAAAGAGTTTTGATCAGATGTTTTATCTTACTTTGACGACACTAGTGATTTGCTGCTCGGTCAGAGTCCAAACGTCTCGCCCAAAGCCATTTGCCATCACTGGTCAATTGTCAGCATGCTCGTTGAAGGTGAGATATAACGTGAAGAGCATACTGTAGAATTCAAAGACATCCATAGGTATGGAAGAGAGCATGGCACAGACGGCACAAATGTCTGCCCATTGGAATTGCTTGTGGTATAGACACTCGAATACTCGAAGTGCAACGAAAGCTAATGCCATAGAGCCTGATATGGCTGTTGCAATGGGTGCTACGAGCCTCTTATCTCGCACCGGCTCTTTGCAAAGTGTCGCTGTGCCATTCCTGGCAGCTGGTATGGCACGTCAGAAGGGTGTCTGGTGGAGAGATCTTAGAACTTACCAAGCGCCTCGACGACAGTGCAGCTCTGAAGTGTGCATGCTCCGACAGTGTCCATCAAGACGGTATCGGCGCATATGCACTCGGCATCAGTTGCATTGCACTTTGAATTTTTGAGACCTGTTGCTAAACAAGTGGCCTATGTGCAGTGTTAGCTCGATTTATCTCCTTTACCATTAGGCTGCGCTTCTCCGTACCGCACAATCAGGCATGTCTTGTGCCTGAGACACAGTAATCAGGGCACTGAAGGCCAAGACTGTCCATAACGTGAACCTCATCGCGGCTATTGTCGAAATTCTGGATAAGTGATGATTTTTGATCTTGGTACAATGTATCAACTCAATCCAAGCATCGACAGCAGACGACTCCTTTGATATTTCTATAATTCCATTTACATATAGTAAAACTCTCCATTGTTTCGATACCGATGCAGTTTCACCATGAGGTAACTCGAGAACCCTGCAGCGCCCCCATTGCCACTCCATTGGTGTTGTTTTCCCCAGTACATATCATATCTCACCACACTAGACAAGGCCATGCATAACGGCTCACTTCTCACTCGCTGACCAACCTAAGCAAACCGGAGGCAAACGAACGGCGCAGCAGACATACTTTCTACCACAAAAGAAACGCACCAATATTTTCATTCTGCCTCGAACGATTACGACAAAGGAGGATTCAAGCAAACAAGGGCCTCGACACCATTAGCTTCTCAGCTTGCAGCCCAAACCAAGGCATTAAATAAGAAAAAGCAAAAAACAAACCAACCGGACCAAACCAATTCAAAGCCAGCAGGCTAGCAGAGGCACTAGATATTACCTGCTGGATCGGAACCAACAAGATCTGCGCCTCGTCGTTTCAATAATGAAGCAAACTAAGACGAGCCGTCCCCTGTTCGCGACCGTTGTGCCGTCCATTAGATCTGCAACGGCCCAGGCCCGCGAATCTAGGTTATGTTCCAATGGGAATAGTGCTTATGCAGAGCCAGTGGCTATTCGACGATAGAGTAGTAGTTTTCCCATCCCTCTGTGGATCGAGACCACCATATCCTGGCTAGCGGTAACCAAACAGCTGCGCTCTTTACGAAAATGACATGTCAGGGCCTTTTACGAAGCGCAACCTTTTCTTCAACGGACCTTTTCGTGAGATATTGCTAGAGGCCGCTGTAGAGAACTAAGGATAGTGCGACGTTAGTAGAACGCCATAAGCAAGGATTCGAGGTGATTGAGTTCTCGCGGGTTCCCTCCGGACGGGCCGTTTACTACTTTGAGATGTATGATATAGCTTCTTTCTACCAATTCTTTACAAATGTGCTACATGGTTCTTCCCGGGTACGGGTATTGGACTTCCGGATCATCTGCAGGGGAATTGCCACACGGGATGGAACTGTATGTATAGCAAACATCCTTGAGCAAGCCCTATCCCCCACCGCAAACAGTTTACGCAACGGCCACCAACCGAACAAACACCCCAGTGTGATCTCGATGGATGGAACACTCCTTATCACTTTTCTCACGACGCTATTAGCCAATCTAACAGACCTGCGTTACAAAATGGAGGGGGGGGGCGACCAACTGCGCCGCATATAGACATGACCCGAGAGCCAGCCTGGTGGGAAGCATTAGTACCTACATAGAAAAAGCATCAAGAACCCAGACCCCAGAATTCCGCATTTTCTTTTCTTTTGATTGCCCTGTGTTTCTTGTTCATTTGCTCGCAAAGTTCACCATGTCAAGTATCACATCTCTATCCCTCGGTTTTTCTGCCGCCGTCGTATTATGGCTTCTTTACAGCCTTGTCGGCCGGCGCTCAAAGGGTCCTCTGCCTCCGGGACCGAAACCTGCACCCCTTATCGGGAACATTCATCAGCTTCCAAAGAGTCTGCAGTGGCTTCACTTGTACCATTGGAGCAAAGAGTACGGCCCCATTATGCATCTTAGCATGGGTGGCCAGCCATTGATCATCCTCTCCACACATCAGGCTGCTCATGATCTTCTAAACAGACGGAGTGGGCAGTACTCGCATCGTCCACGTTTCGTCATGTGTGGAGAACTTGTTACTAAGAATATGCATATGCTTCTTCGTCCTTATGATGAGAGATACAAGCTGCATCAGCGCATGGAGGCCCCTCTTTTGACTCTTCGCTCAGCGAGTACCTATCGTCCTCTGCAGGATATGGAATCTCAACAGCTCCTCTTTGATGTTCTGAATGAGTCTGAGAGGGTTGGTGAGAAGGGTCTTGACTTTCATCACCACCATGAGCGTGCCATGGCCAGTTTCATTTACTGTCTCAACTACGGCTACCGTCTCATCACAGGATACGAGAAGGAGCTCCTGGATGGCAAAAAGGTACAAGCCGAGTTCGCCAGAACCGGTCAAGTCGGTGCTTACATCGTCGATTCGTTCCCCTCGCTGAACCATCTACCCAAGTTTCTCGCTCCCTGGAAGAAGGAGGCTGAAGGATTGTGGGAACTTGAGCGATCTCTGCATGTAGGTAATCTGCGAAAGGGTCTTGGCAACCCCGGTTGGAACTTTAGCAAGTACATGGAGGCTTCATCCGAGGCCAGGGACATGCCTGAAGAGGAGCTTGCTTTTGATCTCGGGATCCTTGCTGATGCAGGTTTGGATACATCTACCGTTGCTCTGGATTGGTTCATTGTCGCCTGGCTTACATCGGGTGAACAATGGGTTCCCAAGGCTCAAGCATTGTTAGATGAGGTAGTGGGCCGAGATCGCATGCCGACGTTTGAAGATCGTCCCAAGCTTGCCTACATTGACGCTATCGGTAAGTTATCGTATCTTTCCTTATTCGTGGTCATCTCTAACAATTCGATAGCAAGTGAGACTCTGCGATGGCGCCCAGTCGTGGTCGGAGGCGTCCCGCATTTTGTGAGAGAAGAGGATACTTACATGGGTTATCGCATTCCCGCCAACTCGATCGTATTGGGCAATGCGTACGCAATTACCCGCGACGAGTCGGTCTTTGGCAGGAATGTCGATCAATTCATCCCCGAGCGCTGGCTCGCCGACAACATTGAGAACAAGGCGCCCTCAATTGACGTCTGTGGCCTCAACAACACTGCTCTTAAGGATCTCCCCCAAACTGGCTTCGGCTTCGGTCGTCGCGTCTGCACTGGTCGTAATATTGCACGGAACCAATTGTTCATTCAGATGGCTCGCATGCTGTGGTCTTTTAATGTTTCAGTGGGTTTGAATGAGTCAACTGGCCTCAAACATAATGTCAATGACATGGACATCAATGAAGGCTTCGTGGCGGTGCCCAAGCCCTTCAAAGCTGTCTACACTCCGCGGGGACCTTGGGTGCGGGATATCATTTTGGAGAGGGGGACGACTCATCATATAGATCACGCTGGAATTCTTGACGGTGCTAAGAAGGATCGATTAGCAAAGGCCTGAGGACGATAATATGTAGCAGATTAATTACCAAATAACACAAGTCTATGGATCTAGGCATAATGAAAGTAGCACTAAGGTTTGAACGACGTGATCTGATTCGCAGCTTTTCCTGGCTTAAAACTTGAAGGATCCAAGGTGAGCCAGCCACGCTTACGCTTTAGCTGTCTTACTTAGCCACTAGACTCAGCCCTGAAATGACGTTTTAAGGTCGCAGTAGGATCCAAGCTTATTGCTGATTCGGTCAACCCTTAATCAAGGCTCAGGAATCAATTCTTCCCGTTGATCTCACCTCCCCCAATTGATGAATGAACAACTCTAACCTCAGGCTCGAGATGGATAGCAACGATACAAAGCTCAGAGGCCTCAAGGCTTGTACCAAATGCGCAAGTGCAAAAGTGCGGTGTGATATGGTGTTGGGTCAGAAGAGGTGCACGAGGTAGAGTACAGCAACCAGACCAGCAAAATACGTGATGATTTTAATAATGAACGGTTCTAGATGTGAGCGTTTAGACAAGGAATGCAGTACGCAACCTCGAGGAAGCCATAGTCGGAAAAGCAATTCGAAAACAAACTATGGGAGAGAGTGTGTATCCTCAACTACAATGGCCATTTGGTGACTGACTGACCTTTATCAGCGATCTTCTCAGACTCGAGTCAAAGTTTGATTCAGTCGCTAACCTCTTATCCTCATCGACTTCGCCCCTGCCATCCATCACATTAGCTTCTCATCCCAAGGAAACATCGCCAGCTTCAAACTCAAGCTCACTTGCCGCATCCGAGCCTGAATCGCCCTACCTAACTCTCTTCACATTTCCACTATCAGCAAAATCTCACGCTTTGTCTTATCGGTTGCTCGAGATCTATCGACAAGATATGATGCCTTTATTCCCATTTGTCTGGATAAGTCTAGATGAGTCCCCTGAAAAGCTCTTCCGAGAACGTCCCATGCTGTATATGGCTATCATGGCAGCCGCATGCCAAGAAGATATTGAGGCACAAAAGAATCTCTCTCAGCGGTGGCGTGAAGAAGCTAGTCGTAAGATATGGATGGATGCAGAGAAGAGTGTTCCGCTTCTTCAAGGAATCATGGTCTACTTAGCTTGGTATGATTCCTGTCATTTCCAAATAAGTTTAGAGAAAGCTAATTTGGGGTTTCTAGGCACCATACTCACCGAATGCTCGGATCTCAGTTCAGCAATCTTATATACATGGCGATGTCACTAGTTACTGAACTTGGCCTGGACAAGGAAGCGTCCCCAAGCACAAAGACCTCCGTTGGGGTTCTGAACGAAATCACGCAGGGCGAAGAGTCCCGGCCTCTAAGGACTAGCGATGAAATGCGATGCCACTTAGGCGTCTTTTGGCTTAATTCTGTGTACTTCCAAGGAGCCCGCACTTGTAGTGACATGAACTAACTTGCATTTAGACTGAGGACTTGCGTCAGGGACTTAATTGCAATGCCATCACGGCCCTCTGTCAGTGATAGCTGTTCCCTCCTCGAAGCAGGGATGCAATCTCCGTGGGATACTTACCTGGTTCAACTGGTGAGAATCCAGCAACTTGCGAGTACTATTGATGCAACTTTGTATCAAGACCTGAGAAAGAACGAAAATCAGGTCTCACATGCTCTGCTGATGGCAACTTCGCATCTGGAACATGAAATCCAGAATGTTGGAATCAGTTTGCACCAGGAAGCTCACTTACAAGGTAGGACAACACACAAGCTAGATCCCAATCTTTGGTCAAATTACTGAGTGTGAAAAGCGCCCCTTATGATGTCGTATCATATGCTCGAAGTATATCTTTATAAAATCGGCATTGATGAGCGACTGCATCAAACTTCGGGCCTTGCAGTACTCAACGTGTCCGACCCTTCACCTCACGCTATGCGATGCTCCCATCTCTTGATCTCATGTCTCAATGCAGTCAAAGCCGTTATCGAGAACTTCCTTTTACTAACCAACTCGACAATTTTATCAATGCCTTATACGTACTGGGTCCAAATGGGTCATTGCATTAACATGTTCTCTCGGTTGCTGGTTACACACTACAGCTTCTGGGATCCAAGCCTAGTCACTGGCATTCCGGAACTCACTGCAACGCTGGAGAGAATCGTTCTCAAGACCGAAGGGGCCATGGCAGAGGGGGCGGCCATGTCTCCGCCGAGATATCTGCCACTCTTGTTCAATCAGATGCGCCAAAGGCTCATAGACATTTGTGTCAAAGTTGACGAAAGTTCAAAGGCTGCTTCTCAGAGCGCTAGTACTGGAGCATCTTCAGCTCCTGGTGGTTTTGACCCTGAGAAGATGGTGATGGATGAGCAGACTGAGGCTTTGCTGTTTAGTTTCTTTGGAAATGGAAATTTCATGTAATGAGCTTAGGATGTAAGATGTGGATAATTGGTTCGCACAAAAATGCCATAATACTAATCAATGACAACCATGGTAGCCTAATAGTCCGTATCAACGTGTCATAGGGCATAATTTGAAATTTCTGAGCTCTTTTATTCCAAATTCTTCTTACTATACTCTCACATAGCACATCAATGCCAAATCGAGCACTTATCAGCACTTGAGTCTGGCTACTACAACGCTATGACACTTCCGAAGGTTCCGGTTACAGTTGAAATACTGTTGAAGGATTCTACCGTTAGTTTTATGCGGTAAGCAGTCAGCTTTGTGACTAGAAAGTTGATAGAAGTTTTAGTTTGATTTGATCTGATCTGATTGATAAGCCGTCAGCACATTGAGGAGCGGATGATTGGAAGCAACCGCATTCCGTCTTATCTATGTAGGTATGTCGACGTCAGGGCGTGGCATGACGCTAGTTTCTTATGAATATAAGACATATCCGAGCCGGCTGACTACCGAGGTCAAGGCGTGCTTTTTCAACTTGATCCATTCACAACAAACTCAAAACTCTAATGCAACAATGTTGGGCACCTGGTTGACCGGCCTCTACGCTACTTTAGCATATGCATTCCCTGCTGCTGAATACTCTGCTGCTAGGTTCTCACGGCTCATTGTTTTTGGCGATAGCTTCAGTGACAATGGCAATGGCTCTTGGGTAGTCAGTAACGGATCGTGGCCGAAAGACCCCGCTTACTACGGTCATTCTTTTTCGTGCGCCCCCTCACTCCCATTGAGAGATACTTGGACTAATCATATGGCAGAAATGGGCCCAAATGGAACGATATAGTAGCTAAAGACCTTGGTCTCGAGCTCATCAATCTTGCAACTGGTGGAGCGACTACCAACAACGACTTTATCGCTGGAGGTACTGGGGCGGACTCGACTATCCCGGTACCGGCGGCAGCAGACCAAGTTGCCTCGTTCTTATCGTGGGATGAGCCTCGTCCAGGGGATATTTTTGTTCACTGGATCGGTGGCAATGATATTTTATTCAACACCAGCATTACTGGTGGTCAGGTTACTAGTCTGGTCAACGAGAATGTCAATCGGTTGTACCAAGCCGGTAAGATCTCTCGGCTTGAGCTCTTGAACAATATACTAACTTCATTCTTTAGGTGCAAAAAACATCATTCTAGCCAACTACCTTCAAATTACAACTTTCCCAGCGGCGTACAACTCTTCTGACTACAATATCCCAAGTGTTCGGGCCTATAGCAGCGCGTTGACCCAAGGGCTAAAGAACATCGCTGCTGGATACTCGCCGTATGTCCAGACAGCCGTGGTCGATGTACAAAGTCTATTCCATGATATTTTCTCTTATCCCGCCAAGTACGATATCGACAAGAAGTACGTAAACCCGCCAACGGCGTGTCTCACAGGTGTCTACACGAGTGAGGGTGTACCACGAAAGTTGTGCAGCGACCCGGAGCGACATGTCTTCTTTGACTCTTATCATCCAGTCAAGGAGGTTCATGCTTTGATTGCAAAGTTATTTGAGCAAGCAATTGGCAGTCTCTCAGTTAGGGCTAGGTCATCCAGGAGATATTAGATTTTAAGCGGCACAGAACAAATTCTCGATTTTTTATCTGTCTACCAAGATAACGTTGTTCTCTGTGAAAGTCGAAGCTGCCCTCTTCGACGCACTCAATAATCTTAGATAGCACGACAGAGCAAGAACAATTGACCCACGCAGGCATGAACGAACTGTCTGCACCTATTGTCCATTCCAGTAGTTTTTCACCAAGCCTCAAGGCCCCTGTAGACATCCCATGTCCGGACGCACCAGAAACAAAAGTACAAAATGAAATGCCCAATCTGCGTTGTTTCGCATGACAGACTACAACAATGACACTCTCTGGTGTCAAGGTCATTCATCCATCATGGCATTCCATCGTCTGTTCTAGTCCCAAGTCAGTCTCAACGTCCAACAGTGATCAGTATCTCATCGTAGCTTACCAGAGACTCAACACGCCTCTGTACTCGGTAACAGGACGAAGATCCCTAGTACATTGGTTCAGATTCGTGCTGAGGTTCGCTCTTCCTCTGCGTAACTCTGCGATCGACGATCCCGCGAGGAGTAGGGCTTGTCACAAGCATTAGGCTCAATTGCTTCCTGAATAATGGGCTTTGTATCTGGGCGTTACTCACAGATCAATATATCTCTTCTTCCCTTTGTTTTTGTTTTTGTTTTTCTTTTCTTTGCGTGGGCTCCCCGACGGTTTGAACCAGCCGCAGCACATGATGAATAGTGGAAAGGCTGTTGAAGGTGGAGACGAAAACGGGTGTGAGAGGAGAAAGGTAGCCGAGGTGTGAGAGGGCCTTTTCTTAGATTGAGATGGAGACGAGTGTGATGGTGTAAGTCGAGCAGTCCAAGAGAACGGGAGGAAGCGGAATTTTATAACCGGAAAGAACAGGACATTTGTCACGTACCGAACACTTGTCATATAGGATATACAACAATCTAAGTTTGGCGAATGCCATGTTTTGGACCTATTAGCGTATATGATGCGTCTCGCGATGTTGTATACAAAGACATCGGCTCTAATCCACGGAAAAAAGGATGCCATACTTTGATTTGAATACAGACCTGAACTCAAGTGTTCTCAAATTACATGCGATCTACCACTCTGGGCTCTTTGTGATGAGATAAAAGAGAACCTGGCCGAAGAACTCAACATGTACAACTTGATGTCCGGCTGGCAGTGGCCAGTGTTATGCCTAGAAATCGAAGGGAGTGGCGTATCGGCAAGCAGGGGAGATAACCCACCAGCGGGATCCCGAGAAGAGCTTGACAGAGCGCTTCTAGTAACGCCGACCCCTCAGTCCCAGTCATCTCTGCAAGACACCGACCAGTATAGCAAGAACTTCACTCTTTACCCCTTGAGATATCACGATCAGCTGCCATCACTCCACCACTCTAGGCCTATTCAGACCCCAGTTAACAGCAAATAGGAAACATCGTTGCTCGTCATGTTGAATTGCCAAGCTTTGGGGCCTAAAGCTGGTCTAGGATCAAGACTGGTTGGCATTGACAATCTGGACATGTGCGTTCTTGATGTCTCGAACTTAAGGGCGCAGTTACGTGCTCGCCATGTACATCGTTGTTGTGGTTTCGGTCCATGTGTGCCTAGTGATAGTTTAAATAATTCAGAAGCGGCTCAACTCCTCGATGCCATGCCAACCATCGGCAAGTATAAAGCTTGTCTCAGTCTCAGTCTCATCTCCAGGGGACTGAAGGGCCGAGTTCTGCTGCAATATCCCCACATCCATGCTGATCATGCAGTAAGGTGATAAAATGAGGATCCATAACCCTGTCACTGAATGTTCATCCTCAGTCCTTCTCAACTCCATGTATTCATCTCGAAAAGACTCGCCAGACTTCAACCATCACCATTTCACTATTCTCCCCATCAGCTCTAGCTCTGGAAGTGTCGAGTCTTAAATTCACCATATTACTCGTGCTTTGAGATTAATTCCAAGAGGTTCTTCCTCGAAAGGTCTTCGTCGCACGGGCTTTTCATGCTTACGCCCGCAAGTGAACTCACAAATCTCAGGTACCGAAACAGTCATCTCAGGGGTCGATCTTAACACGGTTGCCCTAGATGTACTCCTCTGCATTGGTTGAGACTTGATAGTGTCATCGTCACGAGAATAGGGGCACTCGTAAGTGATGTCTTCAACTTCGGTCTCGTCTGAGTCCTCCTGAGTCAAAACGGGCGTCAAATTCGATTCGTGCTGCGCCTTGTTCGTTGGCTTTGCCTTGTTACGCCCGGATGGCCAGTGCAAGCACTTCGAAAAGCATAACATAATGGCCGAGTAGGTAATTAACTCTAATGCGGTTTCGACGGGGCGAGCCATTGAGGCTGATAAGGTGGGAGCATGAGACTCAAAAGGAGAAAACCATAGATTCGGAAAGAACAGGAGAAGGATAAGAACAAGTCCTACTAATGCAGCTACTCGGGATCTTGTCTCCATACGTCTTCATCTGAGTGATCTGATAAAACGCTTAAGGCGAGATACATCGTCTTGCTTGTACGTTTAAATACTCGTGTAAAACCCCTCCAGAAGAGGGGTTCATAACGCAATCTTGACGGTTACAGAGTCTAATCTGAGCCGGTATCAAACACATCTGGAGATTTTCGATCAAAGATCAGCCGTGGACGCGTGGATACACGAGAGCTTCAGTGAGAAGGTGAATTTCAAGTGAAATAACCGAATACTTGCTTTAAGTTGTTGATAATCCCTGCTCGTGTTCGCATAACTCTCTGCTGCTCACGCAATCCACCCTCATGGTTCCGTTACGCGTGCGGCGTAATCGTACTGCTTAAGTAGACAGATTTCACTTCAGTTAGTAATTTCAAAACCTAATACATTTTCATAACGCAAAGGTACTGCCAAAGGCGTGCACATGTTATATCACATGTCCTATGAGGGCCTGACCACCGAGCCAACACGTTGAGAGGCGGCCATGTGCCTCGGATATAGCCTCACTCTGTGTCCAAACAAGACCTGCATCACTCGTACTAAATCGCATGAATGCATTGAAAAACAACTCGTTATTTGAACTTTTCACATCGTGTTGTTACATCATCCCAACATACACCTAATATACAAAAACGTCTTGCTCCTCCGCCACTCTTACACATCAAGACTCCGTCCAATCCATCCCTGATCATGCCCATCCTCATAGACTGTCCATCCCTGATGCATTTTCTATAAGACCTCTCCCAATCTGAAGATGATATCGGTTGACAGGCCCTCCAGCCAGTCGTAAAAAATTACAAGACATTAATTAGTGGAGATGTGCTTGCACCTCGCTGATCGCCCACTTAGGCCTTCTTCTCAGGTGGGTTACCGCCGCCAAAGACACCTGAGAAAGAGCCCATCATGCTGCTCATCGCTTCCTTCTGCATCTTCTCCATCATCTCGGCCTCCTCCTTCAGCCACTTCTCTCCGTTCTCACGAATCTGCTTCTCGAGCTCCTGGTAGTTCCTCTGGCCACGCTCACGAGCAACATCCTGCAACATCTTGCCCTGTGCGAAGGCCTCGGCGGGGTTCTGCTCGCCATCGGGCGACACCATCATGCTCATATTGCTAGGGTTAAGACCGAGCAAGTTGCCTAGAGCGCCAACACCAGAGCCGTGCTTGTGCTTGTGAGCAAGCTGCTTGGCATTGAATTCCTTGCGGGCAATGGCCTCACGGCGGGCGAACTCGGTGGGAATGTGCTTGCCGTCGAAGGACTTGATGACCTTGCGGACATCGGCATACTGCATGGTGTGGATGTACTCCAGGAAGGGAATGAGGCTAACGAGCTCCTTGTCGTTTCGGTCGCCCTTCCAAGGATCAAGAACAATAGCGTTCTCGGGCTGGTTGCGGACGTGCTTGGAGTTGCTGTCGATGATGATCACTTTGGACAGGTCACGGTTGAGGTACGACAGATCCTGAAGGGTCAGCACAAGTAGAATATTGGTTGTGAATGAATCTTACCTTGACAATCTCTCCATCCTCGAACTTGGTGGCCTCTCTGTACAGAGGCCACAAGATCAAGCGGAAGGGATCCAATTTCCTCATGATAGGCTCACCGGTGGCGTAAGGGACAGAGGTAAAGAGAACCAGCTCGTAGTACTGGCTCAGATACCGGATAAAGTAGTCCACACCAGGTCGCTTAGCAATTCTCCAGCCATGTTCACGAGTCCACTCGCTGTGGATGAGGAGGTCATCCAAGCTCAGACAGAGAGTGTAGGGGCGCTCGAAGGTAGGGTCGGGGTCGGGCAGGAGCTTCTCGAATGCAGGCTCCTGGTAGTAGGTGACGGACTCGGTCATACGGGCCTTGGCACGCTTCCACCACAAGCCAAGACCAGGACCATTAGGGATATCGGAGTGACGGTCGGCCTCAATTGTATCCTCCCAGTTGCGACCCATATATAAGATGCCAAGGGTACCACTGGCAGCTGTTGCAATAAGCATGAATCTTGTCCACCACTTGCGGTTGCGCTCAGATGTCGAGACATATTCTGATCGATCACGTCCACCACTCGACTCAGCCTCCTGCATTTCCTGCAGCGCCTGCTCGTCCTTCTTCTTATCGCCTCCCATCTCCTCAAACAGTGTTGAAGGAATACCCTGGGTCAGATCGGGGAGCTTATCGAAAGGTATTGGCTCGCCCTCCTTGGGTGCATTGGGGGACTTCTCGCCAGCCTTGCTAACGTCATTTTCGGTGGGCTGCTCTGATGGTTTCGCGGGGTCAGCTTCGTTGGGCGTTTCAGAGGGCTTCTGGTTTGTCTCTCGGGGCGCTTTGTTGGGTCGTTTCTTGGAGTAGGATCGAATCCATGGCGACACGAAGACGGGAGCAGCTGAGGGGTGAGCTCGGAGAGCAGGAGATGCGACGGGCCGTGACAGACGAGCTGTCATCAAGCCCAAGCGCGAAGCCTGGGCCACTCTGGATAGCATAGTGAAGGATTAAGGATTACAGCGCAAGAATTGGAGGTTCTTGGCGGGAATTGTCGATGGTGGAGTGTCGACTTTAATGGCCCAAGGTCTTGACGGGAAGCTTGACGACGTCAAAGTTGGTCTGATGCTCCGCCATGGCATCGCGCCGTCGGCCATGGAAAAAAAATCGGACGGTCCCGTCTGCTAGAAAGTGGAGCTACTCGAGCAAAGCCACCGTGGATTAGCCGTTGGAGGTGTCGCGGACTTTCGATAAACCGATGGCGTCATATCTTTTGTCTGTGTTTCACGTGAGCGTTATCGCCGGTCGCGCTCCGATCATGAAGCCGCCCCGCTCCCCCTCCATGACATTACTCATCCACTCAAGACCCTTGTTCAATCTCCCCCAGAGTCGAGTTCATGGCGTTTATGCTTGGACATAGAAGACGACATTCAATGGCGACATAATCTTCTCAATTCGACCCTAGAATTCTTACCTCTTCTCCTCATCACTGTGTCCGTCTCTTTGATTTTGTTCCTGAGTGACATCCTAGACAACTTTTCATCTACTTCGCCACGATCTAACTCAATTCTCCCCGATTATTCCGACTAGTTACCCGAGACCAAAATGGACGCCTTCTAAAAGATGGTGGTTCCTCGTTAATTGTTTCTACGCTATGGCACCACCCTCCATGATAAGCCTCGTTTCTCGAGATCAAACGCAAAAACCCTGGCGATCAGCTCCTTAATTTGCGACCATTGTCATTGCGCAAAGATATATCCGGCTCGCCTATTCACGTTATCATAGATTGAAATTCTCATCTTCGCCACCTCGAATCCCACTCAACTCTACGACTGCACCTCACCCTTAACCATGGCACGACGATCAAGCAAGAGCTCGGCCTCTCGCCCGGCGGGCACACTGCGCATTGTCATGCCTTCATCTAGCAAAGCGCCTGCGAATCCTACGCCTCCAGCCGCTGTAACCGAAGACGATGTGAACAAACTATCCATCGCCGACCTTACCCTCGATACTCCTTTCATCCCATTAAAGCCGAAGCGTCGCGTACCTGCAACACCTTTCCACTTCCTTTCTCTCCCCGCCGAAGTCCGCATCCAGATATACACCTACTTCTTTGACGATGTCGCCACACTCCTAGATCTCAATCCTCACAACTACAAGCGCGTACACAAGAAACTTGGTCTTATGCGAGTCTGCAGACAAGTTCATGATGAAGCGACATTCGCTTTCTACAGTACAAGAACCTTCCGCTTATTCCCTACCTATCCCGGTAAATACTTCAAAAGCAAGAAGCCTCTACTTGCGAGGCTGAAGAAGCAGCAGCGCCGCTGCATCACATCTCTCGAATTGCGCCTTGGACCTGGATGGAATGCGCCGCCTCGAGGCTGGGTCGTCAATCCTGCGCTTGGACTCACCGATTGTAAAGACGTTGAGCGTCTCAACGTCTTTGTCGAATGCGACCCCAGCGACAACATCTTCCAAGGATGGCGTCGCTCGGAGGGCTTTTACGAGGGATTCAGCCGAAACCTCCTCACCGATGTCCTTAACGAGTTACCATCCGTCCAAACTGTCCAGTTCGACGGCTGGTCCAGCGTTAAAAAGAGTGGCGACATGATGCAAGGTCTCATGGAAGTCGTGACACAAGCTGGCTACGATATCGAATGGGGCCCTGAAAGAGGATGGACAGATGCAACGGATATCGATGAAGAGATGGCTCTGGAGCCAGTGGGCTACCCTGAGGGATTTCCTCATCCCGGATATGAAGCGCACGGCATGACATTGGCTTTGGCGTAGTTTTGTACCCCAGAAAGCGTTTTGCTGATTTAGAATGAGTTTACGATGAACGAGCACGGTTTTGACTTTGTTATGGAACAAATATCACTTGTACTCATATAGCTCCTTTCATAGAAATCACTATGAACTTCTACCTATCAGTCAATGCTGTTCCAACTCGTGGTATCGTCTGTCTCATCTATGTTTCAGCAAACTAATTTCATGATCCAATAATCATTGAGCCCCGAGGCGTGCGAGCGCATTCCGCAGCTCCTGAACCGCAGTCGGGACATCTTCAAAGTTCAGGGCCGATATCGCCCACTTGGCGTGCTTCTGCGCCTGGTTGATCTCTCGCTGATCAGTCGTGTATCCCCTCGTGCTTTGTACTGGAGCTGGTGGAGGGGGTTGAGCAGCTGACGGCTGAGGAATAACAGGTGGTGGGTTTGACGCGGCAGGATGAGGTACGCTAGATGTCGTCGTCCAGGATGGAGGCGCCGACGGATCAGAGAAGGGCTGTGGAGGAGGTGGAGGAGGAGCGAATTGGGAGGGAAGCTTGGTCGGGATTTGAGGCGACGGCTGGGGGGGGATCTGCTTCGCTGGCTGTGCTGGAGACTCTGGCACTGGGGACACGACGGGCGGTAGACCGACCGGGGGCGGAGGAGGAGGACCTCCAGACAGACCGGGCGTAGGACTCTGACTCAAGGGTGATGGGACAAATGGCTCTGGTGCCTGCGCCTGATGCTGAGGAGGGAAGTATCCAGGGTCATCTGGGATCTTTGGCGGCGCATCCGTAAAAGTAGGAACACTAGGCGGCTCCCCAGCGTCTGCAGCGTCCTCAACTGAAGGACGTGGAGGTCCAGTGAGGAGCTGGACCTCAGGGTCATCAGGGTCCAGGGCAGGCTCGGCTTCAGGCTCAGGGACCTTGGGATTCGTCTCGTTGGGGTCTTTCTTCTCGCGAATGGCCCTCCAGATTCGAGTTGCGTGATATTTGGCAAACTTGATCTTTTGACTGACTTCAGGATCGGGCTCGCCCCACTCGCGAGTGAGGTCGAAGAAAGTCGCAGCGGCGTCGAATGTGTCAGCGGTTATTCTGGAGCTCGTTAGAATTGCAATCTATAAGGACACCATAGTTGTGATATACTTGGTTGCTTTATTGGCGCGCATAGTGCGCTCAGCGCGATCAAAGGTTTCTTGAGCGAATTGCTCAACGTAGGCTTGTCCCGCTGCGTTGTCGATAATCGCATCATCATCAGCGCGCTCCGTCTTTGTCGTTTCGAGGCGTTCGATTAGGGTCTTTGTGAACTCAAAGGCTTCATCGTCGGTGGTGTGCAGGCTCTTGCCTACGATCTGGTTGACAGCATGGTATTCGCCTGTAATCAAGAGAATTAGCGATTGTCTTGCGTTTTGTATCGTGATGGGTGCCTACACCAGTATGCGATGGCTGGTTTGATCGTCCTGAGCTGATTTGCGCGGTTGATGAAGCGGCTCACTTCAGGAATTTTAAGCGAAGCTGGAAGAGGAAGAGGTTCGGCCATGTTGATATATTCTCTGGTGCTCCTCGAATAGTCTCAGACTCTGATCGGTCGCTGAGTTGAGATGGCGCAATTAAAGAAGAGGTCGGCTCCAGGCCAAGTTGTCTTGGAGATCGTCCTTCACCCCACTTCCCTCCTCCTCTTTTCTGTCTGCCTAGGCGTTGACGTAACAGGCCTTAGCCTTAACAGCCACATGGCCTTCCCCAGATTCGGAGCTCACGCCACAAGTGGCTCGAGCTGCCTCGATTGAGCTCTGTCTGTTACCGTGGCTTTTTTTCCTTTTCCGAAGATGCCACTTTGTTCTTGACGGCAGCAACAAAGCGATACTGAGTCTTTGTTTTGAACCCGAGTAGAAGAGACTTTCTCTTTAACCTCGATCAACAACAACTCAAATAAACTCACTTCAAATTCTTTCTCTATCATCGATATTGCATCAGCCGTCGCAATGCATAACCCCACCTCTCTCTTGGTGACGTTGACAGCAGCGCTCGCGGCTCTGCCCGAGGCTCAGGCTGCCATCTATACAAAGAGCTCTCCTGTTCTTCAGGTGAATGCTCGCAACTGGGAGCAGATCGTTGCAAAGTCCAACTACACCTCGGTACGTCTCCCCTTTGCTCACATTCATCAATTGCCACTTACACGCTGTCTAGATTGTTGAGTTCTATGCTCCCTGGTGCGGCCATTGCCAGAACCTCAAGCCCGCCTATGAAAAGGCCGCCAAGAACCTCGATGGTCTTGCTCAGGTAGTGGCCATTGACTGTGATGCTGAGTCCAACAAGGCGTTCTGCGGCAACATGGGCGTCCAAGGCTTTCCCACTCTCAAGATCGTCCGTCCTGGCAAGAACTCGGGCAACCCTGTTATTGAGGATTACCAGGGTCAGCGATCTGCCGGTGCTATCCAGGAGGCTGTCATGAGCAAGATTAACAACCACGTCACACGTGTGAGCGACAAGGACTTGGACTCTTTCCTTGAGGGTGACAAGCCCAAGGCTATCCTCTTCACTCAGAAGGGAACGACAAGTGCTTTGATTCGAAGCATCGCCATTGACTTCCTTGATGTCATCTCTGTGGCTCAGATCCGGGATAAGGAGACGGCTGCGGTCAAGAAGTTTGGCATTGAGAAGTTCCCCGCCCTTGTCCTCATTCCTGGTGAAGGCAAGGACCCCATCACTTACGATGGTGAGCTGGTAAAGAAGGATATGGTCAAGTTCCTCACTCAGGTTGCACAGCCCAACCCTATTCACGCTTCTGGAAAGACTACCAAGGCCAAGAAGAACGACACCAAGAGTGCCAAGAAGAACAAGTCTGCCAAGGAGGAGTCTACCGCTGAGTCAAAGGAGTCTACTACTTCTGAGGCTGCCGAGTCTGCAGTCCCCTCTATCATTCCTATCTCTACCATCACTAGCCTGGAGAAGCTCACCGAGCAGTGTCTCGCTCCCAAGTCTCACACCTGTGTCCTTGTCTTTACTCCCGGCGAGGCTGGCGAGAAGGCCGTCGACTCCCTGTCCCACCTCAACACCAAGTACGTCCACGGTGGCCGAAACACTTTCCCTTTCATCGCTGTCCCCAGCGACAGTGATGCCGCCTCTACCGTTCCCAAGGCTCTTGGTCTCAAGGATGAGGTCAACCTGATTGCCATCAACACCCGCCGAAACTGGTGGCGCCAGTACTCGGGCGACTTTAGCCTCGCCAGCGTCGAGAACTGGATCGACGCTATCCGCATGGGCGAGGGTGCCAAGAAGAAGATTCCCGAAGGTGTCATCGTCGAGGCCAAGGCCGAGAATGTCCAGGAGGAGTCAACCCAGGCCACCGACCCTGAGCCCGAGATTGAGACCGATGGCCCTGAGGAAGCCAAAACCATTGTCGAGACTGAGGTCGAGATTGAGTACGAGACTCAGACTGAGGCCGAGGCCGACTCTGCGACTGCTGCACCCGAGGCCGAGCCTATCGCCGAGTCTGAGGCTGAGCCCAAGACCAAGGAGGAGATCAAGCATGAGGAGCTGTAAATGGTATCTTCAAATCTTGACTTGTTTACAATTAGCCAGTGACACTATGATATTATGACAGCGGCGGAGACATACCTGTACCATAACACAGATCAAATAAATAACTCCAAACATGTTCCTGACCCAATGCAATTCCAATTCCAATGACCCTGGTATCAACGTTCTATTCATCCAAAACCATGCCCATCGCGTCACTCCTCTCCACAGCGCCCTCCTTGACCATCTCCGCGCCCTTGTCCTTTACAACCTGATCCAAAAATTGCTTCACCTGCTTACATCCATCCACGCCTACTACCAGCATACCCTCCAATCTGCTGACTTGTACACGGCTCTCGCATACTAAAACGGCCACACGGTCGGTATCGCCGAGTGTCGCAACAGTCAGGAATGGTAGCTCCTGCTCCTCCTGGTTATTCAGATCGAGTAGAGGGTCGGCTGTGTCGTCTCCAGCAGCGTATGTCGAGGTCGAACCCGCAGTGCATGCGGCGATGTAGTCCGTCATAGGGATACCAGCATCGATAAGAGCGAGGGTCGTAGCGTTGAGTAAAGCAGCGAGGAGAGAACCGTCTTGAGACAGGACGTGAAGCGAGATCGTAATCGAGGAGTGAGGAAACAAATGCGTATGTAAGTTCGACGACAATGCATTAGCAATTGTAACTTCAATTTCTTGAATGCGCCTACAAATCATTAGTACATCCTCGAAAAGCAATCGTCATAGCAGCTCACTTGTCATTGCGCCCTCTCTTCTTACGATCAACGCTCGAAAACCCAGCAACCACAACATTGACATTGATCGCCGCCAGATCGCGCTGAGTCTGCTGTCCACCGCGCCGTTGCTGTTGTTGTTCCGAGGGACCTGTCACGACACACATGACTTTGGTGTGGCCCATTTCGAGATATGATGAGCCATCGGCGGCATCTTGGGTTCGGATCTGGGCGTGAAGACGACGAAGCTCGTTCCATCTTCTTCCGTCGACGCGCAGGAGCGCTAACGAGTATGTTGACGTGTCGAGAGGCATCTTGGATATAGTTATTAGCTTCTACAAGCAGGGCTGAGCATCACCAGTAAAGGCTGCAGTTGATGGTGGGGGAAATTTTCTGAGCAATGCTGTGGCTGGTGCTGTGGCTTGCTGCTTTCGTGGCTGGATATCTTATCACGGATCAATCTTCGGATTAATCCTCTCGTCCAATCAACAGCCTTCGGTTTTGGAAAATCTCTTGGCATGCATCTCCGAAGCCATGCCCCGGCTTTGTTCTCTCTGCTCTGATCTCCGATATCAACACCACGGATTCGACTGTGGGGTTCTTCAGCCCGTCGGAGTAGGTGATGTAACCATCAACGCCATAAATCCGTGGGCTAGCCAATAGCCAACGGAGTTTGGCGACGGTTGAGCATACTCCGAGAGTTTCTTCGAGATGAGGCGTTCATCGTCGTTATCTGTGGGTAATTATGTTTCAGCGCAATTTGTATATAAGATATGTCTGTCGCCTTGGCAGAAGACTCTTGATATCATTATCACAGTCTTCATCACTACAATCATAACCATTCAATCTCATCCTCACATCTATAAATCTTTAATCTTTAAACACCAATTCATCTCATACAAACATCATCATGTCTTCTCTTCCTCAGACTTACAAGGCTTGTGTTCTTGACAAGGCCAACGCTCCCTACACCCTCCGCGATGTTCCCCTCCAACACCCCTCCAAGGGCCAGATTCTTGTCAAAGTCCTCGCCTGTGGTGTCTGCTTCTCCGACATAGCTGTCGGTACAGGTCACATGGGCGATGTCTTCCCTCGTGTCCCCGGCCATGAAATCGTTGGTGAGGTCGTTGAAGTCGGTGAGGATGTTTCCAACTTCGAGAACGGCGACCGTGTTGGTGGACCTTGGCACGGCGGTCATGACCGAACTTGCCGACAATGCCAGAGGGCTCAATTCCAGATGTGCGACAACAAGGCAATCAACGGTGTCAGTCGGGATGGTGGCTTTGCCGAATATGTTCTCCTTCGCTCAGAGGCCGTAGTGCGGGTACCCAAGGAGATTGACCCTGCTGAGGCTGCACCTCTTCTCTGCGCCGGCGTCACTGTCTTCAACGGCATTCGCAAGCTCCATGTTGAGCAGGGCAACCTCGTTGCAGTCCAGGGTCTCGGTGGTCTAGGCCATCTCGCAGTCCAATACGCCAACAAGATGGGCTACGAGGTCGCCGTCCTGTCATCAGGCGACGACAAGGCCGACTTTGCCAAGCAGCTCGGCGCCCACCACTACCTAAACACCAAGAAGGTTGATGTAGCTGCCGAACTCATGAAGCTTGGTGGCGCTGCCATCATTGTCCAGACCGCTCCCAACCCCAAGGCCGTCTCCCCACTTGTCGGTGGTCTCGCTCCTGAGGGCAAGCTGCTGAGCCTTGCCCCTGTCGGACCTGCAGAGATCGACACAGCGGCTCTAGTTGCGAAGGGCGCCAGTGTTAATGGCTGGCCCAGTGGACACGCCTTCGATAGCGAGCAGGCTATCCGATTCTCTATGACCCATGGTGTCAAGTGTATGATTGAGAAGTACCCGTTGGACAAGGTTCAAGAGGCCGTCGACAGCCTCCTCGCTGGCAAGCCTCGATTCAGGAATGTCTTGGTTATGGAGTAAGTAGTGGAATTGGGGGTAGTATGTCCTGTATAATTGTCTAATTTGTATTATTGGGGATGGTGTTGGTGGCTGGGGTGCATTGATCAGTTGGTAGCTATGACAATGAGTTGTATCTTAAGAGAATGATACCTGTTTAAAACAACATATCCTTGAGATCTTGAATGCTCCTATGCTATAAAACTGCGCTCACCATTGGACAGTGATTGATGCTGGTACCCTAACCTTTCAAGATGACGCCGCGATGCATGCATCTGGATACAGGGTAGATTCGACATAATCCATGAATTGAGAACGTAGCAGGACCGTTCATTATCTTCACAGGTTTTTTCTTCTAAATTGATACTTAACATTCCCTATTTAAGAGTGATTTCGACTTGTTTTATACTAAAATCTGCAGATGTTTGCTGCTTGAGCTCAGCCAGTGGAAGCGAGCAGCGTTGATCGAAGGTATGCCAGTGCGTGGATGCCTTTCCATCATCATTCAACCAGGCACGCGAACACAACTCGTAAAAGCTTGGAATAGAATCTTGACTCAAATTATACATGCTTTATAACTTATCATGAGTTTGTATTCCTTCCTTCTTGTCATAGGGTTCCAATTGCTGAAGTCTCAGGTTTCTTTGACTTAGGTAGCTAAGGTACGATGAGAAGGCTGCAAAACACCAGACCCACAGTTTCACGAATGCCAAACCTGACATGTCCAACCTCACTTGACCTCCATGAAAGTCATACTGTGTATGCTCTCTCGTCGCCAGCAACGGATATCTTTGCCTTTTGCACCGAGAAACTTACAAATACCCTCAATCCAAAGACTTTTCTCCATGTCTTCCCCCAAAACCCCTCCCCAACCTCCCCCCTCATTCACAACCACCCCCTCCGCTACCCTCGCCCAAACAACCTCCCTCATCTCCTCCACGACCGCCCTCGAGGACAGCCTGGTTTCCTCTCTTACGCCTTCTACCGCCACATTCTCAAGTCTTCTTACTCCCATCCTCCACGATGACCACGCAGTCTCCAAAGCAACATTGATCATCCGCCTCTTCACCTCCGTCTCCGAAGACAAGGATCTGCGGGATGCCTCCCGCACAGCAGAGGAGATGCTCCTTAAAGCCAATGCAGCAGGCCTCATGCGAAGAGACATAGCTGCTCTTGTGAAAGCCGTATACGAGAAGCATCAGCGTGGTGAGGAGGTGCTGAGTGATGAGGATACATACACACTCTTCAAGACACATAGGGCGTATCAAAACACAGGCGCTGGCATTGAGGACGAAAAACTAAGAGAGGAATACATGACTGCCGTACAAGAGCGAAATGAAGTCCTCGTCACAGCCCGCAGAACCATCAGCGAATCCGACGAGGGTATCTTCTTCACCCGCGACCAACTCGCCGGCGTCCCCTCTTCCATCCTCGACGCCATGAAGCCCAACGACTCAGGGACCCATCTCAGGGCAACCTTCAAAAAAGGCCATCTCATCTCGATCATGAAACATGCTACTAACCCCCGCACTCGCAAGACCTACCACATCGCAAAGGAGAGCCGTTTCCCCGAGAACGTGGGCCGTCTCGAGCGTGCTGTAGAGCTGCGCAATAGCATCGCGAGGATGCTGGGTTTTAAGACGCATGCCGAGCTCAAGATGGAGGATAAGATGGCCAAGAGCGTGGAGAGTGTTATGACGATGTTAAATAAGCTCAGGACAGAGCTGAAACCTCTTGCGGATGAGGAGATGCGGACGTTGTTCGAGATAAAGAAGGCTTACATACAGGAGTACGGAACCGATGAAGAGGAAGATGATGCGAAGAAGCTCAATGCATGGGACTGGGCTTTCTACGCGAGAATTCTCGAGAAGGAGAGATACTCTGTTGACTCGCTCCTCATATCAGAGTATTTTGAGCTCAATCACAGTCTTAAGGGCATGCTTCAGATCTTTGAGGAGCTGTTCGGCATGGTATTCATCCCAACCGACGCACCGATATGGCAGAAAGACGTGACCGTCTACGAAGCATGGAACTCGGAAGACCAAGGTGGTGAGTTCCTAGGATATCTCTACCTTGACCTCTACGCACGAGAGGGTAAATATGCTGGTGCCCACAGCTCTCTCATTCAACCTGTAAGTCCCCCTCTACCCTCAATCCATGAATACTTACAGTTCGTAGGGCTTCATGACCTCAGATAACAAACGTCACTACCCCTCCTCGTCCCTCATAACATCTCTACTCCACACACCTTCCCGTCCAACCCTTCTCCTTCACTCAGAGCTCAAAACCATGTTCCACGAGCTCGGCCACGCCATCCACAAACTCGTCACGCACACTCACCACCAACACGGCTGCGCGCGCGACTTTGTCGAGATCCCCAGCATTCTCCTCGAGAACTGGATATGGGTCCCATCGGTGCTGCGCCGTCTGGGCAAGCACTATAGCTACTTGAGTGATGAGTATCTTGACTTCTGGAAGACTCAAGCGGCAGCACACAGGCCCGGGGAGACATTGCCGGAGAAGCTGGCGATGGACCTTGCGAGGACGAAGCATGTCAATGGTGCACATGCGATGCTTCATCAAGTCTTTTTGGCATTATTTGATCTTACGATTCACAATGCTGACAAGAGACATCCTGTGGATACGACGAAGCTTTGGAATGAGAGTAAGACGGAGATCATGGGTCTTGGTCGGGTGGATAGTATTGGGCAGGCCTCGTTTGCGCATCCTTTTAGAGCATATGATGCTGCATATTTTACCTACGCACTGTAAGTTTGTCGAGGGATTCCGACTTCGTCTACTAACTATCTACAGGTCAAAGGTCTATGCAACAGATTTGTGGGTTAGCCACTTTAAAGCCGACCCCATGGACAAGGCCATCGGTCTGCGATATCGTCAGCTTGTTCTTCAACCAGGAGGCAGCCAGCCTGAGCTCAAGAGCCTCAGTAATTTCCTAGGCCGTGAGCCCAACGACAAGGCATACTACTCAGAAGTCACCAGCACACCAGGATCTGAATCAACACACAAGTCGGCGGTTCTGTAAATGGACTAAATTACAATAATTACCAACGCTCATATGCAAAAGAGGGTATCATGACTGGATCTATCATTACATCATGCTCGCTCAATGCACCAGTCTCATCCTAGGAAACGGCGCTGCCTCAACATCAACGAAAAGAAGTCCCTTCTCGTTCAAGCCAACTCCTACATCCGTTATGGGCGTGATCTTTCTCGTGTGCGCAACTTCTTGTCGACTGACACGCGCCTCGTCTCGGGGAATCCATAAGACGGGCTTCGGCATCCATAATTCGGGGGGCCAGTAGTTAGATAGCTTCTCATCCCCAGCATAATCGGCGTCGGCAAGCTCCTCAAGGGACATTAGCTTGCGCAGGGCGATAAAATCTTCGTAAACTTCAGGGTGAAAGAACCGCTGCAAGAAAGTCGGTGGCCGATCCGAATTCGACTCGTCGCCCACGAGAATCCACCTGTCCAAGAATTTCTTGAACGGCGATTGCTGCACTTCCTTCTTCAATTGTTCTTTCGTGCTCGACTTGATCCACTCAGTGACCATCAACTTGAGGCCACCCGCACCCTCGACACCCCTTGAGCCCTGGGGTCCTTCGTGCATATGGGCATCTTCGTCGTCGTCACTGGGAGGCTCCTCGAATTCCTCTTCGCCAAAGTTCTGATCGGCATCAAAGTAGCTGGCAGCAGTGCCTCCATTGACCTCCCCCGATTCCGCAGCCGCCTGCATCCTTGCCTCTGCTTCCATCTTTTCTTGCTCTTGCAATTCTTCCTCGAATGACAATGTTTGAGGAAGGTTCTGAAGCAGGGGAGAAATTGAGTCCCTGAGGGATAAGTGTACAATACCCGTGAATATCAGGAATATGAGCATCAGTACCATTGGTGGAAAGGCCATCTTAAGAGCGAAGAGGCCAATCATGCAGATTTCGGCCAAATAAAGCCCAGTGATGACTTGAAGAAGGGCGTTGGGGTAGAACAAACCCATGCTGTCCATTTCCGAATCAAATACGTAAAGGATGTTGTATCGATAGATGAGGCGCGTAAAGGCCATGCCAGCGCTTGCGAATAAGAGGATCAGAGGAGCAATGCAAGTGTAGCAGAGTGCTAGAACGGTTAGTCGGAAGAGCGCGGCAAAGATGCATCATCGATAAACTTACTGATAACTGCCATGTTTGTGTAGATAGGATAGACACCACCCCAGCGGGGAGGACGAAGTTTGTACCAAACTTGGAAGCGAGACCTGGGGTTTTGTACGACTCTAGCGAACCCGTAATGTCGAATTAACTCAAAAATGTGCAAGAGACCAGTGGCACCAATGGCCATACACTGAACGAGGATATAAGACAGGTAAAAGTTTGATGCCTTGGGGAGGTTTTTGGCGAGAAGGTCTGGCGTCGACATTGGGTCCTGGATAATGTTCAAGACGGCAGCGGAAGCAGCCGATGTCAAAGTCGTGATTAAAAAGACCTGCACTACCTGGAAGGCGAAGTAGACCTTTTGGGTAAACAGTTCGACAAGCACCAGTGAGGGGATTCCAGCTTGGACACCGCAAACTAGGACAATTAGTAAATAATCTTAAGGACAAGGCGACAAACATACATCTCAGCATTGCGGGGACGAGCGACATCCAGAACGACAGAGCAATAGCGGGGATAAATCCCTGAAGGAAGCCGGTGATGGCGTCGGGTAACAATTTGATCCATTTGAGGAAAAAGATGCCGCTGAGGAAATCGATATTCGAGATAATGCCAATTATGGCGCATGGGAAGGACCAAAAGATGATGGCAACCACAACTAAGCCCATGACGAGGAAACGACGGATGATGCGCTCCCACCAGCGCATTCGTAGAGCACTCCACACCACTTCGTCAGGTCGAACGCCTAGCAGACGAGGCGCAAGCTGAAGAGGGCGATGGTGGGCCACGATTTGGTGGGCAGCTTGTGCAGCCTCTTGGGTGTCGAACTCAATGAATGCGGCAGGCAACGTCTGTCCGTCACCACGCTTGACCTGGCGCCGGAGCTTGTAAATCTCTAGGTTTAAATCCTTGAGTCGCATGCGACACCAGCGGATAGTGTCGACACGCCGAAGAAAGTTCTGGAGGGGACGATGATGAGGTCTGGCTGTTACGGGAATCCACTGGGCAGCGACGGAGCCTCGTACATCGGGGAGGTTTGGGTTGAGTCCGTATGGGTGGACATATTCGGGGTCTTCGGCGGACTTTTCGAGCAAGTCGTGTGTGTTGCGACCTGCCATCTGTGACACTTCGGGATAGTCTGATTTGAAGTTTTGCTCTTGAGGAGCTTCACTGTGCTCATGCTCGTGGTTGAAGTCGTGACCGTGGCCGTGCTCGTGGTCTTGGTGAATGTCGATGCGACGCGGAGAATCGGACGGATGCTCGCTGCTTGGTCCAGTCCTGTAGGATGAGCTCGAGTCTGCAGTACAAGGTTCGGCCGAGGACGAGGACGGAGCCGTCGATGGTTGATTCGCGAGCTGCTTCTTGCGGGCGATGTTTGCCTTTTTGATAAGTAAAATCTCTGCCTTCTCCAAGCGTAAAGCCGTCTGTTCCCGTTCCTCCACCAGCTTGATCAGAGCCTTGGCAGTCCGTGGGATCCAGACACGTTTTACTGAGTCGCCATAGAGCTTTCGAAGTCGGGCTTCGTCGAGATAACGATCTGGGATCGATGTGACAAGAACAGTCCTGGATGATAGCCGCTTGGCATAATGAGGAGACGAAAGATAGGCTTGGCGAATACCGATGTAGTAGAAACACTCTCGAGTGACGGTGAAGAGAACGAAGCCTGCGTTGATTAGATCTTGTACAATTCCGGAACAGCTATGATCGAAGGCAACCAGAGGGAGTCAGTCTTGGCTACTCACCAAAAAACATATAAGCGACAGCGACGTGGGCGAACATGCGCGTCTTGTCGCTAATTTTACCAATTGTCAAGATGTCGAGTTGGCTAAGTGTGTTTCCACCAGTGATATGAATGGGGAAGAGGATAGGCCATGATATGAGCATGCCAACGAGAAAGGTGTTTCTCAGGACCTTCAGGTAGCGAAGAAAGAAGAAGCCGTCAAGAGAGCCATGGTTGAGGACAAAGGTGTCTGGAGTCTTGAAGAAGGGTTTGATCCAGTTGACCCAACCTGCGGGAAGCGATGGGATGGGTTTACTATGGGATGATGAGCAGTGTTCGAAGAGCAACAATGGTTCTGTATCCTTACTGAGGTGAACGCAGGCTTGGCATAGCCCGGGGCGCATAAACACGACTGCATTTCACGCGGAAGATGGAGAAGAAGATGAGGCAGATGGCACAGTAGACAATAACAGGTATAAAGGTGGCAAGGAGAGACTGGAACGACGACGACTTGTCGGCGTTGGTGGTGCTCAAGGTACCGCCGCTGGAGCCATCTTTAGCAGAGCCCACTCGAGAATCGTCGCCTTCCTATCAAGGTAGTGAGTATGAGATATGAGATGCATAATGAGGCATCACTTGGGGTCAAGTTAAGGTTAAAGTTGACGGACGTACCACATCTAGTTCAAACGCCGCTCTCGCGAAGAGAGCGTGCCAATTAGAGGTCATGACGGCGGCGGTTGCGCAAGACCGTTGGAAGATGCAGTAGACGCGATCTTGGGTGCAGAAAGCGTCGAAATTGGGGCGATACTAGCTTGAGGCGACAAGTGACGATGATTGCGCCGCCGCATTGTTACCTTGCGGCGATGCTGAGGAGTGTCGAGCGAGCAGACATTGAAGCCTTTGCTGGTAGATCAATTGCTCTGGTTATCGCGACAACAGCCTTGCAATAAAAGACCCAAGATCTGTACCAGGAAACAAGTCGACGTAATCAAGATCGAGATTGAAGCAGTCGTTAAGGTGACGTTGAAAGTGGGATGTTTCTTGCAAGCGGTGCAAAAAGTGGGCGTCCTCTTTAGGTGCTGGTGCTGCACAGACGTGACAGGACAGGGCAGGCACCTCCTCTTCTAGCGTTGATTGCGGCGCAGTCGCAGTCGCAGTCGCAGTCGCAGTCAATCAATTTAGGGGAGGCCGGGCATTAAATTATCCCAGTTGATGATCAACGAATCCCGTGTCGTAGAGCGCCTCTCAACTCAAATGTCTTGAATTCCCGTTTCTCGGGCCCTCTTTTCAATTACCCCTTCAGGCCTCCCACAGTGCCGAGCCTTGGCGGAGTGGCCGATGGAGATAGCGCTAGGGCAAGTTGACAGTTAACGAAGAGGCGAGAAATGGATTGGATGCCTCAGATAAAGAGGAGAAGAGGAATCCAACAAACAGGAAAATGAAAACTAAAAGTTAAGGGTCTCACTCTTCCCGCAGCTCATCGCAACGTCCTACACCAATCACCATCTTACCGTAAGCACAAAAAGAACAAGGGTCCAATCGACGGGACAACGCAGAGAGACAAATAACGCCAGCCGAGGTTTTTACAGCGCCATCGGAGTCTAGACCTATCCCTTTAAAAATCCCCACGCCCGCAGATCGAAATAAGAAGAACCCTGGTTTTCAGCTTGCTTTGCTTTGCTTTTTTGCTTCAAAATCTGACAGCGAGGGCTACGAGTCAGACAAAGATAGCATTACCAACAAGCGAGTCACAGCAGAGAAGTCACAATGACGCTTAAAACAAGGTCAAATATCAGGTTCGCTTGCAAACTGTAATCAACGATCGCCACGCAAGCTCAATGATGTGCATTGGGATTTACCCTTTTGGGACGCGTAAATGCGGTCATCTTCCGCTCGTCCCAACTTCATCCCTGGAGCTAAGAATTGACCTTGTTATGTGTGAAACAACTTTAACCTTTTTGTCGGGTCTTCCAACGGCGACAATTATGTGCGCCAAACACGTGCTACCCTTCCCACGCCTTTCCCTTTTGTAATTACCACTGTGATGTTCTAAGCTGTATTCTCCATGGGAGGCCACGTTGTCATGTGTCGTACAAGCTTTGCATTGAAGTCTATTCAAGCCTTTTCTTCAAAGTCATTTGGCTTTGAAGAAAGACAAGGCTTCTTATACTCGAGAGAAAAGCTTGATGTTTGTGATAAGGTTGGTAATTGACTAGAAATACAGCTTCATTTTGCTTCGAGGATGGGGGAGAGAACACCTTTTTTCTAAGGTCTTAGACATGAATCCGCATGATACCTACTTACCTTATTATAAGGTATAGAAGAAAAACAATTGTGTCTTTTAGATGTGTGACTGTACCTAATCTATCCATTTGAGATATATATCCTCTGAGTAAGCTTTCTACATATATATTTCCCACACCATGATTATTACTGGGAGAGGGGCATAATATCTACCTTGACTTCTCGATATCTCTTTGAAACAATTCAAGGCTACACGCCCAAAGAATATAGTTTGGTTCTACACAAAATATACCGAACCCAGTAATTCGAGCATGGGTTTCCCTTTCTTTCTTAACTTTAAGACATCTTCGAGTGCATTAACTTCAGGCAGTAACCGAGTTTCTTCTATGCAGGCAACAAGCCTTGTGCTTTAACATACTTTACCTTCATGGAGATGAACTCTGTACATCTAACCGACTTCGTGAGTAACTCTCGCCTCTTGCTGCTATATATAATGCAGTTAGATGTCTTACTCTGCTAGTGCTCTCAGTGGCCCCCCTCATCTCTACGAAAATTGTACATCAAATACAATCAAAGGCATAACGCACTGATCGTACCAACCAAGTTCGCGACTTCCGAGGCAACTCAAGAATACTACGTACCACGCAAGATTGCCTTGAGATTAGGGACTTTTTCAATCATTATACGTTCCCAGATGGCACTCCAATCTTTCCATATTTTCTCAGAGCTGCCTACTGAGCTCCGACTTATGGTCTGGGAGGCAGCACTTCGACCGTCTGATGCGACGCGTGGTGCTTTGCACCACTTTTACATCTGGAATCACAAAAACCACTCACTGCCGACTCCAGAGAAGCCCCCTGGACTTGCCATTTTGAACTACTCGCATATTGACAACATACCTGCTGAGTGCCAAATCACGGCTGTCCCATTTTGTCAACATGCTCATTGGACCCCACTTGGCCGCGAAGGAACGTGTTCGGCGTACTTCTGGGATTGCGGCATGTGGGCAGCCTGTCATGAGTCTCGACATGTTATCGACCGACGTTTTAGGGTTCGGGACTGGAAATGCCTAGCAGGTGAGCTGCTGAAGAAGCAGTCAAAAATCAGCCCAAGGTCGTTGAAATCTGCATGGCTGAGTGATGAGCATCGCCTAAATGTCAGCACCGTAGTAATGCCCGACATTGCTGGCCAAACTTTCCCTGTTGCAACACAACCAATGAAGGATCTGTACGTGCTTCATTTAGGAGACTTTCATAACGACGCGGACGAGCCAACGGGCCTTGGGTACCTAATTCAACTGGGACGCTTTATCAGGGTTCTGTTCAATGATCTTGCCTTGTCTCCTATGGCCGAGGGCTTCCCAACTGTTACAAACATTGGGTTCGAATTCGATTATACCTGGTGGGATGGGTTCAGAGCGGGAGAGCGAAGGCGCCATCGCCACCCCTGGTTAAATCGCACACCCTTGGGGTTGCTAACAAACATGCTAGCAAGGTGTGCCACAAAGGAAATCAACATTCGATTCTGGCTTATAGACCGCGAGACCAAGCAGTATCCATCGGTCGAGACTCGGCGTTGGGCAGAGACACCACATCAAGTGTTTTATGATTATAATCAGGAGTATGTGGAGCAAGATGTGGCTGCTAACAACTTTCATAATCACTACAACGCCTCGAGGATGGTTTGCTTCTTGCGTAACATACAATGGAATATATTTCGACAACCCCATGAAGAGCCATTTGAGGTCTTGGACCTTGTGGGTGTTCTTGTACCAAAAAGTAGATCAAAAGCAATTGAAAAGGGCTATAGAAGGCATCCACATTATAGATTTGAAACAACTTATGATGGACGAGAATGATAACGCGTCGGGAAGCATTTGCTGTCCCTGCATCGAAGCAGCTGGTGTCAAGAAATCCCTCAATGCAAGGTCATCTATATGATACCGTAAATATCCCACGAAATTGCCCGCGCTTAGTTCACCACCAACTGCGGCTGGGTTGGGGCTCTTGCCTTCAGAGCAAGTCACGCAAGAAGGGAAGATATCAGTCTTGCGCCTCTTAGAAGAACCAACGTAGCTAACTACTGATGACTGCGCAAATAAGATTAAGGCTTACAATAACCCAGCCTAAGCGCGGCCAATTTGTCGAGATCTTACGGTAGTTTATGATGGAGCACAACCTAAGTTTAGGATATTTTCAGACAAATTTACATATCCTAGATTACCTCGACAAAGTTATCAAAAACCTTAGAATAATACTCGAGGCATGCATGAGTAGTCTCTACTAAGTTCATCAAACATTTACTTTGGAAGCCGGCTACATCGCTCCTGCACAACTTTCGATGCTTCTACTCTAAGGTACTTAAACATGCCGTCTCCCTCTTTCTTCTACACCACATAATGACACCACAAGCTTACGATGGAAGACGACGAATCTCTCAGGCTGGCCATCCAGCTTCAACGTGAAGACCTTGAACTATGGGAAGCAAGGAAAGGAAAGCGTCGCGCGGATGCTAGCTCACAGGACTCCGACTTGATACTGGCTACATGCCGTGAAGAGCTTGACGCCATCGAATCTCAACTTTCAGATCGAGCTCTAGGCCGAAGCATTGCGAATGCGGTAGAAGAAGATGATGCTACAGCCCGAGAAATCCAAACCGTCACAGCCGCCGAGCAAGAGGCTGAGCGAGACCGGCGATATGCTCTCAGACTCTCAGTCAATCCTGACGCGAGACGTACGACCCCGGAAGCCACCCAGCTTGATGAGCAGCCAGCCCTAGATGACGAGACCATCGAAAGGTTGAAAGATCTCGATGTCAATTCTCGAGGGGGTGACTTCGTCGATCCTGTTCTCGATTACCATCATGCTTATGAGGCAGAGGAGGACCTTCCTCACGATGAATCATCAACCTGGGCCGCAACCCGCTGTCATAAGAATACCGCGCGATGTGTCTCTTGCCTCGACAGTTTTCCTGAACGTGCACTGTCACAGGAAGCATGTTCACATCAGTACTGTCTACAGTGTCTCAACAACCTCGCTCAAGCCTCTTTGCGAGACGAATCCCTCTTCCCACTCCGATGTTGTGGCCAAACAATTCCAATCGACCATCGGTTCTTTTCGCCCCTACTTCAGCGGCAATTGCGCGCCAAGAAGGTCGAGTTCGAGACATCTGATCGGACTTATTGTCACGACTTTCGTTGTTCCACATTTATACCGCCGCAATTTATCAACCATGAGACTGGCACTTGTCCTCGCTGTAGCAAGAAGACGTGTGTTCTTTGTAAAGGACAGACGCACCCCGGTGTGTGCCCTAAAGACACTGCGTCACAGGAGGTCTTACGTCTTGCACAGGCTGAAGGGTGGCAACGATGCAGCTCTTGCAGACGGGTTATTGACCTAAAGCACGGCTGTAATCACATCAGTAAGTCCACACAAGATCCCTATCTTGTCCACGCGCCAAATAGTCGGCTGACCACCCAATTAATAGCCTGTCTTTGTGGCTACGAATTCTGTTATGTCTGTGGCCGCCAGTGGAAGACCTGCGAGTGCCCACAGTGGGACGAAGGACGTCTTTTGTCCCGGGCGAATGTCCTTGTGGAAAGGCAGATCGGTGCTGTACAAATCAACAATATCCAACAAGCTCAACATCATCTGAGACGGAACCACGAGTGTCGTCACAAGAGATGGGACAATATCAACGGCCGTCACGAATGCGAGCATTGCCACGCGACCTTGCCTATGTTTATCTTCGAGTGCCGTCAGTGTTTTACTAGGGCATGTGCGAGGTGCCGTTACAATCGCCTATGAGAGAGGAAAAGGAAGAGTTTAGGGAACGTAGCAATAGATTAGACTAAATTTTATCAAGTCTTATCCCAAGAATTCTTAAGTCACGTCTAAATTCTCTCAATCTCGCCAAAGTGTCGTCTAAAACTTCTCCTCTCTTATTATCCATTTAGGTTACCTAGATAGGGAGTACAGAATGAAATCGCCTGCGATCTTCCTGCAAGGCAAGTCTTAGAAGAACCTTAGGTGATCTTTATGATTAAATCTCCTAAGTCTTTGGTTAGTCTTAACATAATTTGGATCAGTTTTATTAAGGCAGCTTTGGATAGCTCACGGATGACAAGCCTAGTAGATCACTTTGACTCTAGAGTGCCCATTACGTCCTGCTAAAGCTTTCTGGGTTCATCTAGACCAGCCTTGGACAAGATCAGTTTCTGCTCGACGGAGGTGGCTCTGTGTCTTCGCTTGTGCGACTGTTTATGTTGGTCTTGTTGACTCTCGCGATGAATCGGTTAGCTGGTATCAAAGGAATAGAATCCAAATGGGGATTTATTTCCAAGGTAAAATCCAAAGTCTACGTGATGAGGTTGATTAATGACCAAAGGCAATACAGCTTGAATGTGCTCTCAAGGTTCAGGACGCAACTGTGCTCAAAAGTACCTGGCATGATACTTGGTCATCCACAAATAATGCCGGCTTTCTTTCTTGGATGTGTGCTAACGTTAAGATGTAAAGTCCCTACAAACAATAGGACAGTGGCAAGTAGGGACTGAAGCGTGCATATTCAACATGATGTCAATCCAAATCAATTCTTTTGCTCTCTCTAATTTGCTATTCAGGCATTACCTCGAAGATCACCTCTATTCTCATCTAAAGTCTATTGAGCATGCATCGTCTGCAAGCCTGGGTACGACACTGGCGACATTCGTGAATATATTCAGGTAAAGTTTCATGGCACACTTCACACCGCCCCGGCATATCAATTCTTTCCCATTGAATGTGGTTGCATTGGTGGTTATTCAAGAGATGCTGTCGCTCTCTCTCGATCGTGAGCGCTCGTCGTCTTCCATTGTTTGGCTGCTCGGGCTCGTATCTGTCGGCGATGTTGTTGGCTCTGGCAATGAGCCGGTGTTCGTCCCACTGATCGCATCGACACGTTTTCTATTTTTCGCCACACATGTAGTAGAATTGCGCACTGCATTTGTAGGCTGATGACAGGTGGTCAACTTATGGTTACGAAGAAAGACCCAATGTTATGGGATGGGAATTTGACTCACTAACGTGATTACAGCCGTGTGCTAATTCAACGACTCGACCGCAGCTATTGCATCGCTGCCAATGATTCTCCTCGGCCATCCGAAGGACCTGCTGGGATCCAGTATCACTGGGACAAATACCAGAGTGCGAGCCCCCCTTGCAGACAGAGCAAGTCTTACGACCACAACGAGGACAGTGAGCGACCTCGTCCTGGATAAAAGGAGGCGGGACGAATGTCGAACATGAAGGTTTGCTGCAATAAATTCGATCCGGGGTCTCAAACTCCATCTTCTTGGCGTGGTACTGGCCCACGAGCTCTGGTGATAGGAAGCGTCTGTTGCCCTCGACAGGGATAGCCTCTTGGCAGCAGCGAGGTGGGAAAAGTGACTCGTCCTTGAAGGCTGCCAGGAAGAGCTTGACGAGACACTGGCGACAGTAGTCGTGACTACAAGGGCACGTAGTCAGTGCCAGCGGGGGAAACTGGTCGAGACAGCCGGTGCATTCTTTCATTGGGCGCGTCTCAGCCCATTGGGAAGACTCGGCATGTGGGATGAAGTCGAATGTGTCGGTGTCGTCGTTGTACACTTGGTTGGGTGGCGGCGCGTAGAGCGCTCTGATCTGTTCGAAGATGCCATCTTCACCAAGGTCTTTGCTCTTGTCTTCTGCGGGCTCAGACTCAGGCGGGGCGCGCGCGTTGGGGTCGTCAGAAAGTCTGAGGGCATATTCGTGATCTCTTGAAGACTGTTTGTCTGTTGCCGCAAGGGCAGAGAGTATGCTCTGGTCAGCTTCCACAGCCCGGGCAATGCTCAGACTCAGGGCTTGGTCAGACACCAAGGTCTGGAATGACTCCAGCTCTTGACGGTACGTTTCAAAAGCGAGTTCCGAGTCAGGTATCTCGACTGCTTTATGCTTTCCCTTTCGGGAACTTTCCCAAAGTTCCAGGTCCTCTTGCTGAAGCTGGATGGCTAGCATGAGGGAGGCATCATCGATTCCCAAAGGCTCCATATTGTGCTGAGAATGCTACTTGTCGACCATGGAAGCAGGGGTGGGATGGTAGAGAGTATGATGGCAGACAAGAAAGGCGACCGATATGGAAGCTTCTGTTGATGATGTGGGCACTTTGGTGTTTGTTTGCTCGAGATGCAGGGGATCTGCAACCGCCCGACTCCAAGCTGTGATTGTCCAAACAAAAAACAAAAAAAACAAAAAGCTGCATTCACCGCTCCCTATCCTGGCCGATCAGTTATTACCATGGCCACCAGGCATTTTTATTCTGAAATATACTTGGCTCATAGCGTGGTGGGCCTCCCGAGACAATTTGTTGCTTCTTAGGAGTGTAGCAGTTACTGAAACGAACAAAGAGCAAACTTACTTAGTAGTATCTATAAAGCGCTCAGTTAGCCGCTATTGGAGTGATGCGTACCTACTCCGACTTCCGGTCACGTATGAATACTGAACTTGATTCTTTCCGCACAAGTCCATGCTCAGTACCATCAAGGCATCCTTGTGTAAAGTCAAAGACAAATCCAAGACTCGAATAAGACTTTCGTGGACTCCTCCAAAACTTGTTTAAATCTTTTTAAAGTTATTATACTTGAGCACGAATTGAAGAAGTATATACGCCTATAAAACACGACTTCAAAAGACCGGACGGTCTGCCTTAGATCTGGTCAGTATCCAAGCTTCATTCTAGCGACACATGTACATTCGTGAGGGTTGTAGACAGTACCGTGGCTCGCAGTCGTCATATGTCCTCTCTTCTAACACGTTTGTATCTTTTTCGGTAATCGCAGAGAACACTTTAAATGAACCAGGAGAACGACAATTACAAAACTCTTCTAAACTCGTCAAAGACTTATCTACAACTAATCTGAGTCACTCCAAAGACCTCCGAAGATCTACACGGACCTCTTCTAAACTCATCAAACATCATCCTGATCGATCGTCCATCCATTTAGCTATAAGACCTCAACGATGGAGTGCAGCGCACGCATTGCAAACTTGAAAGTTACACTGAATACAGATCCACAAGTGGGCAGGCATGAAATTGGCGCAATCGAAGCACCGTCCCGCTCGGCGCTCGCTCTTCAGCTCCACATGTTTGCAGTGCCGGCCGCCTGTTTCCTTACCGGCACCGGAGGATGGCTGAAGGCCTGGGAAAAGGCCGCCGAATGGGCCAGCCAAACGGTTAGGCGGAAGACTAGCCTGAGAGCTGTCGGGTTGGAAGGGAGCAGCTTTAGGATCAAATTGGTTGTATGCAGTGGCCCGGTCCTTTTGCTTGAGTTGCCTCTCCGCCCACCAATTGCACCGACATTCGCGACGGCTTTTGTGACATCGGTAACAACAGTCAGGGCAGTCTAAGGAACAACAAATTAGATGTAAGAAGTAACCAGGGACGTTTGACTTACGGGCATCCTTCTCAAGCACTCGCTTGCAACCCTGGCACATTTTGGTATCCTGCTGCACAGCCTGAACCCCAATGTCTGTAGAAGGCTTCTCCTAGTGTTGATCTTCCTTGGGAGGGGTGGGCATGCTGTTCAAGTTGTGACGACCAGGGGGAGAAAGGTTGGGAGTCTCGAGACCTTTCCCATATCTCTTGGCGAGAAACTCATGCAGGATCTTGCCAGAGAACATGTCGGAGTTGGCGTCAACTGGAACTCGAACTTCACAGCAAGTGGGAGGAAATGCAGTCTCGCCTCTGATAGAAGACTTGACCAGGCTGTAGAGGCAGGTGGAACAATAGCTGTGGAGGCAAGGACATTTGACCATGGAGTCGGTGAGATCATCACCGCACTTGACGCACTTGGCGTCTTCGTCTCCGGGGATCTTGGAGGATACATGACCTTCGTCGTTCTGATAATCAGACGAGCCCTCAACATGAGAAGCACCAGAGCCGGTGTCGTGAGCGACACGCTCGACAGGCCCTTCACTTTTGGCGATAGGGGGAGGAACTTCGTCAGCAATCTGGATCAGAGGCGGAGTTGAAGCGCCAGAGGGAAGGACTTCGAATGAGATGAGATCCTCCTCGTCATCTCGGTGATGGAAAGCTGGGGATGGCTCCCGCTTGACGATCTCAGTGGCTTCAGAGCCAGCCTGCGACTGGGTGTCCTCAATGTTGGAAGGACCTGAGCTTTTGTTTTCAGGCTCATTCAGCGCGTCTTTGACAGGGGACGGCTGGGCAGGCTTCATAGCCTTGCTGAGGCGAATGTGTCCAACGGCCGCTTCAGAAAGAAATGAGAGAGCATTTACAGCAGGGGTGATTCTGGCTCTTCGTGCTTCCATGGGAGTCTCGGAAGGGACCTTGACCTTGTCATCAGAGTAGATGTCTTCCTCAGAGTCGACTTGGTGTACGTTGTTAGCTTGATGTTACTTCCATGTGAGAGCCTTATTTACCTTCCGAATGGGGAGCAACATCTGCGTGAGCAGCTTCGGTGATAGGGGCCCCAGGAGGAGCGACCACAGGAAGAGTGTCTCCAACAGGACGGAACCGATCAACAACATTGTCAGGATCTGTGACGTTTGATGAAAGCTCCTAGGCAGTCTCGTCGAAAACATCAAACACCTTTGCAATGAGAAGTTCTTCTAGAGCAATGGAGTTAGTGGGGATCTAGTAGAAGCAACAGGATTATTCACCATTTTCCTGAGAAGCAGTTGCCCGACTATTGGCATCACGAGCAATAGCTGCGCAAGCGGCAGCTTCTGCAGAAGGAATGGATCCGTAAGGCAGAGACGATTTTTCGATATCCTTCAGGATGCGTTCCCGGGAAGCAGCGTCGGCAACATACTTCCAAGGAGAATAGTTCGCCGCCACGGCCTCGAGGCGAACTCGAATGCCGCGTAGGGCTAGGACTTCCTGTGGCATATGGCTCGCGTCCCAAGTGCTATGAGCCTCTTCCCACTCTCGAAGATAGTCGATTTGAAGCTGTGCGGCTTTCTGCATGTCAGGGTCGATTGGAGTAGCCATGACGACAACAAGTGCTGGGAGTGGCACGAACAAAGGAAGCAGAGTGAAAGGAAGGGGGGAGGAAGGAGAAGATGAAGAAGAGGGGGGGAATGAATGACTGTGGGTGTGAGATGCGATGGGTGAGTTGTAGAGAGAGGTGAAGGTGGAGAAGGGGAGAGAAAAGGATGGAGGGGAAATGGAAGTGGCGGGGAAATGTTGCCAGAGAGATGAGTGGGGGAGGAAGGAAGCTGGGAGAAAGAGAAGGCGTGAGAGATTAGGGCTTGGTCTGGAACCTGAGGTTCGCCTGTGAGGCTTGACGAGAGCCCCTGAATGAACCCCGAGGGGAAGTTGGCACTGGTGATGGCGCTATCCCAGAGGGTTCGGGTTCGAGAATGCCATCGGGCTGAGTTATGCCGCCGTCTGTTTGGGGTTTAGTGCTTAGGATAGTGAACTAAAAGAAGGGACTACGATTCTATGCGTGCTTAGAACGGGATAGCAACTGTATGTCGCCATCTCTGCGATTGGGGCTGATACTAGGCAATGCACCCCATTCGTATTGGCGACAAGGCATCAATCACTGGCAACTATAGAGACCACCGCAACGCGTATCATGCTGCAAATCGAATGTCGAGTCAAGATGCCTAGTCATAGTCTTTCATGTTAAGAAACTATTGTTACAGCCCAGCCTTACTAGGACCACCAGCGACACAAACCCCCCTTTGATACAAGCAAACATCCTATCCATCGATAAGCAGCACAACTTAGGTAGCCTCCATCCAAAAGACCCATTCAATATACACAAGATCAGAGAGAGTAGTATGTCCCACCCAAGGAGATGTCGTTTTTTGTTGCTTTTCCAACCTTTACGCCTTTTCCAGTCCCAAACTTACTCCCCTCAGGTCATCATTGTCTTCAACGCCATTCCTAGCGTCAGAACTGAGTGATCCTCACCTTCTACCCCCGGCAATTCTTTATCAACGCCCATAAGCCCATACACTGCTTGCTGTGCCGACCGCACCGAATATTCCATTGTGAACGTCACCTCGCGCTCAACCTCGACAAACTGCCCCATCAGACCTAGGTTCTTGCTTCCGTCGGGAATCACCTTTGGTCGGTCGCCCTTCTTTCGCGTGAGGAACGGACTGCCAATCAAGGGCATTAGACACGGGATGGTGATGGATCGCTCGAGTGTCGGGTGGACGGGGAAGGCCATGAGGTACAGCAGCTCGGTGAGGATCTCGGCGCCAGTGCACTCCAGCATGGGTTTCCTGACGTAGCGACCCTGTTGATCCGGGAAGAGACCGTAGCCCCAGAAAACAAAGACGTCGTTGGGCTGGTCTTTGACATATGGTTGTTGAGGGATCGTCAGAGACAGCATCCAAGGACAGTCGCGGAAGGTTATGAGAGGCACTGCTCCAGTGAGCGTGCCGGTCCAGGTACGTAAATGCTCGAAGAAAGCTGAGTCGCGAAGGGTAACAGTAAATGAGAGCCAGGTCGACTTCGAGGGTCGGTCGAAGAAAACTTCTGGGTTGCCGAACGCCTTCGGTCGCTCGAGAGAGAGTCTATCCCAGAAGGTCCACGAGGGGTCGAGTTCGTGTGGTGCTGAATCACGGAGCTCCATCGTCGGTGGAGGCTGGGTATTTGAGCCATAGCCCATGCCTGAGGTGAGTGAGCCAAGCGTGAGAAGAACAAGGTCATCAGGTCCTATTGACAACGTGACATGCTTGCTGTCTTGGTATGTCTTCAAAGCGGTAACTCGAAAGTCTGGCCCAATGTCCTCCATCTCTAGACCGCTAACTTGTATGCCTAGATAGGTCAGTACCAACACATCCCTGATATTGAATGCCAAACTCACCATGCCGAAACTCGACATCCATCGCCTTGAGATACTGTGTCAGTGGCTTGATGATAGCCTCGAAGTCCTCCTCGGGCGCCTGCTCCACGCCAGATAGCGTCCCCATGTTGGGAAATTCGTGTAACATACGGTGCAGACATCGCCGGAACTCGACAGCACTACACCAAGGATGAAACCGGTTTAGCGATGACCATAAGTCCCAAAAGTTCGTCTCGAAAAAGTCTGGCTCGAACAAAGCCTGGATCTCCAGCCCTTCCAATTCATCCTCCGTTTCGAGAACCACTCTCATCAGATCGCATTGGTTCTTGACACTCAAGCCCATGGTCCTCACGTCGACAGCCTCGGGCTTCTCGCTTCCATACTTGTCAAAGGTCTGCCGAACCAACCTCGTTCCCGATGCGCCCAGCTTCCTTCTCGCCTGGTTGAAGCGGTGCATTTTGGCGGCTAGTGTTTCGCCTTCAATGTCCGATGGCACCTTTTCTAACATTCCATACAGACAGTGATATGTGAGACTCATCTTCCGAATTGCTGAGACCCGATACCCTGTCTCCCATGATGGCTTCGCAAACGTCGCCATTGATCCACCTGCCTTTGCAGATGCCTCGAGGATATGGATGTGATGGCCTGGTACATGGGCATCGTCGATCAGAAAGACAGCGGCGGCAAGGGAAGCAATACCGCCGCCGACGAGCCAAACATGAGGGCTCTTTGAATCGGTGTCATTGGTGCTGCTTGGGCTGTTACTGAGACTGATCACACCGTGATTCCCATCAGGCGTCTCCTTCAGATCGCCATGTTTGTCATCCATCCCCAATCCTATGCGATGAGTCGTTGTCCGTCTTCGCCCGCTTTAGACCGGGGAGCGTTGGATCGTCAGCAGCAAGCGAAAATAAACGAATGATCCTTGACGAATTGATGAGTGTGCTTTCCCTAGCGACGCAGATTGGAGCGCATGTAATTGGCGAAATGATTTCTTTGTTTTGTACCTTTTTCACAATGCTGATAACAGTCTAGCTTTACTAGCTTGAAAAGTCGTCGATTGAGTATCTGGGGAAAAAAGATCATGAGAGATGAGTCGAAATTTTTATGACTGGCCCTCCCTGTCCTCAGCACGAACCCATCCACGGCCCGGTCCATCCATTCCAAGCACACACACAAAAGGGCACAGTCGGCCTACGAACATATCACTTATCACGCACATTGGCCTATCTCCCAACCTTTTTGATTCTTATCTGTTTCTGTTAAACTTTTTTTCAGCCTCGACAGGTGGATAAATGAAATGTGCTGGATTTTCAATGGGGGTAGCATCGTACGATGTCTGGTTGGCGTGATACCGGGTGGACCGGCCATCCATCGGAAGCGGGCCGCTGCTTGTTGCGGAGGACCGAAGCGTCAAGCTCCGGAAGACACCGGTGCTGTGAATTGCTTGACCATGGACAATGGTCTGTATACATGTGGTGAGCTTCTCTATGATGTCTCATGATATACTGTGCGACAATTGACAACTTTATGCAGGTTTGCAGCCATTGTCAAGGTTTTGTTGACGGCTCAACAGTTATGGGAAAAGATCATATCATGACAGACCAATGACCAATACGCCCACGGTCTCGGCCTGCCGTACGCCGTTGAGCTGCCGTAGCGTGCCATGGCGGGAGTGCAACTCACCGATAGGGCTCTTATCGCTCACCAAGACGTTAACCAATATTAAACAAGTGTGCAGCCGAAAAGTGCACTCTGAGCGAGTCCTGGGAGATAGTACACTGGTTGAATAGCACCTGAATGATATGATACTCCATCCTACCGGTCCTCAGGGTCTACGGCCCCGCAAAGAAGTTTCCGGGAGGGTGGACCTCTAACGGCCGAGTCAGGGTTATCGACAACAAGGGTTCCGCTCTACAGGGCGATTCTTGCATCATAAACAACATGGGATTTCCTTCGCTTTACTCTCTGGAGCAATGGCGCCGAAGATTGTACATCATCATCTCGTGGTTTGCGCAGATCCGGGCAGTAGCCGATGCAAAGAGCCGTGAGTTGCCGGCGCAGATGCGTACCTGACATGATTCCGAATGTTGTGTTATTGCAACAGTCGGAGATATGTTTCATGTTGATCCAGGTTTGGAGATGTTGACAACCTAGTCTGCGCCGGTTGTGACGCGCCGGTTGTGACAATGGAAATAACTTCATTTGTTGCGGGGGATTAACAAGCACGCTGATCTTACCCACTGACAGAATTGGTGAAAAGATGCCAGTAAGGACTCGCTTAGATTAATACGTTTGATGTCATACTGGCCGACTGGCCTTTGGACTCCGAGTTGTAAGACTTGAACAGGTCCCTGTTGTCAGACGAACTCATCCAGGTGTCACGTGCAAATTGTTCCTGTCAGAACTGGTCATTTGATGTCCATCTATCGGGCCTTAAGCTATCGGCACAATTAGATTACTACTTTGTGACGTTTGAGGTTTGCAAATGGTCAAGTTGGCATTAAGAGGAGGCATCGAAGAGAATATGGACAACAAAAATGGCTCGTTCAATGCGTGACTAAAGAAGAGACCTACGTGTCTCGGCATTTCCCAAGACTACGAGCCATGGCGCATGAATAGCCGATGCGGCTCGAAACCACAGTCAAGGATCAGTCGCCTGGGAACTGACCTCACCACCAAGAAGCCTCATCCGTATACCCGACCAAAACTCTTTACTGCCGGTACCCGAGATGAAAAATCTTATCAATCTGTCCTTATCCCATCTTGTGCTTGACCAAGTTCCGAGATCGCACAGCTTTGCCACGTCTTCACCCCCACAAAGCTCAGCTAGCGCGGAGAATTTTGCTCTTGAAGCTTGGATGGTGATGGTGGCAGACCGGTACTGATTGATAAGGAGTGGGTCTGGGCGCCAAGGCGGATCAAAGTGTGGGACTTTTTACGTACAGCGGAAATGCATCGCGGACAAGACCGGCGAGGTTTTCGGAAAGCATGATTTTGGAGTTGGTGAGAGCTTCACTTTGGAGTCAGTTCTTGAAGGATGACTAACATGCAGCAATGGTCTCAATGCGAACTAACCGAGACACGTCAAGGTATATTAGTCGACTGCATCCTCGAGCAAGCATTCTCCGTCTCCTCTCCATATAGAGATCGACAACAAACAGCCCAGGCTTTGTCGGCCGGCCTCGATAGTGGATGATCAGGGGTATCCCTGGAGAAAGTCCTCCACTTTCTTTCCCGCCGACGCGTTTATGATGGCTTTTGAATCACGCGTTATAATTCTAGGCGACAGAGTTTCAAGCTTAACCAAGTAAATTGCTGCGCCTCGGTTGTAAAAAATACCATGTAGAGCTGAAGCTGACACGAGTGCGTAATGCCATATCAATACTCAACTTGGTTGCAATTTATTCCTTTTAATTGTGATTGCGTCTTGTGTTGGATTTGGTAGTGTTTCTAGTGGTGTTTGCGTATTCGGATTTTACGATTACGAGGGGGGGACGTTTAGATTAGAGTAATTGTATTGCGCGCCGCCATGTCGCTACCCGAGCATGACAGCAGCAATATCAAGCTAGGTTTCATTTGAGCAGGACGATACTGTAGAAAGGGTTGCAATCGTTTAGCATTTGCAGTCTTAGACAAAGACTACGACGGGCATTCCCGTGATCCAGTTGAACCCCTTGCGTGAGGTGATACATCAGGACTATCTTGAAGCCCGTGCTAAAGAACAATATCAAGAGCTGTTGTATTCTTCACTGAGTCACTTGACAGGTTCATGTTGGCTCACAGCAATATTCGCATCATTAACGATTGGTTACCGCCCCTTGACAAAGGACTTTGAAGCCCAGATGTTCCCTGTAACCCACGCGGCCGAGACGCCACACCACTTCGCTGGAGGTGCATCAAGATGCCGCTAAATTGCCGTCTGCCAGCGTCATCACAGTGAGTCCAGGAGATGCAAAGGCCTTGGAATCCTGCAATGAGACAGGGTGTTGCATTGGCAGTGCAATTGGCCAGTCAGGAAAGCTTCTGCATCCAAGAGCCGATGATGGCATTTTTCATACTTTTTTTTTTCTGTCGGTGATGGCGCTTTAATAGCCAATTTCACCAAAATCACGCCGCCATTTGAGCTGTTTGCACCTAGAAAGAAAACAAAAAGAGGTCACTTTTCCAGGCTAGTGCTCGGCTTTATTGTACCTAATTTTCTCTATTCCAACCTAACCTTGCCTTGCCCCGTCCTGTTCTGTCTTGTCTTCCGGCCCCTCATCCTTCACCCTCCGACCGACAGTTTGAATATCCCTCCACTTTCTTCCGGTCTCCATCATTTCCCGCTTCTTCAATCTACTCTACTCTCTACTGTCCCTCCACACCCTCTTCACCCCCTTTTACCTCTTTTCTTTCTTTTCCTTTTTTCCTCCTCCTCCCCTCGGACGTCTCGTCGTACTCGCTTCTTCTCCCTCAAGAGATATTCGTGGTGGCAATTGGTTTGGCCGTTGCCTCTGTGCGTTTACGTCCCTTGATTCGTCTACATTTTTTTTTCTGTGGCTGTCCAGCTCTGGTCAGCTCAGCTCAGGGCCTCAACGCCTTGCCCCTCCCACCGCGTTTTAGTTGTCCGTGGCCCTCCGCCTCGACACTTTTTTGACCCATCTCCAAGCAAAGGGACTGCCACCTTGAGGAACGTAAGTAATCGTATGTGCCTAAGCCTCGCTGCTACTCGTCATCTGCCTTTTGGTTGCAACCATGCCTTTGTTCTGCCGTCCTCAATGGCTCCTACAAATATCTACCCTTTCTCCAGATCGTGTCTCTTGCCCCGGACTTACACCTGCGCTTAGACCAACCCACACGAGACCTTAATCAATGTGGTGAACGACGTCTCCGAGTAACCTCATCCGATCTCCTCGAAACCGAGTCCAACACTATGGCTTCGATTCTACTCCCAAAGCGCTTCCGCGGCGAGGCTCCCGCTACCGAGAAAACAACCCCGTCCTGGGCTTCCAAGCGACTCACGCCTATCGCCCAGTATCTCTCTCGCGTCGCATGCTCTCACCCTATCCACACCGTCGTCCTCGTCGCCGTCCTTGCCAGCACTTCATACGTCGGTCTGCTTCAAGAGAGCTTCTTCAGCACTAGTGCTCAGAATGCGTCAGTTGGAAAGGCCGATTGGTCTTCCCTTGTCGAAGGTAGCCGTGTTCTGCGCGCAGGCCCAGAGACCTCTTGGAACTGGAAGGCTATTGAGAACAATGCTGTCGCCGAGGCTGGCGCTGATGCCGACCATCTCGCTCTTTTGACTCTCGTCTTCCCCGACAGTCTGTCCGCCGAATCACCCAGCACCGCACCTCGCTCTCACCACGTGCCTATTCCTCAGAACCTGTCTATCACGTCTCTTCCCTCAACCGAAAACTCGTTCACCGCCTACTCTCAGGACAGCATTCTCGCCTACTCTCTTCCTTATGCTGAGGGTCCTGAGTTTCTTGCTGCTACCCAAGAGATCCCCAACGAAGATGCCGAGGAGATCGAGACCGAGCATGGCCGCGAGAAGAAGACTTGGATCATGAAGGCTGCCAAGGTCAACACCCAGAGCAGCATTGTTCAGTGGGTCAGCAATGCCTGGACTGAGTTCGTTGATCTTCTGAAGAACGCCGAGACTCTTGACATTGTTATTATGCTACTGGGTTACATTGCTATGCATCTCACCTTTGTTTCCCTCTTCCTCTCCATGCGCAAGATGGGTTCTAAGTTCTGGCTTGGTGTTTGCACTCTGTTCTCCTCCGTGTTTGCCTTCCTCTTCGGTCTGGTTGTCACCACCAAACTGGGCGTTCCCATCAGCGTGATTCTTCTGTCTGAGGGTCTTCCCTTCTTGGTTGTCACTATTGGCTTCGAGAAGAACATTGTTCTGACCCGCGCCGTCATGTCACACGCTATCGAGCACCGTCGCATTCAGATCCAAAACTCCAAGTCTGGCAAGCGATCTCCTGAACGCTCCATGCAGAACGTGATTCAGTATGCTGTCCAGGCAGCCATCAAGGAGAAGGGCTTCGAGATTATCCGCGACTACGCTATCGAGATTGTCATTCTTGTCATTGGCGCTGCTTCTGGTGTTCAGGGTGGCCTGCAGCATTTCTGCTTCCTCGCTGCTTGGACTCTCTTCTTTGACTTCATCCTGCTCTTCACATTCTACACTGCTATTCTCAGCATCAAGCTTGAGATCAACCGCATCAAGCGCCACGTTGACATGCGAATGGCTCTAGAGGATGATGGCGTCAGCCGCCGAGTTGCCGAGAACGTTGCCAAGGGAGATGCCGATTGGCCCCGTGTTAACGGCGACACTTCCCTTTTCGGTCGCAAGAGCAGCAGCATCCCCAAGTTCAAGGTTTTGATGATTCTTGGATTCATTCTCGTCAACGTCATCAACCTCTGCTCGATTCCCTTCCGTAACCCCAGCTCTCTGTCCACCATCCGTACCTGGGCTAGCAGCCTGGGCGGCGTCGTTGCTCCTCTGTCTGTCGACCCCTTCAAGGTTGCGTCCAACGGTTTGGATGCCATTCTCGCTACAGCCAAGGCCAACAACCGACCTACCTTGGTCACAATTCTCACTCCCATCAAGTACGAGCTCGAGTATCCTTCAATTCACTACGCTCTGGGTTCTGCAATTAACGGAAACGGCGCTACGTATGACGATGCTTTCCACCACCACTTCCAGGGCTATGGCGTCGGCGGCCGCATGGTCGGAGGTATCCTCAAGAGTCTTGAAGACCCTGTTCTCTCCAAGTGGATTGTCATCGCCCTTGCTCTGAGCGTCGCTCTTAACGGTTACCTCTTCAACGTCGCTCGTTGGGGAATCAAGGATCCTAATGTCCCTGAGCATAACATCGACGTCAACGAGCTTGCCCGTGCGCAGCAATTCAACGACACCGGTTCCGCGACTCTCCCTCTCGGCGAATACGTCCCCCCTACTCCTCAACGCACCCGGCCTAGCACCCCCGCTGTTACCGACGACGAGGGCGATGGCCTCCACATGACAAAGGCCCGCCCCGCCAACCTGCCGAACCGAAGTAACGAGGAGCTCGAGAAGCTCTTGGCCGAAAAGCGCCTCAGCGAGATGAACGATGAGGAGGTTGTTTCTCTGTCTATGCGCGGCAAGATCCCTGGCTATGCTCTGGAGAAGACTCTTGGTGACTTCACTCGCGCTGTCAAGATCCGACGTACCATCATCGCTCGCAACAAGGCCACTACCGACTTGACCCACTCGCTCGACCGATCTAAACTGCCTTTCGATAACTACAACTGGGAGCGCGTCTTTGGCGCGTGCTGTGAGAACGTTATTGGATACATGCCTCTGCCTGTTGGTGTTGCTGGACCTCTAGTCATCGACGGACAGAGCTACTTCATTCCCATGGCTACTACTGAGGGTGTCTTGGTCGCCAGTGCCAGTCGAGGTTGCAAGGCTATCAACTCTGGTGGCGGTGCTATTACTGTCCTGACTGCCGATGGTATGACTCGTGGTCCTTGTGTTTCTTTCGAGACCCTCGAGCGTGCTGGCGCTGCCAAGCTCTGGCTCGACTCCGAGGCTGGTCAGGACACGATGAAGAAGGCTTTCAACTCCACTAGTCGCTTTGCCCGACTCCAGTCGATGAAGACCGCACTTGCTGGCACCAACCTGTACATCCGATTCAAGACTACCACAGGTGACGCTATGGGCATGAACATGATTTCCAAGGGCGTAGAGCACGCCCTGAGCGTCATGTCTACTGACGCTGGCTTCGATGACATGCAGATTGTTTCGCTCTCTGGTAACTATTGTACTGATAAGAAGGCCGCTGCTCTGAACTGGATCGACGGACGTGGTAAGGGAGTTGTTGCCGAGGCCATTATCCCTGGCGAGGTTGTTCGAAGCGTTCTCAAGAGCGATGTCGATTCCCTGGTTGAGCTTAACGTTTCCAAGAACTTGATTGGTTCCGCCATGGCTGGTTCAGTCGGTGGATTCAATGCCCATGCTGCCAACATTGTCGCTGCCATCTTCCTCGCCACTGGTCAGGACCCTGCTCAGGTTGTCGAGAGCGCCAACTGTATCACCATCATGAAGAAGTAAGTCTAGTTGTTTCATATTAACCCGATTGGTCACTAACATCATACAGCCTTCGCGGAGCTCTTCAGATCTCCGTCTCTATGCCCTCGCTTGAGGTCGGAACCCTTGGTGGTGGTACCATCCTCGAGCCCCAGGGCGCCATGCTTGATATCCTTGGTGTCCGAGGCTCTCACCCCACAAACCCCGGAGACAATTCCCGCCGTCTGGCCCGCATCATCGGTGCTGCTGTCCTTGCCGGCGAGCTGTCCCTGTGCAGTGCCCTAGCCGCTGGTCACCTTGTCAAGGCTCACATGCAGCACAACCGAAGTGCCGCTCCCTCGCGCAGCACCACTCCTGCTCCCCCTATGACGCCCGTCTCCTTGGCCATGACAAATGCCCAGGAGCGTTCAGCGTCAACGACATCAATGAGCGCCGCTGCCATCCAGAGGTCAAAGCGGTAAATGTCCAGCGTTTGTATTTGACGGAGTAGAGGCGAGTGGAAGTTACAAAAAAGTTCAATAGACGCGAGCATGTATGACACATGGTCTGGGTTCGGTGAAAGGTCACACAGCATGGAGTTTTCGCATTTGGGACAATTCTGGAAAGGTCACGCAAAGCGTACATACATATATACAGTCGTCGAGAGATAAAGATACAATAGTGGAGTGGTAGCATGGTTTAAGTACCACTTGAGAAATCCAATTTTAATCCTTTTTCTGTTATTTATTGTCTCTATGCGTATGTCTTTACTTTGGCTACAACATCACCGGTGATGGACGTGAACTTGACACCCTTTTCCTCCATGCCCTTCTTACAATCATCCCATTTATCAGGCATGACGGGCTTTGTTCCCTCGTTGACTATCCACGTCGTATAACCCTCTTTCACCGCATCCTCCGCCGTAGCTTTAACACAATAATCTCCTGCCAATCCAACAACAAACACATCCGTAATCTCCTGCTCGTTCAACATCCCCACAAGTCCACTATCACTCACTTTAAACGGATCATAAAACGCGCTGTACATTTCAACCCGCTCATCCTGACCCTTCTCGATAACAGCGTGCACGCGAGAAACGTCTAGCTCGGGGACAAGTTCGGAGCCAGTGGTGCCTTGGACGCAGTGCGTGGGCCACAGGGTGGTGGCGTAGCGGCGGGAGGAGTCGCGTGGATGAGTAACTGTGGTGGTGGATTCGTAGGGTATCGCGGAGGGGTGGTTGGCGGCGAATGAGATGTGTGAGGGCGGATGGAAGTCTTTTGTGGCGAGGATGAGAGGGAAGGGGAGGGTTGTGAGAGTGTTGATGGTCGGGGCTATGGTGCGGCCGTCTGGGACGGCAAGGGAGCCATTCTGGAGGTGTTAGCGGGGGTCATTGATTGAATAGATGGTGATGTGGGATGCGGTTGTTTGGATGGATGTAAGTGAGGAGTGAGAAATGGGAGATTGGTTGTAGATCATGAGCAGTTTGCGAGTTTCACTGGATCTCGCATATCTTGAAGCATATCCCATGGTTCTCTGGGTCGTAAACTCTCGCATGAGGCAGATGTCTTGTATAATTAAAGGATCATGGTTTGAAGATGTGTCGTCACAAGCAAGGTAGTCAATACTTGGGCTGTTCCATCTGCACCTCATTCTATCCCGTTGAGCTTCGCAATGCCAATACCAGACATAAGCGTAGTCATGGTGATATGGAAGACCTCACTTGAAGTCATATTACACCAACAAGCGGCTCATCTTACACCACATGAGTCTGATGGAATTGCTACTCACAGGAGGGCAAAAGTCTTCTTGGAAGTCGACGATGATAAGAGCCGGCTTGAAAGCTTTGTTGTCCGTCATAATCGCGGTGAATAATTGTTTTCTTGGCTGGTGATGTTGTAAAAATGTGTAAGAGTCTTGTCTTGTCGACTATCGTTTAAAGCTGAGTGAGGTCTCGTGCTGCTGACGATGACGATGAGCAGCTGATAAGAGGCTTGCGATGCTTTCGGCCCCGCTCTTCCGGGTAGTGGGGCATGTCACGGCAAAGCAGAAACAAACAAAAGGATAATCCAAAGAGCAGTTAATATTTATCACTGAGATCATAGTACAAGACTCGAATCATTGTTCGTCTGTAATTGGTAAATAATTCTGCCAAAAATAGTAGCATATCATAGCAAGAAAGCGCAAAAAAAGTAGTTTTTATAGGAATAGCCCGATGCGGGGGTCGAACCCGCAACCTTGAGATCGCGTACTCATAAGAGTCTCACGCTCTACCGATTGAGCTAACCGGGCCCAATCTGTTATTGTTGAGAGACTGTGCTCGAGCTACGGCTCATACTCGTAGCAGATGGGGAGTGGGCGCTTTGTGAAGAGTTTTCTCGGCTTGGTTTGGGTGAGTGGAAGTGGGCGGCGCAGAGGTTTAAATTAAGTGGGTTTTCAGAGACACCCTGGCCTTTGACGATGTTGGTGGAGCAAGTTACCCTGGAGAAGGGTCCAATTGAGACTTTGCGAATGAAGCTGACGTTGGGATACGGTCTCTTTGTCTTCCATTGGTTTGGTGATTGTTGTATAGTACTTGCAACAAGCCTTATGTCTCAGTTGTTGGTCACTGAGGCCATCGCGACGTTGTGTAACCCAAATTTCGTACTCGTTCCCGTATAAAGAGGTGGTGTCGTCGCGTACGCTGTGCTTACATTGGTTTCGGACTTCAATTTATCGGACTGTTGAGCTGACGGGCGCACGCCAATGCGACCCTTACATCTGAGTGGAGATCTCAGGTACCTCGAATGACGTTCTGGGATCTACGCCCAGATCCCGGGAAACAGGCACTTTCGACCAATCCTGTCACTGATATGCCGAGCTCGTCCCTGTTATAGTGAAACCCTGCCGCAGGATTCGCCATGACATTTTGGCTTTTGACAACTGAAGCATTGTCAGCACTAACACCGCCGTTGAGCAGAGCTGCATGAGTAAACGCCCATCGGCTAAACGATTGGCATCCTAAGCTAGTACATATGTAGGGATTCACAATATCATAGCGCCGCTTGGTCAATGGCGCCCAGTGGGATAGCAGGCATTAAATACTGCCTGCCCCTCACTGCTTCTTGCGAGTCTGTATAATACATTCAGACCTCAATTCTCAGCGCAATGTCGTCCTCCGGAAGCGTAGACGTGACGCCTTTGTTGCTGGAGCGTCTTCCAAGCTTCAAGAGCCCTCTGGGCATTCTCTCAGTTGCTGTTGCTATCTTTGTCGTTCTCTACGTCATTGAGCTGTTCATCAATGTCCCTTATCCCCCGGACATCCCGCTTCTAAGAGAGCCCAAGGGTGCTCGTCGATTCAGTCTACGTACACGATGGGCCTACCTCACCGACTGTGAAGCGCTCTTTCATGAAGCATACCACCAAGTGCGTTTCTTTTTCGTCCTTTGACTATCGACGCTGACGATTACATCGCAGTACCTAAAAGTAGGCAAACCAGTTGTCCTGCCCGGCTTCGGCTTCAGAATAGAGGTTTTGCTGCCCCAGAGTCAGATGAAATGGGTCCTCAACCAGCCGGAAGAACTACTCGACATGCAAAAGGCTTTTTCCGAAGTCGATCAGGTCAGGTGGTCCCTTGGCCACGTCAAATACGTTGAGGATGCTTGGCAAGGACTCATTGTCAAGTACGAAATGAATCGCGTTCTTGAGATCATCGTCAATAATATGAAGGAGGAGCTTCATTATGCGTTTGACGAGGAGTTTGGCACAGATACTGAGAATTGGAAAAGGCTTGATCTTCAATCATCCATCAAGATGATCGTCGCTCAGGCTTCTAGTCGCTTCACTGTCGGGTTACCGCTCTGTATGTCTGTCAATGGGTAGTAGTGATGTCGCTAACAACTGACAGGCCGAAACAAGGACTATTGTCGAAACGCCCTCGAGACTAACGACCTCTTTATCGCCAACGCCGGTCTCACCGGCGGGATGCCCAGAGTATTGCAGCCAATTTGTGGCAGAATTTTCGGCTTCTTGACCGAAGCCAAAGTAGTCAAGGCCAAGAAATGGATCGTACCTCTGTTTAGACAACGTCTGGACAATCTGAAGAACCACCCGGAAGAACCAGAGCCCCAGGATCAAATACAGATGATGATCCACTATGGTCTGCGAGAGCGACAGCATGAGATGGATGATGAAGACTTGCTTGCCCGTCGCCTCATCGCTCAAAACTTTGCGTCTATTCACAACACACACATTCAGGTTACTAACCTGGTCCTCAACGTTCTTGGCTCTGATGCTGAGTTCAATACTATTTCTGTTCTGCGCGAGGAGATGGATCGTATTGTTGGCACCGACGAGACTATTCCTTGGACCAAGAGTGCCGTTAACCAGATGAGTCGCGCCGATAGTGTCAGTCGCGAGTCAATCCGCTTATGTTCTTTTGGCGGCCGAGCTGTGATGCGTAAGGTATTGACGGATAACTTCAAGACTGAGGATGGCCACCATGTTCCCAAGGGTAGCATCATCTCATTCATGGGACGCCCTGCCCAAACCGACGAAGCAGTTTACGAGGATGCCCTCAAGTACGACCCCTTCCGCTTCTCGCGCGCCCGGGAGCTTGCGGAGAGTCGGAACGAAAAGGCGCCCGCTGTTAGCTTCGTCTCAACATCGCCTGAGTTTCTCCCTTTTGGACATGGAAAGCATGCCTGCCCTGGAAGGTTCCTTATTGACTTTGAGATGAAGATGATCCTGGCTTACATGTTGCGCAACTACGATGTCAAGTTCCCTGATGAGTACGAGGGCAGGCGACCGCCGAATTATTGGCTGGCTGAGGCTAACATTCCGCCCAGCGGTGTTAACATCTTGGTCAAGAGGAGGGAGAGGAAGGCTTAGACAATTCACATGTGGTAGATGTGTAGAAGAAGATGATAACCCGATTGTGATTAAATATACAGTAAATGAGGGTATCTATGCCATACTGTTACGCCCATGGGACTGTCCGTCCAATACATCCATTTCCTTGTTCGCCGATCATGCGACATCCAATACACCCTGCAATCTAACGCTCAAATAACGCCCATGAAACCATCTAGAACCCATACAAAACCCAAAGTCTAGGAAATCTTAAAGACGGCCCTGCCAAGTCGCATCTCACCACGCAGCAGTTCCAATCCGCACAATGCTATACGGCGTACTCCATCCTTCCTTCTTGTGCCACGACATTGACGTCTCCTTCGTCCTGTACCACTCCGCTGGAAGATGTTTCTTAAGATTGCTCCCGTTGGCAAATTTCCTCTCTTCACCAACGTAGCTGCCAATGCTACGGGGCTCAATCCTGGCGAGGACCGACTCAACCATATCGCAATATTTCGTGTCAAACGTCACGCAAACGGACATCATAAAGTCAAGAGCGCCGCGGCGGATGGCTGCTTTTTCGTTGGCATCGCAGATGTTTTGGGCCCTCTTGAGGCGACGACGGATTTCTCGGTCTTGTGCTCTGAACTTTGAAGGCTTTCCGTCGTCCTTGTCTCCATCTTCGTCTTCGTTGTTGTCGCTGGAGCCTAAGCAATGTTGCTTGCGGAAGTTCTCGAAGGCAATCTCGAGCGCCTTGAATTGTCTTTGTAAGGAACGTTCTGCCAGATTCAACTTCCTTTGGTACTTGCGGATGCCAGTCGCGTTAATGATGTTGTTGAAGCTGACCGACTTGGCCTTCGCAACAGCGGGTTCAGTTTCCGCCTCTTCCATATGCCCATCGTCACTTTGCAGATCCTCCGCAACCTTGGGTGCGGCCTTAAGACATGGCTTGCCTGGAATAAGTGTACGGTGGTTGAGCTGGCGCTTTGGCAGGAGTGAACGGGTATAATCCCAGGGTATTCGGGCAGCCGACTTGAATTCCTTATTTATTTCGGCCTCCCTGAGCTTCTGAATGACCTTCCCAGGCTTATCCTCCTGGTCCAAAGGGATCCAAGAGCAGCCGCACGTATGACCGTGAGTGTGAGGACCAGCGCCGGGTAGACTCATCACGACAACTTGGGCAGGCTCTGGTGTAATCTCCGTTATGGGGGCGGTATGAGAGGCTACCGACTTCATAACCGGACACCCGCAGTCTTCGGAGTAGGACTTGATCCAGTCGATGGTGTCGTCCGACTTCCCTGTCGACTCAGTCGGAGATGAAGGGGGAGTAAAATATCCAGAAACACCGGAAATGGATGTGCAGTAGCTAGAACTGCTCTTTGTCTTGATTTTATCCTCGGGGTCAACTGGAGAGGGTGGAGGTGGAGGAGGAGGAGACGGAGGATTAGAGGGAGGAATAATTACAAAACCAGAAAAGACAGAGCCACCGCCAATATCAGAGGCAACTTGATCGGAGCCAGCCTCTGTCGCAGTCTCCGACTGTTTGCTAGGAGTACCCAAGATATGAATCTGGTCCTGAGATGACTCCATTCTGATATGCTGTGGGGGAGGGGTGGACGACATCTTCTCAGCCCAAGACATGTCGGGCGTGATGGCAGAAGTAGTAGACATTATGGCGTTTGAGTAAAGAGTAAAAGAAGAAATAATCAAGTAATATAAAGCCTGGGGCAAAATCGGGTTTGTAAGAGTTAAGTGAATAGCTTGTAGTCGGAAAGACAAGTGATCAAGTAATTTGTCTGGAAGCTACAACGTGTGATGGGAAGAGAAGAAAAAAGATGGTTAGAGGGGAGAAAGAAAAGAAATCAAGACGTGGCAAAAGTCATGTTTATATTAGAGAAAATAATGTGTGCGCGTTCTGGTTATACTTCCGAGATGCAAAGTTTGGTCTTGATGGAAGTTGGTTCATGCATGGTGAAACTGCAGATTTAACTTTGACGTGCCTACGAAAGTCCTTGGACAGTAAATTCGAGAAGACGAGCATTTCAAGGGTTTCGTTTGCAAGCAGAGATGTGTGAGAATGGGTTGTTTTGCTTAAGCCATGGGAATAATGTCTTTTTAGTAGGTGCTGAATGCTGAAAACAGCATTTTTAGACAGTCGTAAGGAGGAGACATTGACAAAAAGTGTACTCAACAAGGCTATACATAGAGGATGACCTTGGTATCTTTGGGAAGCAAGTTTATCGGGCTGTGTAAAAGGGTATCTTGTGAGGTTCCTCCCAGGCTAACAGGATAGGGTTCTAGAAATTACATTAATCTCATACAAATCCAGAAACAAATCTTATTGGATATTTGATATATAAATTGGTCTATGTTCACTGTGCAATAGAGGTGAATGATAACTCACGATCGAATGGGACCTTTGTGGATGATGATGGGTTTTAAGACGCAGTTGCGCGTGACTCGGCAAATAATTATTTCCAAAAGCCGCGAGTAGAAAAAGAACAGATCTCTCGGTAAGATCAGAGTTCAGCGAACAAAGTAAGTCTTCTGCATGTTGGAAATTCCACCCTGCTTTGGAAGATTCAACAGAGTTGAGTTTCGGCGGAGCAAACATGTATTGTTACTGGCCACGTCATTCAGTCTTTGTGACTCTTTTAATAGGGGTTGAGTTTCGTTTAATATGCCAAGGCACCAACTGTTGAAAGGTCTGTGATCAGATGCCGATCAGAATGGTCGAGTGTCATGATTCAAATTCTTTGATCGAAGATGCTACGAACGTGATCTTTGCTGTGAGGCCATCATAGTATCAAATCCAAGACAAGGTTTTTATCCAACAACGGGTGAGATGGCCGAGTTGGTTATGGCGCCAGGTTAAGGTTAACCTTAACACCAATTTCCTGGTGGAGCAATCCTCCTGGGTTCGAGTCCCAGTCTCATCAAGAGTTTCTTTTTTTTGCGTTTGGTCCAGTTTTCTGCTTATCTAACTGAGAGTCTGTGATATCTATCTTTTTGATGAAAGCCAATCAGTCAGAAAGTGTCAGGCCTGTCGAGGTATCTAGAGACCTCTGATTTATTGAGAGCTTTGAAGCAAACCTTGAATCAAGCATACAGTCCTTATTCCGCTGTGGCAAGAGGCAGAAGGATACCACCGTAAAACTTTGCGGGGGAGTGACCACATATCAGGCGCACCAATGGAAATCATCGCCGAGTCGGACCACAAGAATCCAAAGAACCGGTTGGCTGGGTAGAAACTTGAACTCATGAGGTATCAACTGGTAGATCATCACTTTGGATCGTGTGTAGACTAGCCTGATATATAACTAGACAATGCAACATGTTCATCAATCTCACCTTTTCCCGCAGCCTAATTTACAAGAAGCTCAGTAAATGTCTGAATGCTTTACTCATAGGTGCGTTTCCCAGCGTGGTATGTTATGATGCTGGCAGAACAACGAAGTTTATGATGAGCATGAACTAAGTTGTATACTGTTCAGGAAGAATTCTCCATCAATCAGAATGAGGAATTCTTCCCAGATATAAGAATATAGGTTAGTATATAACTATCAAGACATGATGTCGTTTGTGAAATATCATCCATCCACCAGTTCAACGTTCTTGGCTTGGCGACTTGATTCTTGAAAAGGTCTCCCGGGGACTTGTGACTGTTCGGGCTTCAGAGGCTGTCATTGTAGAAAAGATCTGATCTCGAGGAAGAGCTGTTCAATCACCCTTAATATACACACAATACACAGCCCAAACCATACTAAGGACTTCGATGGCTCAACCCTGGCTCAATATCGTTGGCCCCTAAATCTGTAGGCATATGATCCCAGATATTAAGCTCGTCAGCAGTTGGAACCTGGGTCAAGTTGTGCTCTAAAACGTCAAAACTATTGTTGAGATCTGATAACCAGAACGGCTGCCCGCTGGCCATCCATCCGTTCAATAGGTTTTGAGGAATGAACTGCTCATAATCCGGGCTGACTACTTGAGCTTCAGTGCCAACAGTTGGGGCTGTAGTAGCGGATGCTCCGGTCACATCCCTTTCAGCATCCTGCCCAGTGTTAGTTGCATTCATAACAGGAACCTTTCATCGTGTCAACCTACCGTCCAGCCGTAGATGGCTAAAGGCTCATTGCCATGGGCCCCAAGGCTTGTAACTTGATCTGCAATGTTTGCAGTCGTTGAAACCTCGTTATGTACCATGTTGTCAGGGGAGCTTCCTTCGTTACCATGCCCCAACATCCATTCCTGCCAGGCCTGATGTCCTTGAATTCGAGAGGCATCAGGTGTACGAACATCTGCCGCCTGGTTCGACTTTCGAAAGAAAGGTTCAAACCCAGAGAGTATACATCCCAGCGATGACGCTGCAGCTTCACTACCCTTGGCAAGTTCCCTCAACACCAATATCCCCTCGGTGATGGTCCGCTTCGTACTGTCGTTTGGTGACTCAAGCTTAGCTCCGAGAAGCAGAACATGGAGGGCGGAGCTACAGTACAACGGATCTTGGCATGAGTAGCGAGCTAGAAGGCGGCGCTGCTTCAGGGTGTTTAGTAACTTGATGGTTGTAACTGCTGCAGATACGCAGTCTCTGGCAGCATCCTGAAGAAACTTGATCTTGTGCTGATGATCTAAGCGGCTCGGCTGACCGTCCTTCAATGCTGCTGCGTGGCTTAACGGTATCCGACTGAGAAGCATTATGGCTTGTTCATGAGTAAGATGCAGATGTATGGCTCCTCGAGTTGACGTCTGCGAAATCTGAAGTGTCTCTGGTAGCTGTGCCTTCCACTCTTGCAGAGAAGCCTTCAACCGACCAAAGGCCTTTGTATCAATAACTTGCTGTCCTCCGCTCGGAGTAGTTCGAGAATACATAAACTTGACAATCTTGCCCATTATCCTGTACAGCTTGATCAAAGCTATTTGGCCCTCTACTGAGCTGGTATACTGAGGTACTCGTAGTTCGGGTAGGTCTGTGGGAAAAGGCGTATCAATCTCGTTGTCGTCGAGCATCAGTGGTCGACCCAATTGGAAAGTTAATGGTCGCTCGTGGGTATAAACACTCCACCACAATCGATTGCGGAGCTCTCGAACCTGGGGATGGAGAGCCTCTGTGCCGACGGCGCGGTGCATACCCATGTTAACAGTCATACGCATTGCGAGACCGAACACGTTGTAGGCAATATCGTGGGCACTGGTGCTGATGAGAAATGTGCCTTGAAGTACACAAGCTTGGATGCTCGTCATTGAACATGTGGATACAACGTCGGAGGATAGGCGTTGTGAGACTTTATAGAATTGCCAGCCAGGGTTAGGAGTGTGTTTTGGCGTAGGAATCATGGAGAGATCGGGGGATGTCTGGTCAGTTACAAACATCGAGTAATCGATATCTCGAGTACCGCTTTGCTCGAGATCAGCAAATTGACTCCCGATGGCGAGGATCATGAAGAATATGCAGAGAAACTCGATTGGCCGCCGGGTTGTGTTGTTTCCTTGTGGGTCAAACTCGTGTGTTCCGGACAGGAAGGCTTCCATCTTCCGTGTGAAGATGGTAGGGTGTATGAAGAAGAAGTTGGATTGCGAGTATCGGAAGAAGGTTGTTGCTAGAAAGTCGATGACAGGTCGTGGCGGAAGAGCGGCGATGAGACTTGTTCGTAGATCGCCGGGGAGTAAGGTTGGCGGATCGAGTATGAAATGGCGATATGACTAGGTAGTGATTGTGTCAGAGATGGAGGATGTAGTATACCGAGGAGGAGCAGCGGTGATGGCTTACAGTTTGTCTGGCTGTGGCTTCTCTAGGAGACTCATCGACTGTTTCGCGAACGCTGTCAAAAAAGGCCCAAGCAGACGAGCCTCCGTCAAAATCTTGACCAAGCTACGTTAGTATAACTTATACAAACGGCTTCAGATGAACTCACGAGTTTTGCCTTGATCATGGACATAAGTTTGAGGTCTAGGAAGATCAACAATGATGTTGTCATTGCCCCTCGTAGCTTCATCGTTTGAATCTTGGGACTGTAACCTTTCGGAATAGGACCTTAGAGTATGGATGTCACTAGGGACTTCGATATTCCTTGACCGTAGGATTGATTCGAGGATCAGCTCTCGTTCTGAGGGTTGCGGAGCGGTGTCATTCTCAGCGGAGGCACTCTGGCCAAAACGACAAGCTGCACCGGCTTTTTGGCATCGTTGGCATGGGCTGAGGCCATCACACTTAAGCTTGTTGGATTTGCAGGGTATACATCTGTGGGCTCTTAATCAGTAAGGACTGGCGTGATTATGTGGTGCATACTCACGCTCTTCGAACTCTTTTACGCTGATCATCGGGAACGAGACGTCTCTTTCGCCTTCCACTCCGCTGTGACCCAGGGCTTTCCATGTCATGCAATCGAAATGTCTTCGGATCGCGTGCCGAGATATATGCAACGGTTCGGATAGTGACAAGTCAAACTATGACACACACGATCCGAAGCCTCGGGATTAGTATCTGAGGGGTTGTCGTTCGTTATCTGGGGCTGCGAGCGACGGTCCGATTACCAAGATAAGGAAGGGCTCGGTGCTTGTTTTGGTTCCGATCTGGGGAAATGGATCCGAGCGAGTGGCATCAAATCTGGGGTTTGTGGTTCGCCTAACCGAGCTGGTGGGACTGTCAACTATCAGTAGCGGAAATTTGACATGTGAATCAGCAGATCATTTTTTGGGAAAGATTCTCAGAGTGCTAGTGGATAGGTGTAGATGCAGAATTAGGGAAATGCTATGCTATTGATGAGATTCTCACGATTTGAGACGACGACCTGACAAGTTCTATCCTGTTGCATAGACCACTCCACTGATAGACCATACTTCAACGGGCCGTTTCAACGAGACAGATAGAGAGCTTTTGACATGATATACAACGAAACTAGATACAAAATAAATCAGTCTTTTGTCTTAAATGGCTGAGTAAAGCAGAGCAGGTCGGCACTCGCAAATCTAGTGGTCCAGTTCATATAAATGAACGCCATAGAGTTCACAAGTAATTGTTCGATACAATAATATTGTTTAAATATACCTGTATCTATGCTCTACCAAGGCTTTCTCTCAATAGTGACCGGTAGTGCTTCAACGCTGCTAAACGCAACATGACCCTCCTTAACCACCGCAAGCAAGTTTTCTCTATCATCCAAAACCTTGATATCTTCCAGTGGGTTCTTTTCCAGTACTATCATGTCAGCTAAGAAACCCTTATTGATCTGACCAATCTGGTCTTCTCGTCGCATCATCTTGGCACAGTTGATAGTGGCACTCTGTAGAATTGCTAGTGAAGGTAGCACTTGAGATCTGATTGTGAACTCTCTCCTTTGGAACTGATGCATTCCAGCGATCAGGTCCGAGCCGAAGCATACTGTTACTCCTGCATCGTACGCAATTTTCAACGCGTTTAACCCTGAGCCGAGGACTGCCGCGTTCTTCTTGGAGCAGTCTTCGTTTAGGAATTGGTCGTAAGGAGGTGTAGCCATGGCGTCGTGAGTGACCAGTGTTGGAGTGAGATAAATACCCCTGGCAGCCATGAGCTCAGCGAGATCCCTGTCAAGGAAATTTCCATGCTCGATTCCTAGAACCCCGTTGTCGATCATGTGGCGCATCGCGCGGATAGTGTACGCGTGAGCAGTGACATATGTGTCGTAGCTCGCAGCTGTTCGAACCATGGCTGAAAGTTCTTCATCGAGAAACTGAGGATGAGCCAAGTTGTTGAGACGACTCGCGACGCCACCTCCACCCATAATCTTGATGAAGTCGGCACCCTTGCGAATTTCATCTCGCACAGCTACGGAGCACTCTGTTGGACCGTCGCAGAGCCGTCCAATACCTGATCGATGTCCGGCACAGCATTTTGTAGTAGGGTCCTCGTCTGAGAAAGTGGCTCGTTGATCACCATGGCCACCGGTCTGAGATAGAGCATGGCCTGCAATAAGCAGTCGAGGACCCACGATGAGCCATTCATCAATAGCATCCTTGAGTGATCCATCCGCACCACCGCAATCTCGAGCAGTGGTGAAGCCTCTTTGTAGCATCTCGCGAGCAAGGAAGGTTGTGCGGAAGTTGTTCATGGAAGCAGGAATATTTTTGTATGTGCTCTTGAGGTCTGCCTCACCAGGTGTTGCAGTGACGTGCACGTGGCCGTCAATGAGACCAGGGCACAGATATTTGCCCCCGAGGTCTATAGATCGGATGTTGCTTTGAGAGGGCTGATTGACGGAGACGTCTTTGATTCTGCCTTCTAATACTGTGACGGTCGCATTGTCAAGCACTTTGCCCTCGACGGGATCTATGAGTTTGGCGTTGGTGATAGTGAAGGGGGCATTTGGTGGTAGGACCCAAGGCTTATCTCCCACAATGCCTGGGGTTCGAGGCTTGGCAACGCTGGCAGTCATGACGAAAGTGGAGAAGTGATGGTTATGAGCTGTATACACATATTTCTTATCCAAGATAGAGGAAAAAGCATGTATATATAAACTATCTGTTATTTATGTCCTCGATCCGAGAACACCGGCGTGCTTATCACCAATCTCGGGTGCGTGTACCCGAAAGGCGGGGGACTCGCACCATGATTATCGGCTCCGGACCCGTTAACGGTCATCCCCGCTAACAAAACCCATGGGGCCATGACTAGTGTAGCAATTATGTCAAGCGAGAGATAAAGAATCTGGGGTATGGGCATAATGAGTATAAGATGATGCCTCTAGACCCGCATGCTGGGTCTCCTCTTTAGCATCTCTCATCGCCAGAGTTCAACTCCCAGCTGCATCTCAACTTCAATAGCGACAGCAGTATCTTTCAAGATGACGAACGATGTGTCTGAGAAGATGAACGAAAAGTCAACTAGCTTCGACATGGGCACGGGTGAAGAGGCGAACGTTGGATACACTCCAGAGGAGGAAAAGCGCGTGCTGAGGAAAATTGATCGCGTTGTTCTTCCTCTCATGTGCCTGGTCGAGTTTTTCCAATGTGAGTCTTGCAGCCAAAGCCTCCAAAGTACGGAGTTAACAAAGAGAAGACCTCGATAAGCAGTCTATTGGCTATGCGGCCGTCTTCAACCTGTCAGACGATCTTGGTATGGACAGCCACCAGTATTCCTGGTCAGTGAGTTCATTCTACTTTGGTCAGCTACTGGCCAATTACATCTTTATCTACCTCATGAGTCGTCTGCCAATCACAAAGTTTGTCGGCATTTCTGTGTAAGTTTTGAAGAGAATGATTTCGGGATCAAAGTACTCACACTGCTATAGCATGGTTTGGGGTGTCATCGCTGGTTGCTTGGCCGCACCAAACAACTTTGGAGGATTTACGGCTGTCCGCACCATGCTTGGTTTTGCCGAGGGAGCTGTTCAGCCTGCTTTTGTTATTATTACCAGCACGTGGTATAAGAAGTCTGAACATTCTTTCAGAGTCGCGTACGTATCCTTGTCTTGACATCGTGGTCGAATGCAGTGCTGACCAAACTAGCGGTTGGGTGACCTGCAACGGCCTTGCTCAAGTTCTTGGCGCTCTCATCATGTTCGGCGTAGGCTCATCGAAGGAAAGTGCCATTGCCACCTGGAGAGTCATGTTCCTCGTTTGTGGAGGTGGTACCCTCTTTTCAGGTGCTTTGTTCACTTGGTTGATGCCTCAAGGACCTGACACTGCTTGGTTCTTGACCGAGTCTGAGAGGGTTGTTGCATCCAAGAGGTTATCTCAGGATCGTTTGTCCAAGGATGTTGCCTCGTTCAAGATTTCTCAGATCTGGGAGTTTGTCAAAGATCACCGAGCTTTGCTACTGGTCTTGGGTGCTTTTACCAACACCCTCGCCTCGCCAGTCATCAAGGTAAGTTTTCCAGAAACCCTAAAAAGGACATTGACTCTGACCGTGTCTAGTTTGCTACTCTTGTCATCAACGGATTTGGTTGGTCAAAGCTCAACACTATGCTCGTTAGCTTGCCAGCTGGCGTTATTCAAATCATCGCCATCTGGGTTGTAGTGATTGGAATCCGAGTCACTCCCATTCCAAGAGGTTTCTGGGGTATCATCGCTACGATCCCACCTCTGGTTGGCAATATCGGTGTAGCAACTCTTCCTCAGTCGTCCAAATGGGGCGTTGTGGTGTGCACATGGCTGGCTACCGTCCTGTCTCCTGCTCAGGTCGTCTTCCTGAGTCTCATCGCCTCCAACGTAAAGGGAAACACCAAGAAATCTGCTGCAAGTAACGGTTTTTTTGTTCTCTATGCAGCAGCTGCAATTGCTGGTCCGCAGCTATGGACAAACAAGCCGCGTTACACCGAAGGAGTCATTGCTGATCTGGTCGCTCTGGGAGGCAACATGGTCATCTTTGCTGCTTTCATGCTGTCTGCGAAGTGGGAGAATCATCGCCGAGATCGGAACAACTACGTTGTGGATGAGGCGCCAGGAGATGCAGACGTGACCGACAAGCAGGATTTGAGTTTCCGATATACGCTCTAGAGTGCTTATTGGTGGTATAATACGGATAAATCAGTTTGGGTTTGCTTAGCTTTTCTTAATATAACTCTTTTGAAAACTTGCAGTCTCGTGTTAGATGTATCGGAATAGAAATAATTAGCACGGCAGAAGATTTGAACAATGAATTGAAGTAAAACTGCAAGTAATCGTTTGTCCGCTCTAGGCATATTGCCGCTTGTAACAATTGTTTTCGTAGAATTCTTTGTGGTAGATGGATAACTTGTGGAGATTTCTGCACTGTGATTGGCTGTAGATGTTGAGTCGGCGTCACTTGTGGGCCTTGTCGTTATCGTAAAATTGGATTCCCCCTTTCTTCCATGAGCTATAGAAAGAACCAAATAACAATTTAAAAGCCTTTTCATAACAGTAGACAGAGCTGCTGACAAGATCAATATATCTCAGGCGCGAGTGATTTCATAGAAAGAGATTCCTTGTACCGACACTTGATGCGCATGCACAATTTTCCAATCTTGTCTTGTTACTTCGACATCTAAATCTCCATGACAGCCTCTAAACTTGGTACGTGGGCCAGGAGTAAGCCCATGCCTGGACACCGAGCAATAGAAGATAATGAGGGCGAATGTCGATATCAGACCTTGTCTGCCCTCGCACAGTATAGAGACTTCAGTGTTGAGGAGCACAGGCTAAGACTACGTACAATTAAAAATCACCAGCGTTGCAGGGCCTCCTTCTCAACAATTCAACAAAGTCGTCAGCGCGGGACTCCCTAAGAGTGGAAGATTAGCACTGTATGTTTTCAAATGTGGCCTATGATACTGAAGTAGCTAATATAGACAGGCTCCGAGGCAAAGGGATCGAGATCCACGTTGGTCATCAAATGCCATCAGACGAGAACACATGGACTCTTCCTGTCAACCTGATCTCACACCACTCAGAATACTTCAAAGCCGCCTCCCTATGGAATAAGACAGGAAAGATCAATATGACAGAACACGACCCCATCGTCTTCAGCCTATTCGTGGAATGGATGTATCACACAACCTACGACACCTTCATGATCGAGCCACGTCCCATCATCCACGCCAAATGCTGGGTTCTCGCCGACTATCTTCTCTGCAACGATTTCAAAACCTACGCAATGGGCCGTCTCTTCAAAGAGCATGTAGACATAACTACAGTCTTCGGCCACGCGGTCAGCTACGAAGACGTGCAGTACGTGTGTAGCTGTACTGCACCTGATTCGAAGTTGAGACAGTTCTACATGGACTTTGTCGTAGATCACTTTGCCGATACGAGAATACTGCATGGAGACACAGCAGACTGGGATAAAATCTTGCAAAGCAATCCAGAAACTCGCTCTAAGCTGCTTGACAAGATGAGATGCCAGTCGACAACTCATGTCAAAGACATTGAATATTATTCGGAGGTCAATGAAGCCAAGTCGGACTCTCATCTCAGAATGGATATAGGGCTTGCCGGGTTGTCTATTGGGGAGAAGGAAACAGTAGAGCCCAAGCGTAACAGCGAGCTTAGTAGGGTAAGTAATAGCGCTCGTTGGAAACGACAACAAGCCCTCCCTTGTTTAAACATAGGCTGCCTTTCGGGATAAGAACGCGCCCTGAGCTAACCAATTGTTAGACCAAGCAAGACTTCCAGTTCAGCTTCGAAGCGCCGCCGTTTGCACCGAGTTCTTCTCCAAAGGTCAGTCCTGATCCAACGCAGAAGCCGGAGGAAGATGAAGAGGAAAATGCTGCTGGTGCGAAGAGAGTAAAAACTGGCGATGATGGGAATTCGTCCCCGAGCGGAAGTACGAGCAGTAATGTAACAGAGTCAGAGGAGGCCAACGAGGAATAATGTCTGCATAAATCGCGCAGTAAATCAGCATAACAGTAGGAGGGGTTCTTGTAATCCTCGTTTCTTTAGTTGCGGGCGTTCATATTGCGATTTAGCTCATTGTGTCATATACAACAATCTGCGAACAAGCTGTAAATGGTAGGAACGTTTTAGAAAAGAACCATACAGACATACAACGAACATTGTAGTATATACAGGAAGTCTGACCTCCCAAAGCAATATGAGCGCCCTGTGATCACCAACACTGTCCGTCTACTCGATTAGCTCACTACCGTAAGCATCAGTGGCTCTACTGCCTCTTATCGGCCATAGGAAGTTCTGTGTTCCATCCCACCCTTTATGTGGGCGTAGAACCAGCTTATCAGGAGTAAAACCAGGATCAAGGTTCACAACACTCGCGTATTGTTTTCCAGCACTGCCACCTTAAACGGCAGATCCTTCTTGTTTCCGGCTCACATCCAGACTCTATCGAGATTATCATTGGGCAAAAAACCCCTGCCTGCATTGAATTACCCCAGGATGATGGACAAGATATAGTCTTGGCTGACCAACACCAGCCACTCCTGCCATTTTCGTATCCACTTACAACGGAGATCTCAGTATCGTTTATATGTGAAGGATTCGGCATACATATTAAACGTCATTTGATCGTCGGGTCAGCCCACAGCCCCCAAACTAATGGACAAACAAACGAGGAGTAGGAATTCTTAGAAAAGCAAGCTCTTTCGCCCAGACTTTATTCCCCGAGATTTGGCTCTACCTCGCGTCCGAAATCTGCAGTATGAATCGCCTAAGCGGCTTCGTCCTTTGCTTGACCGGCGTGATTCAGCTTTTTAGTTCAGCTGTCGAGTCCCAGATAACCGAAACATCCAAGGTGATAATAACGAGAGACGATACGGCACGGATTGGTTATTTTGTGACAGATAATCATGGTACGTTTTATCAGTACTCGTGAAGGTAGTCGCTCACCGTGTTTTAGTCGAGACATTGAGGTGTCCTAAGAGCGTGGCATTCGGAGCCAACGCGACGTTCCCAGGCGTTAGACGTACTTATGCATACTGCGATAACGACGAGACGGGGCTTCAAAATAGGACAATCGGTATCTCGTGTGTAGGATACAACGTGTTATACAAGACTTTTGGCGAAACCTCGACTGAGTCTGGTACTGCCCCTTGGTAAGGCCTTTGACAATTTCTATCTGCGGCATTGATTAATATGATGATATAGTGACAGTGAATATCCATGTTCAACGATGACTTTGCACCAAAGCTATAACGATGGTGATGGAGATGGGCTTCTGCACTTTATCACATGTAAAGATTCTATGCTTACCGATGACACTGTCCTTACCGCAAGCGATTCGGTGGAAGTCAAGCTGTTTATAGAGAGCCCAACAGGATGTAGGTCGGGATTTATTCGCTTATAATCGTATACTGATGATTCATGCTACAGCTACCTTGACCACCGGAGATCCTACCACGTCAACACCTGATAGCGCTTCCCGTACTTCGATGCCAACCGAAACGAATGAATCAGCCGATGACGACAACGGACCCAGCAGCGGAGTCGTTGCCGGTGCAGTTGTAGGATCTGTGGCGGGCGTAGGGTTGATCATTGGGATTTTCTTCGTGGCTTTTCGCATGGGACGAAGGAGATCATCTCGACCCGACAACGAAGCGCCTTCACGAAGTCTGAAGGACAGACTGAAAGCTCTCCCGAGACCTCAAGTGACGTGGAGTACTCCTGGAAGCGAGCAGCAGGCAGCTTATCAGAAGCCTGAACTTTCGGCTAGCCAAGAAATTCAGAGGCGAGGAGAACTGGAACAGGCCAGCCCTCAAATTTTAAATGGCTCAGCTGCACCGGCGACTTCTAACACCCAGGTTTATGAGAGTGGTGGAAACCCACAGTTTGAACTTCCTGCTGATAGGAACTGGACAAGACCCCAATCACCTTTACCTCCGCCATATGAGATGGACTCGAACACAAATAGTAGGCCTCAGGGAGTGTGATCGGCTTTGTTGGAGATGAGAAAGATACCCAAAGATTTGTACCCGAGAGCTATTTTCAAATAGTCATTGCACGTTGTTTTTGTCCCGTATAACCAGGTATAAGGGAGTCAGTGGGATATGTGCTTCAGTAGGGTATTTAATCAACTCTTTCTAATTAGATTGATAAACTGTCTCGGACGCTTTTTCCCTTTGCTTTCTCGATCCGGGCTATACGGACAAAGGCTACAAGTATGTCCCCACGTTCAGCGATGTAGGTACGGTTGGTATAAATGGAAGCTTCGACTGTGCATTGGGGTGATGTCTTCCATAGTTAAATTACACCAAGTTCCACAAGTTCACTTATACATATCCCTGTTTTGATTTCTGAACTCTTCAAACTTCGGCCATTAATAGCGCCACTATTTCAACCCCCCCGAACACGACCACGTCACTCATGGATATAACAGTCCATATATCAAGATAATACCACGATTGCGGTGACAGTCGCCCAGATGGCCTGCAACATATCTCCCTGGCAGTCCAAGCCAGCAGTAAAACGCTGAGCAGCAACACTGGTGATAGTAGAGGCCACAAAACAGACAGCTACTTTGCGGGATAATCCTGGCCGGAGAATGGCAGTTCCGATTATGAGATCGAAGATGGGAATGACGTAGGATAGGGTCGAACCGTCGTCAGGACTGCGATCATTCTGGTACTGGTAAAACGACTCCGTTGAAGTTGCGCCATGAGTAAATCGTGAGGCGCTGCCATAGTATAGCAGGAGAGCCAGAGAAATAGGCAGGAACTTCTTCAGTAACGAGATGGACATTTTGATTGGGTTTTGGTTACTCGATAGTTGCGGGTAACTTCTTTGTTAACAGGCCAAGGCTTATCTGAATTAGGGCCCAGTGGCTCAACGAGATGAGAGAGAATCTAAAACGTAAGATTGGACAGAATAAAAAGGTGGTCTGCTTTTATAGATCTTATCTGCTTTCGAGGTTGGCATCGATTAGGGCTTAGTCAGATGCTAACGACATGATCAAATCGCGTGCGCACCAGGATTAGCTCCACATGGAATGAGACAGGGTATCGCGATGCGTGATCCGAAGCCAGGATAATCAATTGGCCAATCTGACTCTGACCTTTACACATCCTTTGCACGATGAGAACCAAAGAATCAGATAATAGCTTTGCGGATGTCAGAGCAAAGCCATGCACGTGAGATAGTAAAGTAGTTGCGCCACAAGGCGCCCAATGAAACAGCACGCATTTGATACAGGCGCGGGAATAGCGAAAATCTGACATTGTCTTCGCGAAAACTGTGTCTGTGCCTCTGGATTTTGAGTCAATTTAGCTTTTGCATCAACGTCATTTTATTCTGTTCCGTGACTTCCGAGGCTTCTCGTGTTTCTGCTGCATTTCACCGCCCAGATTCATGTCCCAAAAGCCTGGGAAAGCTGCTACCTGTAGCGTGGCAGGCAACATTACCACCACCAACAAGAAGTAGATCAGCCATGGCAACACCGTTCTGGGGTCCTCAGACCTCTTACCTAAAGTATGTCACACTTATTGATAGTGAGATTGATTAATTGTTAACGGAATTGTAGTTTTTGTGAAGAGGTAAATGCCTCAGGTGGCGTCTCCCTTGTCTCAAAAACAGATTCTAACGCAAAGCCTTGAACTAGGATTATGTCGTAACAAGATACATCGCCGAGTTTATTAATACTCTTAGTAGCTTTACATATGGTCAGTCCCAATCTAGTCATGCGTCTAGCTCCAATTAACCCTGGTCGTCTTAGTTGCCTATGGTCTTTATGGCTTGCTGGTATTCCCCAAATCCCCAAACGGCCCTCGCCTGGCCTCATATTGCGGATTGATGGGCGTTGGCATCTGTTCTGCCGGATATCATATGACTCTCAAATACCATACCCAAATGTGTAAGTCTATTCGTTTATGCTGCATTGAATTACGCTGACTGTCGCTAGCTGATGAGTTGTCGATGCACCTACTCACCACACCTCTCATCTACCGTCTTCTCAGTTTCAAAGCTAGTCCTCAGAAGACCAGGATTGTGGGAATAGTTCTTTCAATACTCTTTACTACCGTTATGGTTACGCATATGGTTATGGATGAGTTCTTGTTACATGCCACCACTTTCGGTTTGGGCATTTACGTCATCGCCACTCGCGTGCTAAAAATTATTCCGCAACAAGTCCGAGATCCCGTTACGAGGAAGAAGTTTCAAAATATCGCTACCCTTGGCCTCGGTAAGAACGCCGACCTCAAATGTCTCATACCATGCAAGACTAACTATTGCAGCGGCTTTTGGTTTTGGCTATATCGTTTGGTTGATCGATGAGTTTGCTTGTCGTTACCTGACTAGTGCAAGGCATGCGGTCGGCCTACCTGTTGCATTCTTGCTGGAACTGCATGGATGGTATGTCTTGAGTATTCCCTAAGATCTTGGACGGAACTAACGTACATCAGGTGGCATATTCTTACTGCCATCGGGGGTTACACGGCCGTTGCAGTCATCGATCTGGTCACGACCCAGGAGGTGACTGACGACCCCACACACCTCTTTGCTTGGCCAGTACCTCTCGCAATGAGACTCATGTCTGGCTCTCCCAGTCTGGTGAAGCAAGGCTAAACCTATCAGAAGAGGTGGCCCGGCAGCACATGTGATAGGCTCTGGTTCTTGTTGCCGGGAAGCAACGACTTCATAATAGTGATACCAAGACCTACCCTTAGAACAAATATCCATAGAATAGAAGCTTGAAAACTTCGTACTTATAAACTTATTTTAAGTCTTATGGATCCTGTTTGGGGCTCTAGCCCCAGCATAAAGTCCACAAATGAAGATTCTTTTGAGAGCCTTCGAAAAGACAAGGACTGGGGTTTAGATCAAGCGTCATCTGGCTAAAGGGCATCACTGACATGGCTTAGCCTGTAGTATAATTACCCGCATGGCAGAGCGGGATGGGCGCAGATGAGAGTAGAGCCACTACTAATGTCGGAAGGGGTGTGAATGTAGGGGCACAATCGCCTTAGCCCTACACCTCAACGCTTGTGACGAACTTTGCGTCCTTTTTTAACCTATGTGGGCGTACGGACAGCTCCTTTCTGTGCTTGAAACTGATGTGTGTCTGGAACCTTGCGTAATTTGACCTTAACATTCTCCCTCAGTCCTGTAAATTTCCCGAAACCTTCGCCGTATGAGCTTTGTTGGGCTGGATTACCTCCAAACAGGAAGAGCAGGCCTCTATTCTGCTTAACTGCCTTTACATATTGTACTGTCCGGAACCAAACTCCATCCTCGCCTCGTCATCACTTTCCATTTTCTTGTATTTGGTCCACTCGCCGAGAAAAATTTGTCCAAACACTCAAATGCCGATATCGCCCGAGTCATAAAAGCCGCTTCTCCAATAACGATTCTCTAGTGCCAAGAAAAAGCTTCCCGTGAACAGGTCTACTAGCGCAATCATTTTCGTATCACCTCATGATGCGGTTCCGCAAAAAACCAACCGACCAAATAACGTGCGTGCTAGACTGGTCAGAAACCTGGTATCCTTTCTGCCGGCGCTTAAGCTTACTGTTAGGCTTGATGCTCCTACCCACTTCGCCGGGCCAAGATCAACAAATCAAGTTACGGTAATCCTCGGTGAATCCATTCTCCTCCACGGTCGTGGTCCCGGCAGTCCTTATCTGTGAGCTATTAAGCATAATTACCGAGACCTTGATCGTCGGTGGAGTCGAGCGGGAGGAGTTGCCCATTTAAGAATGTCGGGGAAACAAGCTTAATTCCTCATCGGTCCGGATTGCAATTCCACAGCTCAAAATTATTGTCATCTCGACGTTAATCATGCCCAGGCACATGGCTTGTTCAGCCCGGCACTAAACAGATTGCCGCTGAGCCGCATCTGCGAGGTGTGTCTGCCTCAACCAGTAGAACAGATCTCAGGTTGCATCCCGACTTTGCACCCCTCGTGATTCACCAAAAAGCCTGCGCCACGGCAAGCTAGACTATGACGCTTTTGGCCCCCGGAAAAGATAAGGGATCAGTGTGTGGAGGACCAGAATTGGTCTAGATCTACTAACTTAGTACAGTGGACCTCTGTGCGGACTTTTCTCGATATTGCTCGGCATGGTGGAAACGGTTCGAGGTCTGGGCGGTTTTAGTTCTCCTGGCAAGGCCGAAAGCCAAGATAGGCTTTTTTGCCCGTGGGGAAGAATAAAGATGGCCAAACGTCCTGTCGATAATTTGGGAGATCACAAATGATCCGTCAATCTTTTCTAGGCCGTCCACAATGCCCAACACGATTGATCTGGCCAGTCCCCTGGCTTACACGCCGGCTGAGACGGCGGAGCTTATTTGCCGCGCTGGTGTGAAAAAAGGAAGATCGAGGCCAGATAAGGTGCTATTATCTGGTATCTCTGGAGGCTGCATCCTTAGCTTTGGATGTGCTGTTTCATTAACAGCTGTGACGGCGCCTTGGTATCAGGAGAATGCACCCGGTCTAATCAAGCTCATCGGTGCCATTGTCTTCCCTCTTGGATTGGTCACTGTGATATTGACCGGTGCTGATTTATTTACCTCAACAAATTTGGTGAGTTCTATCTCATGCAGTCTCATCCGAAGATGAAGCTAATGGAAGTCTAGTTTACTTTCGTAGCTGTTCTCAATGGAAGATTATCTATATGGAGGATGCTTCTGCATTGGACCTTATGCTTCTTTGGAAACCTAGGAGGTTGCCTTTTTGTCATGTCCATAATAGTAGGATGTAAGTCTCACTGAACAATGAGCATGGCCTATCAGTCAATGCTAACCAACTCTACCACAGATGGAGGCATCTTTGATGCTGATCCATATAAGGAAGAAATCATCGCCTACACAACAAAAAAACAGATTGTGCCCGCCGCCCATCAGATCTTCCTACGTGCTATCGGATGCAACTGGCTTGTGTGCCTGGCATGTTTCTTGGGAGTACAAGCGAAAGACCTGACATCCAAGGTGGTTGGGATGTGGATCCCCATCTTTGCCTTTGTGGCTTTAGGTTTCGATCACGTCGTCGCCAACATGTTTTTCATGCCTTTGGGTATCTGGATGGGTACGCCCGGACTAACGGTTGGGCTGTATATCTGGAAGGGCATGATCCCAGCTCTCTTTGGAAACATCCTTGGAGGTAGCTTATGCTGTGGCGTGTACTTCTGGTGGATGTATCTTGCGGATGCCGATGATGAAGATGATTCTCAGGCAAAGGGTGTATTGCACGATAGCGCTTCAGACGAGGAGAATCAGATGGGAGCGCGATGAGAGGAACCTAGTCAGCAGGACTGATCAATGGAACGATAAATAATAGACAAAAGGGGATAGAGTATAGACAAAAACACCATAGAATAGATCAGAAAACCTAATACATCTGATACATCTACAAGGATTCAACCACTGAGCAAGAGACTTGGAAACCTAGGAAGTAGTTGTTGTGGGACAAATGTGAGCTTTTCTGAGGGAGGTGGGCTGATCACTCTTCCATAGAATAGGTGATATGCGATTAGGACTATGGATTATTACATTTCGAACTGTTTAGCCGACCTGGAGTAGAGCGACGGGGAAGATGCGCAACTGGTATTTATTAACAATTACGCAGAATTCATTTCTATTGCCCTCATCTTTCCATTGGATGTATATATATTGTGTTAGTGGAAATCCATGGTGGATAAATGACCCACAACGTTAAGAACAGACGAATACCCCAAAGCCGGTACATCTATGACTTGCCCACGTAACTACTAGGTACCGTGTTTACTCAATCTTGATTCCTTGCGCTGATCGCGAACATCTAGGCCAATTGTCATGATGTCTTGCCAGTTTGGTGGAAATTATAGTAGTACTGACATCAGCACTAGCTTTCAGCTCGGGGCGTGCTAAGCTAGTCACAGCATAACGCACAAGCCCTGAATGCTCCTTCCACCCCGCTCTTGCATATATCTTATTGATTTCTCACCCATCTTCCTTTCCAAGTCTGATAATCTGGATTCTTCTAGACACATCCTCATCATGTCATCTCGCAAGCCGTTACGCGATTATTTCTACTTCCTCATAGTAGTCTGTCATTTGACCGCTATGCTGGGTTAGTCTTCCCAGCCTGTGATGTGCAAATAACTGACAACGAGGCGTAGGCGTTGACTTTGTCCCATTCTATCCGCAATCTCTCTGCCAGCCTTCCGGCTCACCATTTCACTTTCTCGTTGCCTATCGCCAGTGGTATATAACCACAATGTCTGATCCGTATTATAATCTTGACACCCCTAGTCACTTCTTCGATTTCTTGGTATACGTAGAGCTCATTGTCCAGTTTCCTCTGGCGCTTTACCTGACTCGCGCACTGCTGTCTAAACAGCGGCTCTCTGGCGCTGGAGAGCTTGGCACCGTTGTTTACGGTGCAGTGACGGGTCTTTGCACGGCTATAGTATGCAACGACATGTGGCATCTGGGTCCAGAGGTTATCACCCGTGAGGCTAAGCAAATTCTGCTGTTTGGGGCATACCTGCCTTATGCAGTCATTCGTAGGTCCTTGTAACGTGCTTTACCCAGGGCTCTCTAACCAATTAGATAGCTGTCTTAATGTCTCTAGATATGCAGCTGCGTCTTCTAGCTCGGCTGAAGAGGTCATCCGCGATCAAGGAGGACTGACGAGTACTTCAAGAAGCAGGAATGAATGGAAAGGAAAGGGTTCAACAATTACTGCGAGTAACCACTCAGTTGCACATATATAAGAGGTGGTCTGCATGTACTATGTCTTGGGTTTAATCAAAAAGCGATTCGCAGCGCGAGAAAGGAAATACTATAAGCTAGCATTTATATTACGTATCATGGTGTCTCGATATTTAGCTAGACTTTTCCTTGTCGCCATCATTGTCGTAATCCGAATTTGATCCCGAGATTGGGCCGAATGGGAATAATTTCCAAACACTCTCCAGGTTGTCCGGCCTACAGGATGTTGGAGCCATCGTTCTTCATCCATGAGATCTTCCGGCTTTCCACCACGCAACAGAAAACTGTCCAGCTCCTCTGTCTCGCCATATTCTTGTTTCTTTCCTTTGAGTCTTACTGTGGGACTCGCTGCTTTGACAAATAACGGATCCTCTCTCTTGTTTGCCATCTTTCTCAAATAGGCATCGGATTCGAATATACGAGATATTGTCGTAATCCTTGTAGCAATTTCTTAGTTCGATAGGAGGAAGGTGATGCCAGAGATAATCGACGGCGACCTTGGTACCAATCTCCGTGGTGGGTACTAGAGACGATGATTGATGTGTTTGTGGTTTTTGCGGAGAAACAGCCCTGAACACTGGATGTTAGTTGAGTGCAATCAGTAGTGTAGACTACTTACAATTGATAAGAGGTTCTTGTACCTGTGCAGGTGATTCGGAATCGTGATATGATCCTGATCAATTGTCCCAATCAATTGTCGTCATCTGTTCTGCCGATTCTGCGAGTGAGGCGGCTGACACGAGGAACGGGTGGAAATGCCGGCAAAATTGGAAGTCAAGTAACAATCAAGGTTCCTAGATATCGCCAGAGCTAGGAACTCAACTTCTCACGGGCGGGCAAAATAGTGGAACTATGAAGGCCAAATTCCGCTAAGGAAAGGGATGGGATGGGGCAAATGTGGGAGTCGAGCGCAGACCACGCTCTAGTCGTAATTGTAGACAGCGTCGTCCTTGATAATTATAAGTAATGAGAGACCACGGAGCCTACCAACTCTGCGCGAGGGTCGTCCTCACCTGCGTTATGAAGTTTGAAGGATGCCTGTTGTGCAAGGTTGGTCTTGGAGTTGGCACCTGAATGGGAGGAAAAGTAAAGCACAAGGAGACTTTACTTGGGATTGTAGCGCTAGAAGCTTGGGAAGGAAGGAAAATGTTGTGTTTGAAATGCTGGAGGAGGTATGTCAGTTATCTAGAGGAGGGCAATGGTCTCGAGGTGATCTCCTACCAAGTAAAGAGAAGTGCACGATCGCAACCGCCGTGACACTTCAAAAGAAGCCGAAAATGTTGTAAACAATAACAGCAGCCTGTAGAGATTTGGCCTGAAAAGTATCAAACCCCAAAGGGTTTGGTTATATCGCTGTGAAGGCTTCTGCCGTTGTTGTAAGGAGAAGTCGTGGAGTTGTGGATAAAAAACTGAGGCATCATCAAAGAAGGAGGAAATCTGGGTTGTCCAGCTCCAACAATTTATCAACACGTGACTTGCAGTGAATCAGAGACAGAATACCAGATAACAAATGAACAAAAAAATGGGCTTGCTGGCAGGTGCAGTCACTGCAAGGCATCCATGCTTCTGAGATTAGTACAGAATCCAAATATCTGCCCCAAAGTGAATTTTTTCTTGACACCCTTAAAGCCCTATGTCTCGAGATTAAAATCTGGAAGTCGTTTTTTCAGAGTAACTTGTGTTGATGGAAAGTAAACCGATCAGTTTATTTCTTTGTTTAGCCTTGTTTCGCCTTTCTTGGTTCATTGTTATATCTGCCAAGTCCAATCGCGAACAATTGCAACTGGAGCTGGTCATATTGGATCTCTTGACAGGAGATCGTATTTCGTCTTATAGCTTCAGGCGTCAGAAGTCGCCTCTATTGCCTTCGAACTCTCTTTATGTCTAGAAAAGAATAGCAGGCGATGCAAGGTAACTAGCTATTATTGAACGCTCGATTTCTGAGGTCTTACTTGTGAGAAAGCCCAGGGAAGACTTGAAAACAATAGCAGAATAAAGGATTGAGAAGAGCGAGGATTGTTAGTTTACCTATTATGTAGTCTTACTCGAAGTCAGTATATTCTTTGAGTCATTTCGAAAAGTCAAGGCAGGTTGCACCAACTCTTTGATACATGGTTTATTGAAACTTGAATTTTCGACCCAGGGCTAGGTGGAGCTGTGAAATAGGAAGTGGCATTTTGACTTGGAGTAAGGTTACTGATAGTAATCTAGGGAGTAACGTGTATACTCGACAATTGGAATTTTGTTGATCATGATCATGGCGTGTAATAGACGTTAATGGATTCAAGATCAAGGATGCTCTGATCAAGTTGAGAACCTACACGGACAAATCGGTAAATGTCGGTCACGGGTCGCTTTGGGAACATGAATGTAGCTAAAGATAAGATAAGACGACTGCAAGGTCATATTATGGCTTAACAGGGTCACATACACGATGCACAATTCATCAGTCATCGGCATCAAGTAATGGCCAGCACTTCTGACGTCCATACAGTTGCATGGATATCATGTTTACTCAAGGCGAAGACCGAGACTCGGGAAGCTATATTTTGAATTAAGGATCCAAAAAGGTCCAGCTATACGGAACTTATCCATCGCTCCACAACGGCTTGAATGTCATCACTGTTCTTCTCCATGAAAAGCATATGTCCATTCCCATGGATACCAATGGTACCAAGTTCTATGAGTTCTGTCTTCGTACAGCCAGCCTGTCTGAAGTACGCAGCTGTACAGTGCTCATACGGCATATGGTAAGATGCCTCTCCCGTGACGATAAGTATAGGTTTGTCTTGGAGGTTGACCAGTTTCCGTGGCGTCGGGTCGTCAGCCTGAAGAATACACTCTGTAGACAAAGAATCTTTCGGAGGATGAACTTGCTGAACAAGTTCGGCTTTTGGATGAGTGACAGGAGGATCGTATGTGATTGGAACGTCCCACAAGCCCCAGGGGCGAGGATGTTTACCACCAAATTCGAAAATCTCATCCTTGAAAGGTGGCCCAGCTGCCTCCAGAAGAACGATAGATTTCGTGAGCTTGGGCCGTACATCAGCAATCAGAGTGGGCATGAAGCTACCCTGGCTGTGGCCTAGTAGGATGACTGGCTTTCCAATATTATCCAGAAGAGCCGCACCGGCTGCTTGCACGGATGTTTGTTGGTAGGTTGTGTTGTCGATGAACTCAACATTCGAGCTATAAAATGCATCGAAGATGGGGTCTCCTCTGACTCCCGTACCAGGCCATTGAGTATGATTAACAGCTTGGGGCCATAACATATGCTTCTTAGAATTAGTGAAGGCTATCTCAACGGCTTCAGCTGATAGCGTATTTGGCTTCTCAGCTCCTTGTGAGGGCTGCCAAGCCGAGCGCCCACGGAAAGTTTGATCCACGATGTAGACTTCGTAGCCTTGGCTGATGAACAGAGATGCCCAGCCACGACCACCGTCTGGTTTGTTGAGAAAGTTCTGGTTAGTTCACGTCAGCACATCAATCTCTTTCGGACGGCTGCCGAACCAACTTGATTTCGGTTGACTTACGGTACCCGTTTGTGCCATGCCATGAATCATGACTATCGGGGTCTTTTTGCTAGGCCCATTCGCGGGCACGAGCTTCTCAACGTACATCTGGTCCCGGAATATGTGGCCCCCATCACCATCGTCCACGTACCTACCGCCACCGTAGAAGAAAGAGCGGGTAGCCGGGATCTCAGCCTCATGTCCCACCCCTGCTGGGGTCACCGCGTCGGAGTTTTTACCGATCGTCGCTGCATAAAGCGCAGCTAGAATACTAAAAAGCATGGCAGGCAAGTAAAAATGCGGATGCCAAGATTGGGTCAAGCTTTCACTGCGTCGGAGGCGAGAAGATGAGGAGGATAAGCGGCCACGGATGTCATTGCTTATCCATGTTTTGAGTTTCCAGGGATCGACGGTCTCCGCACCATTTCACCGCGTTTGTCCTCCCTTGGTTCCTTGATTGGATAGACAAGGCTGAGCCTCGGCGAAAAGCAGAGAGATCTCAGCGGCAGAAATTTCTAGCGATTCCCGTTGTAAGACAGCATTTGAGCTCTTACAAAAAAAAGTGCCTCTGATGTCAGCAAGAAGCCGTTTACAAAATAAGCGATAAGACGTGATTATTTATGGGCATTTCGTGCCGAGTTCTTTATTTATCTGGCAGCAACCACTATCCTTCAGGTATTTGTACATAATCGCGATCAATTCGATATAGCACACATATCGTCTTACTCAGACCTGGGCCCATGCTTATTCACCTTGAGGTTTTGCTTTACTGCTCAAGTACCTAACAAACACATTACATCACTGCGCAGCACTAGTATCTGCGTTGTTAGTTCCTTTGATACCATTATCACTGCTATCGCGGCTTGCACGGTGTGACTATCTTCAAAAACCATAGAGCTTAATTCTGTTCCACGACGTCAAACAGGCTGTGCTTACAGACCAGTTTATATAAGAAAAACAAGAATTTAGGTTTACCTGCAGATGGTTACGCTAACTTTGCTGCCTTGTCGGTTTCCTCGTATCGATCAACTTCGGCCGACATCGAAGGTCACCAAACAACAATGGTTCTGGTTCCGACTAAGCCGTAAGAGATAACAAAGGTAGAATCCTCTTATTCCTTCCTAAACCAGATGTGCAATGTCTCATTTATGTCAGAGGTAACTCAGCAGACGCGTAGACACTGCAGCAATTTCCGTTAGCCCCGATTGGTTTGTCGTTGGGCGTGGGGGGATTCTTTCCAGGCGCCGAGGTCCGCAGGGTAAGATAGAATTATACGATTGCCCGGATTCCAATGTATTCGGCCGTTATCTTGACTAATTGGGACTTTTGCATACTCTGCCTTTCTCACTATGCTGAGGGTCTTATGTAGTGAGGGCGAAGACCGGCATTGACTTCCGGGCTGTCTTGCCCTTTGAACCACTCTCGTGGCAGCCTTCTGCAACGTTCCTTATCTCCAACCTCATGAGAATACTAACTCGATAGCAACCCATTCGACCGACTGGCAGTGAAAAAGCTGAACATCGAAAGCTGCTGTCCAATGATTCGACAGATCCACTCTTGTTCTTAAGCCTCGTTGAAGAGGTATGCCACAGCAAAGTCTTCTCTAAGAGCTGTCTATGAACACGACTGGCTAGCATGGAGTATAATGGTCATGGCTCTCCCTCCATAGGCGGAAGTGTGTCAGCCAGCGGCTGACCGTCCTACCTCGCCGGCAGCACGGCTTAGTCTAACGATAGATGGCGTCTATTTGCATGTATCTCTCACCTGAAGGCGGCTTGGAATCGCCCCTTGGCGTAAAACGACCGTGATTATTATATGTGGATGAGTCCGTAGTGAACTAGAAGCTATTAAACTTCCCTAGCCAGGACCGCTTCATACCTTTCTGCCAGCTTCTTCAAAATGATGTCCGATCCGTTTCAAATACTCAATAAGATGTCTACGCCACACGCCGCGCGGACCGTAAAGCCCGTTCGGTTGAGGCTTGCTTGCGACGCTTGTACGACGGCCAAGGTCAGATGCAGCAAGACTCACCCTTGTGAGCGATGCGAAGAGAGCGGAGAGGGAAACGAGTGCTGTTATAGTGCTTCAAGAAGACATGGGAAGCGAGCTCGACACCGCAAGACAGCCTTTGAAACGCAGCGTTCTTCATCATCGAGCGACACAGCAACACCTGCTGCTCTCACGAGTACGCGTTATGCCTCCGAGTTCGCTTGGGAAGATTACAGCAGTAATACCCCGGAATATCCGGCATCAAGTCTGGATAATAATCATGCGATTTTGGACAACTGGGCGTTTCACAACGTCGATATGATGTTTGATTTCGATTTTTCGTGGGAGCCTCTTGATTCAATATCTGATGCCAGTCCCTCTCATTCAAGCGGCATGATATCCCCTGAGATAAACCTTTCCAAGGAGCCGACATTGTCGCTAGAGGCTGCGACACCAGCATCAACCATCAGCACTTCAAACAACATGCAAGGACCAAAGCAACCGCATGATTGTGAAGCAATGGCCCTCAAAGTACTTCGCTCGCTACATTGCAATCCAAACACCGACCAAACTGCAAGTATTTACAGACAACCTCATGGTCCAGCCAGCAGTGCTGTATTGACGAGAAAACCATGTGTCATGCCCAGCATCGACACAGTTTTGTTTGCCAACAAAGCCGCGCTGACCGATCTCATCCCACTGCTCAAGTGCCCGTGCGCACGAAATCCACACATTGCGATGTTGCACAACGCAATCTTATCAAAAGTCATATTTTGGTATCGAGTTGCTGTCACAGCACGCTATCACGCAGACGAAGTGGAATTACGACCTATGAAGATTCAACTAGGAATGCTGGACCTTGACGAGGACGACCAAGCAACCCTCCAAAGAACCGTGCTGCTAAGAGAGTTGCGCAAGGCTGAAAAGGTCATGGATACGTTTGATTCTTGCTGCCCCAGTGAGGAGGAAGTCCCTAGTTGGCAATCTTCGGCTGTTCAGAATATGAGGCAAGAATTGCAGGCAATTATCCAAAAGATCAGAAAAGGACAAGGAGAGCTAGCTTGATCGTCCTACAGACATTGCCATGTTTGTAAGAGCCATGTAATGCTGTACTGCGTTCGTCTTTTGTTCAAGCATTCTATTCATCAGATAGATTTTAATACCGCAAATTGTATATGCTTGTCAGTCATCGGTCCATAGCCCCCTAAAACGTGAAATCATAAAATTCGGGTTATCTTCATCTGTCACACATGTCCACCACGATGTCATTACTCAAGACCCAAGACCAACAAGGAACAAAGAACACGCCGAACCGGGACAGGGTTACGCAAAAAGCCAGGGCCGTGTCACATCGATTTCTAGAAATAATAAAGTAAGCAGTGGCGTAGCATACCTTCATTTCTTTGATAACTTTACCAGTCACTGATACAGAAGATATACGGTGGAAAGGACCTTCGCGGTTACAATCTTGTCCAATCTTTGCGTATGGAATTCGGAAGCCGGAAGAATTTCTGCAGGAACGTGGATAATGTCTTGCCTTTGCAAGGAACAACGGCACATGGACCTTTTGAGGCTTACGAAGAAACAAGATTGTTTGTTTTGATGCATGTGATACTTGAGCAAGTTTTGGCCATAGAGACTGAGTTGCGTCTTCACTCGTATTGCCTAAGAAAGTAAGCATCCAGTATTTATCCAATGGCAACTTTCGCAAAGCAACGACAAGGCAAGGTCACTGACTTCGTTCCTGATTGTGAAAACAGGAATATGTGTTTCGGAGGCATATCACGGGTTTCATAGCCTCGACCTAACTCGAAAATCTGGTACTGGCATCGTTTAGAAACGAATCACATACACCTTTGTCAATTGTCAAAAACATTTTCGTGTTCTTGTGATTAGAACTTTTGGTGCTTCCCATTTCCGTAGTCCTTGGTCTCGGCCTCGCGTTTTAGTAGAGTCGCGAGATAAAGTGTTGGTAGCCGCAATGCATGCTGTGGGGAATCGGGCGGGTGTTGGTTGGCTTGTCTTTGCTTTTGGGTGACACAAAGACGGTCGGCAGGGGTAATTTCGGATTCCGACACGATTGCGAGCTGTAGTTTCCTTGCAATGCTTTGAAATCTCAGCAATTGGACGTAGGCTTTGTGCCTGAAGCCGATTCGGTAGAAGCGCGTACTTCGGGGCTGAGGAAGTCCGACAGTAGTTAAATATTATGACATCGGCATCCTAGATAAGCCGTGTTTGTTTGAGGAATGCCAGTCAAGGATATAAGGCGGGTAGTATTGCTCAGGAACTGAGTGTCTTCGTTTCCACACCTATCTTTCTCTTACCAATAGCCACCACCTACTTACTTTGACGCCCTTTCGTTTCCTCAAAAATATCGAAAAAATGGCATCGGCACTCGGAAAGTACGTCTCAAAGCTCGCCGGCTCACGGGTTCTCGTCATTGGCGGTTCCTCAGGAATTGGTTTTGGCGTTGCAGAGGCCGCTCTTCAAAACGGCGCCGCATCCGTCTTCATCTCCTCATCCTCCCAGTCCAAGATCTCCAACGCTCTAGAGCGCCTCAAAGCAAACAACCAGTCTGCTAAGGCTCAGCTCCACGGTTTCCCTTGCAACTTGGGCTCACCTGACACACTTAACAAAGAAGTCGAGAACCTCTTCACTGAAGTCTCCAAGTCCGGCAAGCTAGACCATGTGGTCTTCACAGCGGGCGACAAGCTTGCTGTTGGCAAGCTTGAGGACTTCACCTTAGACGCCATGAGACAAGCCGGTACTGTTCGCTTCTTCGCCCCGCTGGTTGTCGCTCAGCAACTTCGCAAGCATCTCAACGAGAGCGACACTTCATCTTTCACCATTGCCACCGGCGGTGCGACCGAGCACGTCTCTAAGGAGTGGACAGTCATGTACTCGTACCTCTCTGGCCTTCGTGGTATGACAAGAGGCTTGGCTGTCGATCTAGCTCCCATCCGCGTCAATGCTGTTGCACAGGGTCCAACAGAGACAGAAATTTGGAGCTACGTCAAGGAGATGGGCTACTGGGACAACATCACCACTCACCTCAAAGGGAGAATGACGACTGGTGCTGTCGGGCAGGTTGAGGATGTCGCGGAGGCCTATTTGTACCTGATGAAGAACAAGAACTCTTCCGGTAGCATCATTGAGACTACGGGAGGAACACTGTTGTCTTAGACATGGAAGGGTAGCATTAGAAGCCGCAACTAGGGTAGACAGGATCCCAAATCCCAACCAAAATAACATTACTTCAAAGCTTTCACAAACGAGCTCTCATTCTACGTGAGATGCCTACGTCTGAGTTCAGGTAGATACCCCATTTGTGTATCTTAAATTACCTGAAAAAAGCTTTATGACCACGTTTTCTCCATGGGCTAAGCTCGTTCCGAATGGACACCCGCAGCTGCAGGTGCTTTTGCCCTGCCACCAATGAATCATCGATAATCAGCGTCAAATACACAACCTCGAAAAATAAGCTCGTAAAAGCTGTAAGACGTTTCAACTCGCAAGGTTATTGGTTAGCTGGCCTGTTTCATTCTCGCGTCTCGGCACTGACAGTCAATACCCGAGCCAGTTCCCGGTGATACAAACCCACTCTACGCCTCATTCGGCTTCTCGCTCTCATTTTCGCTCTTCGGATTTTAGCCATCTCAGCTCCGCGCCATTACAGTCAAACAACGGAACAGGTCACTTCGATGCATCATTGTGTAACAGACAAACGCAAATGGGCTATTTCCACAAGTGGTTACCCCCCGCCTACCTTTGGCCAGAAGATGGTTGAAGGCTGCCTGATTGCGACATGTTTTCTTTTACACGGAACCAAGCGCTCATGAAGCGCCTTCATGCACTATCATCTCAAATCAGAGCTGCTAGCACTATGAAAGAAGCCATCGTTTCTAGAGGACCAAAAGTCCACATTGTTGACAGTCCAATCCCCACGGCGGGACCTGGTCAGGTTGTGACCAAGATCGCCTTTGCTGGCAGTAATCCGAAAGATTGGTGAGCAGACCAACACTTCTACATAACCATCCAATACTGACCCCATCAAGGAAAAGACCCGAGTATTGGGGAGACAAAGGCACCGGAAACCAGGGCGATGATCATGCTGGGATCATTCACGAGGTGGGTGAAGGCGTCTCCGAGTTTAGACCAGGCGATCGCGTCGCAGCGATGCACGAGATGAAGCAGCCTGGCGGTAGTTACGCCGAGTATGGAGTCAGCTGGGCATATGCAACTTTTAAATTACCCGAAAGCACTTCATTTGAAGGTATGCGATGTCTCCATCGACTTTGTGTATGACATTGACTGATTGAACCATATCAGAGGGTGCTGCGCTGCCTTTGACCGCCCTTACCGCTGCCTGTGCACTTTACGCACGTCTTGGACTTCCAGAGCCATGGCTTCCCGTCTCGGATTCTCAAAGAATTCCTCTTGTTATCTGGGGTGCATCTTCAGCTGTTGGATCGTACGCCATTCAACTAGCGAAGCGCTCCAATATTCATCCTCTCATTTGCGTAGCTGGTCGCGCGCAAGATCATGTCGAGAAACTGATCGACAGAAGCAAGGGTGACACTGTCATCGACTACAGAGAAGGACTTCAAACCGTAGTTAAAGAGATCAAGGCCAGCCTTAACGGTGCCAAGCTCGAGTACGCCTTCGACGCAGTGTCTGAGATGGGCTCCTACCAGACAATCTGCGAGGCGTTGGATCACCAGACCGGCAAGATCACACTAATAGTTCCGGCGCAAAGCTACTCGGATATTCCCAAGACGATCCAAAAGTCAGTGACAACAGTCGCCAGTATTCATGAGGATCTGAAAGACTTTGGTTATGTGTTTACCAGATATTTCAGTAAGGGTCTTGAGGAGGGTTGGCTTCAGGCACACCCGCAGGAGATTATCCCACGTGGTTTAAAGGGAGTTGAGAAGGGCCTTAAAGACTTGAAGAATGGCACTGCTAGTGCCGTCAAATATGTTTATAGAATCGCAGACACGCCGGGTCTCGAGTCATGAGTACCTAGAGGACATAAAAGTGTTCAAGACGATCGCCCGTCGCACGATAAGCAATCTCACCATTTAATAGATACACAAAGAACACAAATAAAGTCCTCTATTTGTCTAAACTCTCAACGAAGCTAATACCCGGACAATTCGCCTGGTAAAGACTCCCAATCCTCAGGCATCCATGGAGTAACCTATCTTTGCCTCGCAAAATGGGGAGCAAGTAAGCATGTCTACTGTGTGTGAAAGTTACGGCCATATTATTGCGAAGCTCTCAACTCGGCACCCGAAAGCCGCAACGAAATCGGCCCTGGGAGAAAAGTCAGCCAAAATACACAAGCCGGAGCATAACACTATCAAAGAGCAAGCGAGACTTACATTCCTGAATAGCCTGAGATAGGATTCCGGGTCCCGAGTCGAACGCTAGCCTGGTTCTCCATCAACCAGCTGGAGCACCGAGCCATACAAGACTTCTTCCTGCTATTGGCATGGTCAGCGAAGAATAAGCACAGTCACAATTTCTCCATGTCGCGGGATCAATATTGCCCTTTTCATCACATGTCTCAGCCTCTATGTCAGATCCGGACTACGAAAAAGGGTCATCATTTGGAGAGTCCCGTCGGAATCATGTCGGGAAACCTCTCGGGGACTGTCGTGACACAGACAGTAATTGAGGGCCGGATTGTCCGCTATCGATCAGTATATTGAGACGTGTTATGAGTTCATATGGCAATTGAAGGGTTCAAAAGAAAGGCATTAGCATTGTCGTGAAATAAATATCGTCTTGCAAAGCTCACCCTGTCCTTCCCATCCATCTTCAACGGACGAAATGCACCTAGACAGCATGGCAAAGACGCAAGCTAACTTCATTCATGTGGAGGATACCGGCAAACAGTCTGGAGTTGCAGACTCAAACGGTACCACTGTCAATGGCTCTCACCAAAGTCAAAAGCACCCGGCCCTCTCTAAAGACCGCCTTGAGGACTGCATCAAGAGAGGCATAGACCTTCAGGTCATGCGATACCCTGAAACCGGCATTGATGTTCTCATCGCTGGTGCAGGCCTAGGCGGCGTAACCTGCGCTCTTGAGTGTTGGCGCAAGGGCCACAATGTTCGCATCCTGGACCGAAGCCCAAGCCCCATCTGGACCGGCGACAATGTCCAGATCCAGCCCAGCGCTATCCTCCTCCTCAGGCACTGGCCCGTTATGGGCTATGAGATTGAGGAGAACCAGTACGATGTAGCCATGTCGTACTACAAACAAAGTGGCGAGCGGATCTGGGGTCCAGCGCCGCCTATGTTCAATGACCCAGAGCACCTCGAGGGCAGACGAGGATTCCCGTCTGTCAATGCTCACAGCCGCATCAAACTCTATCGAGCGTTCTTGCGGCAACTTGAACGACTCGGCATCGAGATTGAATGGGGCTGCAAAGTCGTTGAGTACTGGGAAGATGTTGAGCAGGGCGTTGGAGGCCTTGTTCTTGAGAATGGCGAGAAGCGCACTGCTGATGTCGTCGTTGCTGCAGATGGGCTCCGCACCAAGTCCAGCACCATTGTGCCCGGTATGCCCAAGGACCTGACGACTAGTGGGAAAGCAATTTATCGGGCCGGTTATCCAGTCGAGCACGCCCTGAGTGACCCTAAAGTGAGGGAGATGTGGAATTTCAAGCCTGGGGAGCAGCCAATTTGGCAGTTCTGGCTTGGGTATGTCACCCGGAACTCATATTGTAGTGGACTTGACTGACAAGCCGATAGCAATGGCTCTCACAACATGATCGCACTTACGCATGATCTAGCTTTTTGGAGTTTCATTCATTCAGTAAGTTAACCTCGACTTTCCCGTCAAAGATCTCTCCTAATATTCGTTCTAGCATGATGTATCTGCCAATGAGTCCTGGATTCCTGACATTGACCCAGCGGAGGTCATCACTGAGATGGAAAAGAACGACGCCGTCCATCCAGCCATTGCAGCTTTCATCAGAACAGCGCCCAAAGGCTCTGTCGTTAATTGGCAACTCAAGTTCAGAGATCCTCATGAGCAGTGGACCTCACCCGGCGGACGCGTAGTTCAGCTAGGCGATGCTGCCCACGCTTTTCTGCCAACATCTGGCAACGGCGCCACTCAGGCGATTGAAGATGGAGTTACCCTCGCTACCTGCCTTCAGCTTGGCGGAAAGGCTCAGGCTGCCAATGCGACCAAAGCGTACAACAAACTGCGCTTCCAGAGGGTTTCCTGTGGACAAAAGATGGGGTTCGTCAATCAGCAGCTCAAGCAGCATACTGACTGGGACGCCATTGCAAAGAACCCAGCACTCATTAGGTCTCGCTACCCGAAATGGGTCTGGTCTCATGATCCCGAGGCTTATGCTTATGAGAAGTTCTGCGAGGCTCTGAACCATGTACTTAGTGACGGCGAGATTCTGCTTCACAACACCAACTTCCCGCCGGGTCACAAGTATAGGGCCTGGTCGATGAAGGAGGTGCAGGAGCAGATCAAGGCGGGACAGAAGCTTGAAGATCTTCAGGATGGCGATTGGTCTTGAGTTCTGTGCAGTTACTTGGTAGTCGGTTATATAGAGTACTAGAAATCTTGTTTTATCCATCTCGTTGTCGGTGTTCAAAGCGTGAAGTGCTCAAAGCATGAAATACAAGACCACGGCAGATCAAATCCTCACGGTCCTTCGAAAGTGAGTCGTTTCTTGAGAAATTCACCTCTTTTGACCGCTGACCTGCCAAGAGAGATGATGGAATGTGCGAAGGCTCCAGCTTGCGGGTGGGTGTTTGTGGTGCACGCAATTACCCTACGTTCATAAGGACTCAGCTCTCGCCGTCTCCGTTAATTGCAAGCACTTGAACTTAAGAATAATCTTGAGAATGTCACAAAAGTCGTCAAGCCAAGCCTTCAAGAAGAATCATGAATTGTGTCTAATTTCGTCACTATCTAGTTGCCCAGCGCATACCAAGCCGAGTTATTCGCAGCTTCTTCCTCTAGTGTCGCCTCAATGACCGACAACTCACTTCCAGCAGGTCGCTCAATAGCACGAATTTTGAGACGAGGGTCAGCCTTCATCAGAAGAGCACTCCACTCCTCAACCTCTCGCTCCTTAGCGTTAAACGCCTGGATCATTGTCAGATCTTTCTGCCGGAGAGTCGCCTCAAAGGTCTTGGATCCAGACCCGGGCTTTGGCAGGACCATATCCATGATCAAGAGTCGACTGGAAGGGCCCATTGCTTCTACCACACCCTGCAGAATCTTGACAGCGTCTGCATCTGGCCAGTCATGAAGAATGGTGCGAAGCAGGTAGACATCAGCATGCTTGACGGGCTGAGGAGTGAAGAAGTCATATTCGATAATCTCAATACGACTCTTCACATCTTCTGACAGCTCAGGAACCCGGAATCTTGCGTTGTTAATAGGCTCTGGAAGATCCTCGACGACAAGCTTGAGCCCAGGGAACGCTGTCGCGAGCATTATGGAGGTGGAACCACTGCTTCCGCCAATCTGTTCAAAGTTAGTACATCATTCTCATCAACATTAAACTGCAGAACTCACATCAACGACTCTGGCTTGACCCAGAGACTTCCAGTCGAAAGCATCGATTAGATGCTCAACGTTTGATCCAGTGTGAGATACAGCGCGGCTCTTCATGTAAGCCTGGAACCCCTCATTAAGATCAGAATGAGTCTTGAGATGCTGAAAGAATGAGAGGTCCGTGTTGTGAACGATATTATAAGCCGTCTCATTCGTTGCTGATGTGTCGCCCCATTTCTCAGTTGCTTGTGTCAAGCCAGCCATGAGGGGAACAGTTTGGTTGAAGATGTGAAGAAGCTGGGTCTTCATGTGGACATCAGTGACAAATGGAGCAGATAAGGCATTGTGCGAAATTTTGCCATCCATTGTCTCCCTTAAGAAGCCGGCAGTCATGGCCATGCGAGCTACTGACTGGAGTTTTGACAAAGGGACTTTGGCTTTGGCGGCAACTTCAGCATAAGCTATGGAGTCTGGGGGCTGCGGGATACATGACAACACGTCGAAGTGACAAAGCCAGCCAATGCAGTAATACTGCTGCTGCTGGATGAGGAGCTCGGTGAGGAAGCTGTTAGGATCGTGAACAAGGTGCTTGACCTGAGTAGCATGTTCGATGACAGCATCACGGTCCGTCTTCTCCATGGTGAGATTTGCGATGATGTGCTCGGTCTTGGTAGGGTGGTGTTTCTGAGCAATCGGATATCGAGCCTTTGGTGATGGAGGGGACTCGACATATACGTGACAGATAATCAGGTTCTGTAAGGGTCTTATGACAGTTACATACCCCGGCGTGAGTTTGACGGCATCCGAGCTCCCTGCATGATGTTACCGAGCTGACTGTAGTTATGTCAAATCAGTTGCCGATGGAGTCCCCGAGAGAATCCCGTAGGCTCGGACCCCGTCTTACAATGGTGTCTATCAGTCACACAAGTATGCAGGGCTGAGATAGGCAGACCTCGGTAAGCCGCATACGTGATTCTGTATGAGCTGCAGTTCGTCTATCAGATCTGCCTTATCAGGAGCAAGATGAGGCTGAGCTCGGGAAAACACCATGCTTTCGCAAGGTCGGCAAAACAAGGCAACCATGACGATATCAAGAAATCTGAGCTTTGTGTCATGCCGGACTCCGAGTGAGATGAATGAAGATCGCCCAGTCGGCTGAAGATTACTGATAGGTATCATACAATGTTTGCTTGTGATATTGCCAAAGTGACGGTGCCTATTGCGAGTAGATAGATAAAGGACAGAGCATCGCCTTCAAATACATTATCTCAGACAACAACAGACAACAAACAATAGACTTCAACCATTCTTTCAACAAAATCGCAAGATTCAACACCTTTGTCATGGCTACTCAAATGAAGTTGTATCTCTTCGGAGATCAAACCTTTGAGATCCAGCCGCATCTGCAGAATCTCCTCCAGAAGCGAGACAATCTTTTCCTTCATGAGTTTCTGAGCCAGGCCTACAATGCCCTTCGGGTTGAGCTTTACCGACTCCCGTACAGCATCAGGAAAGATCTTCCTCGATTTACATGCCAGGAAGATCTTCTCCTGTGGGATCAGAGCGGCAAGCGATGCATTGCTCTCGACATGGCTATGACTACTCTGTATCAACTAGGCACATTCATCAGGTAAGCAGCAAACAACCCAAACAACTTTCTCGGTTGCTAATAATGGACATAGTCAAGCAGGGATCTCCTCTTATGACGCTCAGAACTCGAGAGTTGTCGGCCTCTGCACAGGCGCCTTTGCAGCGGCGGCTGTCAGCTGCAGTAGTTTTACAGCAGATTTGATCCCGATGGCTGTCCCTGCCGTCGTTGCTGCTTTCAGAACCGGCATGTTTGTCGCCGATACTGCCAAAAGAGTAGACCCGTCGCAAGACTTTGATGAGAGCTGGGCGCTTCTTGTCCCAGGACAGAAGGCATCCGCGGCTCTGCAAGAGTTTAATGAGACAAACGTGAGTAACATTTCTCTTAACTTGTGATGCTGTGTGTACTAATCATCATTTCTCCAGGATTTGCCATTGACGAGCAAGCCATACATCAGCGCCTACGCGCCCAGCGGCATCACCGTTAGTGGTCCACCCAAGCGCCTTGTTCAACTCACACAGTTTCTTGGCTCCAAAACCATCACGACCAAAAGCATCCCCATCTATGGGGCATACCATGCCCCTCATCTTTACTCACAGCAAGACGTTCGGGGTATCGTCGCGGGATTGATGCTCCACAAGGCTACGGCGCTATCTGAGCAGATCCCTCTTCTCTCAAGTACTGGTGTCAGACCTGAAGAGAGAAGCTTCGTCACACTCTTGGAGGATGCCGTTGTCCAAGTTTTGCTTCATCCTCTGCGATGGAGTTCCATCTTTGATGATGTTCAAGCCTCTCTTGAAGAAGCTGGCTCAGAACAGTTCACTATCGTGCCCTTTGGGACAAACGCAGAACATTTGATCTACACGGCACTCAGAAAAACGTCTCTGCGCCCTTTGGTCCCGGAGGCGGCAGTGCCAAACTCAAAGCTTGAGGTACAGAGCATTTCCGAGAATGGCTCAAACAAGCCGAAGCTTGCCATTGTGGCTATGTCAGGCCGATTTCCTGGAGCCAAAGATAACGAAGCCTACTGGGATCTCCTCTACAAGGGCTTAGACGTTCACAAGCCTGTTCCAAGTCTCCGCTGGGACCAGAAAACACATGTTGATCCAACAGGAGAGCGTAAGAACACAAGCACGACGCCTTTCGGTTGCTGGCTGGATGATCCCGCTGAGTTTGACGCTCGCTTCTTCAACATCTCTCCAAGAGAAGCTCCCCAGATTGACCCTTCCCAGAGGATGGCTCTCATGACAGCTTATGAGGCAATCGAACAAGCTGGCATTGTTCCCGATGCTACCCCTTCCACTCGACCTGATCGCGTCGGCGTCTTCTACGGTGTCACCAGCAACGATTGGATGGAAACGAACAGCGCCCAGTCCATTGACACTTACTTCATCCCTGGAGGCAACAGAGCTTTCATTCCCGGCCGCATCAACTACTTTTTCAAGTTCAGTGGCCCCAGTTATGCTGTTGACACGGCGTGCTCATCTAGCCTGGCTGGTATCCATCTAGCCTGCAACGCTCTCTGGCAGGGCGATGTGGACACTGCCATCGCTGGAGGTACAAACGTTTTGACGAACCCGGACTTCACTGCTGGACTTGATCGTGGACATTTTCTTTCGCGCACTGGTAACTGCAAGACCTTCGATGATGGTGCTGACGGTTACTGCCGAGGCGAAGGTGTCGCTACTATCATCATGAAGCGTCTCGACGATGCTATTGCTGAGAATGATCCTATTCTAGGTGTTGTTCTGGGTGCATACACGAACCACTCGGCAGAGTCAGAGTCCATCACTCGTCCTCACGTTGGTGCTCAGCGGGCCATCTTCAATAAGATCTTGAATGAAGCTGCAGTGGATCCTTATACTGTCAGCTACGTCGAGATGCACGGAACGTAAGTCTATCCCGATTCTTCGACTCTAACACTTTCAATAGGTCTTTAACTAACACCATTATGCAGAGGTACCCAGGCTGGCGATGCCACCGAAATGTCCAGTGTTCTAGAGACATTCGCACCTCCCATTTCCGAAGGCAAGCTCACTCGAACAAAGGACCAGAAGCTATACATTGGCTCAGCTAAAGCGAATATCGGACATGGTGAAGCCGCCTCCGGTGTTTGTAGTGTCATCAAAGTCCTTCAGATGATGAGGAACGACACGATCGTCCCGCATTGTGGCATCAAGACCAAGATCAACCACCGCTTTCCGACAGACTTTGAAGAGCGCAATGTTCAAATTGCTTCTACTCCAGTTGAATGGAGAAAGGGAACTGTCACAAACCCCAGAAGGGTCTTTGTGAACAATTTCAGTGCTGCTGGAGGCAACTCGGCCCTGTTGCTTCAGGATGCGCCACCAAAACGTCAACTCAAACCTGGAAATGATTCGAGAGTTCAATTCCCCGTTACTGTTACTGCCAAGAGCGGGGTTTCTCTACAAGGTAATTTGAGATCAATGCTCGAATTCCTCAGAAAGAACTCGCAGGTCTCTCTGGCTGAGCTTTCTTACACCACCACAACTCGTCGCATCCACCATCAACATCGCATTCTGCTCCCCGGTTCTACAGCCGATGAGATTTGCTCCAAGATTGAGACCGCTATTCAGAACAACACAGGCGTTACTCGACCCAAGAGCGCGCCCAAAGTCATTTTTACCTTTACAGGTCAAGGTGCCCAGTACCCTGGAATGGGCAAGCAGCTCTTTGAAGAGAACGCTTTCGTTCGTGCGGAGCTTCTTCAGCTAGATCAGATTGCTCAGAACTTGGGCTTTCCGTCTATGCTCCCCTTCATTCAATCTGATGAGCCGGATGTGAGCAAGTTTGTGCCCTCATTGGTTCAGTTAGCCAGCGTCTCTCTCCAGATCACGTTGAGTAAGCTGTGGGCTTCTTGGGGTATTGTGCCTGCAGCTGTTGTTGGGCACAGTCTCGGGGAATATGCTGCCCTCAATGTCGCCGGTGTGCTCTCGGACACAGACACTCTCTTCCTTGTTGGTGGCAGAGCACAACTGCTTGAGCAGAAGTGCACTCGTGGTACGCATGCCATGCTTGTTGTTAAAGGGTCTCAGCAGGAGATCTCACAGGTATTGAGAGGCTATGAGTACGAGACTGCCTGCATCAACTCTCCCATTGAGACTGTTCTTGCTGGGCCGAACGACCAAATCACGAAACTCAAGGACATTCTGGTTTCTGCAAACTTCAAGACCACGCTTCTCAAGGTTCCTTATGCCTTCCACTCATCCCAACTAGACCCCGTCGTGTCCGATATCCAGAAGTTGGCGGAGCAGGTTGCCTTTTCCGAACCCAACATTCCGGTCCTGTGTCCTCTTGATGGCAGCGTCGTTGAGAATGGGGATACCTTTGACGCACCTTATCTGGCAAAGCACTCTCGCCAATCCGTCAATATGCTCTCTGCACTAGCGACTGCTTATCGCAACGGTACCATTACAGATCGCACGATGATGCTCGAGGTCGGCCCTCACCCAGCGGTTGCAGGTATGGTCAAGCCTACTCTTGGTCAGCAGATAATATGTGTTGCCTCCCTGCAGCGTGGCAGGACACCTTGGGAGATGCTGGCAGGCGCATTGAAGAGCCTTTACGATGCCGGAGCAAACATCATTTGGGCCGAATACCAGAGCAATTTCCCTGGTGCCCACTCAGTCGTGTCGCTTCCAGCTTACAGTTGGGATCTCAAGGAGTACTGGATTTCGTATGTCAATGATTGGACGCTTCGCAAAGGAGATCCTCCCCTGGTCATCAACAACGCCCCTAAAATCGAGAGCACTACCATTCACACTGTCGTGGAAGAAAGTGGTGACTCCAACAAGACTCACATGATCGTCGAAGCAGACATTGCTCGCAAGGACCTCAGTCCGCTTGTCCAAGGTCACGAAGTTGACGGTATCCCGCTCTGCACACCTTCTGTGTATGCAGACATGGCCTTGACCTTGGGCAAGTACCTCATCGAGCGATACAAGCCTGAGCAGAAGGATGACATGGTTGTTGTCTCGGACATGACTGTTTCCAAGGCTTTGATCTTGCGAGGCGATGGAACCAGGCAGCCCATCCAAGCTCATCTTGAAGCAGATTGGTCCTCTCAATCCACGGCAATTAAGTTCATGTCATTTGATGTAAGTTTCCGCACTCTTTCTTCCACTTCAACACTAACACTTTTATAGAACAAGGGTAACCTACAGGAGCACTCTGCCTGTATTGTCCGCTTCAAGGATCGAAGTCATCAGCAGGTACTCCAGAGCCAAGCCCAGGACACGAAGCAGAAGATGCAAACCCTTCGCGACGGAATTGTAACCGGTGAGGCCGCGCGCTTCAACCGTCCCATGGCTTATCGCATGATTCGTCCACTTGCACGATTCCACGATGACTACCGAGCCATTGATGAGGTAGTCCTCAACAGCGAGACGCTGGAGGCTTCCAGCAAGATCAGCTTTGGTACCGTAAAGCGTGACGGTGATTTCCACACTCATCCCGCTGTCATTGACTCTCTCACTCAGTCGTGCGGTTTTGCCATGAACTGTAACGACAAGACTGACATCGATGTGGACGTGTATATGAACCACGGTTGGGGATCGCTGGAGCTCTTTGAGCCTCTGGACTTTGAGAAGTCATACACTACGTATACCCATATGCATGCTGGAGAAGACAAGCTCTGGTATGGTGATGTGACGATCTTTGATGAGGACAGGGTCGTTGCATTCTTTGGACAGATTGCTGTAAGTACTTTGTGATCCACTCTGAATTTCAACATACTAATTTATTACCAGATCCAAGGTGTTCCCCGCCGAGTACTCAAAGTCATTCTCTCAATCGAGAGTGGCAAGAAGACTCAACCCCCGCGCCCAAGTCAAGACAAGCCACGCAACACCACTGCTTCAAATCCGGCCAAGGGAACTACCACCAAGCCGACACAAAGCAAGTCAGTCGCAAAGGTCGAGCCCTCCAGGTTCACTACAGCTCTTCGTATTATCTCAGAGGAGAGTGGAATCGACATTAGTGATCTCACCGATGGCACCAACTTCTCCGACGTAGGCATTGACTCCCTCCTCGGTCTTACCATCTCTGCTCGCTTCCAAGAAGAGCTTGACATTGACCTCGACTTCAACGCCTTGTTCTTCGAGCACCCCACAGTCAAGGATCTCAGAGCTTTCCTCCAAGGACCTGAAGACGATGTCAGCGGTAGCGCCTCCTCAGCAGCCAGCGACTCTGGTCGTGATACCGCTACGTCTAGAAGTGTAACTCCAGAATTGCGGGAAGAGTTTGCTGAATCTATCGAGATGGAGTTCGAGCGCGCTCTTGAGATTATCTCGGAAGAGAGTGGTGTTGCTCGACAGGATCTTGACGACGAGACAAACTTTGCTGACTGTGGTGTTGACTCTCTCTTGTCGTTAGTCATTGCGAGCAGGTTCCAAGATACTTTTGGTCTGGATGTTCGCCATGAGCAGTTGTTCATGGAGTGTCAGACCGTGGGCGATCTGAGGGCAATGCTGGCGAGAGAGATGGGCGCGACAGTCACTGCTCCGGCAATCCCAGGCAGCAAACCCGTGGTCATGCCAAACACAACTGCCCCTAAGGCTCTCCCTAAAGAAGAGCCTGTATCTCATAGCAATACTTCGACCCTCGCCGCTCGTGAACAAGCTGTGACCGAGCTTGTTCACAAGTACACTACCGACTTCTCCGCGCCAACTTCAGATTCCTCCGCTGCTCCACTGGGTAAGAATGAGGGCGTCGTCCTCGTCACCGGAGCTTCCGGCGGTCTTGGAAGTCATCTCGTCTACGCTCTAGCTCAGTTGGACGAAGTTCGTACCATCGTCTGTCTCAATCGCTTGAACAGGGAAGATCCCACTGCGCGCCAGTACAGAACTATGCGAGACAAGGGCATTCGCTTCCCCGAGAACTTGAAGTCCAAGCTGCGCATCTTCCAGGCCGATACCTCAAAGCCCAAGTTAGGACTCAAGGATAGCGAGTACGCGTGCTTGATACGCTATGTCACCCACATCATCCACAACGCCTGGCCCATGAGCGCCAAGCGTCCTCTCTCAGGCTTCGAGTCGCAGTTCCAGGTCTTCCGTAACCTCCTTGACCTTGGTCGTGAGTGTGCCTCCAGTCGTCCCGAAGATTTCAAGTTCAGCTTCCAGATGGTGTCATCAATTGGTGTTGTTGGACAATGGGGCCTGGCTGCTGGTCAAACCGGCAAGATTGTCGTTCCTGAGCAGAGGACCACTATCGACTCGCTGTTGGGTAATGGCTACGCCGAGGCAAAATGGGGTTGTGAGCGAATGCTCGATGAGACTCTCCACAAGTATCCCAACCGTTTCCGTCCCATGGTTGTTCGTCTCGGTCAGATTGCTGGATCCAAGACCAGCGGGTACTGGAACCCAATGGAGCATTTCGGGTTCCTTATCAAATCTTCTCAGACTCTGAATGCTTTGCCTGACGTCAATGGAAACCTCAATTGGACACCTGTCAACGACATCGCTGATACTCTGACTGATCTTGTCTTGTCTGACCGGGTTCCCTACCCTGTTTACCACATTGACAACCCAGTCGGGCAGCAGTGGCGCGATGTCAACGCCATCCTCTCGGACGCACTGCGCATTCCCAACCGTGTGCCTTTCAAGGATTGGCTTGAGCTCGTGCGAAAGGCGCCTCAGCAGGATAACCCAGCGGCCCTTTTGGCCGACTTTTTAGAAGAGACGTATCTCCGCATGGCTTGTGGCGGACTTGTTCTCGACGTGAAGAACACACTGGAGCATTCGAAGTCTTTATCCGCTGTCGGGCCCGTTTCGGAGACGGTAGTCAGGAAGTACATTCACATCTGGAAGGAGATTGGGTTCTTGAAGACTACGGCGGAGGATAAGGCTGGTTTTGAAGCTGAAAGGGCTCGACTTTGGGGACCTAGGGTGTAAGCGATCAACGTGGGAGGTTTGGGAGGTTTGGATCGAAGGCATATGTTATTCTAAACGCTCCTTCAGTTGTCTGAGTAAGACTGAACTTCTTCTGCGCATATAGACATTTCAATTTCTCTTTTTTCTGCTTACAGTCAGCCGCTCAATTGATCTGTTCATCTTATCGACGACAGGCTCCCTTCTCAGTAATGTGAGCAAAAATCTGGCCTCCGATGGCTAACGTTTTAACAATAATAATTAACGCATTCCGCCATGCGGAATACCAACATATATCTAGTTATCTAATTGGTGTAACGGTTGGGCCAACATATTGCTCTCTTCTACAATGCAAGGTGGTATTCTTGATGCCTTGGAAGCACCCTGATGGCGAGCTTCACAAAGGTTGTGGTATATGCATATGGGCGGAGGTTCCTTGTTATATGTAAATGCAACATGCCGATCAATGGGCTTTATACCGGTTTAGTTGCGGCAACTCATCATAGTCGCCGACATGGGAGCATAAAGCCCCGGCCTGGCAGGGTTGGCTCGATGGGCTAACGCCAAGCCATCAGGGTTTTTAGATGGAGATCAATCTACGATCAACGGCTTATTAGTCAACTGCCGTTCATTAGGGGAGGACTGTTTGAGGCTAGTAAATGATTGATCCTATTTCGATGTGACTATTCTTCGCGATAATTTCATCAAGGTCAAAATGTGATGCACGGTCGACGTGTGATAGTCTATTACTGTAGAACTTGTCTAGATCCTTAGGCGAGCCCTGGTCCTAGATCAAACTACTTATAGTCGTAGTATACTCCCAGTTTGGATTGATTCATGACAGCTCAGTTACGCAAATAACTATTCCTTCTTTCATTCTGTGTCTTATCGCCGGATTCTTCCGATATGGTGCACTTCACTGGCGAGTTCTGGCGAGCCTCGATGCTGTTGCTGCCACTACTTGGGGCAGTACACGGGGCCAAGTTACCACAGCATGCTTATCAAAAAGGCAGTTCATGCACCAAAAAGCCATTGATGGAAGACTTCGACTCCATTGGGGCCTGGTTTGAGGGTGTAGCAAAACTCAACTGCACATCAAACTCGAAGCCATCCAACGCCTCAATTGCCATCATCGGAGGCGGTGTCTCCGGTCTCACAACGGCCCTCATGCTGGATAGCATAGGCATCCATAATTGGGAGATCATCGAAGCCAGCGAAAGAGTCGGTGGACGATTCAGAACCAAGTTTGTTGGTGGCACGGAAGAGTTCGCAGAGATGGGCCCCATGAGATTGCCTTATACTGCCACTTACAAGAGTGACAACTCTACCCACGAGTACACGGAACATCGTCTAACCTTCCAATTGGCTGAGACCCTGAATGATATGAATGGAAACAGTTCCAAATGGAAGGTGGACTTTATTCCTTGGATTCAACACCATCCCAACGAACTAATTGCCTACGGAACCGGCCGACATCCCGATGGCAGCATCCCAACAAGGGCTGACATTCTTGCTGACCCCAGCCTCGCGAGGCCACCGGCTCTAACCTCTTCCGAGTACAATGAGACTAAGCACCGCATGAACGAAATCCTCAAGAATGAGACGATGCTCAAATCCATCCAGGCAGATGTCTGGCGCTCTCACAAGCTGGTCATGGATGAGGGGTACGATGATTGGAGTCAGCAGTGCATGATGAAGGACGTATTCCACGCAAGTGAGAACGTCACCGATGCCATCTGGACTGCCTCTGACTACGACATCTTCTGGGAGGAAATGGTCCACAACTCGAACCTTGCACTGGATGGTACTAAGGACTCATTAGGAGAGACTGAGTGGAAGTGCATTGATGGTGGTTTCAATCGCCTTACTGATGCATTCATACCGCATGTGTCTGACAGACTTTCTCTCAATCGCAAGATCAGAAAGCTCGAGTCCGTTCAGAGCAAGGAAGGCCACACTCGGACCAGACTCTCATGGTACCCAAGTGTTAAGAACCGGACTTTTGAGTCTAAAGACTATGACTACACCATCATGGCGGTTCCTTTCACAATGACTCGGTTCATCGACCTGCCATCGTTTTCTTCAGTCCTCGGGCGCGCTATCAGCGAGGCAGGTCTGCGGTTCAAGTCGGCCTGCAAGGTGTCTCTGCTATTCTCGGAGCGGTTTTGGGAGAAGGGTGAGCGCCCAATCTTCGGCGGTTACTCTATGCCGTCAAGTCGACCCATTGGAGCTCTATACTACCCTGTCTACGGCCTAAATGAGTCCCGACCCGGTCTCATCACACACTACCGTGGCGGCGATTGGAGTGATCGCTTTGTCAGCTTCTCGGATGAAGAACATGCTCAGACAGTACTAGACGCCATCGTAAGTCTGCATGGAGAGCACGTGCGGGATCTTTACATGGGCGACTACGAGCGACTCTGCTGGTTGCAAGATGAGCACACTGCCACTTCTTGGTGTCGCCCAGACACTGAGCAGCACAAGTTGTATATCCCTTCTTATCATCGCACTGAACATAACACCATCTTCATCGGGGAGCATACCGCACCGACTCAGGCTTGGATCAGCTCTGCGATTTACTCGGCGGCTAGAGGAACGATCCAGCTTTTACTCGAGCTTGACATGGTGGATGAGGCGAAGGAGATCAACAGGCGCTGGATGGGCAGATGGATTGAGAAGGCATAGATATAGCAAAGATAGTCTAAGATATTAGTACTTTAGTAAATTTTAGGATGAACCTAAAAAATACTAGTAAGATATCTTAATACTCTTTTCTAAACCCTTACAACACATCTGAGCATCTTATTTACCTCGTCACTCTTAGTGGCAAGGGCGGTGATGATGTCGTGTCTCGGGACCCGGAGCTTCCATTCTATCTTCCCGAGCCTACCATGAGAGCTTACCAGAGTGGAGGGTAGTGGAGGCGCGTGGTAGCTCAGTTTGAACCACCATTGCCGAGGGGATAAAGGAGGCACTATATATGAGCGCTGGAAGCACTTGCAGAAGGTTTGTGGTCTATTATGTGCTATACATTTAATTGAGTTGACAAAAAGATTGGAATTCATGAGCCGTTCATTCTATAGTTGAAAATATTATATGCCATCCTATACCAGTCACACCAGCTATGTCCTAATTGTACAAACTACATCGACTCCCTTGTGACTCGAGAAATATTACCCAAAGAACCGTTCATTTACTCATGCAGTAGTGGAGGAGTTAAGCGAATCAAGCGTCGCATTAATCGTCGCTTGAAATGTCGCATTAACCGCCGGGTCGAATGCAGCGTTGTATTTCAACGGCGCATCGTCATCTATATGGACGTTATGTATTCCATTCGGGGGGCGAGGCTCGCGGTGTTCAGGGCTCATAACGTTGAGCAACCACAGTACAAGTATGATGCAAACAATGCGGATCCTTGGGGCCGAGATGTAAGAGCCTCCGGGGACCTTCTCAAGCCAGGCGTATGCAGGCTCTCCAAGCTTCGTCGTCTCCGGCGGCTGGTGCATGATTAGTTTGACGAAGTGGCCTGTTGATGAAGCTGTTACATGGCTGATCCAAAGGAAGATTGGCAGAATAATCGCCAGGCTCCTCCAGCGGTCTCCGATAACAGTGCCGTCGCCGAAGAGACCATCGACGATGAGGATACCGTTCGTATCAGCCGCGAGCAGAAGGTGGAACTGGAGGATATAGGTCTCGAGTGAGCAGCGGCCCAGCCAAGCCATGGCTTTGGAGTAAAAGTTCCTGACGGGAACTGACGCATTCCGAATAGCGATGAAGGCCAGTACAGGAATAAAAGACCCGTAAGGGTGCCACGTCCTGTACCTCTTGGAACCAAAAGGTTCAGTCACGGCGAAGTAATTGTAAATGGCATAGAAGCCAGCCACAGCGAGGATTATTTGAAGGCCAAGGTGAATAGGCTTCTTGCCCATCTCATTTTTCACAACAGCGACGAGCATGCCAACGTAGACGATAAACATATCCAGCGTAACACGGTACTGCCACTCTTCATGACTCCACTGAATGTTCAAGACGGAACGAAGCACAGAGAAGACATGCTTGGTAACGTGCGTCTTAAAGAAAAGGGTGGAGATCAACACACAGGAGAGCCAGATCTTTGCAAGGACAAATTGTAGATCGCTGTTGTACCTCTTGCCGCCGAGGGCCATAGTCGTGTACACAACGAGGAACCAGAAGCTAACGAGTGGTGAGAAGTAGTAGAACATGTAATCTGTATCCATGATGTAGGCAAGTGCGCAAGGTAGAAGGTTGAGACGGAGAAGGACTGCTGCTGCGCGATTGAAGGAAAAGTCCTTCTTGTTGAGGAAGAACAGCGTGTGGCCATAGCCTGTTTGGAACAGATAAGCTGCCACGCAGAGTCGGACCAAGATATAGATCGACGTGGGCTTGGCGTCAATCCAGTGGTAGATGAGAATCGTGAACTGCATCCATCCCTTCCATTCCTCAGTCTGGTCTCGAGACAGGAATGGTTGGTCTTCTTTCTTCTCAGTCAAGGATAGATCCTTTGGTGGTGGCGAGCGAGAGCGTCGGATAGTGGTGAGGGCAATAATAATGCAGGGAATCAGAAGAGCGAGGAAATCCTCGTATCGCCACAGCTTGATTCCCTTTGCCATCATTTGTGTGCGGTCGGAATAATAACACATCAGCAGAGCCAATGGGAAACACCCTGCCTGCATGTTTAATAGGTCCCATTGAGGCTCTTCTCGTTTGGCAGCAAGGTCCAAGATCTCGCTGACAATGCAAGCAACGAGGTAGATGATACAAGCAGCGACGATGCCGAGCTGAACATTTGTCTTGAGACCATAGTCAGTGCAGCACGTATGCTCATAGGGGTACGGCTTTATTATGTCCAGCTTGGCGTTGCACCGTAGGTTGAGGAGGACGTTGGCCCGATATTCAGCGATGGGGTTCCTCACATGGAAACCTTTCTTGCCGGGGTCGATTACTGTTTTGTTTTCACCCTCCATAAGATGCGGAATAGACCAAAGCAAAGGGAGAGCAAACTCATCCTCATTCTCTCGAAGCCAGTCCTGAATCTTGGTGATTTCCTCTCTGCGTCGAAGATTATCAAGAACTTTTTCGGTCTCGTTTCCTTGATATCGAGGTTTGTTGGGAGGCGCAAAGAAGATTTGGTTGCCGATGCCGTCAATGGGGTCCATGGGAGCCGTGAAGGGGTTTGCCTGGGGGACGTTATCGCGGACCCAGTTGGAGAGGTTGGTGAACGAGCTCTTGAAGTAGTCGAACTTTTCTTCCCACTCCGGCGGTTCTTCGTAGTCTTCCCAGGGCCCGCAAGAGTAGTTTTGAGTGAACCACGGGCCAGCAGTGATGTAAATCATAGCTGGACCTTCCTGTTTCTTGATAGGTAGTGACTTCTGCTTATCATAGGCCAACATGTCAAGCTGTTGAGCAAATCCTGCGTATTTCGGGTAGCCATGTGCATTGAGCCAGGCGCTCGGTAAACGCTGTATCAACTGGCCTCGATAGGTCATGTTGAAAGCCCAATCTCGAGGGGTGTCACCACGATCAAGGTGAGACTGCTCCTTGTTGAGCTGCAGCGAGGTTAGTATATCAGCTGAACTATACAAACGCAAGGATTGTGCTCACCAAACGAGCGAATGCATGGCCCACGTTTCTAGATGTTGAATCACCGACGACCACCAGACTGCGACCTTCCGTGCACCGTCGGATATCGGCCGAGTCGTATTGGTGAAGGATACATCCATCTGGTTGCCAGTGGTGGAAGGGGACTCGGTTCCCATTTTCATCTGGAGGATCAATCCAACGACCGGTTCTCTGTACTGCACGACATCGATAAGGGTCGTCACCAGGAAAAGCAGTTTTAAATCCGACGGCCAGCAAAAAGATCGTAGCCAGTACGATGGATGATATCCTGGTGAGAGGCCGATCCATTTTGATGGCTCTTGGAGAATCCGAAAGCTCAAGAGCAGCAAAAGTGGGCTGTTTCAATGAGCGAAATGAAAAGAAGTTTTACTCAGCCAGGTCACACATGGGCAAGAGAGGCGCCGGCTCATATTAAGATGAGTGAAGCCATAACCTTTGCCACCTCCCTTATTCATTATTAAGCGTTCCCCGCCTTCAATCGCGGGTTACAATCCAATGTCTGGCTGGACGCAATTGTGGCTGACTTTAGGGGAAGAAATCAATATCTTGGAGTGAGTGTTGGGCCCTGATGCCAATGAAAAGCGCCATCAATCTACGAGCCAAGCTGCCAAGCTAACTAGGGATATATCCCTTGCAGTGCACTTGTTCTTGCCTCGACCAGAGATGACATTGCCTTCGTGCTGGAATTGACTTGGTAGGTATCCACAAGCTAACGTCTACTAGACTTGGCTCCTCAAACTAACGATTTCATCATCACTGATATACCATAGCAGCTACCATGAAATCCCTTTCTGGGTCCGTCTATCCGCGTGGGAGTGGAGTTGAAGCATGGAAGTTCAAGGATAACTATTTCCGCGGTTTGCTAAAGCTCTATTTTGAAGGGGTACAGATAGAGCTGGAACTTGTCTTAGACTGGTATGCATATCGACAGCTCATTGATGCCACTCTATCAACCCTTGCTTTAACGATGTTGGAAGGGTTGGCACCTTCCCCTGATAACTATAACTATAAGCTTAACTAATAAACTTGGTCTAACTGCCTCCAACACAGGGTATGCAAATAACAAAGTTCACTAATTATAGTCAGTATCTATTGCTAATGAATAGCATTACCTATAGATCATTTCTAAGAGGTCTTGCTGTCGATATCTGAAGTCGCAGGGAGCGCAATGTGAGACATGACTAACCCAAATGGCCAACGCCAAGGTGCGACTACACCAGATTGGAATGTATTTCAAAGTGCATCGGTGGCATTGTATTCTAGTTCTCGGGTAGTTCAAAATCATTGTGTAAGAAGGCTACTGATCTCCCGTCAGTTGATTCAGTATGCCCAGTGGCACCCTTGTCCGTCACACCGCTTGCTCATAAGGGCTACTGAGCATGGAGTGCAGACGAATCCGATTACAGCCCATGCATATGAAGAATTTACCAGGAAAGTAAATAGTAAGCTTAAAATCAAGTTAAAATTTAACCATAGTTGTCCTTGCCTCTGGGCTTCCCAGATTCATGGGTATTAAAGTCTCCAGGTCAGTTTCACTCTTAGCTTACATCTTGCCACATGTATCCTCTACTCATTCCCGTCATGGGAAGATTTATCCCTCGATTTATTCCATTTAAGGTGTTAAACCCTGTTCTCCGCGGCCTTTCCCACAGAACAGGTTCTACATTCCGGAAAGCCGTTAAGTATTGTGGCAATTAAGGAAGAGGCGAGATGTCTCACCTTTTTCCTGAGCTCATGATCCAGTATCCCTTGCCAAGATTCCAGTTCCCGAGGATAGGGATTCTCCCAAGGGCACAAGAAAAAGGGCCACTGTAGGGTCTCTCAGTTCAGGTCGGATTTTCACTTTCGCATCAACGTAGTTCCATTGATTCCTCATATGCCATACGTGGAGGATGTAGTATTGTTTACTATACTCAAGAACATGGAAAGAATCAATATGACTTGCACTCCTGAAATGACACAAAAGCCCAAAGAGAGACGGCTGTCGAAGAAGAATCGTACTTTATAGATCACTTGTCTTTGAGTAGATACTTATAGATTATGCCCATCTTTCTGCGTAGTAATGAAGCTTCCTTTACAAAGCTTGATCATAGTCCTCGCTTTCTTAGTAGCAGATCTGTTGGTAGGTGACCTCAGCGATGAAATTACCAACATATGACTCAGGGTTCAAGAAAAGTCCGGAGCAGAGGCATAGCTCTTTGATGCATTAACATTCACTAAACTTATGATGATTTTATATAGTTTTTGAAAGTCCATTGCCTAAAGCTTGAAGAGTCTTATCAGCTTACTTTAGAGGCCGGTGCTGCTTTGTGGTCTTGGCTACAGCCATTCTCTATATAGCAGAGGTAGGCCACTCTTGTTAAGACCACTAGCCACATCAGGTGGTCGGTTTCCCCTTTGATTCTGCCAGGATTTCCTACATAAGATGCATGCGGCGCTTGCAAAGGATCCGGGAGTCAACCATTCGCACAGATGGTGATTGTCGGTAATAGTAAGGGCCGGAATCGTGCCCCATCATCGTGACCAAGAGACCATGGAGGTGTTGGCAACCTCACCAACTAATTCCCAAAGTCTCTTGTGTGCGTCATAGCCCTTGGCGAGAGGTTCCTGTATATTGTCAAGGTGAATAAGTTGTCGGTAAGATAAGAGATAAGCATAGGAAGACTGTCGTGATGTACGGATGTGCTAGAAGTCAAGCTAAAATGGCTACAGCTTCGCAATAGATATATAGGTAAGAGGTTTTAAGTCGTAGAAGTTGTACATATAGATTTCAAAGGGATGGTAAATCAAAACAGAGCTCGCTTACTTGTCCTGATATGAGGAGTATAACAAGAAAAGATCAAAGTGTTTAATAAAGGAGAAAGAGATAGAGAGAGAAGAGTAACAAGGAGCTCCTATATATCTACTTCGTGTTTCTATCTAAACCGTTGGTCCATCGCAACATCCATGGGTGCAGTATGTTTGGCAGGTTGTGTGATAACATCTGGTTTACTTTTGGAGTTTGATGACAACCACCTTTGTGGCTTCTAACTGGCGCAGCAAACAGATTTCTACACTCGTTTCACGGATCGTGACTACGTACATACTTGCCTAAGTTTAGGATGAACTTTTATGATTATTAGATCATCCCTTAGGTAGACTTAAGGCATACTTCATACTAAAAATTGACAAAGTGGCTCATTTGTCTATCGTGTCTTAGTTTTTGACAGCTTCATGATACGTGTATCAATGTTAACCAACTTTTACGATATTCCGACATAACATTACGATAGAAATTGGTGGCGACTTCAAGTAAAAACGACACTTTAGGGTTCAGTATCCACTCTGGCAAAGAACACATCCTTTTCCCAATTTTTAATTCTGAATCATTTGGAAATATTACTGATACGCTGGCCCAAAAGGGAACGAACATGACATCTGGTTCATGTCGACGACCCGGTTGAACTGGAAGGTGTTCATAGATGAATGCGAAGGGGTTTTGGCCCGTCTCATCAGACCGGTGTCAGCCATTAGGGCCTAAGGCGGTATGTCAAGCTCCTTGGATGTCATTTGCTCGCATGTTCTGCGGACCTTAGACTCGTAGTAGCATGCACTCGAGTTTCCGGGTTCCTTCGCTTTGGGTGATTCGGTTCCGAGGAAGTTAAGGGAGCATAATTGCCAGACGTGTAGTCCTCTGTTTCTTCATACTTTCTCTTGAGGTGTCCCCGTGTCCAGTAGGTTGACGCATTGTTGTTGAAAGCCTTGTGATGAAGATGTAAGGAGGTATCAAGCCGCGGACTAAACTCGTGTAAGTAAATGGTCAAGGGATGCTGACAGAAGACCTACTGGTGAGCGGATGTGGCGGAGAGTTCGAGGCCAAGAGAGATGACTGCATGGTTGAGTCATCGATGCCCTCATTGCCATTACTCTGGCTGGACATTTCGTCCCCAATCGTACTGGAGCGGCCACTCCCCCGCTGGGTCTTCTCATCAGGGCTAGGAGAGTCTTCGTCCACGCTCGTCTCATCGGGATCAGGGAGGTCGTCATCCTCCTGGCTCGACTCGTCAGAATCAAGCTCAAAATCGTCGTCCCCTTTTCCACTCCTAGAGCCTAATCTAGGCCCTCTTCGATCTTCCCCTTGCTGGTCATGAAAGTGCTGGTACAAGTTGGTAGTCTTGGCCGTAGACTCCAGAGCAGCACCACGGCGTGGTCTTGCTAAAAAATGGCAGAGACACAATGAAGACCATAGATGTAGAGGGGGGGTGAAGCCTCTTCTGACGATGTTGAAGGGGGTAATCTTGAGCCTTGTTGTTGGAGAGGGAGAGGCTGAGCCCTCTTATGACCTAACAGATGATAAAAGTCAAGTGGGGTTTCCCTTGCCTCCTGCCTCGTATAACCTACTGCTCGAGGCGTCTTTAGGAGTAAGGCAGGCAAAGTCCATACACTCGATATGTCCTGCATAGGTAAGTACACCCAGGCGGTCCGATCAGCAACTAGGGTGTTTACTAAACTTTAGGTAAAGGGGGTGCGCATTAAGGCCCGTTACTATTGGAAGCGTATTGAAAGCATAACCTAGACATATGAGCATGAGATCGAGAACGGGAAAAGGTTGTATATATGAACAATGCGCAAAAGCCAAGCCTATCTATGAACTCCAATCAAAAGGAGCCTAGCAAAGCACCTCGCTGAACAAAATGCAGGCAGAGCGCGAAACACACGGCACAAGGACACATCAAGCGTTTGACTGTTGGACCCAGGGTCCAGTTATTTCGGAGTTTATCTCGATACGTTCTCCCTCAGTCCCTTAGTCCTCAGGGTAAACTTGGTGTCGCCCTCTCCAAACGGCAGTGCAAGCACATCATCGAGGCTCTCATTATGAGCGTCCACATCATCCTTATTGTGTCCATTACTCCTAAGAAGCGCTGCTCTCAGTGCATCGCCCTGCTGATTCACTTCGCTGTCCATGCTGCCCCTGCGGCTCTCCGTCACGCTACTAGAATCGCCATCGAACTGCGCCGACATGGTTGACATTCTCCCCTTAAGTCTGCCAGCCCATAATCCGCGAACACCGCCCTTCTTGCGCTCGGGTACTTGGTCGCTGCCGGCGCTGCAGACGTAAAGTAGGTATTTGAGATTGGGGAGGGAGTGACGGATGTCGACGACGCGGAGGCTTTGCGACGAGCAGAGAGCTTCGATGTCCTTGTTGAGGAGAAACCAGGCGTATTCGAAGCGCCATTGACCTGCGGTTGAGCCTCCTCGAGGTAGATAAAGCGGGAACTCTCTGCGCGATACCTTCTTATCTGATAGTTGAGAGATATCGTCGCGAGCATAAGATCTCGAGCCGAACCAATCGAGGGGGTATGGTAAAGGATACGACAGGTAGAACTGCAAGTGTTTTGTGAGCATGGCCACGAATCCCAGCCCGGCGGATAAGACATCCTCGGATATGTTTCTCGCGGTGGCGGCATCGTATGTCGAGTTCGGAAGAGGAATATTGCATATTTGGAAGGAAAGCGGCGGTGCATTGGGGATCGGTGTAATAGGGAATATGTCGGTAAGGTCAGAGCAAATACGTCTTCGTTGGCCACGAATCTGTAGCTGGGTCTGTTCCAGAAGCTCCTCCGAGGCAGCCAACGTCTCTCTGTTGTTGGCCATGTCCTTCTCAGCCTGGACCTGAAGTTCTCTCCCCTTGGCAATAGCTTCCCGGCGGCTCCTGATCGATTCTCGCAATTCATCCCGTTTCTTTTGCGCCAGTTTGTTCGAACGTCGTTGCGCCGCCACATACTTCTCCGCAAGCGAAACAGCTTCTTGCGCCGTTTCCGACCTGTCTACCGGGGTGTCGTCTAAAATGTGATTTATTTCTTCCATCAATCGTTGCTGCGTCCCTATAGCGTCTTCTATGGAGCTTTCTAGGTTGGCCAGTTTCATGAGCGCATTGTACGACGAGGTTGCTATTACCGGCGCTTGTTTCGGCTCGGATATCTTGTTCGGAAAGTCGAGAGAGTAAACGCCGTCTTCGAGATGGAATATCAATGCATTCGGTGGGAAGTTTCGGTCCATAAGTGTTCCTATAAAGTTGAGGCTGCGGAGGTCGATCGTCTCTTCGAGTAGAAAGGTCCATGAATCGGCTTTCGGTCGTCTTGCCCAGACTCGGATAATCATGGCACACGATCTCGAGATGGCCGATGCACAGGTTTCGAGGCTGAAGAATTTGAAGTTGAAGCTCTATTGAATTGTTAGCTTGATACCGTGTCGCAATGGACAGTTGTCTTACCGTCGCCCGCTCGCGCACCTCGCTGACATAGACAGGCTCAGCATCTCGGTCCAGATGCAGCGAGTAAAAGACATCTCCAACTGATTCCTCAACCAGCGTCTCTAGCTTCTTCTGCCTCGCGACAGGACTCACGTGCGCCAAGCTCAAGCTTGTCCTGCGTTTCTGCGTGGGACGCAAGGCATCAGGTCGCACACTGTCCTTCCTCAAGCTCTCCGACGATCGCGACGGGTGCAATTGGCTCGATTCTCTCAGCACGGGCAATTTGTTCAAACTCGTATTCAAATCCGCGTCGTCGGCCGTTCTAAGACTGCTGGGCGCGAAAGACAAGTTGCGTAGCCAAATTCCGTGGAGATGACGAAGCTTGCGATTATGGGCGAGGAGACGGGGACGACGAGGTTCGGCGAGGGATGACATGATGATAGTGGCATGCTGCGATTGCGCAGCTTGTTTTTTTAACGGCTATGACATTGGAGGGGCATGTGCTGAAGCTCTAAAAATGGCGACGGTGGAAGCGATGCGCGAGGAGAGAAGAGGGGAGTCGTCATCATGGGTAGACGAGCTTGGAGCTTAACTGGATCACGAGTCGCGATAGTTGCATACCCGCGTTAATGGCATGAAGAGCTACCGCAGCACTCACTTAACCTGGATCGCTACACGAAAGACATTGTTTGATGTTGTATGCATGATCTCATTTTGAGAAAGAAAAGAACCTGAATGACATCTGACACCTGTACTTGATGATGGCAATGGCCATATCACCTTCATGACGCACCGATGCATCTTCCCCATCTTTGGTCTAATCAACCCCAGCTTTAAGGTGCTGCAAAGTGAGACATCTCCATGTTCACCTGAAACCAGTTCTACTTGATCGCGTAATGGCAGGTTTATTTCATGAATGCGACGATTCGCTTAAGCAAATGAGCATCTGCCCTGATTCCCTTTCGTCACGTCCGTGTTCATGATCTCAATTCGTCCAGATCAGCCGTCTGTTGAAGCAGATTGATCAGCGGCAGAAACAACTTCTCTGTTTGCGTTTCTGATGCGCCAGGAAGAATCTGTTTGAGGTCCTCCCATGTCTTCCAGTACCACCCCTCGCATTTGTTAGGCTCGATGATCTTTGAGTTCTGTCAGCTTATGATCATCTCCCGCCCGCCCATATAGGGTACTCACCTGTGGCTCTGCATTCTCGTCCTCCATCTTGCAGCGGACAAAGATAGTGATGTAGTGCTTGTGCACTTCTTCGAACACATCGTTTGTCACGGCCACGACTTTGATGGGGCGGACCTTGAGGCCTGTCTCTTCGAGCGTTTCTCGTGCGGCGCATTCAAGGAAGCTCTCGCCATAGTCAAGATGGCCACCTGGGAGTTGCAATGTGCCTGAGTCCCATTAGTCTAGGCTTAAATTCCGGTGTTTTTCTCTATCTTACCTGCTCCGTGACTTCCAATTCGTCTCCCCGTAAGGAACTTGCCATCGCGGCCATAGATAAGGGCGGCGACGCCAACGCGGGGATTGGGAGCTTCTGAAGACATTTCGAGTGCGGCTTAGTGTATTGGGATAATATAAATCAACAAAGAATCTGTACCGCAATGAAAAACATAGGCTCGGCAATACGTGCGGTATGGCCTCAGTTTTGTGCTGCTTGTAAGAATGCCCAACCAGGCGCAGCATTGCTCTAGTTTGATGACTCATCGCGGAGGCGCACTCGGCGTAGTGTGTAACAAACCTACTTGCGAAGAGTCCAGTGACACTGAACTGGAAAAAGACTTTTCGCAGAAGCAGATGAAGGCAAAAAGAAGCATCTCACCCCTCGAGGCATTGGTGCAGGGCAATGCTGAGTTGTGATTATACAGTCATAAATGCCTGGCTCCCTCCTCAAGCACCGACAGAGGATAGTCATCTAAGGCAATCTATTACACAACAGAGGGAGCAGCCCACGAAGAACGATTCATCTGGTAGCATAATATTGTATTGAAGATAACCAAACAGATCCATTTTATACGCCTCTTGTCCAGTATATACGCTCGTGTAAAAAGAACAAAACGTGTTGCGCTAACAAAAACAATCCTCATCAATTCGTAACGACCCATACTCATATTCCCAAAGTCTAAACACTTAAGACAAGTTTGTACGTCTTTGCAAGCCATGCCAGTATTGCGCCATGGAGCAGAAGGTTTCCGAAGGACCGAATACCACAGCCGCAAAAACAATGGAGCCGGTGTAGTCAGATGGTGGTGCCCAGATCAATTGCTTAGGTGGAATAAGTATGCCTGGATGATTTTACGGATACACCTTCCTATTTTCCGAAAGAAATGACGAGCAACGTCACGGGCACTATCCGTCATCTGTCGTATACCTCGGCTGCACGAGGCTTGCAAAGATCAATCGTCATCGAGCCGGCGAACCGAGGCATCGAACAAGTCGATGTCGGATTACGGACCTCTTTATGCTGCTGAAGCCGGTCCTGCAGAAAAAGTCTCGCCAAGCTCAGCCGACAGTCACGGGAAAGGCTGCGAGGGAGCAAACAGTCCATACAGCGCATCCTGCGAGATGTCCTTCTCCTGATCATTCAGGAAATCTAGAAGTCCTGGTGAGTGCCCAAACGCTGGATCGAAATGATCCATGTGCGGGATGTAGTCAGATGCAGACGCAGAGACGTATGCACCTGTTGGTGTAGATGTGTTGGGCGCAATTGAAGAAGCAGCGGGTGCCATGGCGAGGGGGAAGAAGAAACTCTCATCGAGACCAGCTGGTTGAGGCTGCTCCGGACCAACAGAGCCGCTCTCCTTGATACTCGTCTGGAACTCGCGGACCATGTCCTGTAGAACGCTGAGGGGCTTCTTGAGACCAAAGTTGCATCCTACTTGAAGCTCACTGAGACATGTCCAGAAGAAAGAGATGGGTTCTGTGAATTGACCCCTCTCGTGTCGTTCCTGGCGGAGAATAACGATGACAGCTGAGTAGACGGCGTAGGACAGCAAGAACGGCGCACGACGAAGGGTGAAAGACTCGCGGTATCGACGGACGAGTTTCTGAATCATCAATGCACTTTGGATGCAGGCTTCTTCACCGCGGCGTTTGGAGCTTTCGTCGGTGTGGCGCCTGAGGTGACCCTCCTCTAGGAATGCACGGTGTAGTAGAATCGTGAGAGCATGGAATGTCGTACTGGTTGACACCCCTGGTTAGTATTTCGATCTTTAGATGGGGTTGACTGGGGTAGACTCACTGTGGGGTGATTTGATGCGGTGGAGGTGTGATGGTGGAAGTGTCGTCAGGGTCGAAGCGCAAGTGACTAGGGAGACTGCTCTGCCACTTCTCAAATTCTCTTTCAATAGATTCCTTCTTATTAAGGAGATACTCAGTCGTGTACTTGACGCATTGAATTCCGTAGAGATCATTGATCCTTGTGGAGATTTGCAGTATTCGCACCAGACTGCTAAACGTCGACACGGCGTGAGCGGGTTGGCGACCGTATGGTGGGGGAGCTGAAGCCGGTGACTTGGGATCGATGTAGGGTTCCCACTCCTCAAGCTCCTCAAAAGTATCCAGGAGCTGCAGAGGTACTCTAGCCTGAGCCGATGCGAACATGCAGGGGCGTCCAAGATACAGGGCTTGAGTGGCATCGGTTGTGAAAGCCGCCCAGTAAAGACGCTTGCGCATCTCCTGCTCCAAGTCCGTTCGCAGCACGCGCTGCTCGTTGACACCGCCCGTGCTTTCGTAGTCAGGCCCCAGCATCAGATGGCAGCCCAGATCGATAATCATGCGATGTGCGGTCCCTGACAGACTCCACCCTGCACTTGGCCTGCCCTGTGATACGAGCGATACACTGGTGAGTAGTAGAGCGAGAGCAGAGGGTATACTGGGCTTGTCGAGTTCGTCAATTAGGAGTTCGCGGAATCGATCGTAGAAGCGTCTGCCGACACTTTGAGGGTCGTCGGGATCGGCGCGTAGACATGGTCGGTCGCTGTAGAGGGATGTCGAGTAGAAAATGGCGTTGAGGAGGAGCTTGTTCGCGAAAGGACCGCCACCACTGGCAAGACTGTCCATTATAGCTGGTCGATATGAGATGAGGTAGGCATAGTGCTGGCGGTTAAAGTGTAGGTCGAGAAGATGCTTGGCAAGCTCAGGATCTACTCCGTCTAGGTCCATCAAGTCTCGTGGGTTTCGGAACATGCGCGCTTCTCGTTGTCGTTGCAGCGCAGCATTGCTTATAAGTCGAGCTTTCGAGGCCGAGATAGCATCGTCGCCTTTGCGTGTCATCTTGTTGATATTCTCTCGGTGCTGGGCGCGGGACGTAGGGTTCATGATGCTGGCTAGACCATGGACCGCAGAAACATAGCCGTTCTCATGGAAGACACCGGCCACTCGGGCTTCACTCGGCGACAAGCCTGTGCCGTCTCCATTGCCGTCGTTGCTTATAGGACGTGGGACTAATTTTACAGGAGCGAGTTCTGTGGAATCGATTTGGGTCTGGCTTGTTCTTGAGAGGATCGTGTTGAAGCTATCAAGTCGGGGCTTAGTCTCGCCGTCTGTCGGACCAACGCTACTTCGAGGCGGCGAAGAGAGGAATCCAGCGGCCATTTCCTGCGCAGCCGTAGACGCCGTGGGAGTCGGAAGAGGGCTCGCGATAGCAGCGGTCGAAGCAAGACGACTCAAGCCATGTGTCGTATAATCTTGGGAAGCGCGGGAGGGATGATCGGCATCCATGAGCTCCGCTGTCCAGGCCGATTGCATCTCGTTGGTAAGGATTCCGGCGGCTTTCATGTGGTCGAGCATAGCGGCAACGGTCGCCTCAAGGCTCTGGACGCGAGCGCGGGACGGTCGGGGTTCTCGTCGGGCATCGTGAGGGTAGATACAAGGTAAACTGTTGGTGCTGCACTCGACACACTGCGGGCGCGTGCCGTCGCAACGGACTTTCTTCTGGCGACATGGCGTGCAAGTCTTGCAGAGAGCGCCACCAGACGAAGGGCGCGAAGTTCCTCTGGAGTCCCGCCCCGTTTGGCGCTTGACAATCTTGTTAGAGCCCGTCATGGTGTATCTGAGGGACTCGATCGTAGTGTTTAGGGAGAGATGGTGATGTCGCAAAAGGAAAAACCGTCGGGCTTCCTGTTGGCCGTGAGCGAAATGTCGGCTCAGGTGAGCGGCATCGGTCCCCGGCTGTTCGGTGAGTGCTGGTGCTGCCGCGGAGAGCATCGGGCGATATTTCAAGGTCAACGGCCCACTGAAGCTTAGCGCCGGACCACTAGAAGCTGGGCGCTGAGGCCGCTAGCCACAAACTTCCCCGGTCAAATCGGGGTCCAGCCCGGATCCACCCGATATAATCCGCGGATGCGGTTATTATCGTGTTGCTGAGTGGTCAGTTTTAGCTGGAGGACATGGGTGTCTGGAAAACGTCTGCCTCGGAAAGTAAGGGTTGCGTGGACAGATAAACCATTGTTCTTATGGCCAGATTATCATCTGAAGCTATTCAAGAAGAGAAAAGATAACCGTAGCTGTGAGTCGATTTCACGGCGGGCATATCTCGGAGTCCTCGGTGTTGAGAACCAAGACATAAAATGAACATCATGCTGCATATGGCATTCTGGGGAACCAAGCAATGGCCGAACCCCGCGTTTATTATCCTACATCGGAAAGGTTGTGCTTAACGGCCGGTACTTCGGAAACATGGCGTTGTGGACGGCTGAGCGGATGATGCATAACTGCCTTATTAAGAACCTATCAGACCCTGCAATTGCAAGCAGATGAACTCTATCAACACTGATGGATGCCAACTCCTAGTTATGTGAGTCACTCTCGAATCTACGTACGATCAAGCAATGTATTAGTAGCAGTACGGCTTATACCTTCCCGCCAAGTATAACACGGGGCCCTAGGCAAGTAGGTCGCTATTGAACTTTGGCGGTCAGCTTAGGTCAACACAAAGACATTATATATGTATTAAGTGAACCAGGAGCTGTATGATCTGCTCGAAGGTTCTAATAGACGTAAGGAGAGTAAAAGCAGCAGCTCTTAGGCCCCATCACCTGCCTGTACAATACCTACTGGCGTCTGCCCAACTAAGACTAGGCCATCGATCAGCAACCAAACAGCTTCTTCCTGACATATACTGCCAGATAATACATAGCACTAACTAGATGTATATGTGTAGGTGTGGCCGGCATGGGATGCATGGAACGTTAGACGGTTTCGCAGATGCATCGGGAACATGACCAGGATGAATTCCGAGTTTCCGTCCTGCCACCTAACATCAGCCACCTAGATATCATTGGATACTAGGAGGTTTCAGCTCTTGAACGACATACCAAGTACATGTCACTGCCATGGTACCGTGGAGAAGGGGTAAACGGAGAGAGTGGTTTCCATTGAGGTGGCTCAAAGCTAGAAGCTCGACGAATAGCTAACATGTGATATACATAGCTCAGAATTGAACTCAAACAGTCATTGCGTAGTATGGGTACTCAGAAGGATTTGTATCATTTGTTTTGACTATTTGCCTATTCTCTTACAGTCTTAAAAGCTTGGAAATACATCGTAATAGGCAATTCTTTGATATTTAGTTGTCTATTACATATTCATCTTCATTTACTAGCTTGAAATTCCACCGATCAAAATCTGATAATAGTGAAGTCGTCAGGTTTATGACGATATTGCTCTTCGGCCATCCCTTCATTAACCGCTGGCGGTAGTGTCTTTTCTTCTTTTCTTTCTCAAGTAAATCCTTCTTCCTTAATATTATGCTATAGAATAACACATTGCGGAGCTTCTTCCTGGTATCGTTCTTCGTCTGCGCTCGTTGGATCCTCGAAAAGAACCTCGGGGTCAGGTACTAGTTCCGGTATCCTCTCATCCCGAGTTTCTTGTATTGCCATGGTTTGCAGTCGTATCCTGATCGACTTGGCTTGCCCCATATAGTCTGCACCAACGGTGTCTTTCTCGAAATCTAGTAATATCTCTTCCATCTCATCATTACGGTAACCGTCTGACGCCGCTGCCCAAATCACAGTGAGATAATCCGTCACAAACGCAGCCGCATACGGTCGAGTTTGTGCGGCCTCGTGTGCTACAGCAAGGGCCTCGTCGACGCAGTCATGCATCTCTCCGACTAGCGTGATGTCACTGTCCCATATCTGAAGAGTGTAGTTGATTACAGATGAAATTCCAAGTACAATCGCATACGCGACTCGGTAAGAACTGCATACTCTCAATGACATGACCGGCGCATCGGGTGCTGCTGCGGCCATTGTTGCCAGTGCGAGGAGTTGTCGAAGTTTCGGCATTTCGAATTGGAAGATGTTGTAGATGCATTGTAGCTGGTAGAAGTACTTCTTGGGTGAGTGCATGTAGATTGACACTTCAGCCATGGTTCCAGACTCGAGGCTCATGAAGCTGCCTTGGTGATATCTGACAGGACGCGGTGTACCCATAGAGTCGCATGCTTCCCAGAACCATGAGCCCAGCTCAAATTTGGGGTTTACAAAGCTAGAAAGAACCTGTGGGGGGGATGTCAGTGTGATTCTACGAGTTGAGTGCAGGATAAAGTACCGCTAATTGTGTCAGTCCCGGCATGTACTGATCGATTCCTTCCAGATCTCTTTTCAAGATAGCTTCACGAAGTAGGACTGATATCATCTCACGTTGTTGGTCAACCTTTTTTCTATCAACAAAGTACTGTTGGCGTAGCGAGTCAGTCTGAGTGGTAAAACTTATGGTCCAGGTAGGATCACTCACGTGGCAGATATACATCGCCGAGACCATCTGCATCTTCATATAAATCGACTCCTTAGGATCTGAGAAAGCCTTTCTAGTGGAAACTAGAGCCTCTCCATACCGCATTAGAGCTTCGACTTTTAATTTTGGGCATTGATAAGCCCTGTAGAGCGCAGTCATGGCGGCCACGCAGGCGTCGAGTGCTGGACTGCAACCAATCTGTGAAGGCAGATCCGGCAAGAATTTGCCGCCAAATGCTCGAATGTCGAATCTGATGTCGTCGATCTGGAGGATGTGGACCAGCGAAGATGTAACCTGAGTTCGTTGGTTGCTCGGGCTACGTCTTGGAGTTGGAACAATGCCGGCATTGGCATTGATATCTTCAGTTTGTAAAGAATGGAACTTCCATCTCTTTATCCCATTGTTAATGCACGGTACTCCAACTCGTTTACATCTTCCGCATGCTGGTTTGGCTTGGTCGCACTTCAAGTTGGGTCAGCCGGTTCTCCCCCAAGAAACAAAATCCAGTCCGCTTTTTGCTGGGGTCCATGTGTCCTCACCTTCTTCTTCTGCCTTCGACAGGCGTCGCAGCTAAGACTAGTTGGCGTTCCCGGCATAGTGGTAAATTTTTGCAGATGCGAGACCTCAAGCTAGCTTAGGTTAGGTTGTGATGGAGTGAAAGAGGGCATTTGCTGCGCGACAAACAGGGCCAACAAATTGTTTATAATTACAGCGCCCAACGAGCTTGAACCGCATCTCCACAGGGGTCTCGGCTATGGCCGATGTCCATTGACGTTGAATCTGACTGCGCTGCGCCTTGGCAGGCGATGCACCTGTGCATGACAGGGATCGGGCCCTCAGCCTTAAAAGCCCACTGAAACAATATGCTGATCATTCATCCACTGGGCGCTAGAGAAGAATCCTGAGAGGGTTTCTGGGGAAGCATAATGGCGAAGATCACATTCCTGCGATTCCAAGATGCGTGCTTGGCCTTCAACATCAGTCTAAGAAGGCTCTCCTCGATGTCCATGGATACAAAAAAACGAATGTCAATGTGGCAAGCAGGCCTGACATTACGCTGTGCTGACCTGAGGGGTATTAAATGTGGCTAAATACACGAGATACTTTCTCATCGTCCCATACAAGTCTTGACAGACGCAGTCACGGACATAAGATGGGCTAATTAACCCTATCTAGGATCTGATTGGGTGTAAGCACCTTTAGTTAAATTATCCCAAAGTGACAGGGGCTTAGACCCATGCATTCGATCCACAGGACTGAAGTTCGAGGCTAATTATGCCATTTAGCTTACTGTTTGACTCGAGTGTATTTGGCTTTAAGACTTTCATCACTCCCGAGTATACAAACCTATTTTCGAAACCTCAGGCATTAATTATTAGAAACAAGAATACGTTGGTGACAAGTACGTGTATAAAACACTGATGGGCGCACTAGTAGTTAAACAACTAGTAACAACCTGAAGTTGTCTTTGTTTATATACAGATGGGGATGCCTCTTTTACTGGCCTAACGACGAATACCATATTGAGTGCTGATGATCAACAATGATTCGTTCTCCTGTCTCTAGATAGTGTTCTATGAAACGTCTTCGATATTAGAAAGAGAGGTTTTGGAAAGTCAATATTGTAAGTATGGTTTGGAAATCAATACCCAAAGTCCGACTCAGGTTGATTAGAGAATGAGAAGGTTTATGCTTGTATTTGAATTGTTGAAAATCATACTGCCCGCAATATAATATCCACCATATATAAATTAGTCATGATCCACTCTTTATTTTTTTTTTTTTTTTTTTGCCTTAACCTAGTACCACCACAAAGGGATCTAGGCGTCCTAAAAGCTTTAATAATATCAATAATAGCAACCCAATACTCAGGTTAATAGCTTAGTAACTCAGATCAATAAAGTTACTTCTAATTGCAGCCATGGTAATGCTACCTCAACCAACTCTATCCAAAATAAACAGCTTGCAAGACTGCTGCTGGGTATAAGACCCTCTGATAAGACCACTGCCCGTTAGGTAAGACTTCCTCCAACTAACCTACCCACCTAGCTGTCGTCAGTCGACCTGTTTAAGACCAAGCAAACCTGTAAGTCAACCATCCGAGCTTTCACTCTTTGATCAATAAGGCTGACCGCAATCACAGCCAAAATGAACACTGCTATCGAACGCATAAGCCTGCAGCGGAGGTTCGTGGCTTATACGCAAGGCTAAGATATTCCCCTCTCAAATCTCGAAATGGCGATAAAAAAGCTACCTTCTGAGAGGCGCAAAGAGCTAAAAAAGGCGGCTATTAAGATACGAGCTCAAAAGCCAGACACAGAGAGCCCTGGAGATCTTATCAACCGTGTGATCTTCGGCTGCAGGGTTCTTCTCCTTGACGGCCTCTTTGGAGGCCGGCGAAAGCGGCTTAAAAAGGAGCTCTATCTGCTAAAAAGGAAGCTCGCGGGGGGCTTCGGCGATAATACCGAGGATGCCTTCATCGTCGATCTGAAGGATCAGACGATGTGGCTCATGAGCCTGTGGGCTCAAGCCGAGGCCGTGATCCCCTATGCCACGAGGGAAGAGATCCACTCTTTATATCACGATCTTATGCCTAATCCTAAAATACTCTACCATCTCGTATCATCCCCTGCTAGCATGCTGAAGAGCTGCAATTCCACTCATCAGAGCCATGAGAGCCCAGTGGTACCCCATATATGTCGTCGTCGCTCTTCCCACAAACTGGAATCCTCCTGCTCGATGCATAGACGGTGACATGGAAGACAGACTCTCCTCGTAAACTATGGCCACAACTTCGCTCGTGCCTGAGTTGTGACGGGAACTTGACTTGCTGGTGCGTCCTAGACTTACAAGCTCCCATATCATTCCATAGGGACTACTTTGTGCTTCACTCGAAGGCCGCCATTGGAACGACTCGGTTCTGCGACTTCCATCGCTTTCTACCCTCATTGAGAACTGAAATCGAGGGTTTGATCGGGAACGGTGGTATGCCATTGTGATTTCTTGAGGTGATATGTCGTAGCTGGGTATTCCGGGGAGTTGGAAGACGAAACGCTCTCCAGACCTGTTTCCAGAACACATTGGATCTCCAACAAAGCCGGAGCCTGGGTAGAGATATGTAGGTCCTTGCCGGCCCCTGGGCATATAAGCTGCGTAGAGAGCCTGTGAGTCGTGTCCAGAGATGGAGAGGGCCATTGTCGATGTGGAGTGCATCCATGTGAGTTGCATAGCCTGAGGGAATCCTATACCAGCAACTTGGTCTGATATCATAGATAGACCCTCTGTGGTTGAAGATGTGCTCGCTAGATCAGCATTGTAGAGGTCTTGGAGAGTTGGAACAAAAGGTGGAAAGATCATGGTAAAGATTGTAAGGGGTTGAGAGCAAGTGACGTTTTGGGAACTTGGCGAGATATGTTCCGAGTCTACTATATCGCGATAAAGCTAGATCTGGTGAGTTAGTTCAAACATGATTGAAGACTGAGGTCGTTCGAGGTTATATACTCGTTTCGAGCCATGTCCAGGAGTCGCCATGTTCAGCCCATTTGAACCAGCTCAACTAGAACCGTTGGTCCCGTCATAGTCTAATTCACACTCTCATTCAATGTCAGAGAGCCAAGCTGCAGACTCTGCATGAAAGAGCTGAGACCCTCCAGCCTTAGAAGACCATTCTACCTGTAATGGAACAGGTATGAACTGTGATTGGCTACCCCGAGCATCACAGGGCTGATGGGCTCGCTCCCGCGAAGGGGATTTTCGCTTAAGCTGCCTAAAAGGGTAGAACATTGCGCAATCCCTGCCCCGGCTTTGGGGTTCTCAGCCTTACTAACAGACCACATGGAGTCTTGATCAACAGGAACAATGGCTCGACAATCGAATCTTAGTGTCGAAGAGGCACTGAAACGGTTTGACTATGCGACCCATGTTCGAGCTAACAATTAGAGATGCAGCCGATCCTTCCCGCGACGCTCTGCCGACGGACAAAGTTCCGAGATGTGGCAGTGTAGCGAGCGGCCCAAGTAGCTTGAAAACAGTTAGTAAGGGAGTACCAATCGCTGAGCTGACAGTGCAAGACATCGCGATTAGTCAAATGCGCCTGTCGCGTCTGTGTAAGCCATACGATCCTGTCTTCAGCCTCCTGATTCGAGACTGAACACTAAACATGCCAATGTGATTGGATCGCGGCTGTGCAGGGATGTCGCTGGTGTTACCTAATTCGGGTAGCAAGATGTTCACATAGGCGATTCTCTCATATATGTCAAAGAAAGAGTCTTACTATTATGTAGAACCCTCTGGATTATCCTAGTTATTGGCTTATCTGCGGGTCGCCGTTTTTTGTTTACTAGAGACCGGTGTCTGTTCATGCAAGTATGATGTTGGCCCACGACTCTTTGTGAAAACCGACCGCGAGGTGCACCGTTGGTGGTGACGTAGTTTTACACCAAACTCAACTTCGTTATCATTTCGATGTAATCCACGTCTGATGACTATGCATACATTGGATCATGCGATTATGATATTACTCTAGATATTTAAGAATCTCAGATACACCCTTCAATTGTGTCAGGGAATTGTTGTGTTGATCCTCGTGGGTTGCCTCATACGCGTCTTACAGGGTAAGCCTCGTTAAAACAATCAGATTCTGCCTCGTCGTGACCGAACAATTTCTAGGCGGCACTTGATGACATGAAGTGGCGAATTGATATCAAAATCGACAGAAAGAATTGCATTAGGATCAGTCATTACGACAGGGATTTCGCAACGATTCTGCTTTTCAGGATAGTTATTGCTGATGTTGAGCCTTCAGCTGCGCCAATCATCAGCGTGCTCCACGGCATCAAAATTAGCATGTCTAATCTTCGGAAACACTACTATTAGCAATAGATTTTTCTCAATTGTTACGCAATGGTGAAGGTAGTTGTGTGGGTATCGCATAGCATTCTAACAGCTTTCAGCCTACAGATACCTAACATCTATAATACATCACATACGCAAACCTATCCTCACCAAACGCCATGCTAAAGACAACCAATTCACCATACAAACACCATCAGTCACACAGGAAGACCATTTCTATCGGTCTGTTCCTGCAAACTTGACACTCTTTCTCCGCTCCCTTTCACCTGTAGCAATAGCCCTTCCAGGACTAGAGCTCAATATCCCACCGCTGCCCTTGTTCAGCGCATCACGAGCCATACCCACCGCTCTACTCTGCGGTACGTCATTCCCATCGCTCTTGACAGATCGGTCCATCCCTGGACGCGGGCTGGATCGTCGGCTATTGCTCGTGCCCCGATCGTCTCTAGCACGTGTCTTTTCAACGGTGGCCCGGCCGATCTCGTCAGCTCGCGCAGTGGTGGTTTCACCTCGGTATCTTCCAGGAAGACAGGCGTGCCCGCAGCCATCAAGGGGGCAGCAGCCGTCGCTGAATGTAGACGGATTGCCAGAGTCTTGAGAATCGAGGGGAGCGTGCCATGCTTGGAGACAGGAGGCATGGCCACCGTGCGCACAGCCAGGACAGTACCACCATTCGGAGAGCCAGGTCTCTGGAGAGTCCATCGCACTGGCAACTGGAGTGGGAGTGAATTCTGCCTGTGTTGGCTCTCGATGGTTACAAACAGCACAAGGTGCCATGGTTGTGCGGCAACGCTCACACGTCCAAATGGCTTCTGGACCGTCCTTGGGATCAAGTTCCCTTGGCTTTCGGCATGCAGAGCAGAAGAAGCTGACCTTTCCACCTTGTTGAGCTGGATTAAAAATCGCTGTGTAGTTCTCGCCCCATTGAGGTAGACCCTCGGGCCATCCTTGAACACATAAGTTTCGTAAAAGCGATGCCTCGATGAAAAGACCCATTCGCATAAGACGTGAATGATGCTGTCGCAAGACGGCGCTGGCCTGGTGGTAGTCAATGACAAAATCTGGTACCAAAGGCTTCAGAAGAAGAATAATGGCTGATGCATTGAGGGCAGAAGATCGTGACTCGTAGTTTAATGCCTTGGTAATGGAAGAGTAAGGGTCGAGTGGTGAAACGACAGGGGCGTTGCCGGACGCGACCGTTGGGTGGGGGTAGAGAGGATCATCATCCCAAGGGAGGAAGTCAGTGTCTACAATATAAGGGCGAAGGTCCTGCTGAGCTGGAAACGGCTCCTTAAGAGGGCTGACGGATCGGCTAGGATTGCTTGCTGGAACAAGCAATTGCGGCTGAACGGGTTTCTCCTTGATCAAAGGTGGTTGCGCGGCAGTGTTGGTCGGTGAAGTCTCGGGTTCCAAGGACTCTGACGTTTGCGACGGGAAAGAATCGTCAGTTCCCATTGTAGTCTGTGATATCAAGAATACTTCTTCAGGGGAGTCAGCTTGCGACTTCTTGCTGCGCGGCTTGGGCGAGTCCGTGGGTGTGTCTGCCAACGCATGAACCTCTTCGCCGCGTATGTGACTTGGATATTCTTGGCCATCCTTGTCCATGTCCGAAGCATGTCTTGCAAGGCTTGATCGCCATGGACCAGTGCTTTTTGGAGTTGGCGCTGGAGGCTGTTTGGTCGCGTCAGAAGTGGAAAACATCTGAGCAAAACTCTCGTCCGAATCATGGCGCGTCACTCTCTGGATCTCTGGGCTGGCGGAGCCCAAAGACAATGGCTCTTTCTTCTTGGGCGGAGGGACATCGACAGCTTTGAGCAGGACGTCAGCGTCGTAAAAGTCGTATCCTTCGGTGCTAGATATTTGTGAGCTCTCGCTTTCATGGCTGACATCAGAGACGGGAACCGAGTCGAGGCGCCGTCGGGGGGTGTCTTCGAACCTGTCATTTATGCCAGGCCCAAGACTGAGTTCATCAGGCTCCGTGACGGCTGCTAATCTCTTGCCAACCTGTTGTGCATGCTCATGGGCATTTTGTGAGGCGTCAACCGGTCGCGCGAGCGGAGTGGGGACGTTTGACGTGCTCTCGAATCCTAATGCAAGGAGAGATCGAGTGCTAAGAGAGCGGCTGCCGATACCTGACTTTACCGAGGCGCGTCTAGGCGTTTCATCGCCGGGGGTACGACTAGCAGTATAAAGGTCAACGGGCTTCAGCATTCCACTTCCCTTTCTGTCTTCTATCTTCATCTTCTGGAATCTTCCGAGGCGCATATCGAGATGGTATCGAGCGCGGCGATCGAGAAGCAGACCAACTGCGTAGGATAGTATTCGCCATGTCTGGGCTAACCGGAACGACGAAACACTTTCGGCTGCCCGGGCGTAGTGCTCTAGGATAGAGGCGACTCGCTTGTTGAGTGGTTTTCCGTCTTTAACGTATGGAAGCTCCTGCTGGAGCGTCTCGAGGTATATGCTTGTGAGATATTGATAGATCTGTGCCGTTTTGGCAGCCGGAAGTCGGCCAAATGCCATGGTTTGCTGAGTTTTGAAGATGCCTGTGACATTGATGGCTTGGTCGAGTGCCAGTAATTGCTTGTTCTCATCAGCAATACCAGAGCCCGAGGGTGGTGTTGTGCTCAAATTGGCAGATCTTCCACCTGTTCTCCTGCGGCTGTGTCGCCGTCTAGGACCGAGAAAGCTACCCACCACATCCTCCTCTGAATCACTACGGCTGATACTGAGCATCGGAGCATTGGGGCTGGATCCATAAGGCCCGCGGGGTACGATCTCGGCATGGTGTGTAACGGGAGGACGTGGTCGGCTGTTTTGATGGGACCGTTCGTCAAGAAACATCATAACATCGCCTTTCGGGGAGAATGCCACAGACGATGTAGACTGGCGATCAATGACCTTGGGCGCATAAGCAACATCACTTTGTGTGAACAGTCCATCTTGTCCAACCGTCCAGAGCATGTCCTGATCTTGCCATAACAAAGCTGATGGCGAGGAGTCAAACCTCTCGATTTCTTTGTAAGGCATGGTCGGTCGAGCCAGGTCCCAGATGTGCACTGCCGAAGTTCCATATCGACGAGAACTGAGTTCATCATACGAGACCGCTATCTGGGCAACGCGCTTGTTCTGTGCTGTAGCAGACCACAGACCGGGTCTCCAGGCGATAGTCCAGATAGGCGCAGGTGTTGTGACAGACCATTTCGGCTTTTGTCGTTTATCTGCTGTGCTTCCAAGATCCCACACATGAAGCTTTGTATCTCGTCCGGCGCTGACGAGGTGGTTTCCATCCGGATGCCATGCAATTGATGCGCATGCCTTTTCGTGGGCATTGATTCTCAACAATGGTCTTGCTGGTTGGCGTACATCCCACTTGAGCACTACTCCACCCTCTGTGCAACAAGCCATCTCGTGTCCAACCTTGGGCGACCATTTAACTTGACGAACCGAGTCGATACATTTCAGAGGCGCGAAGCGTTGGCGAAAGGTAATGCCGCCGGAACGGCCTTGAATAGGCGCTGCCGTATCAAAGACGCGTGCCATACCATCTTGACTGCCTGAGAGCAGCCAACTCTTGAGATGCGGGTTGACGTCTAGTGTGTTAACCTGACGTGAATCCTCCTGCGTCTGCATATATTCCAAAGGTTCAGCCGCTCCAGATCCGACTCGGGCGATATCGTATGCGAAGATCTTGCCATTGGCGCAAGCCGTAAAAATTGTCGAGCTACCATGCCATTTGACATCGCGTATACTGAGCTGGTCGGCCGCCTGGCTTCCCTTCGTACCAGCAGGTTGAGCAGTGATTACAGCTCTCAGGTCTACGCCTTCGCGAAAGTTGAAGTTGAAGTTATGAGGGTCGTCGAGCACAACCGTCTTGAGGATATGTCCTCCGGCGAGGACGGCCGCTCGTCGATCGGGAGAAACATCGAGGCTTAGGACCGGAACACCGGCTCGATATACAGCATCTTGCGATCTTTGAGGACGGTACGAGGCTGAGATGGTAGACGCTGGGGCGCTTGTGATGGAGAGGTTGCTTGAATCGCCGGCGGGGGTCTCGATGGCAGACTTGCCGAGAAGCTTGCGCATAATCCTGGAGTCGCGGTTATACATTATTGCGGGTATCTATAGCCGCTTGCGACGCCATTGAGAGGATCTCAATGGGCCAACAATGGCATATTCGACGTTGCGGTCTGCGAATGCGATATCGGTCAAACTGTTGTTACCTGATCGTGCTTGGCTGTAGAGTTGAGAGGGTGAGCTCATGTGGATCCTAAAGCCGGGGACGATCACGTGGTCTCCCACAGCCCCAATCGGCTACCACATACGGCCCGCCCCTCCATCACCCGTGGCTTGATGCCTTGATATCCCATGAACCTTGTAATAGTTGATGCAAGAGACCAAATTCAATAAGGGGAAGAGTCAAACATAGATCTGGATTCGTCGGGCCGATCAAACTGTGCTGAAAGATGCACACTGACGCAGTACTAATAACAGTTGACCGACGGTTTCGACGATCGACCATCACCAACTCGGTGGATCTGACATGTCTTGGCTATGTACAACCTGCAGCGGCTGGCGTTGGAGGCTGAGCACGTCCCCTGGTTACAGTCCCCACGTATTTCCCAAAATTGATCAATGTTGCGCTCCGCGTGATTTTGCAGTCAACGCGTCGGTTAATAGCTCCAAGGTTTCAACGGCCGGAAAACAAGATAACCCTTGGCGGAGAGGGTAACGTTCATTGGCTTCTTCTCACTGCAATCGTATGATACTACACAGCCTCTGGGTGTGCAAATTAACTCCAAACTAGAAACATGGCTGCAGTTTTGGAGAATTCGCTCATTGATCCATCTTCTCGACTAGCAGCATGAGGTGCCAGATATCACCTCTCAGGCAGAGCGCAACAAGCTGTGCCTCGAGACGAAAGCGTCGGTAATTAATGAATAACCGAGTTTGTTGCACGGCACAATAAGCCGAAGGATTTGGTCTATGAAGCAAGCGAGCCATCGTTTATCATAGCAGTGTTAGGCTGCGAACCTGGAGCCACTTGTCGAACATGGATCGTACCCACGGTATGTATCGCTAAATAAAAGGGTCCTCCTGGTAAGGCTGCCAAGCTCGCAGTGGTCTGAGCACGGGGATACATAAGTACATTCCTAAAGTCAGCCTTGTTACGGAGTTGACTTGTTGTCCCGCCCTCCGCAAGTTGATGAGCGACGGCAAACCCCGTCATCCATGGATATTTCCTTGTTACCCTTGGCCCCCAACTCTTGATACCCCCAGTCAAACAGTGACGAAACCCATTGTTTGGATGGTACACCATCCCAAGCGCGATTAGTCGCGCTCAATTTTGCAGGGGTCATACTGGGCTAATTGCTATAACATGGGTCTGACACGGGCCATGATTTGAGGAATTGTATGCGGTCAGCTTACAGATCAGAGCCTGTAATACCCTTTTGAAACGTGAAGTTGCGGGACTAGCCTTGCATGGATCATCGTTATAAAGTCTTTAAGCTGTGCCCCCAGCATCGCTGGGCGACTAGTGTTCTTGATCCGCTCTCTGTCTTGTTTATCAGCACTCTTTTAATGTTGCGGTAGCCATCGTGGGAATCGTCAATCATCCTGTGTTATCAGCGTCGCGGATCGGGTTACGATGAGTCAACTTCCAGACAGCGAAGGCCTTCAGGTCGACCCAAGGAATGAACACGCTGCCAAAGCTCCCGAGTTAGCTTCCGCCTACGACCAGCATGGCAATTACTACGGTCCTCCCGGCTATAATCAGGAACCACCGAAGTCGAGGATTCCTTTCGGTCTAGGAGTCTGGACATTTGCCGCCCTTGTTGCTCTCTTGACGGCTATTGTTGTCGGTGCTGGTGTAGGAGGAGGATTGGGTGCTGCTTTGGCAAATAAATCGTAAGTCATGCTTTTTAAGACACTCCGTGGATTATACTCATCACATGTGACTCAATAGTAGCGACTGTTCATCCGACTCTCCGGCCGCTTCAGCTGCAACATCCGCCGCCGAAGCCACCGATACTCCAACGCCTACTACCTCCGATAGCTCTGACACTGCTACCTATGTCCCCAAAGCTCCTTCCGATGTTGCATCACTTGCCCTAGATTGTCCCGATAAGAAGAACAAAGAGACAAAGTACAAGACGAGCAATGGCTGGGAGTTCAACTGGTGGTGCGGCGTCAACGCAGCACAGGGAACACCAGCGAAGGGAGGAGGCATTGTAGGTGACGTAGCACCTCTTATTGCCTACAGTATTGAAGATTGCATGATGGCTTGTGCTGCCATGACCCAGAGGGACGACGACAGCCAGTCTGGAGCTAGGTGTCAGAGCTTTGTCTTTGGCAAACGCATGTCAGCAGAGATAGAGAATCTCGGTGTTAACTGCTGGCTTAAAAATGCTTCCAGCAAGTTCCGCAACCTTTCTTTCATCAGTTCTTTGCTAACTCGAAGTTACAGAAGCAGAGGGAGGCAATTGGGGGTTCAAGGACGACTGGTACGCATATGGCGAGATAGACGACAGTTAGACGATAATGTGGGGCTATAGAACAGCGTAGGCTTGATTGATGATTCTTTTCTTCACTTCTACTAGTATAATACTTGAAATGATACCATATTCTGCTCATGTTGAGGCAGAAACATGTCCGAGTCTTCAGTCACACCACCCGACCCAACCGCAGCAACCACGATCGAGATAAAATTAAATGGGGAGGTGCACAGCCTTACGGTGACATTGGAAAACCCAAATAGGGTATACTCAGCGCGTTTGGGCGTTCGGCAATTCTGTGCCAAGTTTTAATGACAAGTAAGCAATGTAACCTTGACGGTAGGGAAGCCAGCGGGCTCTACGCCAGCGCAAATGATTCGCTGGCCACACTCAGCCCTGCCAGCGACTAATTAGCACAGAAACCGCCCTTAAACGATAGGCTACGCGCGTGTGCGAAAGCATTTTTCATTCTCGTTAATTGTGAAGTTCAATTATCGTGTCGAGAAGATTCAAGCTTCTTTTAGCTCAGCCACACCCGCCACCTTATTGGTCGAGCTTAATATACGGTACCGGGCTGACACGTGATAGGATTTTCGTATGTGCGGGAGGAATAGATACCCAGCTAGCAAGTAATCAATCTGACAATGAGTCTGGGATTTTGTAAGCACTATAGTTTATGTCGATAGACGAGAGGAAGATCAAAAGTGGACGTGCAACGGGTATCATAAACGGATGCAACAAGGAAAAGACTAAACTTGAGATATCACCAAGTTTCTATCATCTTAGGTACAAATGCCCTGGATATCCTTAAGCTGCTCGTTGGTGATCTTGAAATGGCGCTTTCCTTCCCAATATAGGACCAAGTTGGCATCGTCCTGAACTTTCCACTCGCCGTTCTTGTATTGGAGGAACTGGGTATTTTGTGTAAAGGTCCAAGTGTAAGGGGTACCTGTATGGAAAATCCTCCCCTCGACCCATCTTGGTGACACCACCACCTTGAGCAAGCTGATGGAGAAGCCGTAGTGCTCAGCGGAGATGTAAGGCATCTAGATTTGTGCTTCAGATGAGGTGAAATCCCTATACTTCTTGTTGTAGCCAGCTTGGCACGACGGCTCTTCATTCAAACGCACTCCATCTGGTCCAAAGACAGAGCACACAACCCAAGCCTGCACATCCATCTTCCAGTCCTCATCCTCTACTGAGTCCCATCCAGGTCCAGCGAGCGGCCTTCGCCAGTCCCCTTCGCGGAATATGACTGTCTCCAGTTTCTCCTCAATTTGAGCTTTGCGAAGGACACTGAACATCTTGCGAGCACCATCGGAAGTAAGGAGCGGTCGCGCCAAGGGCTGTGCTTTGAGTGATTCATAGCCCGACTCAACAGTCATTTCGCCGATGTTGTGTTGCTGCTCTGGTTCTAGGTTAAGGTAGATGGCCAAGTTAGTGAGATGAGGCACGTTCTGCGCTAGAATTTTGAGTTTTTCGTACGGCCAGTCGCTGTTTTCACGGTTGAGGTCGATGGTCAGGTTTGTCAACTCGGGAGCCAGGTTTTCAAGGCTGATCAGCTGGGAGTTTGAGAAACTTGGTCGTGGATCATGATCAATCTCAGAGTTAGTCCACTCGAGCTCTCTCAGAGTCGCACCATGGTGTTGTAAAACAGCCTCAAAGATGTCATTATTGCACGTCCCGCTCTCTGTCCACGAGAAACTAGTCAGAGAAGCAGCTGGGAGGGCCAAGATGAAATTTAGAGCTTTTGGGTGCTTTGATGCCATCGATTTTGGTGTAGGTATAGAGGCACGATGGATTCTCCACGATTCAAGTGCCGTCTCGTCATCCCATCGACCACCGATAGCAAGTGACTTGAGGCTAGACACTCTCTCTGGAAGGCGCTAAAAGAAGGCGTTCCCGTAGGATTTGATGATAGTGCCTCTGGACTCCCGAATAGATAGCGCCTGAACACGTGAGAAATTCATGGCATCAAGCCAAAGCTCCATGTTGTCCTTGGAGCGTTGTTCCTTTGGCACATGTCTCCATTTGTACCAACCATCTGCTTTACCACACAACCACCAAAGGCTCCTCCATGCGCTCGAAATTGAACCCCAGTATAGCTCTTTTACCTTGTCTACGAGCATTCGGCCACGGTAGTAGCGGTCTGAGGCCCAGCGGACAATAGGATTTGTTGATGGCGGAGTTGGCCAGCTGCCATCCTCTTCTGACCAGTGTGGCCTTTCAGGAACGATAATCTCCCATTCGGAGTGGCCAAATTTATAGCCCTCTAGCTCAAGTATACTGGGAGCAGATAGGTACTTTTCACTTCCATCGAGAGCAAACGGCAGACCGAAACGAACGCAGACGTCTGTACATCCGATAGTACCCATTCGTATACTCAGCTCGTCTACGGTGCTGCACTTTTTCATAGCTTCATGAACGGCGCTGATTGTACCAAATTGTGAGTCGCCAGGAATTCCGGCATCGATCTCGGTAGGGCAGGGGTCTTTCGATGTCCATTGCCGTCCGTATACACTATAGATATTGGCGGAGAGGGAAAAAAGAATGACTGAGAGTAGCCTATCAGGCTTAACTTTGGCAATGGAAACCATGATAGTCCTTGGGTAGTAAGATGATGTCAGGAGTCCATGGATGCAGCGTTGGGGCTGTCCTCTAATCGAAGAAACGTGTGTCGCAAGATTGTGGTCTGAGACGTGTTCTTCGGCGTTGAGTAAGTAAGCGGGGATTCGTCACCCATGCTGAGCGAGCTAGGTTAGGAGAGGCAATCGCTTAAATTCTCAATTCCTAAATCAACCATAGGTGTCAATGAAAGGGAACTATGAAAAGGAATGAAGACTCCTCAATCAACATATGCAATGTAATTTTACTTTGATCACATGGATAACTAATGATTAACCTAACTATTCATTATGCCGAGGAGTCTGGACTCTTCATCTGTTGACCCCCTGATATTATCTCATTCTTATTGTTCGATAAACAGTCCAAATATAGTCCAAAGCTTGATTGAATCTATTGAGGCTATGTCCGTTATTTCGTTAACCTGGCGTCTGCTCAGCGTTGATATCGTAACACCTCAAACAACTCTAACTCTTTGCTTGTGAGTCATATCTCAAGATATACTTACTCCCGTTTTCAACAAGTTTCAGAATTGGATTTCTTATCTGGTTTATAATATTAGACCTCGTTTCTAACAAGAATCATTATTCGAAGGTTTCGGATATGTTGCTCGGAAGTTTCCTCCGAACTCCCTCGGAGTGCCTCCGAATGGTTCTTACAAGATGAACATTGTTCAATATTATAATAGCAAGCTCGCCAGTAACTGAATTACTTCAAGGGAACTTATATGCCATGAGATTATCTGTTTATGTCTTAGTTTAAAAAGTGACTCACATTTGGCCAAGACGACATTGTGAAAATGCTGAAGTTGACTTCATTCGGCTTCTGGCCTCAGGCAGACATATTGGTGATGACTCCGACGATGGTGTAAGCAGCCGCGGACTCCGCGTCAGGTATATAAACGAGCTGATGACGGAAAGATCCCTCAGTGGAAAATCTTTTACATAGAAACCAACCAATTACATCTTGTTTTTTCCTAGGCCACTGATTTTACAAATCGGCCAAGTTTCTACAAACATTATGACGACTAGCACTTTGTCCCAATTGGTGGACCAGCACCGACCAGATCTACAGCCCTTAGAGGATCTCTACAAACACCTCCATCTTAATCCCGAGCTCTCCAACCAAGAAGTTGAGACTGCAGCTACCATCGCCAAGAGACTTAAAGACATTGGTCCTGACGACTTGGTCATCAAGCCTCACATTGGTGGACATGGTCTGGCGGCTATATTGCGCAATGGTGATGGTCCTACCGTGCTTCTACGAGCAGACATTGATGCTCTACCGGTAGAAGAGACTACAGGTCTGGAGTATGCGAGCACCAAACGCATGATTCATGCTGCTAGTGGCGCTGAGAAACCCGTTATGCATGCTTGCGGTCACGACATGCATATCGTGACATTGCTAGGCGCTGCGGCGACACTCTTCTCTTCGCGGGATGCTTGGGCTGGAACTCTGGTTTTGGCATTTCAGCCAGCTGAAGAGCGAGGTACAGGCGCACAGGCCATGGTTGACGATGGTCTGTACACCAAGCATGAGGTTCCTATTCCAGACTATGTGCTGGGAGCCCATGTGAGACCACTACGTGCTGGTGTGATAGGAACACGAAGGGGACTTGTCGCTACCAGTGCCGACAATTTCAAAGTCACGATTCACGGCAAAGGATCTCATGCGAGTATGCCGCATACTGCCGTGGACCCAATCGCTATTTCAGCCAGTGCTATTCTCAAGTTGCAAACAATTGTGGGCCGAGAAGTTGACCCAGCAGAGTCGAGCACCGTTACCGTCACGAGCGTGCATGCAGGCGATGCAGAGAATGTTATCGCGGACTCAGCTGTCCTCGGTGTAGACACACGATCTACTACAATCGCAACTAGAGAACGTCTCTTAAAACGCATCAGGACAGTCATAGAGGCCGAGTGCTCTTGCGCGAATGTCCTCAAGAGTCCGGAATTTGAGCAGACCAGAGCTTTCCCTTTAACCATAAACGATGTGGAGGTTACAAAGAAGGTTGAGGAGACTTTTGCGGCACACTTTGGCGAGGGACCAGAGCAATATGATAGGGATATGCCAAAACTTGCCTTCAGCGAGGACTTTTCGGTTTTGGCAACGGCGGTTGATAAGCCGTACTGCTTCTTTACGTATGGCTGTGTTGGCGGAGAAGCGTGGGATAAGGCCGAGAAGGAGGGAACTATTGCTCAGACTATTGCGGCTAATCATTCGTCCAAGTTTGCTCCAGTCATTCATCCTACGCTTAAGACTGGGTTGGATGGGTATGCACTTGGAGCATTAACGTTCTTGGGCAAGGAACGACAGAATTGAGAATGAAGCGTTAGAAATGGACACAAGACTTTGTGCTACTTGTTCTTGAGTTGTGATACAACAACGGGGTGTGGTCGAAGTCACTCAAGTAACAATTTTGTTTTGGACAATATTGGATCGGAAAAGACGAACGAATGTATCGGAGTTTCGATTACACAAGGGAAAAGTAGGCGGTGGCAAGACGACGATGTGTGCTGCTTGAAAGCCGTGAATCAGTAGTGGGCATCATTATATATATCATAGTACCAAATTTATCTAGCATTCAATGACATCGGTGAGATGGCCGAGTTGGTTATGGCGCCAGGTTAAGGTTAACCTTAACACCAATTTCCTGGTGGAGCAATCCTCCTGGGTTCGAGTCCCAGTCTCATCAATCGTTTGCTTTTGCTGCGTTGAGCAAAAGCTCGACATAATTTTTGCCTATCCGTCTGCTATATCTATATGTACACATGCCTTGACTACTTGCATCCTATTCGAATAGATGTTTCGTGCCTCTCCTTTTTTTCTCTTGGCTTTATGTTTTGTGTGTTTGCTTTGTGGAAGACAGTTTTGCAATTGTTCAACGCAATAGCGCTAGTAATCCTTGAAACGCCGCACGGTTGAAGACCTCCTCCGCGATTGTATCGTCGAATGGCTTCCTGTCGTGGAAAGTCGCTATCTCAGTGACTACACCAAAGACGAAGGATTATCAGTTCATTCCATGCCAATACTTCATCTAGCCATCCTCCCAATCACTACGCCATCTCGGGATTATCCTTGCATACCTAGGTAGGCAACGAGCTATACAGAACTCTCGGAGCATGCTTTTGCCTCTGCAGCTTTACCTCAAGGTTTATGCTCACTTTCCTCAGGTGCAGGGTCTGATTGCACTTTATGAGCTTGTTCATGGAATGTTCGAGCAGGCACACCTTAGCCTCAGCTCGGCCATTACCATGGCTGTCTTGCTCGAATCCGACGGTACAAAATCGGGGGTGTCACTCCCATGGCGACTGTGTCTAATGACCCTCGACAGGTAAGCTATGTCATTGAAAAGGCTAGTCTGCATGTGCTGATATGCAGCAGGGTGATCGTCTTGTGTTCACATGGTATAGATTCCTTGGAAATACCACTGATTTGTCATGCTGGGCATACAATGAGCCAGATTATCAAAAACAAAATCGAGTGGCTTACTATGGAGGCACGGACACTCAACGAAGAATTTGGACCAGCTTCTCGGAGGATCCTCGCTATGCGAGAAGGCGTAGAGGTAGCGAGATGTGTCTTGCTGCATCTGAAAAAACTCGACGAAATATCCGCTTTCTTTCAAACCAGATGATACCTTGATTGAACAGGATCTCGCAAGCCTGGTCAATGATGGAGGGCACCTACAAGCCCCCGACTATAGTTTGGCGCATGATCCTAAAGTTCTGTCCTTCAGGTATGTTCGAGAACTTGTCATATTATGCAGTCGGTCACTAATGTTTATCTTCTGGTAGTTGTATATTTGCGTATGGATTCAAAACAATGATCACAGAATACCGAGAACCTTCTAACCCGCAACTTGAATCTTGGCGGGAAAATTGCTTGGAGACTGCATTGCAGTCGGGCAAAAGATTTCTCACTCCCTATAAGAAGAAAAAAGTGTCTAAAATCTCCCTTATCAACATGATCTACGTCATGAACAACTTGGTGCACACCACATGGGAACCACTAGATCACGGTGCGCTCGACGATGTAGAGCCCTTGATTCCAGTCATAGAGAAATTCGCCAAAAGGTGGCCAATCGCAGGTAACTACATGGGATGAATTTGTTTACGAAAAAGCTCACTGATGTTCCAGGACAATTCGAGCGACAAATCAAACGCCACTATGCTTCAGATTGGTAATGTGATTCGAGGTGATACGTACGGGAGATTGACAGGGGTTTTGTTACATTGCGGATTGTTCATAGTGTCTCGCTTGACCATGATATCGATATAGACTGGGTTGTAACCCGCTTTACCGCCTCGGCTGCTTCTATTCGTCCTTGCACATGCAGATCAGATCACGCGGTCAGTACGTAGCCTTCATTACTAACAAAGGAACAAAGCGTATCGGCCTCCGCGGTTGCCGTGTTTCCCGAGAGCTTAAATTCTCCGAGACCGATTAACTTCTTCGACCTGGACTCTCTGAAACTCAATTTCTCGTTATCCTCAACACCAGTGAACAAACTATCACGATGAGTAAGACCGCCGGTGAGCGGAGATTCTTCAACTACCCAGAGGCACGGGAGGGGTAATACTGCAACGACAACAAGGCTGGAGGGACGAGCCGCTGACGTTGTGCTTACTCTAGGCCTCACGTTCCTTATGCCATCGAGAGGAACCCCAACCCCGTTATCCGGGGACGCCTCCTCGTGATTGCTGCTTTTTTGTAAGTTTTTAAAACAAAAATGCGTCTCTCAGAAGCTCACATGTTCGAGGATGGAATGGGTCCGGTTTATACGCGAAACGGCATGGGCTAACGCTGGTTTCGCTTCGCTCCGGAAGATCCGGCTTTATATCGAAAATGTCGAGCCACGCTATGATCCAGCGGTTGTCCCGCTTGCGCTTTCGGAAGCTGAAGCAAAAGAACGCGGTGAGAGGGCACAACTTTTGGCCTTGCAGGAGGCAAATGTACCGGCGCGATCATTGAATACGTCTCGATTTTATTCAGCAGCTGATTACCGAGCTTTGTACCTCTCTGGAGAACTGACCCCGACCGATGTGGTTCGAGCAATCCTCCCGCTCATTCAGCATGGCCCCCAGCCTGGCAAGCATGCGATAGCTTGGAGAGAAATCAAAGTTGAACAGATCATGAGAGCTGCCGAGGCTTCAACTGAGCGATACAAGAACAAACAACCTCTTGGTCCCCTCGATGGCGTTCCCTCGGCTATCAAGGATGATTATGATTTAGACGGCTATTCCACAACTCTTGGATCTCTCAAAGACTACGCCGAGGAAGCTGCCGATGGGAAATCCTCTACAAGCTGGATCGTCCGAAAGCTTGAGGAAGCAGGCGTTGTCATTATCGGCAAGCTTGCCATGCATGAGTTTGGTCTGGGTACGTTCCCGTAATCTTATTCTTATTCTTTTTCTTGACACATGCTGACTTATCAGATACAACCGGAAATAACCCAAACCAAGGTACTCCGCCAAACCCGTTCAATTCAGGCTATTATACTGGCGGGAGCTCTTCTGGTCCTGCCTACGCCGTCAGTTCTGGACTTGTCCCGCTTGCGCTGGGCAGTGATGGCGGCGGCAGTATTCGCATTCCTGGGTCCTTTTGCTCTGTCTTCGGTCTAAAGCCTACTCATGCTCGACTCACTTCCTGGCCTGGTGCAAATCACTCGCCTACATGTGCGGTACAGGGTCCTCTTGCGATTGACATGCCCTCCTTGGTTGCTGCATATGAAGCCATCGCCGAGCCGCACCATTCAACCCAATTCCCACCTCTAGCTCTCCAACCATCACCTCCAGTGACAAAGCTTCTAGGAATTTTCGATGCATGGATTTCACGCGCCAAGCCTGGTGTCCAGTCACTGGTTCGCGGTCTTGTAGATTCCCTGGCTGCAAAGCACGGCTACACTATTGTTCCGATTGAAATTCCCTTCCCGGCTGAAGGGCAGATGGCGCATGCACTGACCGTTCTCACGGATGCCTCGACGCTGCTTTTCGATACTACAGGTATCACACCGGCTAACAAGATTTTGTTGGCTCTCGGTCGCACGACGCCCGCTACTGATTATTTGCTGGCTCAGAAGCTACGTGGAATGTTGATGCAGCATCTTGCTTATCTCTGGAAGACATATCCCGGCATGCTTATTATCACGCCCACGACAGCTTGTGCCGGCTCGCCTATCCGCGGAGGAAAGTCTGAATTGTCGTACGGCGTTAACGACGGCAACTATACGCTTGAAAGCATGGAATACGTCTGGCTAGCTAACTTCTGTGGTCTTCCGGCTTTGACTGTTCCTGCTGGATATGTGATTCCTGAGGGTAACAATCGCGCCGGCGACATCGCTGATAAGAACACTGAGGGCATGGTTCCAGTTGGACTTATGGCCACGGGCGAGTGGTGCAGTGAAGATGCGTTACTCCAGTTTGGTTTTGATGCAGAGGCTGCTGGTCAAGATATACGTTGCAAGCCTCCGATCTGGGAGGATGTCGTTTCCAGGGCTAAGATGGAGGCTAGTGCAAGTCGATCTGTAGTGAATGGAGTTGGTAGTGAGTAAGAGGTCACCTTCATTGGGATTCTAGATAAGGCCTATATTAGGTAGACTATTATAAGTCGGTATAGGCTTTCTGTGGGAAGTGGGAGGATATATCCTAGATTTTGGACAGATACCCGTATTTCTGGTAAATCTAAGTTGGAGTTGAAGAAGACGTCAATCCTCTGAGGCAAAGTGCATGACTACTGCCTTGGCGCAGATATCCTATTCCCTGCATGACTCCGCAGTGTCAGCTCACGTGTCATGGCCTGTTCACCTCACCTCTCAATCTTAGTCTCGGATGCTAATTGAGCCGAGCATTACTGAACAAGGCTCTCAATTGATAATAATATTCTCAATCAAAGCACACTCACACGCTTCAAACAGTTCATTATGACTGAGCAGACTAGCAACGGTGTCCAGGCACCGCCTGCCAAGCACGATATTCGAGAGCTCACCAGCTCCGAGGAAGACGTCCAGAAGCTATGGCAGATGTGGCATACCATCTTCCCCGACTGGCCCATCGAGCAAGAGCGATTCGGAAAGCTCGTCTTCGGCCTGCCCGGCCATCATTACATCAACGACAATGGCTTTTGTCTAGCTTACACGATAGACGGGACAACGTCGCTACAGGATGGGTCTCACGGTCGGATAGCCGCCATTGGAGTCTTGCCAGAACATCGTCGGAAAGGCCTTGGTACTGTTCTTCTAGAACAGGCTAAGTCTGGGCTCAAAAACGCGGCTCGTGAGAATGGGGGCAAAGAGCTGGCGTCTTTAGAGATGGGCTCCATGTTCCCTCGATTTTGGTGGCAGGTGCCGAGTAATGTTTCGCCTGAAGTGAAGCAGTTCTTTCTTAACAGAGGTAGGTAACCCAGAGTAATTATCCGATGATATGTTCTTACAGAATTCAGGCTGTCGCGAAGCGCCTCATCGTGTTCGAGATCTCTTCAAAGACATCCGCGAGAACATCGCACCACCAGAGATTCTAGAACGAGTCTCAAAGACAAAGGTCAAAGTCTCTCCATGGTCGCCCGAACTGTATGAAGAATGCATGACCAAACAACGAGCTCAATTCGTAAGAATCTTCCTCTCCAGACTCTCCCCTGTCTAACCTTCATCCAGAGTTGGGCTGGCATCTACGAAGCCCTTGCAGCCTACGGCCAACACCAGGAAGTCTTGGTAGCTTTCGACCCGGACACGAATGAGCAAATTGGCTGGACCCTGATGTGCTCTTACTCATCGGTAGCTAGCGATATTTTCGCCTTTTTACCATTGCTTCCATCGGGGAAGAAAACGGGTCTTATTGCTGCTGTAGGCGTGGATGAGAAAGCAAGAGGAAATGGTATTGGACTGGCCCTCGTGGTGAAAGCGATGGAGAATTTGCGGGAAAGAGGAATGGAGGGCATCCTTATTGATGCGGTTTCGATACGCGGCTTCTATGAACGTCTGGGTTTTAAAACGCAGTGGGAGTACCAGGGCTATGGTTGGTAACGGCTCTATTTCCCCGTTAAATCCTCTCTAAGATCTCCTTAGCCCAATTCTGCCAATAATCATTCTAGAGTTAGCTCGGAGGGGTGTATTGAGAGCATGACTTCAAGAGCCTAATACCTTCATCCCAATCTTCCTTCTGAGCTAAATCAAGGGGCGTTTCATCTCTTAAATTCTTAACCTTTTGATCAGCGCCCCTAGTGAGCAGAAACTCAACGTTCTCGGTCTTCTTGCTCAAGATCGCATAGTGTAGGGCTGTCCCGTTATGATAACAAAGTCAACCGCGTGCACCACTCTCCCTTCATCATACACGAAGTCGAACTGATCGATAAGGATTCCTACTTCATCTAAAAGATAGGCCATGACTGGTATGTGATTTCCCTTATCCTCGTCATCTCCAGCAGCCCAGTGGAGTGCGTTGCTCTTTTTGAAATCGACGCCGTGTTCTCGCATCAACTTGAGCGATTCAACAGTTCCAGTCGACCCTGCTTCGCTAGGCATTTTTATGTCTTCCTCTTCTGACTTTACTACATTGGGGTTCGCGCCAGCTTCCAGCAAGCCCCGGACAGCTTTTGCAACATCAAGATGGTAACTGGAGCACTCACTGTCAGTGGAAGTGGGTATCAACGCGCCCCGGGTAGTGCTCACCCGAGGAGTGGATAATCATCAGGACCTGTAGGCTTATTTATATCCCAACTATGGTCGATAAAGACCTTCAAAATATTCCAGTGCTTGCGGCTCATAGCTATGCTGATAGGCGCCTGATGTATTCGGGCACCTCTCACATCCAGAAGATACAGGAGAATTCCGAGGTCGCCGTTGTAAGCAGGACCCATTAAGATTTGCCATAACTTGCACTTTTTTCGTTGACCGGGCTTAGCCAGTTTGGATTCTGGTGTTTAACTGGCCAAATATCCCATTCGGCAAACAAGTCTCGAGGAAGAAATATGTCGCCGCCTAATGCCGCATGGTGCATTGCTTGGGGAAGCTTAGACTCTCTTTGTGTATTTATGTATCCTCAAAGTACATGGAACATTTTGTCGGTGTGAGAACGTGTAAGATGATGAGATGATTTAGAGGATGTGAAGGGTTGTCCTACGGCCCTACGGGTAAGAATTAGGCATGCAAAATCGGTGCCACCCTGGTCTTCAGCTATTGGCTTGGCGGTCTCTGTCACCGCCTCAATCACCTAGTACTTATTATACATTGAACGATATTGGAGCAATAATTGCTTGCGGGTTAAGAGGCCTTGTTGATTTTGAAGCTTTGTTGATTTGTATTGTATTATTCATGCAGATACCTTATTTAACATCTCGAAAGAGGTAAATCAAAGCCACACGTTTAAAAGACAGATTCGTTTTTGAACAATAAGGTACCATGCCCGGTTACCTTACAACACAGGTTTTCTTCTCTCAACCTTTAATCTTTGAACGAAGCAGCGTTTTCAACCAGTCACCGACCTTGCCATACAAAGAATACTTATAAACTTTAAGACAAGGCTCAACTCATGATGGCCACGTAGCCATCCGTGGAAAAAGGAGAAATCAATACTGATAAACCCTTGGAGAAGGGTTCTTTGTCGGTACCTCGTGATGTGAAAAATATCGTGTTCTTTATTATTGTTGACGCAGTCCTCTCATTAACTTGAGAAACGCAAAGCATAAATTACATAGTTGTCGGTACCACGTCCGTTACCATGATGACCCCACTGAGAATATCAGCATTACTGGTATACTTGCCCGAGCCCCCAAAGCTGCAGATCCTATAGCTCGACTATACCAACAATTTGGAACGTGCGTCTCATCTAGTACCACTGATGTTTGACAAGCCCAGCCATGGCAGAATTCTTGCACAACATCCTCACAAGCCCACAAATAGTGAAATCTATGGAACCAATATCTTGCGGTCACCAAGGCGATCCCAAAGCTGAAATGCTCTTTTAGGAAGTTGCTTAAGAAACAAGGCCTAAGCTTTCTAACGCCCGCTGATCACTGCTTGAAAAGCTCAAGCTTGTTCGGAGCTACTGTACGATAGTGCTACTTGATAGATACCCCGCCCTGATCATCGACGTGATGATGCGTGTTACGTTTCTTATCGTAGGGTTGCAAACTTGGTCTGACCATGAATTCTGCTGATGTTATCTGAACGGAAGTTGCGGGTTACACTGACGTAGTTGTCTGTCCCCAGGTCAACAGCCTTGTGCTCGGCGGTACTAATAGCAAGCTCTGCCCTGGTCTCATTACTGTTCCCCTCTTGAAGACGTGGAGACTTTCATTTCCCTTCATACTCGGGTACCTGTAATTGGTGCAGGGTGGTCAAGATGAGATACTTCGAGGTTCCGATCGCTCTCTTGAGCTTGTTGACGCAATCAGTCTATTCGCACCCATACGACAATCACTATCCCCCTCTCACGTCACCTTCCAAGCTCGATAAATACACTAACAAACTCGGCGCTGCTGCTTCCGAGAGTGAAATCTGCAGCACTATTGGTGTCAACATCTTGCGAACCGGCGGCAATGCAGCTGACGCCATGGTCGCAGCAGTTCTCTGCGTTGGAACAATTGGTAAGCCAGAGCTTCAAACGTTAACTACAATTGCTTTGCGCTGACCTAGACAAGGCATGTATCATTCTGGTATTGGCGGAGGTGGCTTCATGCTCATCCACAAGCCTGACGGGACAAACGAATCAGCGCCTTATGAATATGTCGACTTTCGCGAGACAGCACCTGCGGCAGCTACCGAAGACATGTTTAAGAAGAATGTGAGCGCAAGCATTTTTGGCGGTAAAGCGAGGTATGCAATCGTCTTCTTGATGTCTCGATAGTACCTGACAAGCATCAGTGGCGTGCCAGGCGAGCTACGTGGTCTTGAATACCTACACAAGAATTACGGCAAATTGCCTTGGGCGAGAGTTGTGCGGCCCGCTATCAGCGTCGCTCGCAATGGATTTCCGGTGAATCCGGATCTTGTGAAATTCATGAAGATGACCTACATCGATTCACCAGACGAGAGTTTCTTGGTCCAAGATCCTTCGTGGGCAATTGATTTTGCGCCTTCTGGAAGACTTGTTAAGCTTGGTGAGAGAATTACTCGCAAGAGATATGCCGATACGTTAGAAGCAATTGCTTCTGAAGGAGTAGACGTTTTCTACAAGGGCCCCATTGCCGAGGCCACCATCAAGACTTTAAAGAAGGAACGTGGTATCATGACGACGGACGACCTCAAGAACTATACTGTTGCCATCCGTGAGCCTGCCCAGGTCAACTATCGAGGCGGAAAGGTTACCAGCACCTCAGCCCCTGCGAGTGGTGCAGTAGTCGCAGCTGTGCTAAACATCCTCGACGGCTATGATTTCCTCGGCGATCCCAGACGAGCCAACGACAGCGCATACCTCCTTGATGAAGCGTTGAAGTTCGGCTATGGCATGCGAAGCAATCTCGGTGATCCGAGCTACGTCAAAGGCTTAGGGAAGTATCAAGCTCAAATGGCCTCCAACGAGACTGCTCAGGAGATCCGAGCCAAGCTCAAAGGCCGCCCTCTTAAGACAGACGCATACGATCCTAAGGGTCTTGAAAGTCTAGATACTCCCGGAACTTCGCACTTGGTCGTTATGGATAAGTCAGGACTTGCCATTTCGCTCACCACCACGGTCAACTTAGTCTTTGGCTCTCGAGTGATAGTTCCTGAGACTGGGATTATCATGAACAACGAGATGAATGACTTTAGCATTCCAGGAGAATCAAATGCCTTTGGATACGTACCCAGCCCGGCCAACTTTATTCGACCCGGAAAGCGTCCTCTATCAAGTATCGCCGATACAATCGTTGAAGGGCCCGACGGGAAAGTCTCTCTGGTCACAGGTGCTGCTGGCGGAAGCCGAATCACCACTTCTACAATTCAGGTTGTGCTCAATGCTCTCGAGAAGAACATGACTGTGCATGAGGCACTGGCTGCACCTCGGCTACACGATCAACTTATTCCACGACAAATCAGCTTTGAATATGCTTTTGATAACACGACAGTCGCATATTTGAAAGGAATTGGGAACAATGTTACATGGGTTGCTCCAGGACAAAGTTCCGCCCAGGCTTTGAGCAGATCGCAGAATGGTTCTTTCGATGCTGCCGGAGAGCCTCGACAGGCGTCTTCTGGAGGGTATTCAACCTGAGCTATGCTGTAGATTATCACACACATATACTAAACTGAACATGGTCGCCGCTTCACTTTCTTTTTACGTTTATCTCAAATAAGGAGCATAATTGGGTTGAGGATCATTAGTTTATCAGCATGAAGCGAAGGCCGAAATTGGCTTTATCATGTAGGCTCGAAGTTAATCTGTTCATATCCCTTGATTTCCCCCTTGTCAGGGTTCTATCTAAAGCTTCCACACTTCCAAGTTGCGGTATCGTGCAACAAGAGGATTCATCTGCCTGAATCCAATACGTCCACCGCGCACAACAGGCCCAGTCGAGCGATCAACATCTTCCCAAGAAAAGAGCTCCAATCCATTGATCGAGAACTTAATATCTCGCTTGTCATGAATAACCTCCACTTTGTAGTAGGCGCCTTGGGTATCCTCCACATCGGGTAGCGGATCAGCGCCTTGAGCAACGAGGTGAAATCCTGGCGATTTGCGAAGGTTGGCGAGGTGGAAAGCTCGCTCCTCCGGCCAGCGACGGCGGAAATAAGACGCATGTAGAGTTCGGATGTCGCTAGAGTGGTACTGAGGATAAGAACCGTTGCGCGGCTTGAGGTCCTTGTCGAAAATGCTGCCACCAGCAACTGAGGCAGCACCAAAGAAGATGATGGCCAGACCAGGCTCTTCGATGGGCGAGAACTCCCAGGTGATGCGGATGCGTTCGGGGAACACTTCTGGGACCCAGTAGACAAAATCGGATGAGGCGGTCAGCTCCAAAGTGTTGTTAGACACAGATGCTTTGACGGGACCCTCGGCGACCCAGTCTGCGATGGCATCGCTGCTGTTGAAGGTGTTTCTGTAAAGAAGCTTCTCAGCCATGGCAGAAGCGGCGAGAAGAGGATAGAGTAGAAGACTGCGCATATTGTCGACAGAAGTGAGATTTTACCTCGTCAATTGACCAGTGGAGAAGAATTACTGCGTGCTCACACGACATTGACTAGAGTTTTATACTTTCCAGCACCTTGTAGTCAGAATGCCGAACTATTCGCTCATGCTCAGAGTCGCCTCTTCGGGGCGATGAGCCGAGATTATTTCTGTTGCGACATCAGTGTCTGGCAGCGGGTGTACTACTCGGTTGAGTTTAGCATGCACTATTCCATGTAATGTTACCATTCACGAGAAAAAGATGTGATTCAACGGTGAGCGACGATCTTTCTTCCGTCTAATAGCGCTGTATTTGGTTTGGAGGAAATCTACCAATAAAGTTCCACCAATGGAAAGTTGGGACCAGGGGTATTAGAACATTCACCCTTGGGCTTGAACCTTCTCAGTGCTGTCTGACCGAATAATATCTTGTATGATTTCTCGCAACTAGATCGACTTTCGCTTCGAATTTGTTACATCCTCTAGGTCTATCCTATTAGTTTCTAAAAGCTATTAAGATTGGGCTTTAACTATTTACTTAAATAATTATATCTTATAATATTTCCATAGTAGTTCAGATATTTTTCTTAAATAGGACTTTAAAGGTCTAGAGGTCTTCTGAATTATAGATATAACGCATTTTATATCCATTCTCTAAGAGACACAAGCTTCTCTCTGATAGTAATACGTATAAACAAAGGAGGACCTTTAATAACTACTGGAAAGCATATTTGTCTTAGTCTCTCAGAAGTAAGTCACTTCAGTATTTAAACAGGTAAGAAGGTATAGCAGGAATCGATCGCATCAATTCGCCTTGACATACTTATCAACAGCTTACATACTCTTGGGTTTCTGGCTTTTAAAGAGTTTTTTGAAATAAGGAGACAGAGCTGGAATGTGTTGAAGGTGGTTTGTCATCTAGTTGAATCTCCTCTGAGGCATGATTCGCGCTCATATATATGTCAAAGCACATCTTTGAGCTGACGAGAGGCAGCAAGAAAGCATATCGCAAAAAAGAGAACTCCATCATAGTGGAAACAGTCAAAAAGTGATGACAAGACTGGGATTCGAACCCAGGCCCCTTTCGAGACTGCGAATCGTTGCTGGTATGAGAATCATAACCTGAACACAGCGCCTTAGACCGCTCGGCCATCTTGCCTTGCTATTGGATGGGAGATAAAGTTCGAGTTGGCTGCTATGCTGTGAACAAGTGAAGTGGAAGTTTTGGATGGAAGAAAGAATTGTGAGTGGTTGATGTTGGAGCTGGTGTGGATGTGCAGAGATTTCATGGCTCCATCGTGGGTTTTCTAGGTTGCCTATTCTGGAAGGTTTGCGATGCTCGCTCAGCCAATCGAAAGCTAAGTCAATTCGTGGAAACAAGCAGTATAACTGAAGAGTTGAAGCTTCGTTTAAGATATAAGAAAGTAGTTCTGTTGCGGCGAGCGACGCTCGGCTTGATACAGCTGAGAATCATATTAAACGACCTGGGACTCAGGCTTCGTTCAAAACTGTGAGCTATGAGCTTGTGCCACCATGACTCTCGGGTTACCTTTAAGTTATAGATGTCAATTTGCGTATAGAAGATGTTCATGCTCTTGTTGTTTACATAATTAAGGAATTCTACTCTTGTTGAGATTTGTTCCCTTTTGTAATAGATCTGTGTGTTTCTTAGATATAAAGAGCAGTTGACTCTACATGCATGACTCTCTGGAACATCTTAAAGAATAACATAACCAAGTCCATTGTTCTTTATATTCTATGTATAATGATTGGGTCGAGGGTAGGTAGTGGTTCGTTCAGCAAGCAAACAAACGATGCTCAGACTCATCCGTCGGGTTGGTGATTATAGTGTCAACTTGCAAAACTAACTAATATCCAATCACAAGGCAAGATGGCCGAGCGGTCTAAGGCGCTGTGTTCAGGTTCGATTCGAACTAGTAACGATTCGCAGTCTCGAAAGGGGCCTGGGTTCGAATCCCAGTCTTGTCAGCTTTCTTTTTGCGGCTTTTTGCGAAAGCTATCCAAAGAAGACATCTTATGTTGAATATGTCGAGGGACAGCTAGTTAACACTTTGACGCAAATTACAGCATCTATGAGGATGCAATAACTCTATGTTCTTATAACCTCACGTTAGAATGAAGTACTTCAATGACAAGTATACCCTTTTGCTTGCTGGTAAGACTTCAACCATGCTAATTTCTTTCTTGTTGGGAAATCAGTTGCGCTACGAGCAACTTGAATTAAATCTGCAAGGTTAAATAAAGCCGCAGAGAAACATGAGTCGAGCAAATATTATTATCCTGCAACATCGAATTATTTATACACGTGCATGTCGCAAGAACGTTGAAAGAGCCATAACTTTTAGCTTATCTAAACACGTGCTGCGCTACGGAACCATCGGATCAATAGCTATCAGTGGTTGGCGCCGGGACTTGTATGATTAATTTCATTCCGACAAGCCCCCTTGCAACGCGTCACCCAACGCCGACACCATCGGATATAGTGTGCAATGATTACACGAAAGCCGATATTGGATTCTTGCTCTGTGATTTGACATCAATGATTGGCCTGTCGCAAATAAGGATCTGATGTCCAAGCTCTCTCAGCAAGCAGCATCGGGGTTAACAGCTCCACTATGCGGTAGCATTAGTACGGTGACTGCAGGGGAGGGATGCCCTGGAATTCCTGGGCATTAGCGTTGAAGCTTGTTTCTTGTGCCTGTTGCGGCGTCGGGTGCTTCATCTTCTGTTAGAGGTGCTGATGCCAAGAGTCTAAGGTCATCCAGCCACAATTCCTATGACGAAGCATACGGCAGGTACTGCGTAACATTCTTGAAACGGAGAGCTACTTAAGTCTGCTGGTGACCGCATTGTGTTTCTTGGCCATGTCCCTTAGCTGTTACCCTCTGTAATTCCTCCAAAATGCGCCTCCCTTCCAGTATCACTCTACTCTCGCTATTAACGGCAGCCTTGGCCAGTGCAGTACCCCAAGGCGCAAATACCTGGAGGACATTAGAGTCGATACCCATTGCTCCGCGCCAAGAACATGGCGTCGTCGCCCTTTCAGAGAAGACATTAGCAATTATCGGCGGAATTGTACCGAATCGAGATGCCGACGGCTTCGAAACCACAGCACTTGTGCAGTTCTACAGCACACAGTCGAATACATGGCGACGATTTGTTACCGAAGCACCCACGAAAGTCAATCACCCCAATGTCGCTGCTGTCGATGGCAAGATCTATTTGCTAGGTGGACTCTCAGATATCACTGACGGCGCATGGCGAGCTTTCTCAGATTCTTGGGTATATAACCCCGACCTCGACGAATGGACAGAGCTCGACCCTGTGCCAAAGGGTGAAGAGAGGGGCAGCGCTGCTGTGGGTGTTTATGGAAACATTATCTACTTGGCTGGAGGTATGCGCACGTTGGAACCGACCGGACCTGGGGGAGAGCAAGATACTGTCGACTTTGTCTCTGCTTTCGACACCAAATCTTCGAAATGGATCGATCTTCCTGAAGCTGCCAAGGAGCTCCCTGAAGGACGCGACCACGCTGCTGCATCCATCGTCGGAAACAAATTCTACGTCTTGGGCGGAAGACTCCGAGGTCAGCGCAACGTAAAAGACACCGTTTTCGTCCTCGATCTCGATAATCTAGAAGAAGGATGGACAACTAGTGAAGGAAGAATGCCTACTCCTCGAGGCGGTGTCGTATCAGGTACCATTGGTACCAAGATTTACGTCTTGGGCGGAGAGGGCAACACTGCTGCTGATTCAGAGGGCGTGTTTGACGAAGTCGAGGTTTTTGATACCAAGACCGAGACCTGGCAAGAAGCTGGGTCCATGAGACTTCCTAGACATGGAGGCGCGGCTGTCGCTATCAAAGGCGGCATCTATCTCCCTGGCGGAGGCACCGCTGAAGGAGGTTCTCCGGTCAGTGTCCTAGATGTTTACTGGCCATAGCCTAGTGTTTTGTAACTCTGTGTTTTTAGCGTTTAACGAATATCATGAATCTATTATCAATCCTAAAGGATGTGCGACAATACCTATCATGTCTCATGAACTGGGTGCTTCCATGCCATCCACGCAATCCACACTTGTACACATCCAAGAATGATGCTCAGGACACCCACAAAGATAGAGATGAACAGTGCAAGTAGGGCAATGAGGAGAGCATTTCGCTCCGTTGTCCACTGCTGAAACCATTTCTCAAATCTGTTTCTTGGTGGTCGGCTTTTCGCTACCTCATGCAACCGGGCAATCCGCTCCCCCCAGTAAGCATAGTTGAAGTCCTGCGGTGGCTCTGGAAAGATCTTATATCCCTCGTATTGAGCACACTCGGGGTCAAAGCCCTCCTTTCGAATAAGAGTATTCAAAACCTTGCCAGATTTCTTGTTTAATGACGGAAAGAGAATGGCCTGTAGAGAATGCAGTGTTTCTACAAGAAGCTGCGGAGGATGCGTTCCGCTACACATGGCATTAGTGAATCATGGTCGACCTGTGGTTCAGCAGACTACTTACTGTCTAAGACTCTCTCTAGCCGTTGCTTCCAAAGTCAACGGAACACCTTGGCACATTGCCAGATGTGCCTTCAAATAAGCAGCATGATGGAACAAATAGAGAATGTTGTTCTTAGTGTCCAAATTCAGATGTTCAGAGAGATTGTCTGTCGTACGAAATTTCATCCCCAAACGTTTCTGTAGCTTCCAAGCCTTTAGCCGAGACCGGTCATCAAACGCTTCCTGAATGTTTTCGTCCATTCGCGTGACGACATCGGGAAAAGACCGTTGGACGAAAGGGACGAATGGTTCTTGAGACAGCCATCCAATAGGTCGGTGTCCGCTAGCCGCATAGTCTGCAGGATGCCATTCTTGGGCGGCTATATCGAGCATGACCATTGCCTGAACCGCCAGTGTCAAGACGTTCTCAGCATCGTCAAATGTGTTCCAATAAGTTTGCATGTGTGTGGTAGTTTCTTCTTTTGTTGCCTCAGGGTTACTCATTAGGTACCTGGTAACATACAGGACGTCGTGGTGTGTTCTCGGAGCTGATGAGACTGGCCCCTCAAGAGTGTTGTATTTGGTTGCGAGATCATCGTAGCACCGGAAGTAGGCTTGGAATTTTCCTTCAGCCCCCAAAATCTGCTGAGATATGTTTCGTCTATCTTCGTCAGTGGTCGCTTTCATTCTCGCGCCGTTGAGGTGATTCAATGATCATATAGATTACAGAGACTGCCAACATCCTCATGAGGCTTGAGTCTTCCCCCCGAAATTGGATCATGAGGTTTGAGGCTCTGCACTTTCGGCCTGATTGAAGTACCAGTCAGCCTCAGATACCACGCTCTCGAATCATAACTCGCCGACCTGCATATGAGGCAGATTCATTGCCATGACCCCGCATGGTTGGGCATAAAGAGATCTCAAACAGATAATTCCCAATTTTCGGGGTTCTGCTTCTTTTCAAAAGCTTGTCGATCTGGATTCGACTATCAAGTTAAGTGTGCATTGGTAATTTGACACCGAGCTTACACAATAACGATACTGGTTTGCCATACCCCTAACCAGATGGACATCGACTTTGTTACAATAATTTGATGATCACCTCTCAATTATCTCACAAGAAATGCGAATTGTATCGATGGGCATATTACGCCTGCTGCGTTGGCCCTACCTCCTGACCCAATGGTCACATACCAATGCATCTCAAACCACGGTATCACATGCTTATGGTTTAGAAACAGTCGAAATAACCTCGTTACCGAAAGATGAATGTCAGAGCTTAACAGACCCGGGTCTCTTACTACCAACTGGTAACTCAACAGAATTTCGTCCTCTGCCATCGTCGTCGAAGTCAGCCCTACCTCGCAACTCATCTCAATGCAACACACCGCAACCATGCCCACAACGAGGCCTGCTTCGAAACCCAGAAGATTCAGTATCTCGTACAGATGGTCATCCTGCAGATTTCCGTGATGACGGCACGCCATTACCCGGGAGTTCTAAGAAACTCTTTCGATCCATCCAGGCTTCTTCTTCCACATGGTCAAACAAAGAATACGAAGATCGATTCGAGTACGTAAAAGGGGAGCTGATTAAGGCTGTGGTGGAGAAACGTCGACAGTCCGCTCGCTACATCACCTACAGTCTTTCCATGATTGGGGCGTCGCGTGATACAGCAACGCCTCACATTCTTATTGAATGTCGGAGAAGTGATCTTAAAGCACTTCAAGAATTGTTTTATAGCTGCGCGCCAGATCGACTGTATTGCTCAGAGACTCCGTGTGGAACAAACTTTTCCAAACCGAGCCTAAACCGCCAAAGCCTTTTTTCAAATTTTTCTTCCTTCATACTACTCAAGACCCTATAAGGCGCTATGCATCACTTCCTGGATACAAGGCGTCAGTGTCATGGCGCCTCTCAAATGAGACTTTGTGCGGTGCTTTGGTGAAGCATCAGGGTCGAACGGCAACTGTTGGCTTAGTTCTAGATATCGATGAAGTCAGCTATGTGATGACAGTCAAACACCTCTTCGACAACTACAATTGCAACAACGACGACTTTGACAATTCTTACAGAAGCAACACCAAGAGTAATTGGAACTATTTACTCCAGGTGGCAAAGGATTTGAAAGCTGAAGCTCTCAAAATTCGAGACTGGTCCAACTTTGAGCTATCTGGACTCTACCGGTACAGAACTTCTATATTCAATCGTGCAGTCCAGCCAAAGACAAGTGTCGCAGAAGCCAGACCTGTCGAGTCTCCTAGTATCTTACCTGTCAGAGCACCGGACTTGGACTGGGCCGTCTTTGAACTTCAGCACTGCCTTTTGAAACGCCCGTTAGTGAACATCATCTTTCCTACGACTCTATCATCACCAGTTCGTCTAAAATGTATTTCCTCTTCACCCCGTTACCACGGCGTCCCAGTATACATGGTATCGGCCATTGAAGGGATGAGGAAAGGATATCTCTTCCAGGGAGTGACCTATCTTGGACCCGAGCCGGGTCGTGAGCCCTGTGGGGTATGGACGATGGTATTGGACTCTTCCCAAGGTTCGTCTATGAAGTTTGTGATGACTTTTATTTTGTCTTTCTCTGACGGTCAATTTAGGTATTGTGCCAGGGGAGTGCGGCTCGATAGTCGTAGATCAAGAGACATTCGCGGTGTATGGACATGTTATCGGATCGAATATTCTTGAGAACATATACGTCGTCCCTTTTACGCAAACAGCCCGACAGATTCGAGACACTTTCAATACAGCAACTGTACGCCTTCCGCAGCCCGCGTCTCCACCACGTGATCCCGTCCCCGTGGGCGTTGGTGACAATCGTGCTCGCGCATATGAAGACGAACTAAATAAACGGGAAAAAATTAATTTCCGAATCACGTTGGCAGCGTTTCTGCTGGCCATGATAAATCTTGTTGTTCAAATCTACGCTGGCAAACCTTTAGAGGCGATTCTTTACCCCGAATATTTTATCCTGGTTCTGGGACTTCTTGGTTTTTTATTTGGGATCCTTGTATTTGTGTTGGTAGGAGAATTTGGGAGTCCTCGGCGGGCGATCAATCGAGTGTGTTGAATTATTCCAAGACAATGCGCTACGGAAGGCTATATGTCTTTCATAGACTTAATGACAACTTTAATACATCCACGAAGTTCTAATACGTAGCTGAAGTCAAAACAGTTATGTAAACCGCTGATTCATGGAGGTCCGGAGAGCTCAAAACTCATGTCATAGTTAAAGAAGAAGTCGCCCGCCAAATCAGGAAAGAAGTTATCAGCCCCGGTTAATCCAGTATCCACGCCTTGGTTCATCTCAAACTCCAATGGAGGTTCTAACCCTCCTGGAACAGCCGGCTTGAGTGTCTGCGCCATCCTCTCCAGTCCACTGATCATCAGATTAGCCAAATGCCACTTTCCAGCGGGCTGTGAGCGGAACTGCTGCACTAAGCCCGTGATCAAATCATAGACTTTGTCTCGTTCAACCAGATCGTGATATTTTGTAGCAACTTTAGTCAAGAACATTGACGCAAACGCTGTCATTGAGTGGACATATGATGGCATGCCAACTATGCCGAGAGCAACGTCAGGATCGTTTAGAAATATGTCTATGATTGTCGTGGCGGTCGAGATAGCGTTGAGAGCACAGTCGAGGAAATAGTGTGGAATATGGTCGTCCCTAGACAACCCTCGGAATACGTGCGAGTATAGATAGAGCTGAGCGAAGTTGTAGTGTAGGACAATGCCTTTTCGTGGAAAGCCTCCAATCCCAGGCCATTGCTCTAGATCTCGTTAGCTATGGCTCTAGCACGAGCATATGGTAAAGAAAATTACCTTGTACTTGACCTGTCCAAAAAGCAAACCACTGATCAAGCTGTTTCCGAAACTGGGTGATATGATTGAGATGCAACCGTGGAATCGGCTTGCCCTTATTGGTGCTAAACAGCTCCCGAATACTCCTAAGGATGCTTGAAACAGTTACTTGACTGAGTAGTCGACGGTCCTCCTCATTCGAAACTGACGAATGGAGAAATTCTATTGCTCCTTGAGTCGAAGCATCTTCTTGTACTATCGATGGTCGTCCGTACAACGTTGCCAACTGTTGGTCACACACGCAGAGAATATACCATATCCTGGCACATTCTGCATCGTCTGTACTTGATTTCTCAATAGCTTTGTCGTAACTGTTGTGAAGATCGAATTCAGCAGCTCGTCGTATGGCATGTCCTGAAAGCATCCACGACAAGTCGCTTAGCCAATAACAACCGATACATAACGCTCTTAGATAGTCTCTGCTCAACCTTCTTTCGAATATTGATGTCTCAAAAAGCCTTCGAAACTCTGAACTACAGATTGGATATATCGAATCTGCTGTGGGGTCGTGAAGAGCAGCAACAGTGAGGATTGCCACCAGAAGAAATTGACTCTTTTGTCGTAGCTCCTGTAATGATTCGTAAGGGCAACCGATGAGGTATATATATGGATCTAGGCGTTTTCGATAAAAATCGAAAAGTCTCTCTGCATCAGGTAAAGAAACGAAACGTCTTGTGATTACGTCGTCGATGCCTTGATTTTGTTGCGAGTCGACATCATCAGGAGATCGAAGAGCCCGTAGTTTCGTCAGGGTATAAAGAGAGTGGATAGGAGCATAAGGAAGGTCATCGTCCTCATGCATTAGCTTCGGTGAGGTATCGCGAGATGGGACGTGATGCCCTTTGTTTGATTGGTTAGGCGACTCCTCTTTGGACCCTTCTGCGGCCCCAGAAAATGAGCGTAAAGGTGGAAGCTCTAAGTCGAGTCTGCCAGCAACCTGCTTGAGGAAACCGTGCATTTGTTCAAGATCCTGTATCACATCTTGTGAGAATCTGAGGATTTGTTAGAGATCGGGGTTCAAAGGATAAAGGGAAACATACTGTGACTTTTCATCCAGAATCGTCTGCAGACTCTTTCCCAAGACACAACTCAAGTTTTTCTCTGCACAGCGCCGACAAGGCGGACCACTCTCATCAATCAAGCATTTTATCTGTTCAGCTGTTAAAACCAATGCTGATTCTTCTGAATCCGAGCATACCTTTTGTCTCCGGCAAGCCGTACATGCCTTGACTTTTCTTGAAATTTGCGGAGGGAACGCTTGCTCGACATTGATGCCATTCTCGGCCTCGGACCAGCTCCTTTTAGACATGTTTCATCGCGTAACGCGTGGCTCAGTTGGCTGCTCTTGACTCTCGCTCCATATAAGTTGAAGAATAATGTTTGTATATCAATCGCGTCTGGTTGGCGGAGTAGTCGGATCCCTGATCCGGCAAATTAGTCTATGCGGGGTTTATATAATCCGCGGCGCCATCCGATGTCGACTTCCGATATTTCACGATGCTTCGCCATGCACACGCCAGTGAAGCAACCACGATATCGGCAGATTGGAAGATCCTCCACCGGGTATCTGACCGGAAGCGGGTCTATAACTGCGGTAGGGCCGGTGAAAGACGGCATCGGGCTACGGAGCCAGGTCCACTTTCGCCGCCAGCGAAAAACACGTTCATTACTTTACCAAGAATAAGTTAATCCGATCAATATGATAAGGCTAGAATTTTATTGTATTTTATATACCTTATTCAAAGTCCGACCTCTTGTTGAATACCGAATACTTAACTTCCCTGCAAGTACTTAGGCTTATCAGGGTCATATCCCACAAGACAGTTAACCGTCTCGTTGCCCTCTCCGCTATCATTGATCTGATCACCCTTAGGACCACGCCACTGTCCAGTAAGCTTGATATATCCATCCATAGCATTGTTCAACGTATGTCCAATCTCAAGAGCCTCAGCCGCACGCGTATGAGAATAATACGTCAACAAGCTCTGAGCCGCCTTTCGCTCTCCCTGCTTGATCATTGTCTCAGCCGTTTTCTCTACCCAGCCGTAGACTTGAGCGCGAGAAGCACTCTCAAAACCCTCGAGCATCTCCGTCACTATGGGGTGATAGGCGTTAGGGTTACTGCACATGTAGTAGAGCACACGCTTGAAGATACGGCCAGCAAACTCGGAAGCTTCTTGGAGTTGGTAGTCTGGGTTGAGGAAGCTGCTTGAGGCACCAGTTGTCAAGTATCGGTGTTCACCAAACTCGGGAGGGATAGACTGGACACCGAGCCACCAGGGGACAAAAGGAGATGCAACAGAAGTGGTTGGGGCATTCCAGATTCGCAGCATGTCCCGATCGATTCCAGCCTTCAGACTGACGACTTGGCCGTAGCCGGCCTCATCATCAGCAATGCGTGGATCACGCACTCTCTCCATTATCTTGGCCTCAGTCAAGGGAACCATCGCAAGGGTAGCGTTCTCCAGAGCAGCTTGAGACATGAACTTGTAGCCTCCATCACGAGCCTTGTAGCGAGGATCTTGAGGACCGTAGACGTCAAAGATGTTGAAAGGCTTGCCGGAAGTCTTGTTCCACCAACCCTGTTCAACGGCGAACGAAACAATGTTGTCAGAGCCAGCATAATCAGTGCTGTTCTTGAAATCCAGGGGAAAGTCCTCAATGTAGCCAGGGTAAAGGACCTTGACTTCGTTTGGACCTAGACGCTGAGCAGCCCAGAGCTTCTTGCCGCCAGCCATCTCCCAAACAACCCATCCCTCATCCTTGTCGGCAATGAGGTGAGAGTTGCCGCCGTATGTCGCTTCACCGTACTTGGCCATCAGCTCTCCAATGATTTCAACGCCTTCACGTGCATTGTTGGCTCTCTCCATCAAGATGCGGGCAAAGTCACTGTACTGCACACCAGTTTGAGGATTCGGGGTCATCTCGAGGAGCTCATCACGGTTATCGGCCCAGACATCACGAACCGTCACGCCCTTCTCATTAAGGCCACCGTTGGTCAGCGGCGCCGGAAAGCCCTCATAATCAGAGTATTGCATGCTCAGGTATCGGAATGTGTGGTTCACTTGAGGAATCTGGATAAGCTTTCCAGGAAAGGAAGCACTCTCGGTGACACCAACAGAAATTGTCGAATTGGGAGGATGATCACGGGCAGGGAAGAGTTGAAGCCAATGGCTCGAAACCTCTTCTCCAGTGCCTCCGACGAGAACACTGCCGTCTTGGGTGAGGTTCTTGCCGACGTAGAAGGCATAGCTGGCTGATGCTGGACAAGCCAGCCAAAGAGTAGCCGCAAGTGTAGCGTAGTTGAACATGACTCTTTGTCCAATGGCCACGATAAAAGGCACAATTGCAGAGGAGATGAGGATGGAAAAGAGCGCATAGGTATCATCGCGATTTACAAGTGTATCTATAGCTTCATCCTGCGCACGTGACCGTCGCTCAATTACTTAGTAGGGTAGCATGAAGCCGAAATTAGCGTGGAGAGAAGCTTGAACTCTCTCCACAAACGAGCTCGGTACGCCGAAATGCCAGGTTCAGGCTAGCAACTAGTAGCAGTAGGATCAAGCCATAACCAAGAGTTAGAGAAGTCACGTTAGCATGGTCTTAGTCTTATCTAGGCGGTATAGAATGAGAGGGGTTCTTGCTAAGAGGTTGGGTAGACGTTAGGTAGTGCAAGGGCTTATCACGGCAATACGAGCGTCGGCCAACTTTCTTTGAGTTATTTACCTTCGTTTGAGTTCCCATCAAAGTGTGGAACTGTAGACTAGACAATACACAAACACAAACAAAAGGAACCGAATGACACGACATGGTGGGTTAATAACCGTTTGTAAAACATTTAAATTCGCTCCATAAATGACTATATGCCTCATATCGCAATTGCGCCCATCATGAATCATTTCCCTCTATCCTATAACGCCTAAGCAAAAATTGACTCGAGAACCAATTCGAAATATTTGTTGTTTTGAGGCTTAGTAGTGGCGGCTCTTTGTTGGAAAGGTTGTGCCCGAACTTGCTCTCTGTTGTATTGGCTTAGAGAGCGGCCAGCGACTGTAGCGCCTCCGACGGTCAGGACGACAGGCAGGACCCTTTGTAATGTTAGTGGGTGGACTAGACTGATTGAGAGTGGCTTGATACTCACTTAGGACCGACGTGGGTGTAAGTGGCAGCAGGGAGCATTGGGAATGGAGTCTTGGAGGTGAATGGCGTGGTTTTGATTGTAGGGGGCCCTTGTATGGTGCTCGTTGGTAATTGTAGCTGTATTTGTTGATGATAATAACAATAACATGAAATACTGGGAGATGAGCCACGTTTATATAAACCTCGTAAAAATAACATTTCTCTTGGTTTGCCTCTTGGCTTATTGCCATCACACGTTATGACTGCCGGTGGTTCGATGATCACCATTGGGTGTGCCGTGACAATTGCTGGGGCACCCATGTCGGGCATTTTCGGGGCATGTCCATTCTCCCCATGGAGAGCCGGGGCTAAAGAATCTGGAGCATTAGCTTAGCATCAATTGCAGTCGAATTCGCCGAATGTTAAGTTGAAGTCGAGACACTATCCTCATTGTCTCTTAAAGAATTTCATTTAACTCAATTACCAGTTGTTTCCTCCAAAAAGTCGAGAATTTCGTCCAGCAAGTCAAAGCGCCAAGAGCTGAGAACCGTGTGATGATCAGCCACGGCGTCTACCGATGTCAATTGTCTTGTGACAGCCGCACCTACGTCAGATGCCTCACGGTCATTAAATTCCATGCACAGAAAGTCTGGAACCAGCTGATGGAATAAACTGTATTTCCGGATCCCGGGATATTCTCGCCTCGCCCTTCCCGAGACCAAAGCAGTCCTTGTCGCAGGATGATACATTTCCAAGACGAACTTACGATCATACTAGTGATACTACACTGAATCTTACAACTTCCCCGCGTTTAATATCTACCATGGCCTGACTCCTGTCGGTTCTTATATGTAAATAAACTACGATTGGCTAAGACCTTTGCCGTTGAAAGACCCGACCTGCCGTATCTGTACAGCGCTGAAGCCTGGTTCCTGTATAACCACCATCTCATGCCTTCTTTACGTACTTGATGTATCTATGATGACACGGGGCTGTTCCTCTCGGTCTCGAATTGCTGGACATGTTCTTCCGAGCTCAGGCAGTCGTATGATTCAACGGCCTCAATACTACCTCAAACAGTGCTCAATACACATATCCTACAGGCGAAATCATTCTGATTTCACAATGCTCGGCTGCACTGCTTGAATGCGTAGCATCGTTCAGAATTCTGTGCAGGGAGGCCCGATGCAGTTGGTCCAACCTATTGAAAGTGTTAGGTTCTGAAAGTGATATGTTCTCGAGCTACTGGAGGCAGTCACATTTGACTCACAAAGAGAGTTGGAAATGGCTACACAGACATAGCATTGTACTAGCCAAGTAGCGACTGGGTTCAAAACAGATACACCACGCGAAGTAAACACCGATTCAGAGCGAAAGCTAAAGTAAATTCTGCAGCTATGTTCACCCACCCTTCAGCTGGTTGAAGTGGTAACTAAGACCAGCTCGTCTAGAGCAAACAGAATAAGTCAAACAAAGACATTTCTAGTTCGACGGGTAGTTGTATATAAGAGAATGAACTAACTACCTTCAAGATAATAAGTTAACAGTAAGAATGTAGGATAGCACGACGCAGACAGCAGCAGGAATATTCGAATTTAAGAGATATAATAGTAGGTTTAATTAGGTCAACTCTATAAAATTAAAATCACCACAGCGTTTTGTCGTTTATTCATCCCAATCTGCCTTCTGTCTCACAGGTTTCGTCTTATCTATGCTATGTGAGCAAAAAGACACGCCCGGTTGCACAGGACCAAGAAAAATGACAAGACTGGGATTCGAACCCAGGCCCCTTTCGAGACTGCGAATCGTTACTAGTTCGAATCGAACCTGAACACAGCGCCTTAGACCGCTCGGCCATCTTGCCTTGACACGATCTTCGTGAGATTAATATAACAGGGCCAAGCTGCAACGGTGTCTCGAAAACGAGGTCCGCTTGACGCCTTGCAGGCACTTGTCTGAGTTGCTACACCGGTCAAATGCCTTGAATCGTCTTGATTGTCTGGTAAGCTCATGATGTTACCATGGAACAGGGGCGAGTTGATCGATCGGATTTGGGCTGTGCCATTATGAAGTAACATTCCTATTTGCAGCGTTGAACAATGACCACAGGATGGACTTGAGTCAATCGGTCATCCAAGAATTTGCCACATTACGATCTGGGCAATGCTTGTATTGCCGTTAACTTGCTAGTAATATGAAGCCTTAGAAAAATCATAGTTTGAGTTCTATTTCATTGTCCTTGTTTGAGGCCTGTCAATGTTGCCCGTCGATATTCATGTTGAAGGCCAAGTGTGCCAATTTACCCTACAGACGCAGCGACAGGTTAGGGTACGATGGGCAGACTCTTTCCGCCTATTTCTAGCATGGGGTATCATCTATTCTACATTGACGGATAAAATTCAATGCAATATTGTCTACGTTAATTCGGTTTCGCAATTGCAAATTTGTGTTTCGTGGATATCCAAATCCATGCTCAAACAAAATCTGCAACTTCATGCAAGTTGCTCGGCTTGACCGGTGACACCATTCCAGGAGGAGTCAATTGCAGACTACCGGTATCAATATGCAAGGCATGAACATAATTCGGCCCACACGCGCGAATTCGCAATTGCACTGATAAGAACTCACGATACTCTGATGTCATTTGCCGTCCCGTTCACGAACATGGAGAACGGCCCTTCGGTGCCGAAGCGGAGCCCCACCTCAAGCCGGGCCGCCGAAAGCCTTAACGGGAGCCAAGTAACATAGACGGACTTAGGGAGATCCATTTGAACTCGCGTAAGATTCGGGCTGCCCGACCGAAAAGCGAGCACGAATCTACTCAAAATGATAGGCAGACCAACTCGGCAATCGCATTCGTTATCTACGTAGATTCACAGGGAACAAAAGAGGCTAGAAAGCGCCAAAAAACGTCAAAGCGGACCGATGACGGCAAAACCGGCAGCTACCAAGGTTGGTCCCTCGGTAGCAACGGATCGACGTCATCAACTCGAAAAGCATAAAATACACAAACGCGCATTTCCACCAGCAACATTTTACGCCTCAGGTATTGCGCAGTAATAGATCGATATTCAACATGGCATCAAAACAATCAGACGTTCCCAACTTCACAATCAGCGACTATGTCAAGTTCTTTAGCGCCGGCGCTCTCGCAGCGACGTCTACCCATGGTGTAAGTCGCGTGCTTCCCTTCAGAATGCGCAGAATGGCAAACTGACAAGCATACCTTAGGCTGTGACGCCAATTGATGTCGTCAAGACAAGAATTCAAGTCGACGATGCTTTGAAGGGATATAACATGATTTCCGCAGGCCGCACCATCGTCGCAAAGGAGGGCGCATCGGCGCTGCTCACGGGTTTTGGCCCAACTGCAGTTGGTTACCTCGTCCAAGGTGGTGCCAAGTTCGCCGGCTACGAATTCTTCAAGAAGAAGTACATCTCTATGCTCGGAGGCCCTGAGAAGGCTGTCAACCACCGAACGGGCGTGTACCTTACTGCCAGTGCATCGGCTGAGTTCTTTGCCGATATTCTCCTCTGCCCTCTTGAGGCTACACGAATTCGACTCGTTTCGCAACGAGGATACGCCAATGGATTGCTGTCCGGATTTACACGAATGGCGCGCGAGGAGGGTTTCAAGGGCTTCTACTCGGGCTTCGTCCCTCTTCTATTCAAGCAGGTTCCTTTCGCTGTCGGTCAATTCTCCGTCCATGAAGCCGTCAACGAAGTTATCTACCGCGCCATGGGTCCCGAGCGCAAGGCCAAGCTCACACAGCTTGAGTCAACGGGAGTAGAGCTCACGTCTGGTGTCACTGCTGGTGCCGCCGCCGCCGTGCTGTCCCATCCCGCCGATACACTTCTATCAGCCATCAACAAGGGCGCCGGTGACTCAAGTCAGGGCGCGACGAGCCGCATGTTCCAGTTAGCTCGTGAGTTTGGACCCAAGCGACTGCTGCTTTCTGGTCTGGGACCTCGTGTCGTGATGACATGCGGTCTGGTTGGCGCTCAGTTCGTTGTGTATGCGCAGTGCAAGGCTTTTACAGGAGCACCACCTAGCATTGAGATTCATAAGGAGGCGTCGCTATAAAGGTTGATTTATGATTAAAAGGACGGTTTCATGGTTTTAGAATGGCGTTGAGGCGATAGATCGGATGGAATGAGGGCTTGTAGAGCGAGTTCTGGTGCTAGAATCGATTTAATTCAAAACCTTGTTAATTAATGACGTTGACAACCACATTCTTAAGTCGAATAAAATAAAATGCTCTTGTTTCAGGGCCGTGCCACTATTGAGCCTCCTATTGAGGTACAGTCTTGAAATGTTCACAACACAGCAAACTGAGCACGGCTCTAGATCTGGTCTGTTCTCTGGTGAGTGTTTGAGATCTCCCATGAGGGGCGGAGTTGTGGCGCTTGAGAAGAATACGCAAATGGCTGGCTGATTGGTTGATCCTCGGGACGCGTAATGTCAAGAAATATGTCGTTGCAAGAGAAGAACAATGAGGTAGAGGAGAAAAATAAGGTATTTTAGAAAAGTCAATAATTTTAGCACGTTTCTAGGCGCCAAGATCGTGCAGATCCTGTCTCAGAGCGAATTGGTAAAGTAACAGCAAGTTGAAGATAGTTTTTGGTTGCATTTCATGCCAAGTGGCCTCGCCCGTCCCGATCCAGATTTGTGGCGCAGTAAGGTCATGGAATGGCTCCCCCTTCTGGGTCCTAGGTCCTACATCCCAGCAACGCCAGCGCCAGGTCCCCTATTTTGGTCAGGAACTTTACTTTACGGGGTACTTGCCTGTAGCCTCCGAGGCCACGACATCACCAGAACAGGAGCATTTCTCCGGCCTTTGTTCTCTCCTTTACCTTCCTCTTTCAAACTTTGATCACACGCTCATCGGCAGAACATATTCGTCGATTACCAGGTACGATAATCACCGTCTTCGCTCAGCATAAGCAGTGCCACCTGCGCCTACAATTACGTTGGCTGCACCATTCTTAGCAGCATCCTTAGTCCATTTCGGGAACATCTGCGCGTGGCAATACCTTACCTTTTGCCGTCAGCTTCTTCGATTCAACCTACGCACGCTCGCTTCAGCAGCTAATCCCTCTGCTCGCTTCAGTTCTCGATTCCCTCTTTATCGATCGTTTGCAATTCTCCTGGATGTGTTAAACTCGCTCGTTCCCGCCGCCTCCTCGCATCTCCCTTTGCGCCGCAAGGGTTCCTCTCCTTTCGCATCAACATGAAGATCGCTTCGTTGTTGAGCCTCGCCGGCCTCACGGCTCTGGCTCATGGTTCCAGACCGACCCGAGATTACGCTTCAAACGATTACTACGTCCTGCACCTCGATGGCTCAACGTCCCCCGACCAAGTCGCCGATCGTCTTGGACTCGCCAACGAGGGTCAACTCGGTGCGCTCGATGACCACTATGTTTTCCGCGCCTCCAAGGCCGACCACGATATTGTCAAGAGAGAGATCGCAGAGCGCAAGAGAAGGAAACGAGATTTAGGCGGCTCTGATCCCGTTGATGGCATTCTCCTATCCAAGAAACAAGAAGCCCGACAGCACCTCTTCAAGCGAGACGTTCCCCAGTCACCAAAGGCTTGGCTATCTCGTCGAGACGACAGTCTATCCTTTGAGGATATTGCAGCTCGAGATTCATTGGGTAAATACCAGGCGACAATCATGAAAGAGTTGGAGATTGAAGACCCTATCTTCAAGGAGCAGTGGCATCTCTTCAACCCCATCCAGGCTGGTCACGACGTCAACGTGACTGGCCTTTGGCTGGATGGCATCACAGGGAAGAACGTCACTGTGGCTGTGGTTGACGATGGTCTGGATATGCACAGCGACGACCTTAAGCCTAATTATTTCGCCGCTGGTTCCTGGGATTTCAACGACAACGACCCCGAACCTGCCCCCGAGTTAGACGAAGATCGACACGGTACTCGCTGCGCTGGTGAGGTGGCAGCTGCTCGTAACGATGTTTGCGGTGTTGGTGTTGCTTACGACGCCAAGGTCGCTGGCCTTCGAATCCTCAGCAAGCTTATTAGTGATGCTGATGAGGCTGAAGCGCTTATGTACAAGTACGACGACAACCATATTTACTCATGCTCTTGGGGCCCCTCCGACGACGGTCAAACTATGGAGGCACCCGACGTGGTGATTCGAAGAGCGATGCTCAAGGCGATCCAAAAGGGACGTAGTGGCCTTGGTTCCATCTATGTCTTTGCCAGTGGTAACGGTGCCGGTTCCGGAGATAACTGCAACTTTGATGGGTACACAAACTCTATCTACAGTATCACAGTTGGAGCTGTCGATCGAACTGGACTCCATCCTTACTATTCGGAAGAGTGCTCAGCTCAACTGGTGGTCACCTACAGTAGTGGAAGTGGTGACGCTATTGTATGTTCAGTCTCCCTTTTCTTATATGAGCAGCTTTACTAACCAGTTCAGCACACCACTGATGTCGGAAAGAACAGCTGCTATAAGGCCCACGGTGGCACCTCCGCCGCGGCGCCCCTGGCTGCTGGTATCTTCGCTCTTGTTCTCCAAGTTCGCCCTGATCTTACCTGGAGAGACATGCAGTACCTTGCCATGGACACCGCCCTGCCCATTGAGGGTGACGAGGATAACCAACAGGAGACCGCAATCGGCAAGAAGTTCAGCCACACCTTTGGATACGGCAAGATTGACTCTTGGGCTTTGGTTGAGAAGGCTAAGGACTGGGAGCTGGTCAAGCCTCAGTCTTGGTACTTCTCTCCCTGGATCCACGTGAAGAAGGCTATTCCCGAAGGCCGAGATGGTTTGACGGTAGCTTTTGAGGTGACCAAGGACATGCTCAAGGATTCAAACTTCGCCCGAGTGGAACACGTTACCGTCACCATGAATGTCGAGCACAGCCGACGTGGAGATATCAGCGTCGACCTCATCAGCCCCAAAAACGTGGTGAGCCATCTTGCGGTTGCACGAAGCGGCGATGCCAAGGAGCAAGGTTACATTGACTGGACCTTTATGAGTGTTGCGCACTGGTACGTATTATTTCTTTGTGTCTACAACTATTCTAACAATTAGCAGGGGAGAATCCGGTGTCGGAAAATGGACCATTATCATTCGAGATACTGAAAAGAACTCGTTCAAGGGCAAGTTTACCGACTGGCGCCTGAAGCTTTGGGGTGAAGCCATCGATGCCGATAAGGCAACTCTTCTGCCCATGCCTAATGCAAACGATGACGACGACCATGACAAGATCGTCGCGACAACATCAATCCCCGCTTCTACAACAACTGCTCCTCCTGGGACCAAGGCCGCTACAACCCAACATCCTACCGACCACCCTGAGCGACCCACTAAGCCTGCTCGTCCTAGTGATACCGAGGAGGAGGAACCCTCAAGCACCGAAGAGGCCGCTCAGGAAACCACTTCGGCTTCGTCATCTTGGGTATCATGGCTACCAACATTTGGCGCTTCCAAGAAGGCACAGATCTGGATTTATGGAGCAGTCGGTCTTATTGCAGCCTTCTGTATTGGTCTGGGTATCTACTTCTGGATCGCTCGCCGCCGTCGCCTCCGCAACAACCCTCACAACAACTACGAATTTGAACTTATCGACGAGGAAGAGGCCGAGGGCTTGAATGCTGGCGAAAAGGCCGCAGGCAACAAGGCCCGCAGAACCCGTGGTGGAGAGCTGTATGACGCCTTTGCCGAGGGTAGCGATGACGAGCAGTTTGAAGACTACCGGGACCACCGTGAGCGGTCTAACGACAGATTGGCTGGTGACGATACGCAACATTATGCAGTAGGAGACGACAGTGATGATGATGACGATAGCAGCGACGACGAGAAGGCCGAGACAAGACCGTTGGGTGGCGGGCGTTAAGGCGGTCACAAGCAAGTCTTGGATCATGACTCCGGCACCGTGGCAAGCTAACTTGGGTGCTTTTTTTGCATGGACAATCGGAGTTTATGTCGATTTGAGTATGTTGGTATACTATCTTTAGTCAATAGATTTTGGATTGGCGTTTGGCTGAATTGTCAAGATTGGTACATCTTCCTCTCCGCACATCCTGGTGTTGATTCTGTTGAATTTTTTGTAATACGTCAACTTGCCCTTGGGACTCAGTGTTTGCCATCACTAACGTCAGGATATGATTCAAGGTCTCACCATTTATGTTGTGACGGTCTATCTAGGTCATGATCACGCTTGGGCGCGCACATCCGGGCATGGGCACTTGGCCTGTATGACTGCATCCTGATGATTATATCCGTGTATATGACCTTGTCTGCAATCATGTTGATATTCTCGATGCTGACTTGATAGCCTCTACCTCGAGTGTATTTTGGGGTCTTCAACTACAGCTCCCCGGTAAAGATACTCTGACTCAACCCCAGTGATTTAAAAGTTCTTATCTCATTTCAGACCAGCTATCTCTAGTCGAGCCCTCGTCTTCCCTTCATCTTGTCCATCTCATCTTAACAGCCCAAACGCCATATCCTATAAACGCCAATCAAACACAATCTTGTTCACTCGCTGTTTAGGCATTCACAACACCCTCCTTCTCCATCTCCTGCACGTACTTCTCCCAGATACTAGCTACCTCACCATAAAACTCAATATGCGCATCTGCCAGACCGCCTAGCTGCGTCTTCATCTCGATCCTCTTGATGCGCTCAAAGTCAGCGACTTCCTTGACTACCTCGTCGTCAAACATATCGCTTGTGTTGCGTGCGCTTTCCACTTCGTGTGTAAGCTCCTCGACGCGGAGTTCTAGCTTGCGTGTGCGTTCTCGTCGAGCTTGCTCGTGGTCTACGCCGCGCACGTCCTCGATCTTGGCGCGTAGGAAGCTTCCTGCGCCGGAGCCGCCGTGATGACCGGACTGTAGGGTGTCGCGCTCGGTGGTGGATTTGTTGAGGTATTCAGTAAGTTGCTCGTAGTCGAGTTGCTTCTGCTCGCGCGCCTTGAGGAGGTTCTTGAGTGCGATGGAGTAGGCCTGCATGTCTCGTAGCGAGCCAAGGTAGTCCTGGTCGGTAATATCCTTCAGTTTTCGCAGGTGAGTAGCTGTATCCTCAATGGAAGCAGAGAACCCGTGAACCGCAGGCTCGACATGGGGTTCAAGAGGAATGAGTTTCTGGAACTGCTCTGCAAGATCACGAAGGTCCACCTCCAGATCCGTCTCTCGTCGAGCCACACGAGCGATGACCTTCTCAATATGCCCAAGATCATCATCAAGCTTATCGCTTTTATCCTTGACCTCAATAAACCGACGGTCCGGACGATGCAACTTGGTAAACGCATTGATAAAAGTATCAGCAAAATTATCAAAGACCCCGGCAGATCCGGGATCACTGGCCGAGCTACCGCGCGCACCTCGACTGCGCATAGTAGCGTTCCAGTCCGGGCTCTCGAGGAAAGTGTGCAGGATCGGGGCGCGGCGCAGCGTAGGATGGAGAGATAGACGGATCAGAAACCGCTGGAGAGAGTGAGCGCGTCGAAGGGTAAAGTCAGAGCCGAAGCGGTCGCCGCGGACATACTCCATGCGCTGCTTGTCGGGCAGAGGAGGCACGGCGGCGGCGGGATATTCGCGGGTGAGCTGCTTGTAGAGGAAGACGAAGTCGGTGAAACGGCGACGGACGGTGGTGTTTGAGCGCTGGAAGGAAGAGAATGTGGACTGTAATAGTTAGTATTTGAAGATATAAGAGGAGAGTGTTGACGTACGTTTGTGGTGATGAGATACGAGACAAAAGCATCTTTGGTGCCGTCATTTTCCTTGATGGGCGTATCAACTGTGCACTCAAGCTTCTCATTGCCTAGCGAAGGAGCATCTCTCTCTAGACCCGTTCCAGGCGCATTCATATCATGACCAGGCTCCTCGGCAGGCGGAACCTTACGGCTTGTCTGCTCGTGGACATGTTCGCTCCACGAGACGTTGGAGAAGTCGTCTTGTTGTTCCATGGCCGTCATCGCGGGGCCAATGTGTTGGTGGTCGAAGGAATCGCTGTGCGAGTGTGTCGTAGATTAGAGTGGTATTAATTGTAGTGAGGGACAAGGACGAGGCTGGATAGTCGAGAGGTAGATAGAGAGGCCCGAGGTTGAGGTGGGCGGAGTTGGCGGGAGTTGAAGCTCGGCGGATGCTAAGTTGACGTGGGGAGCTGGGATGTGGCGCAGGGACCACGACAAGTTAGAGAGGGGCTTGTCAGCGTACAGCAAGCTTGATTAATGTGCCTCACAACAACTGTTTTGCAGCTTTAAAAACTCCTATATTCGTCTCAGTGGTATCAGTTAGATCTTGTGTCTTTCACTGCTGTTTATTACCCATGTTTGGTGGCTGTAGTCGACACTCCCCATCACTACACAAGTACCCCTCTACCAGGATCTACCATGGAGGACGATGACGCAGCCAGCCAAGAAACCCGGGGTCTCATAGGCATCAGCTCATTAACACAAGAAATACAGTAGGATAGCAACCAAGTCAGCTTCACGCTATTCAGAGACATAGTTTATGTACAAATAAAATCATTCAGTGGAATCTATTGCCTCCAGTGGCGAGAGTGGTCTATCCCAAACAAGTAAGTAATTGTAGTTTCGTCCGAGCCTCGCCTCTCAATGTCGGGGCCCGTTTTGATACAGCGCCTATCCCATCCCGCCCTGATGCCATACCATACACAGTCATACATATGAAACAACCCAATCCAAGTCATGGTACATAGAGCTTGATAGCTCACTTCTGCTCCTGCTGCTTTGAAGATCCAGAGCTCGCCTGAATCTCCTGCTCTAATGATGCAGCAGACTCAGCGGCTTTGGCCAACTCAATCTCGGCCTCAACCATCTCACCAACCTGCTTCTTGCCAAGACCCTCAGCTTGAGCCTGGGCCAGTCTCTCCTCCTTCTCATCAATATCATCTGTGTCTCGGGGAGTAGCAAAACCAGAGCTCTGGCTTGCCTGGTCCTGCTCCGCCTCGTCCTCAATGAGATCCTGCTGCTCCTTGATAACCTCGAGTCGCTGCTTGTTGGTGGCAGCACCCTCAGCACTGTGAACCTCAAGCTCAATCTCGTGGTAAAGCTCTTCGGGAATGGCAGACATGACACCAACAAGCGCCTCAACCTGGTTGTAGCCCTCACCAGAGCCCTGGCCATACATGTAAGCATTGCTCAAGACCAAGAGTGTTGAGGGAACACCCTCCTTGAGTCGGAGATCGAGCCAGGTCTGAAGGTCGGCTCGCATCCTGGCGGGGGAAACACTGTGTGTTCGAATGCCTCGGGCGGCACAAGCTCCCTGGAGCTCGGCGACAGACAGACTGTCAACACCCTCGTAGCTAATGGCCTTGTCGTCACGCTTGATCTGTCGCATGCGGTGACGAATCTGGTATCGGAGCATCATATCGGTTCCGAATGTGTTGAGGTTCATGTATCGGCACATGGAGACGAGCTGAGGTCGTGACAAGTTGTCTAGAGTCAAGTCATCGCGGAATACCTTGCAGACCTTGATAACGTCCTGGGCTGTGGGTTGCTCGCCTGTGGCGCGCACCTTGCGGAAGAAGTTGGAGAACTCCTCTCTTTGTGTTGTAGCATGACTTAGCGGTAGACCAGCCTCGCCAATTGTCTGTCGCAGAAATTGACTGACTTCCTTGCGGGTTGATCGCAGAAGAGTGGCCTTGGCCTCCTTTGACTTTTGTCCCTCGAATGTGCTGGGAAGCATGTTGGGGAAGAGCTTAAGGGCAAGAGGCAGAAGCGCCTCACCCAGAGGCACGATAATGAAGACGGAAAAGGGCACTAATCGACCGAGATCCTGGACTGTTCGCTGCAGCTGCTTGTTCTCACGACGGGTAAGCTCGTATCCGGCTGCCATCTTGAGAGCCAATCTCCAGCTGATCTTGATTTCGGTACCAAGCAGCTTAGTTCCGTCCCAGTAGTGGTGAGCCTCCTTCTTGACCTTCTCCCAAAGAGTGAGCTTCTTCTCCTCCTTTGCCTTTCGAGCGGCGTCGGACTTCTCCATCACGCCCTCCTTGGTCGCCACAATCTCCTCTGTGTCAGATTTAGGGGTGGCTGCAGCATCGGCTGGCTTCAGGACTGCGGCCTCCTTGGGGTTGGGATCAAGCTTCTTATCCTCCTTTTTGGCGACCATAGAACCGCTGGCATCCTTGGGAAGAGGCTTCTTAGCCTGTTCGGCATTGAATCCTGGGGGTGGGCCGGAGGAAGAGGCGTCGGGACGGTGATGCTCGGTGCTCATTGATCGATGGGGGATCAACAAGGCAATGGCAGGGACTTTGACATGACGGCTGACGTGGCGATTGATGATGGCAGGAGAAACACCTCGAGAGAAAGCTCTGGCTTTACAGAAAGTCAGTACAACGGCATCAAGATCAAGTAGAATGGCCGATGCTTACCATTTCCCATCAAGGGGTTCCGGGCAACCGCCCGACGAGCGACATTGGAGGAAGCGCTCATTGCGAGCTGGAGTCGAAAGTAGAGGGAGGATTACAGATAGCAGAAAGAGCGTATAATTTCTGGATCCTAGCGCAACGTATCGGTTCAGCGGGGAGAAAAGACAGAATGCAGCGTTTGATGGAGATAAGATGAAGGAAGGACAAAGTGGATGCAAAGTCGAGATTCTCCAAAAGAAGAGGCGCTGCCCGCTAATGGCGAAGGGGTGTGATGATGTACAGTACAATAATGCAGTAGTAGTAGTGGTTGTGGTTATGGTCAAGTACATCTGGGATTCCACCCAAGGAGCTGGGGCTAGGTCGGTCTTCCGCCGACCGGGGCCGCCGCATGCGGGACGATTGTTTTTCCGGTCGACTCGCCTCCAACACGGAAGTGTCATCTTGGAATGTGTCCAATCCCTGCCCTCCGCGTGCGATTAACAGGGGCTTGCGTCAACAGAATCTAGAAGAAACAGGGATCACGTGCACTCCCGATAGTGCCGAGTGTATCCTTTTGTTGGGAGTGAGTTCTTTATTTCTCTGCATGTGACTCGGGCCTTTCTATCAGCTCTCAACAATGGATAAAGCCCGCTGTTATCTCCGCTTCTCGTTTTCTAGATCCTGCAATTGCCGGATGCTGTACCGAGTTTCTGCGGACTTATCGTTCTCAATAACTAGCAATTGTGCAGTGAATGTATGATATTGGGCCTCATGTCTTACTTAGCCGTTGTCATAGGCTGCTCTTTAAGAGTCTGAGTTGTCATGGCAGCATTGGTCGCCTTGATTAATTGTGAAACATTCAGCTGTCTCCGTCTGGTTGGGTTCAGTAAGCCGAAGCCAACCAGTCAGGTATGGTCCCAATCTCATTCATCTTACTGCATCAATTTGGCTGCTATTGGCAACAAATGGATGTATCTGTTGTTGTGCCGTTTCCTTACCTACTACATGGTTAAGTCTTGAATGGCTGTTCCAAGCGAATACCTTCACAAGCTTGGGCCTCACGGATTCGTAGCGCTGACGAAGTCTGAATATCCTAAACAATTCGTAAGACTATTAGTCTCATTGGGACTCATCATGCCCTACCTGAATTGAGATGGAAACGCCATATTTTGCGAACAGAACCGTTCGACCCACCTATCACACATTGCTCTTAGTGGTTCCCAGCACAGCTCTACCACGTAGTATGCAACCAAGATATTTAACGACTAACAAGACAACTGTCTTTCACCCAACAATAAATATGCCATTATCATCTAAGTCATGCAAACTAAAGCTCAGAGGCGGAACCCGTCTCGCAAACATCCTTATAACGCAGTCCATGTCCAAACTTGAACAGGGCCTCAGTATCATACTGCACATCCTCCATAGCTGCATCCGCCGCGGCCTGAGACACAGGCAAGTCAAAAGGCAGACGTCCCTCGGGGCCCCAACCATCCGTTCCAAAGATGACATCCAAAAACGCATCGTGGCTGCTACCATAGCTACCAAACAGAGCGGCCGCTTTCTCGGCAACCTCTGGGACGGCGGCAGGTCGGTTGAGTCTGATGTCTACGACAGTGGGGACAGTCTCGTAAATCTTGGCTTGGCGCGCTTTTTCGGTCGTGTTAAACTCGATACTGCCGTTGTTGATCATCGCGGGAAGACCCCCGGCGGTGGTAGGCTTGAATGGCGAGGCCAAGCGAAGGAATGCGTAGTCTGCGTCCTTGGGCTTGTCCACGACGGTGAGGTTGCGGGATTTGAGGGCCTCGGGCTCAATACCCTCGATGTAGAATTTTGCGTCGAGCGCTGAGAGAGGGAGAGGCAGGAAATCGTCTTTGTTGGCCAGCAGCGTAAACGCACGGCGCTGAGTCTCATTGCCTAGACGGCTGAAGTAGTCGTTTCCAGCGATGCGGGCAGCCTTTTCGGGGTCAACGAAGGGGTTGTCAAAAAGACCCAGCTCGAACTTTTCCTTGAGAAGCTTGCGGACTGACTGATCAACACGGGCTTCAGTCACAAGACCCTTCTTGACGAGTTCGACAACCAGTTCAGGCTTTGTCTCGCCGCCAAAAATATCGCATCCTGCTTCGAGGACACGGCGGGCGCGCTCAAGCTCAGTCTTGTCTTCGAGGCCCCAGGCTCTGTCGGTGACGATGCCCCAGTCCGTAACAACGATACCCTCAAAGCCGAGTTCGTTCTTGAGAAGATCGGTGACAACGCCTTTGTTGAAGCCAAACGCAACTTCTTCCCATGAAGTGTTGATGGGGCGCGAGTAGTAGGGCATCATCTGTCTGGTACCAGCTGCGATGGCTGCCTTGAAGGGAATTAAGTGATACTCTTGGTTGTTTCCAGGATACGTCTGGTTTTTACCCTAATACCATTGTTAGAGGAATCTCAGCACTGGGAGAGACGATACTTACCCAAGGGAAGTGAGAGTCCTCGCCATTCTCCATGGGGCCACCACCAGGGAAGTGCTTAGTGGTTGCAATCACGGAATTAGGGCCAATCTTGTCACCCTGCAATCCCTTGATATACTCAACGAGCAAGGCACTCGTGAGATTAGCGTCCTCTCCCATGGTACCACTGATACGTCCCCAGCGAGGTTCAGTGGAAAGATCTACCTGAGGATGCAGCGCCTGTCGGATACCAACAGCAGTATACTCCTCACGAGCGATCTCAGCAAAAGTACGGACGAGCTGCGGTGACCGTAGGGCAGCGAGACCAAGCGGTTCGGTCCATCGAGAGAAACCATGTGCCACCACAGAAACGGCGTTTTCGTCTGTCCAGCCTAGTCAAAGGTTAGCATCTTCTTTATTCTACCGACGCAGCATATAATTACCGTGCTGGGGGTCTGAAGAAATGGTGATGGGAATGCCCAGGGGTGTGCTCAGAGCCAGTCTCTGAAGCTTGTTGTACCACTTTGCTACGGCTCGGACATCATTTACGCCGCCGCTCAAAACGTAGTGAGTGATGCGTTTTCCGGTGACATATTCCTCAATGGTCTCGTCAAAAGTGTTGTTGACGACCACGGTGCGAGCATGGAACATCTGGCCTGCCTTGTCCTCGATGGACATGCGGGAGAGGAGGTCATCGACACGTTTGTCTAGACAAAGAGTCTTGTTTCGGTACTGAGGATTGGCATCTTGACGAATGATTGGGTTGGCAACACTCAAGGAGACGCCTCCTAGGAGGAGAAGACTGGACCACATGGTGAAGAGATATGGTAGGATTGGTAAATGGAAGTCCAAGTCCTGAATTGACTGGTCACACACATCTATCTGGCTAACTACTGGATCTTATATACTCGACCTTTCTACCAACCTCTTGAAGTTCCCCGACGTTGTTCGCTTTCCCGAGGTCATCGACTTGCTCACATCGTCGTGTTAGTTAAGTTCGGATATACACCCCATCGCCAGAGCCGTTATTCGGACCGACCAGGTGAATCCTTGCTTCTCCAAGTCCAAACTCTGAACATGAGGTGCGCTCTCACGAGTATTCCCTTGTTAGTGGAACTACAGCACAGTTGGGAATCCATCAAGCATCCGATCCAATAGCATAGCGTCCCGAGCGGATTCGCCGAATCATACAAGCTTAATACGAACGGAATACACATGCAGTTTCCCCATCGCCAAGCGGATAAACCAAGGGAAACCTGCTGCTTCTTAGAAAAGCATTACTAAAAGCCCTCAGCTCATGACTCGGTGACATAACGCGGGGATAATCTGGGGACGGGTGCAGGCTCTAAACCGTTTAAACATGCGGGGAGTCCCATATACTTTCGGCCCGTTTGACAATCCCATGACACCAAAACCGAGTGTTCGGGGCAAGTTCATGGGGAGATACCGCCTGCTTGGGAACGATCATGATCTGGTAGGTACCATTGGATGTGGGTTTCGCTGTCAGCCAAGACTGGTAGTCTGATAACTCATGGAGTCTTGATCAGTCATAACAACCTCATTGCTGGGAGAATGTCTCGAGTTGGTATACTTAAGCGCAGAGGGAGTGGTTTGGAGATCAGATGGAGGTCGGATCACACCTCCCCACATCCCGATCAATTTGGATGCCATTCAATGCGGATATGATTCCGCTGATCGCAGGGCTACAACACCCCACGATGAATAAGTCGGGAGCTGGGCACGGCAATTGAGAACTACGATGAATTGTCAAAAACATGCGGTTTCCATAAGTCTGAAAAGAAATTGTTCAAATAAGCATTTGCATAGGTTATATGCTAGATGTAGTTGTTGCTCACATCTGGATCGCTCGCTCATTGGGCTATTTGATCGATCAATGTCAGTATAGAGGAAGAGAAAGCCACAAGAACTGGAAGAGTGTGGTTATTTAGATATTAATTCGTTGAAGACAACCCTCAAATTAAGCTTATTTAAGTCCACATGTTAGCTCGGGAAGTGCCCAGGCGAAGAAAGTCGGTAAGGGTGTGTGGAAGTATGGTCCCCGTCCCAATCAACTTCTACGCCCAGGCGACTCTACAATGATTCCCATTAACCACTACGAAATAAGTTTCGAGAATGTTCCAATCCCGTTTGTAGCGACTTGGGAAACTGGTAGTTTCCAATTTTACCGTTCAATCTGTTCTGGTAAACGAAAATGGCCTCTTGAGCTCGGATTTTTTCCCTTGGCATGATTCGAACGAAGCGGGCCACAGTCGGTGGTGTGAGCCTACGAGGTACCACCTACTCTTTGAACTTCACCCAAGAAGCCATCGGCTCGTACAAGATGAGAAGATGTTTACATGAAATCATTATTGCAAGCAATGAAACAGGCTCAGTTTTGTAAGCCTTCTGTGCTGCTGTGCGTCAATTCCGCTTGATGGGCTTCGGCATTTTGCTTCCTTGAACCCGCCATAACAATTGACACAGCTCGACGCAATCAGACCACTCGTCTATCGTCGAGATTTTAAGGTCACAAAGACAAGACTTCAAAGCGTAGGAGACGATTAATGGGAAAGAGTGAAAAAAGTTTGCGCGAGCCTGTGTTATTCATTACTGGCTTGGCATGTTCGCCTTGTTCAAGGTGCGCCTGAAGAGTGGCAGCGCGGTCGATCCAGCAGACAATCGAGATATCTACCAAGACTTAAGTAAAAGGGCTTAACATTAACAAAATGCCATCATAAGTACTTGAGACAAATCTTGGTATAGAGTATGGACTAGTCTTCATGGCAGCTTATCCTAGAGCTAGGCAATGTCTTTATTTCCTCAGCCGCCGTCTAAGTAGGCATCAACTTGGCGCATGGACTTAAAAGAATAAAATTCCGACTCTCAGCATCCAGAAAATGAAGATTCTGCCACATAAAGTGTAATTGTTTCGTCTCATTTCTGACCTTCGCTAACTTCATCTATACGGTGAGTCGAGGCCTGCGTTGGGAACCTGGCACGCCTGGCTGGGGATGCGAGGATCGGCAGCCACACAATGATTCAGAATGGAATTGAAGGGTTAATATTAGAACAGTAGTGGTTGAACACTAAGTTGGCATTGATCAGATGCCAAGAAACCCGATAAACTTGTATGAGATCTTATCACTTCAATTACCTATTCAGGGCTATTTTGATCTTGTCATGCAACGTTCGGGATTTACCCCTCCACATGCAACGTGCATCTGTTACAGTACAGAAGCACTGGCCATGGATCAGAAAATCCGGGGTGCTTGGAAATCCAATTCGCGAAAGGTGATTGGTTGGCCAGCGATACACGTGCTGGGCATTAGCTTGGAATGCCGTTATGAAGTGAAACGCCAACAATTGCCGACTTCCTCGAATATGACTCTCTTGGGCATCCATTTGTGAAAATCACCGCTTTCAATTCCTCTGCTTCGTAAACTGCATTAAAGTTCATTGACTCGAAACACCGAAGCCATGTAGATCGGACGGCGGGAGGCAGTGCTGAACGATTCGCTGTTGAACGGCGCCAAGTGGGAGCGAAGCAGCACGCTGTTCCCCAGATCGACATGTTCGGTATTACTCAGAGATGGTGGCACGGAGTATTCGTCCCTTTATTCCGGTCTCTTTGGCACGAAGCCCCGGACTTAACGCGAGATGCCGATTCGTCTCTCAAATGCCATGCCACATGTCTACCGGAAGCCGAAATGTCCCGGGTTTTGGACTGATGGGTGCAGCATGTGGCACGGCGGGAGGTTCGGGGTTATTTTTTACTGTTTCTTTTGTTGCTTTGGTGCTTATGACAACATAGAAGCATGTGTATAAAATGGCAATGTCAAATCGATGAATAATAAGTCTAGATCATAGAAGCCAAGACCAGCGGCAAGCCACGGAAAAAGCTCCCCCAGGCAGGCGGACTTAGATTGGCCCCTGCTCACCCTGACCGTTCCTGCTTCGCACGGTCCCACACCATCTCAACGCCAACTTCCATCGTCTGGTACATCCATCGCCACCCATCTGCGTGCGAAACCGGAGGTACCTCCCTTACGCCTGAACTCTCAACACCAACACCCATCTCGCGCTTTCCACCGCCCTATCTACTGTAAGCCCCCCACTTCCAACCTTGTTCCCATCCCATCCCATCCACCTTCGACTCTGATAACTTTCGCTCCCCCCTCCTAGATTCATCATCCATCCTCTCGCTGTTTTGTAATCTTGTAACATCTTGTGGCTGCTTATTCCATCATTTCCTCTCCCCTCGAATCGCTACGCTCTTAATCCCGTCCTCTGCGCTTTCCTGGATTTGTTCCACCTAGCTCAACAATTCCCCGCGACATCCCCGAAGTATCGTGCCATTGACCTCAACAAGCGAGAACATCATCATCTGACGTTTGGACAAAAACATTGGAACAACTTCGGCGCATCAGCGACAATTATCTGGACGTATCCAATTGCACCAAATCGCAATTTTTACGCCCAGCCCGCTCCTCAACTGCACTCGCGACGGCCTCAACGTTCCAGGTCGCCTAGAATGAACCTGAACAAGGCCGCTCGAGTTATCCTCTTTGGTGCGCCTGGCGTCGGAAAAGGAACCCAGAGCGAGCGCTTGCTCGCTCGATTCCCTCAACTCAATCAGATTAGTACTGGTGATCTTCTTCGTCGAAATGTCAAGGAAAGGACACCACTCGGTTAGTTTGGTCCTAATCCCCCAACATATTCCTATGTCAACGCTAACCAGTTCAAACAGGCATCAAGGTCGAGAACACAATGAGAGCCGGCGGGCTCGTTGCTGACGACCTCATTTTGCGACTCATCTCCAACGAATTCTCTACTCGAGGTTGGCTCGCCAAACATGGCTCTCCAAACGTCATGACCCTTTCCTCCGAAGCAACAGCCATGGAACCCTCGTACAACGGAGGCGTTATGGACCCCTTCATCAATGCCGCCACTTTTCTCGACGGCCACAGTCCTTCCAAAGCTTCTCAGGATCCATCTGCCTCTTTCATTCTCGACGGTTTTCCACGAACAGCCTCTCAGGCCGGCCCTCTCGACAAGCTTATTCCTATCAACCTTGTTGTCTCCCTCAAGACCCCTGTATCGGTTATTCTGGAGCGCATTCTTGGGCGTTGGGTCCACGAACCCTCTGGCCGTGTATACAACACTAGCTTCAATGCGCCCAAAGTTCACGGAATTGATGATATCACCGGCGAACCCCTCATTCAACGCCCTGATGATTCCGAGGAAGTCTATCGTGCCCGCTTCAAGAAGTTCCAAGAGACGAGCGAGCCTGTTCTGAACCACTATGCCCAGAAGGGCGTTCTTGTCGAGATTGAGGGCATGAGCAGCGATGAAATTAGTCCGAAGCTGTACGCCGAGTTTGAGAAGCGCTTCGTCCATTGAAGGAAATACCCTGCGGTTTCAAGAGCCATGATGTTTTATTACACGATTTTTTTTTACACTTCATTCTTTTGGTGTTTAGCTATTGTTTGGTTATTACAGGAGTTTATCGCGGCTTAGGATGCTGCTGATGGCGTTGCAAAAGACGGGACCAGCGAGACTGTCCCAGTCAAACGGCACGAATGATGGGAGAAGTTACTGTCCAAACAAGGGACATGGTGGCGATTGTGTATGAAGATGCCCCCCGACAATTGGAGTGGATTGGGCGCAGGAGATGGGCTCACGGGCAAGGTTTGCCTGAATGATATCCACACGTCATCCCCTTCTTTGACTCGCAAGACTGTGACTCCCTAAAAACATGACGTTGAGTGATTGGATTTTATTTCATCTCGCATGGAGATTGCTGTTATAAGAAGTCCGCTATGTGTACAAATCCCACCCCATGACCCCAGAAATCCCCTGCATGTCGTCCCCCTCTCTTCTAACGCATTTTCATGCATCTCATCATCTCTCCACTGAAATGGCAATACCAACATTTATACCTTCCAAGACATTCCAAATAAACAATCCGTCATACTCCGTCCGAGCTCGTACTGTGACCGTAAAAACTTGCAGGGAAATGATATAGGCTTGAGCTAAGTCAAGCTGCCAGCCTCAGTCGCGCCACCCCTCGCCGCCTTGGAGGCCGCTGGGTTGGCCTTCTGTGTGACCAGGTCGTAGCGGGGTCTGCTCATCGTCGTCGTCGTCGTCCAGGGCCCGCGCAAGCTCATCAGGGTCTTGCATCTTGGCATCAGGGTCGACTGGGCCACCGAGCTCGTCCTGATCCCGGTTGTGTCGATCCTGCTCTAGAACGCCATCGTCGGCACTGACTGAGATACCGCGAGCTCCCCACTTGGGACGAGCCCCGCGTCGGTTGCCGCCGTTGTCGTCCTCAAAACCACCATGTCCGGTCTCCTCATCATCGTCGTTGTTCTCGAAGCGCTTGCCAAAAATGCGACGGAGGAGCCATCCGCGGCTCATATCGTCAGCGTCGACGATACCACCGCCGCGAAGCTTGACGCGCTGGCGGGTGTAGTACACCCAAGCAAAGTCGACGTAGAGGGCAGTCTGGATAAGGCCAAAGATGACGGACACAGTGTTGGGCTTCTTGCCGGAGATTTCGAATTCGCGGATGAACCAGTTAACGCAGTAGAGAGCGCGGTAGGAGCCGAGTGCTACGAGGTAGAAGGAGTCGATGACGGTAGGGACGGTTGTTTGTCTCAGAAGCAGGAGCTGAGGGAGGACGCATACGGACTCGAGGATCTGGGAGAATACCCACATCCACTGAAAAGATGTTAGTTATGTTGAAATGCTGCTGTGGTGTTAAACGTACAGGTCGGAAGCCCTTATGGCTCTCAAAGATGAGCATGACGAAAGGCGACAGGACAAACGAGCCACCGAGAATGACAGCGCCAATCTTCCATGCAATCTCACGCTCGCGTGATCGGGGGTAGATCCATTGCATAATAGCCAGAATGTAAATGGACGAAACAATGTAAAAGATCTTGAAGACGATATTCCATGGCACCGTTTCGATAAACAGGTCGAGGTATCGGGTGCAGAAGACAAGGGCGTAGAGGATCTGCGTGATGAGGGAGACGCCCTCAGCGCTGCGGTTTCGGTGGATGGCGAAGATGAGGATGCATTTGGAGAGGGCGTGGGACAAGTCGCCCAAGACACGGAAGAGCTGTTAGAATTGTCAGTTCAGTTTTGATTTGAAGAGTGTTATATCGCGGCATGGCCAGTGACGTACGTTCCACGCGCCCATGGTGAAGGGCGGGTTGCTCAAGCGTGAGGGAGGAAAAGGAGGTATCGGCCGTTGACCTGCCCGCGGCAAGTAAAGGTTATGTGAATGCGATTCTAGAGAAGATTGTAGCCCGTTCTACTGGTGGAGTGAGATTGACGACGGGAGTTGATGGACGTGGAGGGGATATTGAAGAAGACAAGTTGTCGGCTATAGCAGGAGCTTAGGCAGCTCAGCTCCAGCTTTGGCGATGCGATACGGGGCGAGGGACGGAGCAGGTGGCGGCGAGTGGAGTAAAGGACCCCCAGGAACGTCTAAAGCTGGGGCCTGGGCTAAGGTAGCTTTAGCTTGCGTCAGTCAGCAAACGAATTGGTCAACCATGGCGGGTAATCCAATGTATCAGCCACGTCTCCCTCCATTTCCGGTCACCTGCGCCGCAGAGGATACTATTCCCAGATAATGAGGGCCATAGTGGAAATATGTTAATTAGTTGGAGGATGTTGGATGCAAGAGTTCAGGTGACCGCAATGGTTTGAGATCCGTATGTAAGAGCTGATGGTGACGCGGACCTGCGACGGGAAGTGGTGGACATTGACAATCAGGGGTCGAACCAGCATGGACCAACAAATGTTTGTTGGACTGTTTCGTACACTGATAGGATTGAGTGAAGCTGCATCTCATAATTTTCTCTACTGCAATAAGCGACACAATTTGCTCTTCTAATCTTTCTTTCTTGAATCATCCTTCACAAGGCCTTATTTCGCAAACTCACATCTACCAGTCGTCAAGTCGATGTCACTCCCGCTCTGACTCGCCTTACATCCACTTGAAAGCCCCTTGCAAGCCCCTGCGAATTCTCATCACCCTGTCCGCGTCACCAAACCACTACTACCATCTATTCGCTCTCAACGACACACATCGTTCCAGGCATCAATCAGGATAAACACGATGAGGTTATCGGCCGTTTGCGCTGTAGCTACTTGGCTTACTTGCGCCAGCGGTTTGGTCGTCCCGGATGTCCTGGGCAAGATTGAGCAGAAACTGCCGATTAGCGATCCCCCACCACCAAAATACTTTCGTAAGTTGAACTACGGGACATCTTTAATTTCCACATTGGAAATGGGAAAAGTCACTGTGAGATAGGAACCCAGGCTAATAATTCTTAGTGGAAGCGTCGTAAGTATATATCTATTCGCAGCATCACATGCATCTACTTACCATGTCGCCAAGAGAATATCCCCACTATGACGGGAGATACTTCGAAGAAGCACTGGAGCCTGCTGCTCAGAATGCAGGCATCAAAGTGCTCATGCAGACTTACCTGGCTACCTTTCGAGACTTGGGTGTTCAGACATGGCTAATGCATGGCTCCCTGCTCGGCTGGTGGTGGGGGAAGAAGGTGAGGACCTCAAGTTCTACGCATTGACATCGTCTAACACTTCGTCTTTAGGTCATGCCGTGGGACTTGGACGCCGATGTCATGGTGACAGAGGCGGACATGTACTTCCTCGCTGCCTATCACAACATGACCATCTACTACTACCAGTACGAGGGTTGTCCTGAGGGTCGCTTCTTTCAGCTTGATGTGAACCCCTATCATAAACATCGTGGAAGGGATGATACCATGAATTTCATTGATGCTCGCTGGGTTGATATGCAGACTGGACTGTTTATCGACATCACAGCGGCGAGATATGACCCTGGACATGAGATGGGTCCTGGAGTGCTTTATGACAAGCACGATCATGAGTTCAAGGTGTGTCTTTTTGTTGCTTGCTCCGTCATCACTTTACTGATCGCTTGTGATAGGACAAATATGTATTTCCTCTCCTTGACACGACATTCGAGGGTCTTCCCGCCAAGATTCCATATCGGTACCAGGAGATTCTGGCTTCGGAATATGGCAGTGCAGCGTTGTCGAAGACTGACTTCCACCGGTAAGAATTGCCACACGATTATGTCTATTCGATCGTAGCTAACGAGTGTTTAGTCACCGATTCAACCCCAAGTTGATGAAGTGGGTTCCCGTAAACTAGAGCACTAGAGCAGAACTTGAAGCCATGATATCAATTGGTGCTTGTAAGGCGTTTATGCTCAAGAGAGCAGGACTCGTACAATATGGGATAGATTGGAAAAGAATATAGATTTGAATTGATACCCGGCTTGACGGCGGGCCGTCTCAATTGAGTCTTGGCATTTGTTTGTTTCACTGTTTACATAGAGCAGCAACACAGGAGCTGCAGGCGGTACCGTTCTGGCACTGGAACGCGGTATTCGTCCTTGGTCCGAGGGCAATTCTTCGGCTTGCGAGGTTCATTGTGTGTGATGGTGAGGGTCTTGCTTAAGTGTGTAAGACAGGGGGTTAGAATAACAAGGAATTTAAATCGGCATTAATAAAAGAGAAGGCTTCTTATAGCCAAGGGAAAAGCTTATTACTTATATAATAAGGTTAGTAACTACCTAGAAATACGGCGTTATTATGCTTTAAGGTTAAGAGAGAGAAAACTATATAAAAGTTATTAGATATGATGCTTATTATGTAAACAATAATTATGTTTTTTTAGATGTATGGCCTTGATCTATCTCTTCGAGATATTAAATAAGGTAGCTATATATATATATATATAACACAGGAGCTGCTTTCAAGATCTTGCTTCAAATAAGAAACGAAAACAAAATTGTGTAGTTAAGTATTAATGGTACAGAAACGATGGAGAAATTTTTATGCTGATACTTTTTTGTCATGATGTTTGTCGCTGTGTTTAAATGATTGATGCCCCGCGGCAGCTGTACAACGCGTCTCACCCCCACGCGTAACCACCATCTCAAACATTACTCCATCAACATCACATCCAAAACGTTCGATCGCAACACCACGACGGCGCATTCAACTTGCATACCAAAGATTAGGCAGAATTAATGAGCAAAATAAGGCATAGGTGTAATTAAATTCCGCAATGGCCACAGGTATGTTCAGTCATTTCTTGAATAACAAGCGACAGAACCAGATGCTGATACAAGAAACAGGCCAGCAGCGCCGCGCTGAGCGGCTGAATGAGCGTTTGCGTGGTGCCCAGTATGGATTTTCTCCTCATGAACTCGATCGAGTCCAGCTAATGCGATCTCAGGCGCGCAAACGTTGAAGACGACTCCTTTAATATCGACATCGCCGGTCTTAACATAGCCAGCTCGACTCCCGCCGCACCGGTTCCCGCACTTCCAGTATCCTCAGCACGTCGCACAACGCCAAATACTTCTGCTAAGAGAAAAAGATTGGACAATGAGCCGCCGCGATCTGCGCAGGCGCAAGGAAGCGCACGAAGACGATCGTCTCGATCTCAACCCGAAGACCCCTACGATCTGCCCGACACATCTAAGGAATCTGGCGCGCAAGACACTACGACCGAGCCTGTGGAAGCGGAAGAACCGAGTATTGATATTGTGGAGGAGCCAGAAGCCGAGCTAGAACCTGAACCAGAGCCCGAATCTGGACCAGAACCTGAGCCAGAACCTGAGCCCGAATCCGAGCTACCGAGTCCCGCGCAATCAGCTGAAGCGCCAGAAGATGACGAACCCGATATCGCGTTACCAGTTTTACCCAACGGTGATGCATCCGTGTCACCGATCACCGGACGACCGAGCCGCAGTTGGCAAGAAGCGAATGGCCACGAGCGCATGGGCGGTGTCGAATCCTCGACTACTCGACTATACAGTGGACTACAACAAGACGAGGATGTGGCGCCTTCTTCGTCACCTTTAGTGAAGAAGGCGCGGCGGAGTGAGGGTGCCGCGTCAATTCGATCTAGGATGTCTCAGAGGCGAGCTTCAAGACTTGTTGAGCGGAATGAGGATGTGGATGAGCTTTCGCCAGATCGACCGGATCATGCTCCTGCAGACGATGAATTATCGGACACCAATGCGCTGGAAGACCCAACTGAAGGAGGTGTTGACGTGGAGCGGACTGAGCTAGAGCCCGTGGCGGAGGAAGAAGAGGAGGATCAAGAGGAAGAAGCAACGGTAGCGGAGGCCATTGACGCGACCGAAGCAGCAAGAGCACTCGGCAAGAAGCGTCCCCGAAGAAGTCTACCATCTCAATCGCCTGAAGTCGAACCTGAAGGGGAACCAGGGGAAGAGGAACCAGCACCGAAGCGACGCCGTGGACGACCATCAAGAAGCCCCGCAACCAAGAAACAACCAGCAACCAAGCCTAAACCTACTTCCAAGACAAAATCACGGACATCAGAATCCAGGACAAGTTCAAAGGAGGCTCGAAAGGCGAAGCAAGCCGCCAAAGATCGACGAGTCAGTGACGGCACAGCTATCGAGATTACGGTGCAACGCTTCGTCAATGTCAAGAAGTACAGCAAAGGCGACGGCGAGGAAGATCAGCTTGCGGCAGACGTACCGTTTACGACGAGTGGAGAAACTGTTGTGGATGTCTTTTCACAAGTGTGCTTGGAAGTCATCGAGGGTACGATGGCAAAGCTCTACGAGACTCTGAGCAGCACTGAGGATAAGGACAAGAAGAAGGAGTGTCGGATCAAGATACGGGCACTTGAAGCGTACAAAGAAGAGCTAACATCGCGGCTGCTTCAACTGGTAAGTCATTCACAATTGGTTTCAAGTGTTGAGGCTGATAAATTAGGCAATCCACCTCAATGATTGGCAAACGTTACGAAAACGAGTCCGGGTAGTACAGCGAGAGAAGCTCTCTCTACGAGAAGAGATATTGCATCTCAAAGCAGAAAGGGAACAGGTTGCGCTCAAGATGGACGCCGTACGCATTAAGCACGAGGAGGATACCAAGGAGTCAAAAGTGAGTTATCTACTGGTGTCTCTCGACTGACTACTCAGCTAACTATCTTAGTATCGACTCGATACCTCAGCTGTAATGCACGATATAGACATGGCGGTCGAACGGGGACGAGACGCCCCCGAGCTTTCGCGTGCCCAAGAAAAGAAGGCCGAGATAGCCAACCTCGAGCTTCTCGTGGCACGTATCACTGACGAGGCCAGCTCAGCGAGCTCCGCAGGCGGAATGCTCCAGCAAGTCAAAGACTTCAACGCTTTCCTCGAACGCGCAGCAATCGCACTAGAAACAAGATGAACACCGCCACGGCAATAACGAAATGAACGTCTTTTATCTTCCCGAATAGGATTGGTCATCACAATACTTTTTCTTGATCTAGCTCGCTTACTGAATCTTGGCCTTGCTAAAGTCCATCTCGGGATGCTGGTCCTGGAACTTCTTGAGGATATCCGCCTTCTTCTGCTCGTCAGAGCTAGGCAGGCCCTTTTCCTTCTGCTGCTGGTCAAACATCATCTTCTCGACCATGCCTCGAGTCTCGCCGTCAAGGTCGGACAACTTGGAGTTGTCGGGCTGGATCTTGGAGACGTCGATCTTGGGGGCGTCGGTAACGACGTGAGCCCACCACTCCATCTTGTTGACCTTGTCGAGGTGGATCTCGACTGTCTTGGTGCCATCTGAGTTGGTGCTGAGTGTCCAGGTGGAGTCGTCGACGTGGATGGGGTGGGGGAGGTCGCCCTGGAGTGGTCAGTGAGAATCCACGAGAGGTGGCTGTGTATGAGTGATGGATGTGTCTCAGTGAGAGCATGTATGTACCTTGACGATTGGATCCTGGCCCTTGATACCCGCCTGTAGGCTCTGCTTCTTGATAGCAATAACGAAATCCCTCGACTTGAGGTTTCCGGGCACGTCAAATGTGACGTCCAGCTCAGCGATGCTCTGAGTCCACTTGTAGGGCAGAGCAGCCTGCTCCTCGGCCTCCTTGGCCTTGGCGGCGGCGGTCTCAGCAGGTGTAGGGTCTGTATGAGTTAGTGGCCGGACAGATGTGCTGAGGGAATATGCATAGATCTGCTGTTAGGGGGATAAAACTCACCGTTGTCGGCCATTTTGATGCTTTGTTTGGTGGTTGAAATGTGTTATGAGGGGAGAAGTTGATGGAAGCTGCTGGGTATAAGAGAAGGCTGACAATCATGGAGGGGCAGCGGAAGAGTGGGGTCAGATTCTTCCAGAGCTTTGACCAATAGGATATCTCCCGTAACGCCTCTTATCCCTGCCTCCTCAGCCGCGCAGAACCAACATTTGACATAATAATCTATGCTGGGTAATCAATCAATCATTAACTTGATCTCTCCAACCACCAACAAAGCAACTTCCTCCTCCTCCTCCTCCCCCCGACTCACCTGATTCTTCCCACCACTTGAGAGTGAGCAAGTATTCAAAATGTCTCGCGCAGGCGTCTCAATACGCCACACCACAGACTTCAACGCGCCTCCGCCGCCCGACCAGGACGAGACATGTCCCGTATGCAAGACAACACGCTATTTCAACCGCGACATGGAGTTCCGCATCAACCCAGAGTGCTACCACCGCATGTGTAAGACCTGCGTCGAGCGCATCTTCAAAGACGGACCGAACCAATGTCCCTACGCCGGCTGCCACAAGACGCTGCGTCTGCGCGGCTTCAAGACGGCTTTCTTTGCAGATCTGGCCGTCGAGCGCGAAGTCGATATTAGAAGACGAGTCGCCGCGGTCTTTAATAAAGTCGAGGAGGATTTTGAGACGCTGGATGATTATAATGAGTACCTCGAGATGGTCGAGTGCTTGACGAGTGATCTCGTCTACGGCAACGATGAACAAAAGCGAAAGGCTGAGGCGCAGCTCTCAGAGTGGGAAGCAAAACACAAAGCCGATATCGAGCGCAACCGACGTCTGGCACGCGAATCAGACGATGCTCGTCAGCGTCGTCTCGCTGCAGAGGAGGCAGAGGCACGAGAGCGTCGCATGCTAGAGCAACAGGAAGAAATGGAAGAAAAGGCCAACGCGAAGCGCTTCCGCGAAGAAATGCTGGATTCTCTACAGAGTGCTGAGACGGGACGCGCGAGCGATGTCATGGATAAGATCATGCTCAAGAAACGAGGCCAGAACAAGCAAAGCGCAGCACTAGGTGCGGCCGGTGTAGGAAGCGGTCTGTCCATTCGTGGTCTGCGCGAGAAGAAGGCTCCTGTGGTGGACAGCAACAAACCTTACGATCCTTATGGAGGCATTCGTGTGGCACCGGAGCGCGTGGATCTTGCGCCGGAGAAGTTGGCTACGTATTCTAACGAGTGGATCGAGATCACGCGGACGAAGACGGAGTTCAAGGCTGGTGGTTACAGTCCGGACGAGTATCTCACGCGAGCTCTGTTCGAGGCGTTTTCAGGCCTGGGTGTTTTTGTGGACGAGGAGAAGGTTGAGAAGAGCGTTTCTACGGCGGGAGCTAAGGAGGCTGCTGCCACGGGGGAGACAGGTGGTAGAATGGACGTCGATGAGGCGTTCTAGATGTCAGGACGGTAGTGGTTTTTTGTTTACGGAAGTTTGTTCATGAGGGCATAGCTATGGCGTTTTAAGGAGTCTGGGGAAACACATGCGAGGAATATCACGGAAACTCATTAGATGGAGTTACGTCAGGGTAAAATCGATACCATGGATATGGGTCTATACAGAGAATATACAAGCCCGGATAATAGGGGAAATGGATGATTAATATGACGAGAATGATGTTTTGTATGACTGCTACTATACTAATCCAAAAGGGAAAACACCAGCAGAGGATTGAAGGGCAGTCTTCAGGGGGTTTACCTGAGTTCTGTGTTAAGTCATCCTTTCGCCTTGCAATCCTCTTTTCGATCTCATCCCCCGAAAACGCCTCGCTTACTATATGGAAAGGGAGGATGTACAGCCAAGAAATGGAAACAAGAGCGCCGAGAAACGCGATGCGGATATGTGGATGAGAGCTTGTAAAATGTAGTGTTTGACAGTGTATGGGGACCTGTCTCTATTGCTGCCAGGGTGTCTGCTGCGCTGGTCGAGGGAATACAGGCACCGTTTCCAATTGATCGAGGCCGCCTCCAATGGGTTGCTGATTGTTCTGCCAGCCCATACCTGTTTGGTGGTTGACAAAAGCGCCCTGTCGGAAAGGGTTGGTGGTGCCGGTAGGTTGAGGAGCGAGAGCGGCACCTGCTGTCTGCGGCCGTTGCTCCTGGGTGGGTGCTGGCATCATTGAGTTGCGAGCAAAAGGATTCGTACCGGTTGGTGTAGGCTGTAGGGGAGCTGCTTGCTGCTGCTGCTGTTGAGGTGGGGGTGATTGGAAGGGTGAGTTGGAATTTTGGGCGAATGGTGAGGTGTTTTGCTGAGGTGATGATCGAGCAAATGGGTTTGTAGATTGGCGGTTGAGATTTGGTGTCGCAGCGGATGATGGCATCTGATTTCCTTGAAGGCCTGTCTGTTGAGCCAGCAGCATAGACTGGCGGAAGGGGTTGGTGCTTCCGGTCTGCATCGGTTGAAGGCCCTGGGGTTGTCCGTTCTGAACAGGTTGCTGACCACCCTGGGGAGAGGCGAAGTTGGCCATTGAGTCTTGCGGGATGGGAGAAAGTGAGTTTGGCTGGAAGCCTTGTTGTTGAGGGGTGAATCCTCCGAAGCCAGCGCCGGTAAAGTCTGGCTGGAGTTGAATCTGGGGTTGCTGTTGCTGCTGCATAAATCCACCGGTCTGCTGCGGCTGTTGCTGGTACGGGCTGTTGGATGCAAAGCCAGTGGCTTGGGGAGCAAAACCATTCTGTTGGAATTGCATGCCAGTTTGTTGCTGCTGGAACGGTTGTTGCTGAGGCTGAGGGTTGACATTCATCGGGGTCTGGTTCTGCTCAATAGAGTCGAAGAAGTCGATCAGATCCGGATCAGGACCCTTGTTGGCTTGGGGTTTCGATTCGGGTGCTTTGTTGCCGGTCGAAGAGGTCGTAATCTTTGGAAAGGGGTTGTTGGACGCTGGTTCGGGGAAATCGACGCTCTTCTTCTTGCTGAGACCTCCTTGCTTCGAACTTGAACCACCACCAACCTTCTTCACATCCTGCTCGGCCAGATATTGTCTTCGGTGCACCTCAAAGTCAGGGTCGTGAAGGTATTCCTCAAGCTGGCGCCCCAGGTTGACAGGAGCATGCTTGAGCTTGGGCACCTCGACTCTAGTGTGGTGTTCGTGCTGTCGAGCTACGCTGAGGTATTGAACCACGTAATCGGTCTGCTTTGTGAATTTTCGGTAAATGGCCATAGCACGCTCCGCATCCACCTTTGACATTTCAAAGAAGTTCCCTAGCAAAGTTGCGTTAGTCAAAGCGGCAGGCTGAGACAAGAGGGGGAGGGGAACCAACCGAGAATGCTAATCAGTCCTTGATTGAGAACCTGAAATAGCGCCAACAGATCCAAGACAAGCAGTCTGAAAACAGTTATAGTGATTTCATTCTCGGGCTCATTCTCCATTACCTGAGGGGTATGTTAGTGTTGGGATTCGAGCACCATTGAGCTCCCGCAATAGCGATTGTTGACTTACGTCGCATTTCAACAAGGCCTCGAGTTGGTTCTGAACCACCTCCGTCTCTCGTAATAGGCCCTTCTCGACTGAAAGCTTCTCGAGTCTCGATTCAGGGGCGCGTACCCAATCCGTTTTCGTGTCTCGGTATGCTTTGGCTCGCTCGGATAGGTATTGGGCATAATGTCGGATATTGCGTCCTTGTATTTGTGCTAGAGATTGTCAATGGCTATGTCCAGTTTACCCGGTTTCAGTTTCGACAAGACGTACCATCTGTGAAGCTGCTTGTTGCCAATACATTTCGATGTGTCGAGAGGAAGGCGAGCGTGACATCAGGAGAACCCTCTCTGACCATGAGGTGGACGGTGATTAGACTTTTGAAGACAACGGTCCATGTTGAGTCGCGTAGGCGGTATGTGAGTGCGCGAAAGACCTCCCCAACGCCAGCTTCGCCGGAATGGGTAGCGACGAGGATATGCTCGATGTATTTTGTTTTTGGAGGGGCATTCTAAAGCAATCAAATGTCAGCATCAAGCTGCAAATAGAGGTAGAAGTCCCATCAACAGATCGTTGTTCTGATATGCCATCCGTTGGGTATTAGGCTCGTCTAATGAGCGCGCTTCCAAGAAGACGCACGTACCTTGATCTTTGTTGCGCCCTTGACGGACTTTTCGAAGGAGCTTGACATGATTGTAGCTATAGAAGCTCAGTCGAGCTGTGACAAGCTTGGACTCAGGTAATTTAGAGTCGTTGGCGCCGGAGGATGAGGGGAGATGAGAGTTCGGACGACGGACGTTGCAACGAGCGACAGGGACGGTGACGGATAAGGATATTACGGAGCGAGGCCGGGGATCCGAAAGAATCGATGCGGCGATAGCGGTAGGGATAGTAGGAGTAGAGGAAGACGACTTCGTCGCGTCGTGTCGTGTCGCTTCAAGTCGGGCACCAGCGCAAGAGACTTGGCTTGACTTGAGAAGAAAGAGAGATAGACCGAAAGAGAGAACGAGTGTGTCCGCATCCGCGCCGGGGGACGTGGACGATTCTGGGGCGTGGCAGGACAAGGGGAGGGGTGTGTGTTGTCAGGTTGGACTGGTCTTGGACTCTTGGAGGTTGGGCTGTGGTGGTTGTAGGACGGAGATGTGGAGATTTCGACTGCGGCGGGTGATAGGGAGGTACTTGTGCCGCCAAGCCAAACTGGCTGGTCTTACGATGTCATCCCCAAACTCCTGTCCTCCGGAAAGGTGGTTGACTCCGATACTGGCGGGCGCTATCACTGTACTGTAATTCCAGGGGACGCTACGGATGTCGTCACCACGGTTTCTTTAGATGCTCATTTAAAAGGGACTCGATGCGCCAAGACTTCTCCACTGGAAGAGATGGTGATGTTCGACATAGATGAAAGAATCTGGGGACAAAGAAATGATTCTGCTTTTTTTTCTTATGGATGCAACTTCCAATCTTGATTGCACAAACAAAGTTTGCTTATTGTGTTGAGGCATGTTTGCTTGCTTGTGCGATGTCTTCTCGTTTCTTCACGTATCACCAAAAGTCCTTTCATCTTACGCGACACTCGCTTGGGAAGACGCGCAACGGTCCGTCAATTTAGGTACAAGTCAAGAAATCACCGTCGGTCATTATGGGTTTGTACAAATACGAGTTCAATTCATTGCTAAATATGCGAAGCTTCACTTGAGGCTCGCTTGTTCCCCCAAAATCCCCAAACTTACCTGCTTCAAAAAGGTTCAATTTCTGCAGCCAGGTTACCCCAGCGCGAACCAAGAATCCCTTTCCATTCATCATAAGTCAGAGCTTTTTTTCATCGCGTCCGATGCTATAACAAGGTCGGTGTGTCGAACGCCCATTTCATGGTACCAACCTCTCCTCGCCCCGAGACCGCTTAAGCTACCCCGAGAGGCAGAGGGTTTCGAGGTCCGAAGAGGAGGCACTGCATCATATTAAGCACGCGGTTCTCATCATCTGCGAGGTAAATGTTAGCGACATTGTCGTGCGTGTGGTGTTTGGCGTTGGAAGGACTCACATTTATTTGAATGGAAGGGTCATAAGGAGAAAAGAAAAAGAAAAAGAGAAGGAACGCGAGCCACGCAGAATTTAAAGACTTTGCGGTTGGCGGCAATTGTGGGGGTGCCCACCGTGGCTGATCTCCGGCTTTTCTTCACCTTGAATTTCTTCTCACCCTAGACTCACCTGCAAGATCAGTGTTGACATAGACTTGAGAACCGAGTATTAAGATTATTATTTTTACTTGAATTATAAATACAACGATAGAATACTATTGAAAACTTTGGACAGCTCCTTCAAGTTTCGTCTAGTTTTATACGAGCCTAGACAAAGTGTTTTTCAGTTGTGGTTTCTATTTGACTAGAATAACTTCAACAACGTACGATTCAACTACTGGCACATGCTGGCTGCAATGATTTTATTATTGCTTCGGTCAATACTACAGAGCTTCTTTACGAATCGAACCTCCTTATTCCCAATCCAAATCTTCGTCAGGACTAGAAAGACGCCAGATATTGTAATTACTATCCTCTAAAATTTGCAGCCGAAAAGCTATATCTCGAGCCTCGGCAAGCTCTTGCCATACAGAAAGCATTTTTTTGTCGAGGACGGGATCAGCTCTCCCCGTCACCTTTAGGCAAGGGTCTTCAGGAAACTCTGTACAAAAGTCAAGGGACGTGAGCCACGCATCATGAAACATAACCGAGCAATATTCAGCTTTTGGCATGCGAGCTACGCATCGCGCGGCAGCCAAGAAAAAGCCATTCATCAAGGGATAATGAGGAAAATCACGATATTGCCGATAAATATCCTCGCCTGGGATCCCTGAGGTGTTGACTACTGTGCCTTCGGGTCGTGCAGTGTTGGAAGCTATGACGAGCCACTTCCCCGAGGGCAGGACTGAATGTGGATGCACAACAAGAGATTTGAGACTTGGCCAATGAAGCGTCTCAGTTGTACTTGAACCCTCCGGCGGCCAGAAGATGGTGGGCTCGATACTGCCTTGAAAGTGGAAATCCTTGAGCCCTTCTCTCTGAGAAAACTGACGCAGTGCTTTACTGAGGCAATCTTCTTCACCCTGGGGAATTATGATTGGAGGAGTAAAATCATGGTCGATAGGTATATCTCGGAGATATTCCAGGAAAAACAGATGGATGGACGGAGGCAGCTCCCTAAGCGAATGTGCAAGACCATTTCTTTGTTGTATTCGGATCAACGGATCTACTTTTTCATCATCACTTAGACGCAGTTCCACCTCTCTCAAGCGTGGCATCTTGCTGGCCATAAGACAAACCGCGCGCGGGGAAAACACCACACTGCATGCTGGTACTGCTGTCGAAAAACTTCGTATCATAGGTAGCTTGGGAAGCCCTCTTTGTACTTCTGAGGATATTTCAAAGTAGATAGTTCGTAAGCGACTGTTGACAACGTCACTCTTCTGGTCACTGCCTTCATATCTTCTGGGCACGGGGATCGATAGAACAAGCTTGATCAACGGTTCCTGGCCTGAGGGTATTCGAGCGATGAGGTCGAAGAGCTGCAGCAGAGCTGTAGAAAATACGGCATGATCATCCCAGTCTTCATCTCGAGTTGAGACAGTCTCGTAGGCGGGGAACAAAAAGTCGAAGTTCAGGTGACGGATGTACGAGAGTCGTCTTGGTGTGAGAAGGTCATTTTCCACCGCCAAAGGAAGGCTCTCGGAAGTCAGAAAAAGCTTGCGAAAGGTGATTGCTTCAATAAGAGGCTGCCATTGACGGGATAAAGTCGCTAAAGGTGCGAGTGGCATGATGGTTTCGGGATTTCGGTCAAAAGGATCAAGTTCTTCGTTCAAGTAGGAGATTATGTTGGATGTAATCTCGGGTGCTAGTCGCTCCATCTTTGCTATCAGAAAGGCCCGTGAAGGTGCTAAATAAGCGAAAAGGAGCCAAATGCTAGATGTATAAGAGACTCAAGAGCAGATAACGGAACGGGCACTGCAATCTTCCGGATGTGAGTCATTCGGCTGCTGCCTGCTACTGTTCCCACATATTGGCACATCCTCCTGGTTAACAACTTTGGATGGGATCATATTCCTTTACTTTTGAATAGTCTGTGCTCGAGAGATGAAACCAAATTCAATACTGAGTTATTAAGTAATAAATCTTTGACCAAGCCAACGTGTACCTGTCCTGTAATCCTCCATATGAATAACACACTGACTATTGACTACCCAAGAGTGCCAAAAAGAGGCGCGCTTGAGTAAGACTTACTCTATCAGTTTAACGTAGAATTCACTATTAGACAGATGCATCTGTATCTGAATGCATTTGAGTCCATTCTGGCCATGATTCTACCCCAGCATCCATGTCAAATATCTCTGAGCCGATAAAGTGAGGATACATAAAGGAAAGATCGGGAGGCAGCGACAATTCCTCTGCTGTGAACACAGCGTCGGGATTACCAGACATAGGTTCTGAAACTACAGGTACTGTAGGTTGAAAGTCTGGTCGAAGTTTCTGGAATTGCGCAAACACGATATCGCCAAGGATATGCGCGGCGTGGCAAGGCAAGCCAATTGATTTGAACCAATTGATGAGTCTAAACACGAGATTATCTAGATCCTCAATCTTATAGTTGGTTGCGCGTAGTTTTGACTCGTATGTGTGGACAATTCGACACAACGTGAGAGCGGAGAAGCTAAGAATGTGATAGATGTGATCTGTCAGGTGACGAGTACGATCGTCGGTTGTGTCGATAGCAAGATTGATGATGCTTCTCGAGTGTCTAATCATTTCTTTGAGAATGGAGCTATGCATGACTGACTTTGGCGACTTGAGCGACTGGCAGTGAGCAAGCAGATGAGCAAAGTGAAAGCCCATCTGGAGGAACTGAGACCTGGGTTCATCTGAGCTCAACTATCAGTATATCTGTCAAACATTAAGGCAAAGCAACTGACCGAATAGGCTCATCCAATCTTGTTGCCAAGCTTGGAGAGAAAGTTTCGTTCCGGCAAGGTCAATCTGGGCAACGCCGCACTTGTTGTAAATGATCCAATAAAGTTGAACCTCGGCCACCATCCGGGCTTCGTAGTTGGTGACCTCGTTTGACTTGATGAAATTGAGGCAACGATCGATTTGTGTTTGGTTCAGAAGTGAGTGTCTACGAGTTCCAACACAATATCTGTAAGATGGTCAATAAGGTATCATTCGAAAAGGGCACCACTATGACTTACTGAAGATGAGCGACGCATAAATGATTCCACAGGCACCACGAATCGAGATTTATATCGTCACTTGACTGGTGCGAGCCTGATCGTACAACTTCTGCGAAGTGTGGACTCGCAAGTGCCTGCTGAATGGCATATCCTGTTAACAGCCAGCTGTCGATGCTCAGTGGTACTTGGCCTATGGTCGTGGACCAAAGACTCAGTATAAGAGCAGCTTGGAAAAACTCGATGCTTTGCGGAACCTCAAGTAGCGAGGCTGTAATAAGTCTTTTTGACTCGTGGAATAATTTGGGAGCAAGTCGATCTGCCAGATCCTGCGTTGTATGTCGGACAGCGATCAGAAATATGCTGCATACCAGCAACGGCGACTTTCGGACTCCGAGAAGAAGTCTCTCTGTCGGAATGTTTTCTGGAAACCTCACCCATCGGCCATAGTGAACATGGAATCTGAAACTTGTCAATACCTGATAGCTTGCTAGAAGAAGGACGATCTTACAGTTCCAGGAGCGAATGAGCAGTCGGTAGTGAGACCAGACCTGTTGCTATCACGTCTGACTGAAATCCGGGTTGTGGGTTAATTTGCTCGGGGGAGTGTACTCCAGCGTCGGTAGCAGCATCTCGAATCAGAAACACTGGAGCCGGGTCTAGCTCGGTTGATGATACCGACTCCGTGATCGCTCGAGGTTTCTCATGATTCAAACCACCACTCAGCTCGTCAAGTCTTGAGTCGAGTCGATCTACCAATGTCCCGACAGTTCGCTCCAAGCGTTCTAATCTGTAAGTGGTCAGCTATAGTGTACTTCGTATACACGACCAACCTCACCTCTCATCCACTGAGCTTTTCTGAATTGGATTGGCAGAGTTTAGGGCTGAAGTATGTTCTTCACGGTGCGTAGGAGGTGAGATGGACTGTCTATAGCCGTTTAAAAATTCCAGTGAACAGTGTTGAGATAGCGTCTTGCAACGAAGGCAGGTCCCATTGGAACTGTTAGAGGCATAGCAGCGGGTTTTATATTTACGACAGAGATCACATGCTTTCGATGCCCTGCCGGGTCGTATAGGAGGCATGTTTCATGGGTGAATATGTGCCCTGATCAAATCCCAGGAAACAAAGAAAGATAACGCCTATTAGTCGATTACGGCTTATCAGTAGATATGGCGTGCTCAAAAAATCACGTGGCGCCCGGTATCGATACATATCATTGACCTTTGCCGAAACTCACTAGACTAGCAGGTCGTACTAGTCTATTGATGAACTCATTTCTGGTCAACACATTCTTATTTTATCATCCATTTAATTACCATCAATCTGTATTGAGTTCCTGTGTGGGCACTTTGCCAAGTCACTTCACCCTCCTTGCTATTGATCACGCACTTCTAATTTTTGAGTACTCTGAGGATTGCCTGGACAACTCAGGTTCAAACGAGCAATGGCTGATCTAGTATGAGATTGATTTCAGTAAAGAGTTATGGGTGACTAAGACCGCGCGAGACTTTGGAGAGAAATTAATACTTATTTGGAGCATCCCAAATTAATATATATACGTTACAAAGACCGTTGTCAACTATCTTTCAATATCCTGTTCCCTTTCTACTGCTTGCGCTGTTCAAAACATGGCAGGCCTTCAATCCTCACTCCTGGTCTCTTCCGAAGCGACCTGAAACTTAGCTTCGACACCAGCATCGCCGTTATCAAAGAGACGATACAGCAACTTCCAGACAAGAATGACAACTGCGGCGGCAATAGCACAGCCAGCAGCAATACTCAATCCACGAGTATATCGAGGTGCATCTAAACAGCCAAATCAGATTTATGTTCAGTAAGAAATTAGGGTCATGAACATACCTTGGGTTCTGAAGAGTTGGTTACCAGGGAAGTTGGCAAGTTGAATACTCATAACATAGGCAGCTAAAGCGACAGGTCTCTTATAGTCCTGCATCTTAGATGTGAGCCAGGCAGCGCTGATGGCTTGAACACAGCCCATGCCCATCTGGGTCCAGACCACGCCGCCATAGAGCGTCCATTTGCTGACACCATCAGGTGCCAATGCGAGCCATAGAAGGCCAGCAGCTCCCCACAGATACCCAAGAGCAATGTGGAACCCACGCTCGCGGAAATGATCGCTGCTAAAGGCCAGAGTAACCGACCAGATCAATGCGCAGACACTACCGACAGAGTTGAGGCCGTTGGCCTGCAGGGCAGTGAAACCTAGTGATTTGATAATGGACGGTGCGTATGTATTCATGGGCGAGATCATGACCATGGAGAGCAGGCCAGCCACAAGGTGACCATATAGTCTCCAGTCCGTGAAGGTCTCGACGATATGAGACAGTAGAACAGGCTGGCCGTATCGGAGGGCTTTGGTCGGATCGTTGCGGATGACACGGGTAACGATGATGGACGCTTCGCGTTCGGTGAAGATGTTGAATGACTTTCCAAAGAACGACTTTGGTTTGGCGGCGTTGTGAGGAAAGTATAGGTATGCGAGCACTCCGAGGAAGCAGGTCAAAACACCCTCTGCATTCTGTTAGAACAAGCATCGAATCAATGCGAATAAGCTTACCTATCAAAAACAACCATTGCCAGCCTTGAAGGCCGCCTCTTCCCCGAAGCGAAAGAAGACCAATAGACAGAGGACCACCCAGAGCTCCAGCAAAGCTGTTAGAGGCCCAGAATATCGCGTATCGCAACGCCAGCTCTTGGTTCGTATAGTATCGCGAGATATAAAGAGCGAAACCTGGGATGTAACCGCCCTCAAGGGCACCAACGAAGAACCGAGCTGCACACAATCCGGATGCACTCTTCAAGAAGATTTGAGACCAGGTTGCAATGCCCCAGAAGAACATGGTGATAGGAAGAAATCTCTCTGGCCCTATATACTTGCTGATCATATTGAAGGGCAGCTCGGTGACAATAAAGCCCACCGTAAAGAGAGTTTGAGCGAGATTGATATCCGAGTTGTCGATATTGATGTCAGTTCGTAACGTATCGGTCAAGGCGTTGCCAATATTCGTGCGGTCGAATTGCAAGAAACAGAAGCAGAGAACAATGAAGGGAAGAATGCAAAAGTCGACTTTCAACAAAGCTCTTCTGGTCTCGCCAGATTCAATCTTGAGCTGGGGATCATAACCAGGAACGTGAATGGCTTCATCTTGAATGACATCGCCATCATGCTCTGAGGCGTGGAGGTTCATGGGATGGCTCTTTTCGGAGAAAGAACCCATTATAGCGACAAAGGATGCTCAAAAAATTGTAATAAGTTATTTGTTTGGAGGCAATTCTTGCTGAGGGTTCTCTATTGCAAACATTCTGAAGCTAGGTATGATCTATATACTGGCCGGCTGTCATTGTAATGATCATATCCCTGGTAGCGATAAACCCAGATCTGTATGGTGTTGAAGATATCATGGCGACGATAATGGCGTGCTGAGCATAGCTAGCCTATTGGAGGGCTTGATAGTGAGCCATGGCGCCGCCGGTGATAAGAGGATGCCGACGGAACGTTATCAACCGGCGGCATCCCGTCGGCTTGCCTTAGGCCCACCGCCGGGATGCCGTCGGATCGACTATTTCGCCATATCACGACAACAATGATTTTATTTATAGATGAAGTAGTCTTCTGAGTCTACAAGCTTGGACATAAAGATACGAAATAAGCTCTTGGAACTTCAAGTGAGTATCTTCTGGCTGCACACTTAGAATCCAAAAGCCTTCTTACTCAATCTTTAAACCTATTACTCCAACAATTTATTCCAACCCTCTCGACAAACACAAAAGTTGCCGAACTCCCATTATGGAACAAAACACCTTAAAAAGACGTGGTGTTGGTCTTACAGGTGTTGACAAGCAGCGCTCCTTCGGTGGCTACACACTCTTCTGCCCTTTGACTAGTGATATAGCTCACTTGGTTGACATTGATGGAAAAGAAGTTCACTCATGGAAACTCCCTGGCAGAATCGGCCGTCATGCTAGGATTCTGCCCAACGGCAACCTTGCAGTCAACACACTCCGAACGTCTGAGCTCACCACCAAAGACGGTGGACCCTTTCCCTTCCCCTTCTTCAACAAGTATGGCGGAGGTATCATGAGCGAACTTGACCCAGATGGCAAGGTTGTTCGTCAATTCACTGATCCTTTTGGCCATCATGACCAATACCACTATGGAGATGGTCGCTTTCTATATACCAGCCTTGAGGCGCTATCTCCTGAAGACTCAGCCAAGGTTATTGGAGGAGTCCCAGGAAGCGAGATTGATGGTATCACATACGCCGACACTATCAACGAAGTTGATGAGAAAGGCAACCTGGTCTGGCAGTGGAAGGTATCAGAGCGTTTACCACGGGATGAATTCCCTCTTCAGCCTCACTACACGCGAGAGCACTACCCACTTATCAACTCAGTCATTCCGATGCGCGACGGAAAGCACATACTTGCATCCTTACGATCAGTATCAGCTGTCATAATTATCGAGAGATCAACAGGAGATATCGTATGGAAACTCGGACCCGAGGTGCTAGCACAACAACACAATGCCACGGAACTCGACAGCGGAAACATCCTAATTTTTGACAACGGAGCTTTCCGCAACGGCGAGTCTATCACGTACACTCGAGCCATTGAAGTCGAAAGAGCGACCAAAAAGATTGTCTGGGAATATCGCGACCGCTCTCAGATGCTCTACTTCTTCACGCCTTTCATGGGAAGTGCACAGAGACTAGTTAATGGAAACACTCTACTATGTGAGAGTGCGTTTGGGAGGCTATTTGAAGTCACCAAGGATGGCTACATTTGTTGGGAGTATATCAACCCACACTTTGCACCTTATCCCGACGAACCCACTGCAAAGATATTCCCAGGAGAGTCAAATGCACTGTTCAGAGCGTATCGGTATTCGTTGGAAGAGATTCCTTGGTTGAAGGAAAAACTGGAAAAGACCGAGGGGGCACTGTCTGGATCTGGTGAAGCAGAGCAAGTCTCTGGCATGTTGAGAGGTATATGCAGACAACAATGAGTAAAAGATTGCGAGCTGTGGGACTTCTTAGGGAATAATGTAGAAGAACGAATTTTCTAGTACGATACTGACTTCTGTGTCTCCTCTTTCAGCTTAACCAGAGTCAATTTGTAATTAAGGCATGAGAAATTCTGTAAATGGTATGACAAACAGGCTGGATATGAGTGAATCGCAATTGCATAGTGTACAGGACTAATCTTTATCTTACATGGCTATCTCTCTAAACGCGGCTGACCTTCCATCCACCAGGAACCCGGTATTGGAAGAAGCCGCTTGGGTCATACTTAGCAGCAGTGTTCTTAAGAAACTGCACGTTCTCCTTTCCATAGGATCCAATAACGTCCTGTTCCGGGCCGGCGTAGTTCATGTAGATGTAAGATGAGTGACCTTCAAGCGAGGCAGAGTACTCCTGTAGCTCTCGGACAGCCCGACCAAGTTTGCTCGACACAACGCCCTTGTAAGAGCTATCGTCGGCAGCAAGAGTAAATCGAGACTCGAACAAGATCGAGTTGGCAGGCAAGTTGTCCTTAAGCCCGAGGATATTGCCACCGGGGTTGACTGAAGCAAGTAGCTTGGGGAAGGGCTGGAAGATGAAGTTGAGAGAAGCTGGAATTTTGGAGTCGGCAATGTCTTCTGTAAGAGCCTCGAAGATCTCCTTAGCCTTCTCCATTACCTCCTTGCGAGATTGAAGAATGAGACTGAAGGCGACGTAGTCGGAACCGCCAGTGTCTGCAATTGTAGCAGTCATTTCACCCAGAGACTGAGTGGCCATGGTGTTGCGAATCAGAGTCATGTTCTTGAAAGGAGCAAGGTTAGCCGAGTTAGTGTTGCCATCAGTGCTTACAGCCAGGACCATAACCGAACGACTGCCGAGATCATCGCGGTAGATGATGAACTCATGGTCAGGATGACCCGTTGACTTGATGCCACTGGAATAGTCGACGAACTGATCAATGACCTTATCAGAGTCAGCCCAAGAGGTAAACATCATGCCTCCATAAATCTCAGATGGGACAGTGAAAGTCCTCAAGTCAAAGCGAGTGACAATTCCTAAGTTGCTGCCACCGCCCTTAAGAGCTTTCCAGAGGTCCTTGTTTGTGGTGGCATTGGCGTTGACGATGGATCCATCAGCGAGGACTACCTCATAGTTGATCACGTTGTCGCACGATATGCCCCATTTTTGGATGTGAAAAGAGGCACCACCTGAGAGAAGTAGGCCACCTGCACCAACGTGACCAGAACGGCCGCCAGTGACTCCCAAGTTGAACTTCTCAAGGTAGGTCAAGACATTGCCCCATCTGGCCGCTGGGCGGATTTGCGCAATAGACTGTTCATAACGTCAGACATGTCTTCGTATATGTTGCGATATTAATATTAAGCCCACCTTGGTCAGTGTGCTGGTTCCGTTCCAGTGGGCCTTGCCATTCTCGATAACGTTGGTCGAGTTGAAGAACGTCAAATCAATGGTAACACCACGATCAACTGCGTTGTTGTCGTAGTCACTATGACCACCGGAACGAATAGCAATATCCCAATTGCCCGCAGCACTCACCCCATTAAGTGCCTTAACAACAGAAGACACTTGCTGGGTTGAGCGTGGTTGGACGATGCAGTATGGCTGGAGTTTGCGGTTGCTGGCTGCATAGTAAAGTGAAGTACTCTCGGTGTACGCGACATCTTCAGGAAAGACTAGAATCTCTTCGAGGCCGGCGTCAAGAAGGGCATCGCACTGAGCAAAGGATCAGCCACCGAAGCTTAGTAGAGGAGGAAAAAGTAGTGATCTTCAATCTGAAACACTTACACCCTTGAAACCGGTTGAAGTCGTGTTCTGTGCTGACACATGCAAAGAAAAAGCCAAAACGGCTGCGACGCCGAGGTATAGCCCGCGCATCTTGATAGAGTAATATTAACAAGGTAATGAAAGGGCTGGTTAAGGTTGTAAAAAAGAGTGACAAAAGGTGGGTGAACGTCAACCTGCAGGACAAATTCCTTCGGCCGGACCAACTCGGTCTTTTATTTCTATGCTTAATATAGATGGCCGGATATAACGGCTTTCTACTCTCAAGCACCCTTGTAGTTTATCATGGGCGAGAATAGAGATCAAAGCATGGCCGATACTCAAAGTCGGAGGCATCCGGGGCAGTAAAAACACGGGCCGACGTTATGCTTCGTAGGATGGTTATGCGAGCCAGAGGCACAGTAAGACGGACCAAGATCTTGTCAAGTCAATTCACCCGCAGTCAGCTACTTAACTAAGTAAGGTACAATGATACCCTGTCAAGGGGTACCGTCTTGGCATTTGTGTTGGTTGAAAGATGAACCAACATGTTCATCAATCACAATGTGAATGCAACGTCAAGTTCTCGCTTCGATGCAGATCCGGGGGTCTGATATTTTCAAGGGCCTATATATCACCGCTAAACCCTTGCTTGCACATGTCAATGGAACTTTTCCAGCTCACCTGGATCCTTGTCGTTCTAATTGATGTCTATCTTAGCCATGTTTGGCTTTGATACCATATTTTCCACTGTTGGGATTGTCCAAAGGTTTCAGTATATGCAGCTGCGCCGTGTGGTTGCTGACAACCGACGCATCACCCTGGTCACCAATGCCGGCCACACCACCCTTCAGCGAATGCAGGTCCAAAAAGGTAGAAGAATGTGAGAAAACAGGAGTGAGATTTGCTGAGGGGAAAAAAAGTGTGACAAAATAAGGGGCGAATTATATCCCGATAAGAAAACAAAAAGTCAGCAATGAACTGCCTTCCTATCTGGTGAAGGCGTCTGTAACGCTTGACTGTACTTAATCAAACTTATAACCCTTTCTCCCCTAAACCAGATGGACAAGCCGATATGGTTGATGGCGATCAATAATAACCTCGATCCTCCTGTGGATTTTCTTTACGCGTATCCATCAACAGCATGCCCTGGAAGACTAAGGACCTCGAGGTGCTCGTGCAAGCGTCGACATGGGCCGTACGTCGATCTTCTACTCTCTCTAATCTTCCCTTCCAACGATCACACACTGACTAGATCGAATAGTTATTTGGCTTATCCACGTTCTTCATCGCCTTTCGAATCTATAGCCGACTTCGAACTCGCCGTGTCGGACTATGGGCAGATGATTGGATCTTGATTGCAGGATGGGTCTTCGTGCTGTTGGCCACAGCCATCGCCACTTGGCTCGAGATTGTCTCCATGTCCCCGAATAACTCAGATGCTAAGGTCCCTCTCGCTCGAACCTGGCATTGTCTACACTCGGTAGCTTTGGCTCTGACCAAGACGTCTTTTGGAGTGACGTTACTTCGATTGATGCCTGGAGGATGGGAAGCAAAGGTCATATGGGTCCTCATTGTTACGATGAACCTCCAGTTTGCGATCCACATGATCGCCAATTGGCAGATGATCTGCGGGTTCAAGGACAAATATCACATCGCAGGTGATAACTGTTGGACTTTACAGCAGTCGGTTACCTTCGCGGTGTTTAGTGCTGGTCGGTGCAGTCCTATACTGTCTCGAGTTTTCGACACGCTAACGCTACGTCCAATAGTCTACTCAACCCTCTGCGATTTCGTTCTCGCCCTTTTACCCTGGAAGATGGTGTTCAATCTTCAGATGAAGAAGTCCGAAAGGTTGAGTGTTGCTGTCGCTCTGAGCATGGGCATCCTTGCGGGTATTACAGGTATCTTCAAGGCTGTCCAGGCAAATAAGTTACTTAATGTTCGGTCGCCAGACTGTGAGTCATTCCTGTTCTTCGTACTCGCATGGATAATTCCAAGTACTCTGTCGCTGATTACTCGACAGACATGTATATACAAGCAACTTACTGGATTTGGTCCATGGCCGAGCCCAACGTCACCATAATCTCAGCATCCATCCCCGTCCTTCGAGGCTTCGTCCGTCATACCCGAAGCCGCTCCGGCTCATCACCTGGAACAGGAGTATATATTAAGACAGGAAATAGTTCTAACAAGTTTGGCACCCGAAGTCATACTGCAGCGGCACGAGCGAATCCAGTAGATTTAGATACTGATAGCGACAAAAGTATTTTGGGTGGACAAACAGGGAATAGTGGAGCTATCATGTGGACGACTGAAGTGACTATAGAGTATGAACCTCGTTCAAATGCTACAGAAGAGACAAAGCAGCCCAATGGTACAGAAGGGTTTGAGATGACGCCTTATAGGCATCAAAGTAGAGGGAGCAGGGGGAGTATAAATCATAGTATTGCCGAGACGAGATGACATATGATAATAAACACCATAACTGAGATAATGCATTGTTGTTTATTGCTCGTATCCTGTCAGCTTTCGATTGGTATAGTGATCATGTTAATATTTCACAGCTATCAGCATTTAATTCATGCTTGGATTTGAATTGCCATCGGAATAGAAAGACATGATGTGCTAGATAATGTAGTAGATGAAAAATATTTTAATAAAGCTAACTAGAAGCTAGATCTCAATTGAGTTCGGAAGACCGATGCAGCCGTAAAATCCCATCTGCACTACGTGCTTGACAACCCGTTCGGGGGGGATGAGACTGACAGATAGGCTTTCCGATGCTAGACCTTATGATATGGTTAACCACTTGTGTCTCTCATCCAATCAGAAGCATCAAGGCGCAGTGGCAGAGTGGTCTAATGCGATAGACTAGAAATCTATTCTCTTCGGAGGCGTCTGTTCGAATCAGGCCTGCGTCGTTTCAATCGTTTATCTTTTGCTGGCTTGTCTTATTTTTGCATATATTATTTTCCTTTGTCGTCTTAAGAGGTTTCGATTGAGCTCGGCGCTTAGATGGCGAATATTGTCCCACGTGATTAACACCAGCGTCTTATTTGCTCAGCCTAATGTCCCCGCCATTGAATGGCAACCTTGGAGCCTCTAGGCAAAAAGTTGAAGATGGAACGAGGTAAGGCTGTCTGTCTAATAGACGGACCGACCAACCCAAATCTTGACTGCAATGCTAACTCTTTGCAGGCTCTTCGTCGAAACTGGCTCCGGGCCAAGCAACAACGGTAGATTTGTTGCCAGCTGAAGAACTGCTCCGCGACCTTCTGCTTGGGTGCCGACAACAGCTGGTGACGCAAGACTTGGAGATATGGATAACTGGTGGCTGGGTGAGAGATCGACTTCTGGGTATCCCCTGTTCCGACTTGGATATCGCTCTTAGTACCATGACTGGTGTGCAATTCGGCAACCTTCTGGCAGAGTATCTTGAGCAGAACGAAGCCTCCTACCGGCAGCGAGCATTAAACTTGGGAATCGAGTTCAAGAAATTCAACGGCTTTCATACAACCAAGAAGAACCTCGACAAGTCGAAGAAACTCGAGACTGCCGTTGGAAGAATTTTCGGCTTGGACCTGGATCTCGTCAACTTGCGCAAGGAGGTCTACGACGAGAATTGTCGTACTCCGGAAATGGAGTTTGGCACCGCTGAGGAAGATGCGTTCCGACGTGACGCAACTGCTAATGCCCTATTCTTTGACCTGGAAAATCGAAAGGTTGCCGACTTTAGTCGCAAAGGCCTGGACGATCTGAATGCTGGCATAATGCGGACGCCACTGGAGCCGAGGCAAACCTTCCTCGACGATCCCTTACGTGTACTGCGGCTCATCCGTGTAGGCAGCAAACTCGGCTTCACTCTTGATCCCGAGGCTCTGAGCTGCATCAAAGAGCATGAAATTCATGTGGCGCTGGACGAGAAGGTTAGCAGGGAGAGGGTTGGGATTGAGGTCTTTAAAATGATGAAGAACCAGAACCCTGAGCTATCCTTTTCTTTGATCCACCAGGCCAATCTCTATGGAGCCGTCATCCTGTCGTTGCGATCTCCTCTGCATGAGCCCCTCCGTCGTCTCCTCCCCCAAGGACCTGAAGGGCCATGGCCTGCCACTTGGCTTCGAGCAATCAACACTATCTCGACCCTAGCGCAGGATCCAGCTAGGGATTTTGGAGCCTTGGTCGCATCTGAAAAGCAGAAAGACATGCTTTGGGCGATAGTCGCCTATGCTCCGTTAGCAGGGCTGGACACCAAGGACCATAGGCTTGCCGCTGACGAAGCTATCAATGCCGTAAAGGGCACCAGGCAGCTTTACAAGCTTATAGAGGCTTCGCTTGGGAACCTGAGATCTATTCGATCCACCATAGAACTGGTGGTCAACTCTACTCCGACCCGGGGCACGATTGGGATGAAGATCCGAAGATGGGGAGTCTCGTGGGGCCTGCAGGTTCTTTTCTCGGCCCTTGGAGAGATAGTTTACCTGAAACCACAGCCGGAATCTCCAAACCCGAGTCAGGAGGATATCAATGTTGTGTTACGGCGACATGAAGCCCTGCTCTCATTTGCCCGGAGCCAGAGGCTGGATACGGTTACGTCAACAAAGCCAATATTGGATGGTAACGCCATAAAAAAGGCTTTTGGAGTTAAGCAAGGAGGGAAGTTCCTTGCCGCGGCGATCGAAGGTCTGCTTGAATGGCAACTTGATTATGAAGGGGCAGACGCTACAGAGGCTGAGATCTGGCTTCTTAGTCAGAGGGATAAACTAGGCTTTCACATGGGCGACAGCTAGTAAATTGACCTATTCTTCCGTGGCTCCCGTCAAATCCCTCGATTTATTAACTACTCGACTCTTGGGGTGCACTTTGCCGGCGCCCTATAAGTTGTTCCAGCCATGCTGCATCCTAACGCTACTCTGACTTAGTATTAGTTATTCAAAAAGCTCAAAAGCTAAAAAGAATTTTATATTTACTTAATAAATATAATATAGTTATTTAATAATTAAGAAATTTTTAATTATATAACATTCTTATAAATTAAACTTTTTTAAAAATATTTACTTATTAATTATATTAGCTTTTTTTTTATATCAGTACTAGTTATATCAAGTATATTTAAAAGTGAAAATAAAGGTATAAGTAAAAAGTAGGGGCTAGGTATTTACATATATTTATCACCACTACCTAGAAATCGCCGGCGCTTTCCGTCCTTGCTGCCGGAATTTATAGTCGGATTTAAGCTATAATTTATTTCATCCGCCCAGACGGCTGTAAACGCAGGGGACAAACCTGCATCTTTTAGTCATATTTGATACGAGTTCCCCTTTAGCCGTGCGGACGAATAGGAAAATTAAGTATTACACAAGATTCGACCGTTATATCCGCTGAATCTCCGGGCTAATACTAATATAAAAGTCACCTGCATTTAATATGACACAGCTATTTGCTATACTTCCCATCTCAAGACTCAAGGCTTAGCCATTCTGTCAAGATTACTCCAGCCCTCATTATAAATCTCAACGTTGGCGTGCAACATGCAACTTCATATTGAGAGCACTATCTTTGGCCAGCTAATCCGTCTCCTGTCAGACCACAAGGTTTTCCAGTATCCCGATGAGATTGATCCGTCACTATGGCAGAAAGCTGTCCAGCAAGAGGGTGTTCCCTTAGAATCACAAACAGCACCACCGCAGCCTCATGAGAGCCCGGACGATTTCAAAAAGGAACCACAGGGCGGTGCATCCGTCGAACCACCACCAGCCGAGGATGCCCACAAAAAGGCTGAGAGAATTCTCGTCGTGAGCTGGTATGGCCCAGATGATCCAGAGGTGGGTTTCTCATTTCTTATGGCATACGAGCTTGTGCGTATAGGTTACTAACTCGGTCTCTAAAACCGCAGAACCCTCAGAATTGGCACAGGGGCCTCAAACATTTGATCGCTTTCCAGATGTGTCTCTTAAACTTCGCTGTTTACATTGCGAGTTCGATATACACCCCTGGTGAGCCCTATCTTATGAAAGAATTCGATGTTAGCGAAGTGGTCGCAACCTTGGGACTCTCTCTATTCACCCTGTAAGGCATCCTACATAGAGTCACATCTATCGGTTGAGAGCTTCTTCTGACATTTCTGCTGCAACTAGTGGATATGGCATGGGCCCTATGCTGTGGTCTCCCCTGTCCGAGATGCCAAGACTGGGACGAACCGGAATCTTCTTCTGGACGCTTCTGGCTTTCATCACTTTCCAACTTCCAGTCGGACTCGCTCCAAACGCCACCTGTTTCTTAGTCTTTCGTTGGGTTACAGGCTTTTGTGGTAGCCCCTGCTTGGCCACTGGAGGTGGTACAATCAACGACATTTACCATCCCACAAAAGTGCCGTACCTCTTGTGTATCTGGGCCTCCGCTGGTGTCATGGGCCCTGTGTTCGGTCCCGTCATCGGCGGATACCTTGCACCAGCCATGGGATGGCGTTGGACGATCTGGGTCTTTACGTTCCTATGCATCCTCGTGCTTGTAGCTATGTTTTTCTTCTTCCCCGAGACCAACGCCGCTAATATCCTGTACTGTCGCGCCAAAAGACTTCGCAAGGCCACCGGGAACGACTTGCTACGAAGCCAGACCGAAGTAGACACGGCACACTATAGCGCGTGGGACAATCTCAGGCTCGTTGGTCGAGCTTTCACACTCACCTTTTCCGAACCTATTGTCCTGCTTATGGATACCTACGCCGCGCTTGTCTATGGCCTGCTCTTCATTTGGTTTGAGTCGTTCCCCATTGTTTTCGGGGACATATACCACTTTACATCTGGCGAACAAGGACTTGTATTTTTCGGCATTCTGGTATTCACTGTAATCACCGTGCCACTCTTTCTGTTATGGATCAAGAAGCGACTGATACCCTCCATGCTCACTGGTAACTTCAAGCCCGAGATGGTGCTGCCTCCCACATTCGTCGGCGCCACATCGCTACCAATCTGCCTATTCTGGTTCGGCTGGTCGTCGCGGGAGACGGTACACTGGATTTTACCTGTCATTGGATCTGGACTCTTCGCCATCGGTGTGGTGACGTTATTTAACGCAGTTTATATGTACATCGGAATTGTATATGCCCGGTACACCGCATCCATCTTTGCAGGGGCGACCTTGTTCCGAGCCTCGCTTGGTGCAGCCTTCCCGCTCTTTGTGAGTCATCTCACTTGCCACTGTACCTTTTTTTTTTATCTCCAGTAAGAACTCATGTCGCGGCAATGAACTAGGCCCGAGCGCTTTTCTATCGTCTCGGGGTTGGGCCGGGCAGCTCGCTGCTTGGCGGTATCGCCGTGCTGTTTCTGCCAATTCCTTTCATCTTCTATTGGGTATGTTGAAATGCGAGGCTTCTAAGTTTAGTCGTAGTGCTAACTAGTGCACAGTGTGGTGAGAAGATTCGCCGCCTCAGTAAATTTGCAGATTGACATAATGACCGCCACCGTGGGGATGGTCAAAGGATGCAAAAGGCGATGGGGGTTCATGGCGCACCAGAGTCCAGTAGTGCAACCTTATCTTCTGTTGGTTGAATGAAGGCTGGATTGTAAACTGGCCCGTCTCTTGGTATTATACATTGGAAAGATTGGGTTGAAAATATAGCATACATCGGCATTCAACCATTGACTCATCAAACAAGGAAATCACCCACATCTAATTAAGCCACGTTTCACCACGACAGATTGGAGTTATATAAACTGACCAAGATCTGTTGAATTCTTTCTCTGCCAATTCACCTACACTTCCTCTTTGGACAATGAAAATACCCGTACCTCCACGATTGCTGTCAGAGCTGGAATCAGAACTGCCACGATGCCATCACCATAGGCAGGCTCATCGTCGTTGGGCGTGTTTGCTCTTGTGCCCCTATTGGACTCATCCCCGTTGAGGATCCGCTCCGTTCTCAGCTCTTATGTTTCCGCGTCAACACTCTTCTCTAAAAACACTTAGGCTATCTATATAAGGACGGGCGGGATTCTTTAATTTCTATTCCGCTTTTAAAGCCTTTCTAATTAATATGAAATTAACAGGTTTTAGTTTAATTGTTATATTATAGCCTATAGCTTTTTTTCTAAAGATAAATACTTTAATAATTATAATATAGTTAATAGTTTTAAGTTTTTATAATAAACTCCAGTATATAATTTACTTAGCTTAAAAAAAGAATAGTAAGTTAGGTTTTCAAGAGATAAATTGATTTATGTTAGCCTTGGTTAGCGATGGACAATCCTGTGCTGAATTTGCCCTGACCTTTACTCTCCTTCTCCTGCAAGTGTCGCATGCGTTGGTTCGACGGGTGCCGACCATGACGGCGTAGCAGTCCTGCTGTACCAAGATCTCCCCGAGATTGGAAGGTTACTGCTAGATTTGGAAGCCCGGTTAGTTGTGTGAAGAAACAAGGGCTAGCATACTATGTAAGCGACTGTGATGCCAGATAATGGCTGAGAGAAACAGCCAGACCATACAATGCTAATGCTGAATCAGGTAATCTCGGTTCAAATTTTGCTGCTAGTGTCGTCAGCAGTCGGATCGACGAATGGCGTCTCCTTATTTCTCTCCAAAGCGCTACCGGAAGACCCAGGTGTCAGCTCCGAGTAGCAGTAGCACAATGTGACCAGGGCCATCGTGTTCAGGTAACAGCTCAGCTGCCCGGAATCATTCTGGTTTATAAGAGGAGTCCGCTTTTGGCAAAGGATCAGGCAGAAAAAGCATAACCATATTGATAGCCAACGTGTTTGATGCAACCATATTCTATCTACCAGTAAGATATCTACGACACCTGCAGCTAAAAAGGCGGATCGTCCTTGCTATGCCACGACTCAATCCACAGGCCTGATGCTCTCCCACATTATAGCGACATGAATTATATTATCTAGCAAGACATGACAACACTAATCAACTCGTTAGTCCTGTGCTCAACACGACCGTGCAATAGCTGGTAACTTACGATCCATCAGTAGCAGCGGCAGAGCCCCTGCCCATACGGCGTCGACGACCAGGATCGCCCCTTCCCGGAATCCTGTTACCTAGAAGGCCGACAGGTCGCTGTCGCCATTCGCTATAGCCGTAACTCGGAGACGTCCCTGGGGAGGAACTATGTCGAGCGGCATATTGAGGTCTACTGTCGGGGAATTTAGATGGACCGCAACCCATTGTTTATGAGATATCGAGACGATGAAAGTAAATCGCAGATTTTCTGTGCTGAGTTGTCTGAAATATGCTTGAAATAGATCCTTCGATGACTGTGAAGTTATAAGCAAGCGATGGAATTGACGTTTGAAAATGGTGAAGATAGTAAATAAGAACGAGTTACCTGCCTATTCATACCACTTCTTTAGCATGGCTCTCTTTCTCCTTGCGCCATTGTCTCTAAATAGGTAACAGGGTTATGCAGTCACATCCAAGGCCCAGCACAATGATTGTTTCAGTTGCTGCTTTGGTACGGTGAACTGGTGTTACCGAATTGGGCAAATTCGGTTCGAGGTTCATAACTAAAGCCCTATAAACCCTCCTTACCCTTTATTCGATAGGAACTTAAGGGCTAAGAAAACATTCTTAATGTAAAGATTGTTATAACAATATAGATGTAAGCGCTTACTTGTATAGCCACTAGTGCTGACCTGTACAATTACTAGTGCTGACTTGATATCGATAAGTTATTTTGCCTAATAGCAGGGACGTTTTGTATGAGATTTACTAATACCCCCGCTATATAAAGCCCGATTTCTGCTGCCAAGACTGAACACATTGATAATTTGTGTTCTTTGCCTCCCCACTCTATATGTTGTTCTTCCTTTGTCAAAGTTATTCTTACATTCAACCTGTTTATAATCAGAAGCAATTCTGCTCATACTTACTCTCTTTGTGATCTATCATTAAACCAAAATGCCGTTCTCGCCCGAGCCTCACACTTTCGAAGGTGGTTGTAAGTGTAAGGCGGTCCGTTATCGTGCATCCGTTCCGCCATGGTCGGCGCGAGTTGCATTGCCATACACATCAGGAGAGGCTGTCATTGAAGATAGACTGCCCGTATGCATAGTTTGTCACTGTAATAATTGCCGGGAGGCCACAGGACAATTGGGAACGCATTACGTTATAATCCACGCGCCAACATTTCAAATTTCGTCGACAAAGAAATTGGTCAGCCACTCGGCTATCACGTCTGAACTCGAACATCGTGAATGGCTAGACGGAAAGGAGTTTGAGGGTAATTTGGACACTTCTGCTTGGCTCACAGGATTTGCCTCTTCTCCCGGGCGTCGTCGGTGGTTTTGTGCGCGCTGCGGTACGCCTCTTGCATATACAATAAACGATGGGGAGGAGCCAGAGGGATGGCCCCCGATGATTGATGTTATCCTTGGAACAGTTGATCAAGAATACCTGAAGAAAGACGAGTTCAGGCCAGATCATGCGTTGTGGACAGCTTTGGGAATTCCATGGGTCAGAGAGCAAGTCAAATATGGCGCAACGGGCATAGCAGAGCATCCACTGATTCACGTGGATAAGAAGATGGGAAACGATATAAGCTCTGTAGTAGAATGGTTGAGCTCAAGGGACATTGAGGTCAAAGTTACTATTCCTAGGTGAATGTTATCTAAGTACAACTCAGAAGCTTAGCCTTGCTGCTATTGTCTTAACTCCCTCTAACCTCTGCTTTAACCTTTTTTTAGTCTTGGGGGGAGGTGCGATGACTGCTACACTGAAAGTACCAGGCCCCGTAACAATGCATCAGTCACTAGTAGTGTCTGGACACAGGCCAATACCATCCGTAGGATTATCTTCTAGAAACACTTCTGGCGATCCGGCTATTTGCAAAGCGATGTCGATGGTACACTCAGAAGTTATATCGCTGCCGGTAATATTGGCCGGAATCTCGAGTTCTAGGTGGAGAGCATCTTGGGATAATCTTGCTATTATAAGGCAAAGTGCCAGAGCGCTGAGCTTCCACGGCGGCGCTATAGTGGTAGTTGCATAGCGAGTGGAAGAACGCTATTTCCTATTGCAATCGTAATATTATTAAGATAACAGTGGCTCGTATTAAATTCTAGTTGCTATTTAAGTTATTTTAAAAAGAAGATATTAATAATAAAGTATTACTACTTTTTAGAGGGTAGTAAAGGCTTTTTTTAAGTTAGGCTTAAGTAATACTTATTTTTAGCTTTAATAACCTATTTAAGCTATTAAGACTTCTTTTTTATATAAGTTTAAAGTATTTAAAATTCTTATTTTTTAACTTTAATTTTATATATTAGTAAAATTAAATTAAAAATAATAAAATAGCTAAATTACTTAAATAAGTTATTTAATTTCTTTTAATACTTTATAAAAAAGTATTAAAACTTATTATAATTATTAATATTTTTTAATTTAATTTTCTTTTTATTATATAACTTAATTAATTTATAATATTTATAATATTTAATTATAAATATTATAAATAAAAAACTTAAAACTTAAATAAGCTTATTAAAAAAAAATATTAAATAATATATTTAATAAGTATATATAAGTTATTTAATAAATATATATATTAAATAAATATAAATTATATTTTTCTTAATTTTTCTTTAATATTAATTATAAATTATTTAATTATTTAAAATTATATTATATTTTAAGTTAAATAATTTTAAAATTACTTAATTAATTCTTATATTATATTTAGCTTTATTATAAATATTATAATATTAAGTATTTAATTTAATTAACTTCTTAAAAGTATTTTTTTTAATAACTTTATTATTATATATATTTTTAATTAATATTATTACTTTTATTATTATTAGTTATTTCTTATTATATTATTTAATAATAAAAAGGTTTTAATTAAATAATATTTTATCTTATTTCATATTATATCTTATATTATTTATTATTATAAACCTAATATAAACTAGTTTATCTCTTAGGAACTTAAATTATTATATAAAAAGATTTATTATTTTAAAAATAATATTAAAAATTCAATAAAACATATATTTATAATTATATTTTTAATAACTTAGGTATTATAATTAAAAGAAATATAATTAAACTTATAAAAGCTAAGAATAAAAATTAAATAAAATATTAAATATTAAAGAGCCAAATATTAGTAATTAAAAAATAATTATTAAAGGCTATTAATCTTATCTTAGGCAGATATAACTTCCCGGGTTAAGTTAGGTAAGACTAAAACTATAATAATAAAGTCGAAAAATTAAAATAAATGTATAAAACAGCTTAATATTAATATTTCACTGATAAGCTTTACCTGGATGCTTGTAATAATGCATAGAGTGAATGTGGTCGTAAGCAGTAAATGGAATGTCTACGAAACGAGATGGATGCAGCCCGACGCGACTTGTGGCCTACGCGAGAATAAGAGGCAATATGCTCAAGCTTGTGATGCGAGACCTAGCATTACAAGGGAAGAGAGATTCAGATTCTAAAATACTAAACAGATAAAGCGCTGCATAATTTTCCAAGAATTTTGGCAATAGCTAATTTGTCTTCAAGCAAAATCTTCAACCATTATGGTGATCCCCTGATATCTCCATGCATGTCCAATTCTAGGAGCCTGAAATCTGCCACGACTCCTGCATAAGGTACTTGCTATAAATATCATAGCTACGCAATATTGACCGAGCAAGACCAGCATCCGTTCTCCCGAACCATATGCCGATATGCACTATCAGGGTTGAAGCTTGTTGGAGTTTAGGCATTGATTAGGCTTCAGTAACGGCCAATTGAGTGAGAAATAGGATTGTATGGTCCCAGCATTGCATAGCTGCGTTAAATCATGAAACAGGTTGCGATTGCTTGTTTTGCAGTTTTCAATAGGTAGTGAAAGTCATCAAGGTAATCATCCAATGCTATCATGCCCCTTTAGGTTTCTCTGCTCAACATGAAATGGCGCATCCCGGAATCCGTATGCGTCATTCTCGCATCGACATCTGACGGCAGGCATGTGAATAACAATTGGCAATCGCAATTTCAACCTGCGCCGTGCTCAAATGCTTGGCAACGTGGCGCATTCTCTCGCGGGTGATTTGGCCAACACGGCATATTTGGATCATCTGAGCAAAACACGTTTGTGCTTTTGTCGACCAGGTGATTAGACGTCAGTTCAGTTTCGCAGTCGTGGCATTCACTATGACCATTAATAAAGCCAGGTGCACATCGGTCAGACCGCTATACGCTTACTATTGCGCAGCCTGCTTTGCTAAGTCCGCTTTGGTCCTATTGTTGCGGAACCTATTTCAAGCCCCGCTGCAACAGTGTTCAACCTCTTTATTAATTGATCAGGAGCACCCATGCTTGAGTTACTTCCGCAACTGTGGAAAGGCGATTTTTCCGATTGGCTACTGTTGAAATGTGGCGGCATTGCCCGCTTAGTCCCATGCCAATCAATCCTCTATTATTGGTTGGCTACCCTGTGCAGCCTATTGTATGCACACAGCTGTGCTGTGTCTTGAGAATCTGGTTCCGAAATAAGGCTCGCGGGAAAATACCTACTCATTTATAAGTCCAGTTGGAGAATTGATTAGTTTATGCGCCGACCATGAATATGTCAATTCTTGCTGTTTTTGTAAAGCGGCTCAAGGCCTTCTTCAAAATGTTTCTCTGCGGTTGTTGCCCTTTATCAATGCCAATTCGGCAACCAAAGCCCTCCTCCCAAAACCAGAGCAAAAATGTGATGGCACAGTCAACCGTCAGCAAATTACCGGAATCCCTGAGTTCTCGGCACCTTGATCGTCCTTCAAACACCTTAGGTGCCACCAGAGGAGTCAAACGGACCAGGGCTAACCAATGCCGATCTTATGTCGGCAGTCAACCCGATGCACTACTACACGGCTGTGTCACACCCCTATCCCCAAAATATGGGACCAAACATGAATCACCATCTTCAAGCGATCAGTCTGAAGGTGAAAGCATCGATCTTTGGGGACAGAGCCAGTTCCTGGCTGATGTGCTTGAGGATCAGAGACACAAGATAAAGACACGAGCACTCGAGCTCTTTGAGGGGTGGAGAGCAGAAATAAAATACATTGCACCGCGGGAGGATAGACTGCCCCCTCGAAAAAGGTGTAAAACATCATCTGGGCCGTCAATTTACACACAAACAGAAGATGAAGTTGACATCAGCGATGAGGAGCTGGGAGTGGTTTCTCAACTCTCTCGCACAAAATTATTCCTTCATCTTGCTTGCCCCTTTCAGATCTTCGCGCCGGACGAATATCAAAAGTGTCTGCTCAAGGATGATCTACAATCAATTGAGGAACTAAAAGAACACCTCTTTCGGTGCCATTCACGCCCAATTCACTGCTTGATCTGCTACAAGACATTCGACACGCTGATCCAACGTGATGACCACGTATTGAGCGAAACGTGCCAGAAGCGCGATGTGGGTCCTTTATATGGTCTCGATGAGAGCCAGAAGTCAAAGTTGATTCGAGGAGACTCTTGGCACTTCGGTGAAAGGAGACGTTGGTATCGTGATTGGTCTGTCATTTTCCCTGGATCAAAGAACCCATCCTCTCCGTATCTGGATCGAGGCTTGGGATTGAGTATCTCCATGATGCGGGATTTCTGGGAGTTATATGGGTCTCAATGTGTCTCTGATTGTCTTGAGCACGAGGAGTTGACAGATGACCAGGGCGAGAGTGTTCAGCGTGTTTTGTACGAGCTAGCACTCGAAGATTTACTGGGTGAGATGATACAAGAGGACGATGATCTTGTCTCTCTGAATGAAGAGTAGGTCGGCATAGAGAGCTCTATCAAGGAGGCTCATACTAGGCTATTTGTTTCGCAGCAAGCCTGAAATATATTAGCATGCCTTCTTGAAATCCACCATGCATCATGGACTCTTAAGACTCGTCAACAGGATATTCTTATAGTGTTGTTTTCCACCTTCCCAGTATCTTGCGAACCTAGATTTGAATCAACCGAGTAGCTCAAGCAACTTACTGACATCTAATTGTTGAGTTGAAGGGAGCTTGTACAAGACCCTTTTGCTGACAGTGCTATCATCAAAGGCAGCGGCAAAGCAACCGTCGTTCTTACGCCCCGCATTGCGAAAGCTGTTGTACTTGCTTTTTGTGGTTGTTTCGTGGTTTGAGATTGAGAAGAGGGAAGGTTTGGTCTTCTGCTTCTAGCAATGAAGAGAGGGCCGAGACGGCTTTCTTCTATAACCCAATAAATAAGTTTGCTTGCTAGTCGAGTAATCTTGTAGGTTTATTGGATGGAAATTTCAGGAATTAATTGGAAGGCATTGTGCAAGGTGCGAAAAGTGTAAATGATATAGAGTTCTTTCAGTGGGTTGCCTTGATCGATCTTATGAAAATCAGATAAGGATAGTTACGATAATAAAGCAAAGCAACCGTCTAGCCTCCCGGGGAGGGTAACTCAATCCGTCGCCTAAGGCTCCGAAAGGGAAGTTGGGAATGGCTTCAATTTGGCCAATTGAAGAGGAAGGACCCTATAGGTCCAAGGGCATCGATGGTCGAAGGAAATAACTGAATGACCAGTGGCTGAAGAGGATTTTGCTAACGTGAAACATGCGGCACTCATCATAGAGATGCAAAGCTGAAAGGCACTTCCAATCACCATGTTCATGCAAGTTGGCCTTCAATAGTAGCTTTGGTTAATAAGACATGTATGCTTCTGAGAACTAAACCAAAGTTCAATCTAAACTTTAAACACAAATCTATCCCACGCTGGAACTCTAAAGTAAAAGCAGACCGTTCTACCCGTTAAAACTCCCCAATATCATTTTCCCATGCGACCATACGAGCATCAACTCATGAGGCATCAGTTATGGATTGCCAATTAATCATCAAACCATTACATGACTAGATCATAAACCATACCTCCGATTAGGGTCTTGATAACCATTATTGCTCCACCATGGAAAGCCATTATCGTTCAAGCCATTGTTCGTGGAGAAACCATTGCCTTCAAGAGAAGGGAAGCCAGACACATTAGCACCACTTTGGTTGGGCGCAGGGAACCCAGTGCCATCGAAGCCGCCGTCATTGACGTCATAAAGGGAAGAGTTGTTTATGGCTTGAGGTGCTGGCGAGGTCTCTGATGCTACAGGTCCAGGCGCTGAGCGAAAAGGCACAGGAGGGCCTGTTTCAATATCCGCCGCCGGAGGTGACATCTGAGGGCTATGCTGAGGGGGCAGAGCGAAGGCTGTAGCATCAACGAAAGGAGCACCGTGGTAAGGCTTCTGTGTCTGGGCATTGGTTTGGGGGGCTGGCGGGGGAACGGTTTGGGGAACGACTCGAGGAGTGGGGCCAAAGGGTGCGGGGGCAGAAGGATTTTGGCACAGTTGATGCGATGGTGGATAGGCTTGGGGAGCGGCGAGAAAGGCAGAGGGGTCAAAGACAGAGGAAGTGACAGCACCATTGAATGGCTGTTGTGATATCTGCTGCTGGAACATTTGCCGTTGGGGCATCTGCCTCTGTTGGACCTCCAAACGGGTATCTGTGCTTGTCTGTGGTTCGGCCCCAGAAGACCCTGGGTAAAGTCCATTCAAGGCCTGGTTTACGATCGCATTAATCTCCTCTTCAGTGAAAATGAAGTGGGCAGGGCAATCATAGAGAGCTCGGCGGATGATCTCTCCGCCCTGCGAGCGAGGAGCAAGTGTCTCAACTTCAACTTCGGGTAGAACAGTCAATGTCTCAACCACAGCCTCTTGACCAGGAAGAGCAAAATATGGTGATTTCGGGACAGGTTTGTTTGGCAAGCACGCCTCCCACATGGCGTACCACTTAAGAATGTCGCCAGACGCCTTGTTTCGCGCAGCATTAAGTTGAACAAACTCTGCAGGTAGCAGCATCCCGGTCTGTTCAATCGTCGCTGGCTGAGGTGTTTGACATGGCAAATGCTGTCGGAGATTGGCCTCAGCGGTAGTGCCAAAAAATTCCATGCGACATTTTGAGCAGTAGAGAGCGACTTCTTCCTCAGCTTCAGCATTGCCTACGAGTTCAACGTTGTCTGCAGGTTCAGCGTTGTCCGCGTGTTCGGCGTTGGCAGTCTTCTGCTTGACGTCTCTCAGCAGATGGCATCGCCTAATGTGTTGGGAGACATCGCAGGGGCGTTTCAGCCGGACACTACTACAGCAATCGTAGCGGACCGGATCGAACTTGTGGAAGGGACATGCGAAAGGGGGCTTTTTCTGGGGGCCACTGTGCGGGGGCGGGACCGGGTACCTGTGGCCGTCCGGTGGTTGCTTTCCACCACTTCCTCCGCCGTTTCCCCCGCCGTTTTTCTTCCCGCCTCCGCCTCCGCCTCCACCTCCGGTTTTTCGGGATCCTTGACCTTGTTTATGTTTCTTCTCTTCACGGCTTCCTTGATCGGGGTTGTCTGCATGGCGTTTCTGGCTAGATCCATGGGTTTTGCGGCCACCATTGCTATCTAGGTCCAACTCCAATTTGAGCCTCAGTGCAATTCTGTTCAGGAGCCTCAAAATAGCTGGTTCAGAGTCGACTGTCACCACTTGGTGATCCCCGCCAATCCTAGGGCAGCCGGTGTTGCTGTAAACCACCTCGCCATCACTAGAGCTGTCGATGCTGTCTGATGGAGTTGAGGAGCTTCTTTTTGAGGCTAGAGGAGTCTCCGAGTCATGCGGGGACTTTAGCTTGAAGAGATGCAATAGCCGTTTGGGTAACCTTCTGTGCGAGGCCGGTGATGCAAGGGGTTCCCGCCGGGGGGGTTTGTGGCGGCGGAACTTTGCATAAAATGTGGTATCCATGATACAATGAGCGATTGGTTTCAAGGAGAATGAAAGTGACTTGAAAGTTCAATATGCTTTGTGTGTGTGAAACTGAAGATAAAGAGAAGATAAAATGCGTATGTTGACTGGATGGAGCCAAAGGTTTTGTTAACAAAACGAACCGAATGGCTCCCGGAGCTCTAGAAGGAAAACATCTCAGCACGAAAGGCGGGTTTCGAGTACTTATTAAACAAGGCAATTGTCTGCCTGCTACACAATTGAGTAGTTGCGACAAGGCTGTTTTGTCGCTTGCACAATAAATCAGGCTCTGCAGTACACGTTCGCGCAGTTCGCCTGCGCAGGTGGTGTGGGAGCCATACAGCAGTTTACAGACGTTCCCCTGACTTGACGCGGAAGCGATAATTAAGCTGATCACTAGTATTTTGAAGATTCCTGAGGTTTGCAAAGAGAAAAAATGCTATCGTGATGCACGTGTTGATACCTCAGCAATAACCTCACAAACAAATGCCGGGCATCAGCATTGAAGCAACGGCGAGAACATGAGATCCATGGTTGGACTCCAGAGAGACCATTCCGTTAGGCGTTTCTCCTACACAAATGCGTAGGCCTTCTACGCATTTGTGAAAGCTGAAGACGGCCTGCAGGTGTTTAGCCCCATCCCTATCAACCTCATTCGCTGAGTTTTCCCCATGGGGGAGTCGTAAGACCAACCAGCAGGTCTGTAGGGCGCCACTTACAGTCTTCGTTTCAGTCAAACCTCTGGGCGTCTGCGTTGGTTCGCAATGGCGCAGTTCAGTCAAGTCCAGCATGGCTGTGCTGTTTATCGACTTTGCTCAAATGTGCGAACTACGATTCCACGGTCGTGAACAGTACTGTGGCCAGCCGCAATTGTGAGGATGCGATGGACGCAGTCGTGGAAGATGAAGCGTCAAGCATATTATATATTTCGCTTTCAAGGTCCCGCAACCCAGTGACTTACACAACTAGGTATCTATCTACACCGCCACCTATATCACAATGTCCGTTTCAATTGACACTTCAAAGAGGTTGGTTCATTGTCCGCAATTCAAAGACTGTACGCTAAAATTATTGTACCTACAGCTTTTCAAACCAATTGCACACGAGTCAGCCATACAATGACCGTATGCAGGACTGGCTGTTGGACCCGGGTCTTGACCTTCAGGGCAGACTGCTGACGGGCCGCAGCACTGCACAGCCACAAAGTCCTACACCATCCAAACAGAAGCCAACTAAGTCAACACTTAAGGCGCATATTTAGGGACATTGGGAGTCGTATGAAATTAAAGTTGTCATGATATCATCTGTTTTACAATGTGTTTTATCGCAGTAGATAATTAAAAATCAAGCATTAATGTTCCAAAGTAACAAAAACTCGGGTTTATGTGGTCATGTTTTCATTGTTGGACAAGTTAGGCTCTACGCCGTAGTTATATCCGCTTGGCTTATCTCCTTAGCCAAGTCTTGTAGGACTAAAATCTGTTAAGTAATACCCAAAAAGTTCAATAAAGTTACTGAGGTCTTAGTAGCTCTTATCATACGTTTGCCTACAGCTTTTGCGCCAACTAAAGAGCCAGGTCTCGGCTATCTGCACATTACGTCTTATTTGCTATCGTACCCCCCTCCGTGTGTATATCTGAATTCTGGGCCTAGCAGGGCACCCTCGTCTGCCTTGTGACGTTGATTCTTCCACTTTCAACCCATCCTGCTGCCTCTTTTTTGACTTCCAGTTTCCATAATTTTCGAAAACTTCACAGCTTCTATCAAGGCTGAGGCATTGAAATACTCAAGCTTTTCGTTCATACACAAACGAAGACTCAGTGAATCTACTAGGGATCAGCAAATGAATCTTGACCGCAAAGCTGGAAGTTTTGAGCCTAACGTGCCAAATATCTTCTCCGATGGGTATTCTAATGTTGGCAAGGGGGCTACTCCACCCGTTAAGAATAAAAGCTCGAGCTGGAATGGGCATTCGACGGCTTCCTTGTCGGTACATCGACAGCCCCGAAGGCGATCGACAATGCCATTGGCATGGAGTTCGCAAGCCCAAGGACCTATGTCTGGCACGGCATTACAGTCAAAGCTATCAAGTAAGATATATCGATGTACCTCCTGCAATACAAGAAGGCTAATGGTTGCTCCACGTCATAAAGAGTCTTCCTGGGCGGGTAAGACAGATCTTTCTAATTCCGAACTTCTGGGCTCTCAGGTGCATTGTGGCGATCTACATCGGGTCTCTTCAGTGGACAGCATGCTTTCCCTGCGGCTTCAAGCGTTCTCCGACACGTCGAACCTGGACATGTTTTTTAATACACAAACAAATCCTTCTCTGTTCCCATATACCGAATGTCGGGTGCAATCGTTTGATGGGCTGATGAAACAAGAATCGCCTCCCTCAGATAGGAAGAATGCATCAAATCCTTCGAAGAGGCCTGCTGGGGATAACAGAGCACCTCAGAAGAAGAGTCGCGCTACTCGAACATCGGAAAAGATAGCTGAAGCCGATGGGGACTGTGGTCAGGATGAAGAAAGCAACGACGTCAACAGATGTGTCGAGTCATTTGCGTGCCCCTTTTACAGAAGGCACCCAGAACGTTATTTTGACTGTATCAGCCTCAAAATGCCTCGCATATCAGATGTCAAGCAGCACCTAAAGAGGCGTCATATGGCGAACTACTTTTGTCCGAGGTGTTTTAAGGGATTTTCAGCGCTAAAACCCTTCCAAGAACATGTTCTGCAACAGGATTGCTCAATGGACCTCTCAAAAAACACTGACGGCGTCTCACCCACTACGCAAGATGCCCTCAAGGTCCGTTTCGAGAGGGGTTTGTCACCGAGAGGTCAATGGTACAAGATATGGAAGATCTTGTTCGGAGATATCGATGATGACCAGAAGCCGTATCATGAAGGCGTTTTCAAAGAGATTACAGGAATAATAAGGGGTATTTGGACAGAAGAGGGACAGCATTTCATTTCCAATATGCAGAAAACTAGGGATATACCAGAGGATTGCGCTGATCAGCTACACCCGGTAGTATTGGAACTCCTGGCTCGAGTAGAGACTCGATTCGAACAAAAGGTTTTGGAAGGGAACTCAAAGGAGCGCTCTAACAATGTCGAAAGTACCTTGGAGAAACCCGCAGTTGATACAAAACTAGGGCCTAGTCACGTTCCGTCTCCAGGTATTCAGACCAATATTGCTCCTCACGATACTACATTGTCATCTTCTAATTCAGGAATGGCATGTGCTTTTTCCGAAGGCTTCGGCTCAGTCAAGAGAATGTGCGGTCTTTCTATGCCCTCTGGATCACAGGATCAACAGGCTGAGATACCATATCCCGATTTCACTACAAGAGACTTGCCGTCCTCAAGCGATGGAGACAATTGGCTAAATATCGAGCCACACAATGATATTCTGAAGGAACTTTTTGAGCCGGTCTATCTCGAAGGTGTGGGAGATTGGACGAACGTCGTGGACCTTACGCAAGACGATGAGATACTGGGAATGGAGGACTAGTAGGTCGCGTTTCTTCTTAAGCCGGCTCCCTACTCGTCCTCATATATTCGGCCTTTCATACTGCCATATGGCTAGGACTGGGGCAATTCAATCATTACGACCAGAAGGGTTACCGTATCGGGGATTTGGGCGGAGTTGTTACAATTGACGAAGATGGGGACTTCCGGCCAAACAGATCTTGCCTTGAGCAAACACGGGTATCTTTCAAACGAAATGGTGGAAAGGGTTGGTGTCAGGAGATATGTGGAGGCTAATATTATGGGCGTCATACAAGTCCCAAGAGCAAGAGTCGGATTTGGGGCATATGAAACTCCTGAAAGACATATCGATGGCTATGAGACTCCTGAAAGAGAAGGTTCCAGCAAATGGATTAACCCCTTATTATATCTGTATCTTAACAATCTGAAGAGCTTATAAGGACAGCATAGTAGCTTATTTTCAATTATTATATTTACTATTTAACTTTTAAGATATACTATTAGTTTAAGTATTTAACTATTTAATAAGAGATAATTAAGTTATTTCTAATTATATTTTAAAATAATACCTAAATATTATAAGTTATAATTTATTATAAATATAAAAAGTTAATATTTATATTAAAGTAAATAGTTTTTTATATTTATTATAAGAAAATTAAATTTAAATATTACTAAAATATCTCTTATAGTTTATTTTATTAAATTATTAAAAGTAAGCTTAATATTAATAGTTTATATAATAAGCTAATATATAATATAAGTATAAATTTATAATTTTTTTTTCTTTAATAGTTATAAGTTTAAATTAAGCTATATAATAAAAACTAACTTTAAAAAAAATAATTTAAGTTTAAAAAGCTATTAAAAAAAGAATTTAATAAATTTAAATAAAATATAAGTAAGTAATATATATATTAAGTAAGTAATATAAATAAATAAATAATATATTTTTCTTAAGATCTTAAATAGAAATTACTTTAAAATAATTATAAATTACTTAATTAATTAAAATTATTTGCTATTTTTTATTTAAATAACTTAGGAATTTTCTAATAAGTTCTTATATTATATCTAGCTCTACTATATATATTATACTATTAATTACTTAGTTATATTAATTTTTTTTAATTATTACTTTTAGATGATTTTATAATTACTTATATATTAATATCTATCTAAATAATTATTTATAATACTTTTTATATAATTATTATTTCTTTTTTTTATAATTTAATTTTTTTGAATTTTTAATACTAATTTAATATTTTATTTCCTTTTTAAAAGTTTTAAAGCTTATTTCTTATTAAAACAATTTTATATATATTTCTTTTTATTACTTTAATAAAAAACTAAAAAGCTTTAATAATTAACTTTAAAGAGCTATTATAATACCTTCTAATTTAATTTTTAAAAGATTTAATTTAAAACTAGGCCTTATTTATTATTATTAAGGTCCTTAAAAATAAAAAATAAAAAAAAGGTTTAGCTATTTTTTTTAAAAAATATTAAAGTTTATAGCTATATATTAAGCTTTAAAATTATAATTTATAAATTAAGAAAAATAAACCTAGCTTTTTTAAAACCTTTTTATATATTATTTTTTATAAAAATAGCTTTAAAAGTAATATAAAATATAAAAAAAAACTAAATTTTTAAAATATAAATTATAAAATATCTAATTAAATATTTTATTTCTGATTTATATATATTATAGCCCCCGCGGCTATATTATATATGCCCTACTTTTTTTATTAATCCCTAAAAAGCTTACTTATAAGATTATAAGCCTAATAAGACTTACTTTATACCTTATAAACTTACTTTATAACTTACTTTAAATACTATAAGCTTTATAAAAGCTTATTAATACTTAAGTAAATTACTTATATATATATATATATATATTTATTAGTATTTTTATAAAACTTAGCTTATTAGCTATTAATAAAACTTTTTTACTTTAATAAGCCTTACTTATATTATTAACTATTAAAAGATATAATATTTTATATTATTTAATATTATACCTTATATTATTTATTAATATAAACTTAATATAAACTAGTTTATCCCTTAGGAATTTAACCTATTATATATTAATAACTCTTATTTAGATTATACTATATAAATAATAAATAATATTAATATAATAGCTATATTAATTACCCCGGTTTAGTAATATATTATTACTATTAATATTTTAGCCCTAATTAATAATAATAACTAGGAGATAAAATATAATAATAACTATTTTAGTAGTAATAAGGACTTTAATATTATCTAACTTTAATAATAAGTTACTAATATAATTATTAAAATAATTAAACTCTAATAGTCCCTTATTAATATAATAATATTATAATTCTAATAGGCTAATAATAATTAAAATAGGTTATAAAAATTATATAATCTTACTAATATTATTATATATAAAAAAGATATTAATAAAATCTTTAAGCTTAACCCGCCTAAGATATATAATAAAACCCTAAATAAGCTTTTTATATTTTTTACCTAATATTAAGCCTTTATATTATACTATCTAATATAATTTACTTAGGAACCTAATAAAATTAGATATATTTTAGGACGCCTTAAGGGTATTACCGCATAATAGTTTTAATTACTCCTAGAGGATTAAACTAATAAAAGAGACTTAAAAGAACTTAAACTTAAAACTTATATAATTTATATTAGCTATAAAGCTTTTAAGAAAGCCTTATAATAAGTATTTAAAACTATTAATAAAAACAGTTATACTAAATAAAAGATTAAAATACTTAAATAAATTAGATTTATATTAGAGCTTAAAGTAGAATTCTTATAGCTTATATTTAAATTACTATAAGATTAAGATATATTTATATTATTTTTCTTTAATATATTAAAGAAATTAATATAAGCAGAATTATATAAAAAAGATAAATTTAAAACTCTTATAAATTATATTAACTAAGCCATTAGGATTAATAATTACTAATTTATTTAAAGAACTTATAATTTCTATTATAATAATAAGAAATAAGAAAATAAATTATAATATAATACTAATTAAGGTAAGAAATAATAAAATAATATATTATATAATACCAAGGTAGGCCTAATAGTTATTAAAGCTATTAAAAAAAATAAATCTAAAATTATTTATTAAAATTATAATAAAAAAAGGTATTATAATAACAAATATAAAAACCTTATTAAGACTAATTAATAATATTAATTAATTCTAAAAAGTAAGAAAAATATTTAAATTATTATAAAATAAAAAAAAAGCCCTAAATAGCTATTTATATTATTAAATAACTTAATAACTAAGATAAAATCCTTTAAGAATTAATTAATATTATAATATATTAAGTTATTATTAAATAATAATTAAATAGAATATAAAAGGAAATACTTATTACTATATTATAATTAAAATTATATATTAAATACTAATTAATTAATAAAACTAGTTAGATTTCTATTTTAAAATTATAAAATAATATAATTAATAATAAATAAATTACTATAACTAAATAAGCCTATAATACTATAGGAATACTATAATAAGAAAGTTTATTTAAAATTAAAAGGCCTGCTAAAAAAGTTTATAATTTCTTCCCTAATAAGAAATAGTTAGTATATAATACCTACTTAATCCTTTAGATCGACGATAAAAGCATCCTTAGTATTATCGCCGAAGCCCCCTATAAGCTTCCTTTTTAGCAAATAGAGCTTTTTTTTAAGCCGCTTTTGCCGGCCTCTAAAGAGGCCGTTAAGGAGAAGAACCTTGTAGCCAAAGATCATACGGTTAATAAGATCTTTAGGGCTCTTTGTGTCTGGCTTTTGAGCTTGTATTTTAATAGCTGCCTTTTTTAGCTTTTTGCGCCTCTTAGAAGGTAGCTTTTTTATTGCTATTTTGAGATTTAAGAGGGGAATATCTTAGCCTTGCATATAAGCTATGAACCTCCGCTATAGGCTTATATATTTAATAGTAGTGTTTATTTTGGCTGTGATTATGGTTAGCCTTATTAATTAAAGACTCGGATGGTTGACTTATAGGCTTGGTCTTGAATAGGTTAACTAACGAGTGATAGCTAGGTGGGTAGGTTAGTTAGAGGAAGTCTTACCTAATGGGTAGTGGTCTTATTAGAGGGTCTTATACCCGGCAGTAGTCTTACAAGCTATTTATTTTAGATAGAGTTAGTTAAGGTAGTATTATTATAGCTACAATTAGAAGTAACTTTATTAATCTGAGTTATTAAGCTATTAACCTAAGTATTAGGTTGCTATTATTAATATTATTAAAGCTTTTAGGATACCTAAATCCTTTTATAGTAGTATTAGGTTAAGGCAAAAAAAAAAAAAAAAAAATATAATACCTATTTAGACCTAATAAATAAAAATAATAAACTACTAAATAATAGATTATAAAAGCTTTAAAAGCTATTTATAAATAAAAAGAAGGCTAAATAATATTAAGAAATTAATTATTAGTATTAAAGAAGAAATAAAAAAGAAATTAATTATAAAACTAAAGAAAAGGCATATAATAGAGTTTAGGATCTTAGAATTAAATATAATATCCCCTTAGATATCCCTAAGGATTAAAAACCTATATTTAAGCCAGAATATATTTTATAAGCGCTATATAAAAAACAAATTATAATAATATATAAAATAAAAGAATTTACTTTTAACTAAGATAATAAACTAATTATTTCGCAAATTATTAATATTATTTTAGTCTATAAGATATAACCTAACTAATATTATAGAGACCTTATATTTATCTCTATTAATATAATTACTTAAGAATATAAGGCTGCCTAGCTAAAATGCGCCTAAAGATAACCTAATATTTAAAACTAAAATATTAAACTTATTTATAATAATTTAGGAGAATAATACTAATCTAGCTAATAATTTAAATATATAAAATAAGTATAAGAATAAATAATCTTAAAATAAAATAATAATATTTATATTTAAGCCTATAATTATAAAATAATAAAAAACCTTATTATATTTAAAAAAATATTTTAAATTAAAAGAGATAAAAAAAGATATCTTATATATTTATAGTATTAGCACCTCTTATAAGTCTTATATATTTAATACTATTATACTTATTACTAATAAAATAAAATTAGTAATAATTACTTTTTTATTATTATTAATAAATATATAAATAATAAATTATATCTTAAGGTTAAAATTATAAGATATTAAGTAAAAATATATTTTTTTTAATTTTAAATAATATAATTATAAGCTTAAATAGAAATTAGGAAATAAGCCCTAAAATACTTATATAATTAATATAAAATTAAATAATAATATAAAATATTATAATAAGAACCTAAATATAAAAGTTATAATATTACCTTAGGAGAATTAAAAAAGAAAATATTATAATAATATTACTAAAAAAACCTAAATAATTAAAAAATTATTTTAAAAAAATATAATTATAAAATATATAAAAATAGTAAATATAAATATAATTATATATTTTATTATCCCCTATTAAAACTATTATTTATACTATTACTAGTTAGTATTAGCTGCTATAAATAAATCTAATTATTCTAACTAATTTATATATGCTATTAATAATTATAATATAGTTATATAACCCTATAGTAGATCCTATATCAGACGGGTAACCTTCTAATTAATTAAACCTAACTGCTCTTAACGCTAAAAGTCAGCTTTGTCTTAACTTTAGGCACTAACTCTTTCTTATAAAATATATATATTCTCTTAATAGAATCCTAACCTTAATAGACTTTTCTAAACTTAATTAGATAATCCCTCTGAAGTGCAGCTTTAGCGCTTATTTCTTGTTTTTTTGCCTCGCCTTTGCGGCCAGGGATTTTAGCTGGCCTGATTTTTATAGCTCCTCCGCGATTATAAACATAATCACAACTAAGTCTATTAGCCACTTTTTATACCCTCCTATCTCTAAGTTCTCCTCGTCCTCTTTTAGGGCATTTAAGAAATCCTTCTCTGTATTATTAAGCTACTAATTATAAGCTAGCTTCTTTATTAGCCTTATAAATAGTAATTACTCCTTATTAACCTACTTAATATAATTATTATAGTTATTATTATAAATAAAAAAGTTAATAAGAAAAAGGATTTTATACTTAAAGATTATAAGCTTAATTTTAGTCTTTTTATTTTTAGGTTTAAAACCTAATCTTAGCTATCTTAACCTTTTCGATCCGGTTATAATATATAGCTTATAATAGGTCTCTTTATTAGTCTCCACAAATTAGTTATAAAAGGTTTTAAATATATATTAAAATTCGGTCTTATAAGCCCTAGCTATATTGCCTAGGTTAATTAGTTAAAAGTCTTTGCGGTAAGGACTATAAGGCATTAAATTATAGCTGCTTAAGGTTAATATCTCGGCTATAACTGCAGTTAGCTTATTAATTAAATACTTGCTTAGAGGTTAACTTATAAGCACTTAGCTAATTAGTTAATAAGTAATATTAAGTTAGGATAATCTAACTAGAGACTTAGAAGGTTATAAAGTAGAAATTAGAGAAAGACTTACTAAATAGGTAATTAAAGGGACTTTATTTTAAATAAATAGCTTATATAACTAGCTAAAGGGCATAAAGTTAGTTAAAGCAGCTATAAGGTTATATAATACAGCTAAAAGGCAACCTTATTAATATATTATATTAATAACTTAACCTAGGCTTAAAGTCACTATTATTTATATTATTAAAGAATATTATTAGCTTATTTAGATCCCTTTTAAAGGTTATTATAAGGTTTTAAAAAATAAAAATTATATATATATATATTTTATTATTTTAAATAAATAAAAAATAATAACTATGATTTATAATAAAGCTATAGAAATATATAAAGCCAGAGATAAATAATAAACCCTTAAGAGCTCTTAGAAGTATTAGCGCCCTTAGAAACTTTACTTACTTAAAATAAAAAATATAAATTAAAAAAATATAGCTATTAATACTTATTAATAATAAAGCCGAATTTAATTATATTACTTTTAGTATAATTAATAAATTAAAGCTATTATAAAAATATAAGGTATATTTATACTTAATTATAAGCCTAAAAGAAAAACGCTTTAAATTTAATAATAAATAAGTTACTTAAGAGATTAATTACTTAAAGGTATTTATTAATAGATATAACTAAGATATTAATTTTAATATTATATTATCCCCGGATTATAACCTAGTATTAGGTTATTTATAATTATTATATTATAACTTAAGATTTAATTAAAAAACCAGCTAAGGTAATTATAAAATTATCTTCTTTAATAATTTACTTAATAAAATAAGATCTTAACTTTTAACTAATAAGAATAATAAAATATAAAATAAAGCTAATAAAAAACTTTTGCCTAACCTATTAAGGGAAATATAATATATATATAAAAAAGGCAAAATAAAGTAAATTTAATAAATAGTTATAAACTTTAGGTATTAATATTATAAACTTAAATAAATATTATAAGTAATTAAATAAGAAAATAATATTAATTAGGTAGAAATAGCTAAATTATAATAGCTAAAAAATAAAGCCCTTAATATATTAAAATATAAATAAACCTAAATATCTAATAGGCTTAAAAATATATCTTAGAAATACTATTATTATAAGAACTTATTTAAAAAAGAACTTAAGATTAAAATATTATAATATAGTTACTAGGATTATAAAATTTAGCTTAAATCTAATAACTTATTATTTTAAAAGATTTATAACCTTAATAAAGCTAAGTTAATAATACTTAGAGACTATTTAAATATTAAATTATAAAGAAGTAATATTAGGGAATTAACCTTACTAATAGGCTTTCTAGTAATATTTATACCTAAGAAAAATAATAAATTAAGATTAATAATAAATTATAAATAATTAAACGCCTTAATAATTAAAAATTAGACTTCTTTATTATTAATCACAGAGTTAAAAAACTATTTATAAGGCAAATAATAGTTTACTGCTTTAGACCTTAAGGGAGCTTATAACCTAATTAGAGTTAAAAAAGGTAATAAATAAAAAACTACCTTTAAAATAAAATTTAAACTTTTTAAATACTTAATAATACTATTTAGACTTATTAATATACCCGCGATATTTTAAAAAATAATTAATAATATCCTATAATAATACCTTAATATTTTTATAATTTACTATTTAAATAATATCTTTATCTTCTTTAATATAAAAAAATAGCATATAAAATATATTTATAAAATCTTATAAGCCCAATAAGGTACTAACTTATTAGTTAAACCTAAGAAAAATTACTTTTATATATAAGAAGTTAATTTCCTAGGATATATAATTATACCTAATAAAATCTAAATAAATAAAAAGAAAATTAAGGTAATATAAAATTAATTAAAACCTAATATTATTAAAAAAATATAAAGCTTTTTAGGCTTTATTAATTATTATTAATAATTTATTAGGGACTTTAGTAAAATTATAAACCCCTTTATTAAACTTATAAAAAAAGATTAAACTTTTAAATAAATAATTAATATTTAATAAGCTTTTAAATAGCTATAAAACTTAATTCTTAGCGGACTAATACTTATTATATTTAATTTAAATAAGAAAATTAAGCTAAAAATTAAATTCTTAGATTTTATATTAGAAAAATAAATTAAATAATAAAATAATAAAGAATAATTATAGCTTATTGCCTTTTATTTATATAAGCTATATAAAATAAAACTTAACTACCTTATTTATAATAAAGAATTCCTAGCTATTATTAATTATTTAAAGGAATTTTAATATTACCTTATAAGTAATATATACTAAATTAAGGTATATACTAACTATTAAAATATAATATATTTTACTATTATATAAAAACTAAATTAATAATAACTAAATTAATAATAACTTTATTATATTAAATACCTATATAAATTTAATTTTATTATTATATATCGCAAAGGATTTAATAATAAACGCATAAATACTATTAATTAATAATTAGATTTTAATATTAATACTATTAAAACTAATAAGTAACTCCTAAAATATAATAATAAAAAAGAATATTAGTTTATTAAATAAATTAAAATAATTACTAAAATAATTAGAAATAATTAAAGGGACTTATATATATAAATACCCTTAAGACTAATTAAAAAATAAAAAGCTAAGATTAGTAAAATAATAATACCTTATAAATATATATAATAAGCTTAAAGCCCTAAAGGTATTTAGTTTTATAATATATTATATATTTAAATAAAACCTTATATCTTAAATAAGATTTTAAATAAATATATTAAATACTTATATTAAATAATTAAATATTTTAAGTAATTTAGTAATAAAGAATTTTAGTTATATTTTTAGGATAATTATTTTATAAAAGGCTATAATATAATTAATAACTAGCTAAACTATAAAATCTATTATTTTAATTACTAAAACTAGGAAAATATAAAGATTATTTAAAGAACTATTAAATAATAAAAAGACTAAATATAAGATATTATTATAAAATATAATTTATAAGACCTAATTAAATATAGCGCTATAATACCTTAATATAATAGCAAAATTAAACTATTAAAAGATATATAATATAAACTTATATGGAATATATATAAATACCCCCTATATAGCTATTAAGGTATTATAAAAATTATAAAAAGAATTTAAGAGTATTATAATTAGCCCGGACTTATTAAAACTATAAAATAAGTTATTAAATAATATAATATTTATATATATACTAAGGTATAATATTATAAACCCTATAATAACCTATAAATACTCTTAGTTATAATATAACTATAGGACTTAATTATAATAAACTTTATAATTAAATTACCCTTATTAAAAAAACCCTTAATTAATATCTTTTATAATAATATTATAATTATTATAAACCGATTTATAAAGTTCTTATACTACTTTTTATATAAAAAATCTATAAATATAAGAAAACTTTTATATATATTTTTTAAATATATTTTTAATATATATAAATTGCCTTTAGAGATCCTTTTAGATAGAAAACTAATATTCATAAGCAAATTTTAATAAGCACTTATAATATATTTTAGACTAAACTACTAATTTTTAATAATATTTAAACCCTAAATAAATAAATAAATAAAATAAATAAACTAAGTATTAGAAATATATTTATAATATTATATTTGCTATAAATAAGATAATTAGGTTAAAAAGCTACTTATTACTTAATTCACTTATAATATTACTTATAATAAAAGTATTAAATATATATTAGTTTATATTAACTTTAGGTTTATATTAAATACTTATTATAACTTATAAAAGCTAAAATGAATTAACTTAGCTATTATTATTAAAAATAAAGACCTAAAGAACTTATATAATAAACTTTAAATAGAACTTAAATTTATTAGAAAATAAATATAATAATATTATAACCCTAAAAGAGTAAGAGGCTCTATCTTTTTAGAGGGAAATATAATTTACTTATTTACTAAAAGTATTAAAATAAAATAACTAAGCTATAAACTTAACTATAAATATATTAAACTATATAAAATTATAAAGAAAATCCTAAGAAATAACTATAAACTAAACTTATTATTAAAAATTAGGCTCTATTTAATCTTTTATATTTTATTACTTAAATTAATAGCTAATATAATATAAATTAAAATTAGTAATAAATTAAAAAAAGTTAATAAATTAGAAACTTATAAAATAAAGGTAATTAGGGGAATATAAATTAAAAATAAATAATAATAATACTTAGTTAAATAAAAGGGTTTTTTAGAAAATAAAAATATATAGAAATTACTAAAATACCCTATTAATACCTAATAACTCCTAAGGAGTTTTTATTAATACTAAAGAAATTAAGAAAACTAAAATCTAATATATTAAAGTAAATTAATAAATAAATATTCTTAATTATTAATTACTTTTAAGTAGATTTAACCTGCTTAGCCTTTTTTAACTTATCTAATAAGTTAAAACTATAATAAGTTATTTTTATACCTTAAGAAATTAGCTTTTTTTTTTACTTTTTATAAGATTTTAATTAAAAAAAAGACTTATTAAGTTTTTATTATACCTAATAAAGCGCTTTATAATAAAAAAATAATAGCTTTTTTATAATAGCTTTATACTTTTTTAGCCGCTTTACCTTATTAATAATATAAATAATTAAGAATATTTAGTATATAAATATAAAGATTTAATAAAAATATTTATAAGAATTTAATAGTATATTAATTATATTATAAAAATAACTAAGTAAAATATATAAATTATATTTCTTTTTTCCTATAATTATCTTATAAGTAATATCTTTCTTATTATAATAAAAATATAATATAACTTTAAAACTAAATTATATAATACTTTTAGTAATATAATAATGCTTTTTAATAAAAATAAAAAGAAGGTTAAGAAAATCTAGTTTATACTTAGTAAGACGCCCTAATATAATAATAAATATAAGTTTAAGCTAGACTTATATAAGTATATAAATAAAAGAAATAAGTTATATAAGTCTTAAAGATAAGACCCCACGGAGGGGAGAGATTATATTATAACCCTCGCGGCTATATTATATATACCTTACTTTTTCTATTAATCCCTAGGAAGCTTACTTATAGGATTATAAGCTTAGCAAGGCTTATTTTATGCCTTATAAAACTTACCTTATAGCTTACCTTAAATACTATAAGCTTTTTATAAAAGCTTATTAATACTAAGGTAAACTACTTATATATATATATATATATATTTATTAGTATTTTTATAAAACTTAGCTTATTAGCTATTAATAAAACTTTTTTACTTTAATAAGCCTTACTTATATTATTAACTATTAAGAGATATAATACTTTATATTATTTAATATTATGCCTTATATTATTTACTAATATAAACCTAATATAAATTAGTTTATCCCTTAGGAATTTAATTTATTATAATATATACTTTTAAGTATTATAAAGTACTTAATATTAAGAGGCTAAAATAAATAAAATATATAAATAAATATATAAAATATAATAATTTTATTTTATTTATAATATTTCTTAAAATTAATAAAGTAATAGCTTTTATAATTATTAAGAATTAAAAAATAATAGGAATTAATTAATTAATTAATTAATTATAATTTAATTAAACTATTCTAGTTATGTTAGGCCTAACTTATTATTTATTTATTTATTTATCTTTATTATAATAACTTAATTACCTAAGAAATTATATTTTTAATATTAATCTATAAAGTAATATTAACTTATATTAATAATAAATAATATAATTAATTAACTTTTTATATTAATTATTTATATTATAATAATTTATCTTTATTTTTTAAGCTATATTAATCTAAATCTTTTTTCTTTTTTTAAATTTATAATAATTATTTTAGTTTTTATAATATCTATTATAAAATTAATTTTATTAAAGTTTTAAATATTATTTAATTAAATCTTATATCTTATAAATATATTTTATATAAGCCTAAATTAATTATAAATAATAATAAGACTTTTATATTTAACTTTTTTATAATTATATCTTTAAAATAAATATATTTTTAGCTTTATCTATTATTTTATAAAATTATAAACTTAATATATATTACTAAGTAATATATTATAATTTATAAATAAAGAATTAGCTATTTTCTTTATTAAATATAATTAAAAAGAAAATTCTTATAGATTTAAATTAAAAATAAATTAAATTATTAAGTTTTTCTTTTAATTAAATAGTTTTTATAAATTTAAAATAAAATTATATTATAATTAAATATTATTTTACTAATAATATAATTACTTTTTATTAATTTTATATATTTTTATTATATATTAAGTATTTAATTTTAAGTTATTTTAAAAAACTTAAAGGGCTAAAAAGGTTTTAATTTTAAGTAAAAATTATAATATTATTAATTATTAAAAATTATTTAATTAAATAAAAAATTAAATATAAAAAGAAAAAATATAGCACTTATTTATTTGCGGCGCTTACTTATAATATATATTATAATATTATAAAATATAATATTTAATTTCATATATAAATATTCTTAATTAAGTATTTAATTTTAAGTTATTTTTATTATATACTAGCTTATATAATATTAATTTATTGCTAATTAAGCCAAAAAGTTAGGCTATAGCCTTAGTTAGAGCTTACAAAGATATTTATTTATTTAAAATACTTACTTATTAACTATATTAAGGCTATTTTAATTTTATTAATTATTAAGGGTTAAAAAGTAATATTAATATATTTACTTAGTTAAGAATTAAATTAGGCTTAGAAAAGACTTAAATTAAAATAGTTATTAATTAAGATAGCAGGTAAGGGAGAAAATACTTTAAGTTAATATTTATATTACATATTAGGCTATTTTAGCTATCTTTTCTTTACTAGCGCGCTCTTTCTCCCTGAAACCCCACGATGCCTTGTTAAGAAGGGTCCCGTAGACAAAGCGCCCACGTCACTCAGTCATATTCGTCAACAGATTACCGATAGCTATTTTCCACAAGTAGATTTGCGCGAAATACAAGCCCACCATGAATACAAACTTGTCGTTGGATCGGCCACATGGGCTGAGTCTCATAAGGGCTCCAACTTGAAGAGACTGGGTTGTTACCAGCGAGCTTTTGTCGCTCAAAGCAAGGACTAAGTGTCTTGCCCAATTGGTAGCAACCAACTGGTTGTTGAACTGGGCGCTTGGCTATGCTACACCCTACCTCGTAGACTCTGGTTCCAATAACCCCGATCTTGGTTACGGCGTCTTCATCTGGGACGGGTATTGTTTCATCAGCATCTTCTCTACCTACTTCTTAACTTACGAGACCAAAGGCCTTGGTTTTGAGGCGGTTGATGGATTGTTGGAGTAGATGTCATTGGCACGCGCGTCCACAAAATTCCTGCCCTCGAACACGGTCGGTATGGTTGGGCCAACTGATGGAGTACTCGTTTCAAAGATGAGAAGAGTTCCTCTCGGGAGCATGCTGAGGTTCAGTAGAGTACAACACGCTTTGTAGAGGCATATGATAGAATCGTGCAATACACAGGGGAATAAGTCCGTTTGATGGCTAGGCTACTACGTGTTATTTATAATTTAGTATTACTAGAATAACAAAATGAAAGAATTAATGTATTATTTTATTAAAAGTATTAATTTTCCAAACTTAAACCCGAGTAAGTGAATTGCTTACCACAGTTTCTACCCGTAACGAAGGTCAAGCTTTCCTTTAGTGTCCTACTATATTTGCGGAGATGCTCAGTCCTTGATGCCTAGCACAGCCCCTGATGCTGACAGGCTGGCGTCACAGTGGGGGCCAGTTGACAACACTCAGCTATATCCGCCTCGTGCCACAATTAAGATTCCTCTCTCTACTCTACTCAGTACGATCGATAAGTAAACTCTAGACGTTCTTCGCATCTTAATTTGCTCGACTTAAGCCCCTGGTACCCGACATTAGCTTTAACCGCTTATGCAAGGGTAATCACCGTCATGGGATACCCTGACAAACGAAAGCCTTTGAATCGCACGGCTATCATCGAAATAGAAGCAGTCAAAGATGCTGTTGAGCATGGCCTGGACCCCAACACTCTTTGGACAGAGGAAGATCTAGTTGAACCGGTTCCAAAATCCGGCTGCGTGCTCCAGCCATATGTTCACGATTCGCAAACCTGGCCGCACTATAATACCCCGCTCCACCTTGCCATACGTTTCTCGGACTTTGAAACAGCACACTTCCTGCTTCAACAAGGCGCTGATATTGACCTTTACAACGCCATTGGTATGACGCCGTTACACGAGGCGGTTTGAAACCAGAAACATGACGCCATTCAATTCCTTCTCGCCCATAGTGCTGATGTCGAGAAGACTACCATCGGGGCGTGCGTGTGGTATAAAGACTTGGAAAGGGATATACATGGGTCTGAAGGCGACCTCTGTATTCAAAGAGCCCTTTTGTTTTCAGATTTCACGTCAGTACAGCTCTTAGTGGAGGCAGGAGTAGACTTGTGCCCATCTTCACAACATCCTTGGACCGCTCTTGATCTGGCATTACTATCAGGCGACCAAAAAATCACGGAGTTTTTGCAAACCCAGGGTATCATGTTGCCTACCACGGGATTAACGCATGAAAATTCTCCTCTTGAGAAAGCCTATGAAGATCCGCCAGGAGACCTTCTTGCATTTACAAGAAGTAGTAATATTGTTCCACCAAAAGAACTTTACGACGTGTATTGTTTTATATTGGAAAAGACTGGCTCCGCTGAAACCACCGCCATCGATGAATTCATTCGGAAGTTCTTCGAAGTCCTGCATGAGACTACCAACGACAACCAACCCAGCAACGCCAGAACAATGTGTGCTTCTTGCCGCGACTTCCAAGGCGGAATAAAAAGCATATATGAGACGAAGACTGAGTTCAAGTTTACCCTTCACCCGAGTAGACAAGCTCTGGATGATTCTGCAGACAAAGGATGTCTTCTTTGTGCCATCATTGCCGACGCCCTCGACCAGGGCGAAAGTTGTCCGGATACTGAGAGTGGGGCTAATCAAGAGGTTAATCCAAAGCATGGTTTTAACATGCCTGTACTGCTATCGGCAAGACTGTATGTCTCATACACTAGGAGTGTGAACCTAGACTCTCTACATGTATCATGTAACGAGCTCCGCGCCGATATGGATTTAGGGTGGGTGGGAGATTCTCTCATTCATTGCTTCGAAAGTAACGAGCCAGACAGTGGTACTGATTCAATGACTGCTATGAATATAGCGAAGAACTGGATCCGTACCTGTCAGGCCGATGAGAGCCACATTGAGTGTCAGGAAGCTTATCGCAATCGACAAAGAAAAGGTAATCTACCGAGGCGACTGCTTCATGTGGGATCATCCAGGAGTCAACCTCGTATTGTCCAAGTACAAAACCCGGTGCCTTATTGTGCATTATCCTACTGCTGGGGGGCCAAGAACTTTTTCATCACAACACGGAACAATCTCTCGCAGAACATTGCCGGAATTCCATTGGAGTCTTTCCCAGCCGTAATGCGGGATGCTATCTTAGTAGTTCGGTCTTTGGGCTTTGACTACATATGGATAGACGCTTTGTGCATCGTGCAGGACGATGAGAAGGACTGGGCACACGAAGCCGCCATCATGGACGCTATTTATTCCGACGCCGAACTCACGATCTCGACTCTTGTCGGCAGTGACTGCCATACAGGCCTCTTCAAGCCAAGATCTGTTCGGGTGACGCATCCTGTATTGCTGAATGTATGGCAGCCCAAATCTGGACGCCACCCTCACGCTTCCAAGGCTATAATTCCCGAATGGTTGCAGAAGGATATTAACATTCATGGGCCTGTACATTCTCGTGGTTGGACACTACAAGAACAACTCCTGAGCACAAGAATCCTGTACTTTGGCGATGGGATGCTTCACTGGGAATGCCTTCACGAATATGCTGTTGAGGCAGATCCTGGTAGGAACAACCGACGAAGATACAATTACAGGAATGATCTTGAGCAACGCTGCGAGACGAAACGAGCAGTTCAAGGTGCTATATCCACGGTACATGAAGAAATCCCCCAGCCGTTGGATCTATGGAAGCAGCAGGTTGAAGAGTTCACACGGCGGAACCTCACAAAGTTTAGCGATAGACTCCCTGCTTTCAATGCTATTTCCAAAGGCCTAGCGAGAGCTGTTGGTAACAACCCTTTCTTTGGGATCTGGGACGGAGATGGGCTGCTGGAAAGCCTTTGTTGGAATGTTATGGAACCTCTCCCTAGCCCACGAGTACCGCTTCTCAACGTACCATCTTGGACATGGATATCTGTTGCTGGTAAGATTTCATATGAATTGACCAGCCATGCGGGAAGGGATTCTTCCCAAACCAGCTCGGGCGCCACTTTCATTTCTATCAACGCCCATGCCAAGGAGCCGTCAATTACCCTCAAGGCCAACCTTTACCAGAAAAAGCGATTTCATTCTTCAATTCTGGAGCCAAGTGATGAGGCGGAAGGCGAAAATTTTATTCTTTCGAGGCTTTGCGACACTAGTTCTTGTATCTTTCTGGACCACAACTTGGAAGATGGCCAAGACGTTTATACATTCGATGTATTAGTCTTTCCGCATGGGCCATTATATGAGGGCTTTGGATACCCAGCTTGGCCTACGGGCCGAGGTGCCACGACCTTGAAACTTTTGCTGCAGTGCGTAGAGAACAGACCGGACACTTTTCGGCGAATTGGTCTTGGTATTGTACCTGGGGAGCCCTCTAAGAGCTGGGATGCATATTGTGACGATGGACCTATGACGCCGTTGAGATGGCTGGTCAAAGATGAAGAGATATGCATCGATCGAGTGTTTACGCTTGTTTAGGAGCTGTCTGACTCCAGCGTATTGATTTGGAATGTTACTTTAATGGACGAAAGGTGTTATCTCCAAATAAGAAAATGTAAGATGAGGTATGCAGAACACGCATTATTTTTTTCTTTTTTCTGTTTTCTTTTCTTTTCCTCATACCAGGCCTAAGGTCAGGTAGGGTTAACTAGGCCATATCTTGCTAAGTTGTTAAGCTTAGACTTCAGATCAAAACATATACAAAGCAATGCAGCATGGATCATTCAAGATTCATTTATTAATATTTATTCCTTTTAGCACTAGCTGACCAAGGTGCTGGGGCTAGCAATATCAGGCCGAGATGTAGATGAAAGAAAGGAGGTAACATTTAGAAGAAAGCAAGGGCAGCGGCTCCAACAGCTCCAACAGCACCAAAGATCTTAGCCGGGGAAGCATGTCCAGCTCCATTAACAACGACAGCAGTCTCAGTCCCAGTAGGCTCAGCAGTAGATGAAGCAACTCCGGTGGCGGCAGAGCAGGCGGTCGGTGGCACGAGAGATCCGCCCTCGTAGGGGTTATAGCCCAGGCATTGTGCGTACTCAGCAGCACAAGTTGCCTGATTGGCATCAGGTGCCGTTTGGCACTTATCATGGGCATCGGTGCATTTCTTGACGCAATCATCAGAGACGGGCGCGGTTGCAGTAGAAGACGCAGTCTCGGTGCCAGTTGGCTTCATGGCAGATGAAGCGGCAGAACAAGCAGTTGGGGCAACAAGATTTCCACTCTCGTAGGGGTTGTATCCCAGACACCCAGCATACTCAGCAGCGCATTCTGCGTGGTTTGCATCAGGCGCTGTGTTGCACTTGTCATGAGCGTCGTCGCATTTCTTGACGCAGTCATCAGTTACAGGAGCAGTGTTGGTAGCGGTAGGCTTCACTGCGGAGGAAGCGGCAGAGCAAGCAGTAGGCTCTACAAAGGTTCCCTCATAAGGGTTGTAGCCTAGACACTCTGAATACTCGGCAGCGCAAGTGGCGTGATTGGCATCAGGTGCCGTGTTGCACTTGTCGTGAGCGTCGTTGCATTTCTTAACGCAATCGTCGGTAGGGGCAGGAGGAGGGATTGAATCAGTCGCAGTTGGATAGACTGGGGAAGAAAAGGCAACCTCGGAAGCAGAGGGCAAAGCATTGGAGAGCTGGGCAGCGCCGAGGATCAATCCGAAGATAACAGAACGAGTGTTGGATACCATGTTGACGGTCGATAATGAATGTGTGTATAGTGATTAAAGTGGTTGCGACGAGGCGCCATCGAATATGGGGCGACGGGTTTCGTGTCTTTATACTCCCGATAGTCCGATTTCAAGGGGGAACCCCATATCACGCGTGCACCATTTTCATTCCGCTCAGTTAAGACATTTCAGCCACCAATATCCTTTGCCTGAACAACAGTACGATTTCTCGTATTCAAAACAAGACTCATGCCAAGCAGCTAATTCACATTCCTACCACTGGTGTTATATAACCATTCACGTGACCCCAATACATTGCCAGTTGAGTCAAAAGGTTAGACTGTAGCCTCAATTGGAGTACTTCTGCTGAATTGATGCCTAGTAACCTGCTGTCACAGGGTTCTGAAAGCGCCATGAACGCATTGAGTCAGGGCAAAGGTGAACCTACTAAGACGACAAGTGGCAAAAGGGATACATTTAATCATATCATGTTATCTCTTACACTCACTAACAAACGAGTTTCGTCCAGCTTTATGAAGAGTTCTTGTCTGTTAAATGTCGTAAGGCAACTTCGGGACCGTGAAACCCGCAAATGGCGGAAGAGGTTTTACACGAACTTCAGCCAGGGGTGGCTTTATTGCTATGACGTTGTTGCAAATTGCTTCTAAAACCAAAATCATCATGTATGACGCGCAGCATAACAACAAAACGCACAGGAAAGAGCGCGACAAGGGATAGAGCATTGGCCTTCGGTAACAATGAAAAGTAAAAGGGGCTATCTACGACTCGGTTCACCGTCATTTGCTGACTTGCCCGGAATACAACTTGTGACTCCGCGCTTTTCCAACTCCTCGTTATATGCCCGAGTTTTGGCTATATCCTCCTCTGTAAACTTCCTAGGAATGTTCTCCGCATCGGGGTTGAACATATCCTGTAGGGATATGCTACGGCCGTCGGCGACGAGCAATCTCTCGGGCATCGGCAGACCATGGTAATATTCTCTGATCTGGGTTGGGTTGAGGCCAACTGCATCAAGAACATTCCGTTCATTGTCAAAAGTGCGAAGCACACCATCGTAGCCCAATGCACTTATGCCATGTCCGTCTAGATCCTTCTTCATCGATCTTTGTATGTCGCGCAGGGACATGTTATCCTCCACAGGTTGTCCGTCTGCGACGGTTTGGGGCATGATCGGGTCCTGGAGTTGGTAAATGAAATCATTAGTACTCCCACAAATAAGACAGTTCGAGGAGCACTTGCTGGCAGTTTGTCCGTCATATTGTCAGCGTTGATGCAAGTAATAGCGCCGCGGCTTGGAGATTTTGAGGAAGAATTACTTTTTTTTTTTTTGAGTGCGGGGAGGCCTGTTATGCATTAGCTATTGGGGTGCAAATGAAGCATATAGTAATGGTAGAAGTAGTCAGAGTGAAGGTTGGCACGTCTTTTAAGAAGGTGATATGTGAGAATTGGGGCACCTTCTGTATTTAGACCAGAGCGGCTTTAAGATAAAGCTGCTGAAAAAGTGATGGTCTATATACTATACTAAAATGGGGCAGATCAGACAGGCCGCCCCGGGCCAATTTTGCTCTCGCTCTTACAATTGACAAATCAACTTCTTCTTATCAGGGCCAGGCATGCACCCAAAAGTTCCACTGTTGGTCCGTTGGTTCGTATATCAAAAGTGCCTCAGAGACGATTCGAAGTCGCCCCACCAAAGTGACTGTTGGAAGACAGCCATAAATCACAGGGATCGTTCCGCTGTTCTGTACGAGACGCAGCCACTCGGACCAACATGAAGTTTGTTTAAGAGGAATTCAGCGGCCAATAACCCCGTTCAAAGCCGGCTTATAGCCGTGTATTGTGGAAGAATGCCGACGGGCCCCAGATGGCAAGGTCCGAACAGGATCACAAATTAACCAATATAAGTAAAGCAGCCTTCTCTCACCCGCTGAATGACAAAATGATCCACTTTTGGCAAAATACGAATTAGGTAGTAAGAGGCGAGATTATCGTATAGCCTCGCGATATTCAACACGCCTAGTGAATCAGTCAAGCCTTCGTTGTTTGCCGAGAGCTCATCTTTAGCGTATGTGTGATGTCTCATCGTGACAGGTCAATCACTGATATGTAATCACAGAAGATAGATACACTGGGCGTATGGGATGTCCTGAATGTGTACGCCATACGGGGTATTTATTTGAGTCCACCTGAAAGAAGAATCTCCTGTCCCGTGAGATATCCAGTCTTTGCCATCCTAGAAAACGTTAGTTCATGTTCATTCCAATATGAAAGTGCGACTTACATAACCGCTACATTAGCAACCTCCGTAGGATGACCTAGCCGATGGACCGGAACACTGGCGGCAATGGCGAGTCCTGGGTCTGAAGCTTTTAGTTCCTCCAAGTCTGTGCTGCTCGTCCATGTTCTAAGAAAGACTCGGATCAGCACATCGAAGAAAAAAGGATTATAGATTAGAGTACTTACGTTGACTTTGGTGTGGGAATCATATCTGTGAAACCAATCATTGCGGGTTGGATCTAATTGTCTCCAGTCAGTAATTTCATAAACTTCATGATCTCATCACTTACGGTGTTGACCGTGACGCCCTCGCCAGCCAGGACCGTCGACAAATTCTTGCCCATGGAGCTGAGAGCACCTTTGGTAGCAGCGTAATGGCAACCGTTGATCCCACCTCCATTACTCGCGATGCTTCCGATGAGAATCACACGTCCCCAACCCTGCGCCCTCATTGCAGGCAGGCAACTCTTGGTCACCACGAACTGGCTCCGCGAATTGACTTCCATCAGCTCATCCCAATCATCTTCTCCGATGTTCTGGATATCGCGAATCCTTTTGCCTAAACCCGCATTCGCGACGAGAATCGACACTGCGCTGTGCTTGGCTGAAACGGCTGAATCCTGGAAGATCCTCTCGACCAGATCACGGGTCTGATCGCGTGAGCTAAGATCGGCTGCGACACAAGGGAAGAGTTGATTAGAGTAAGTAGACTGGAGCTCTTTGGAAAGGGCCTCAACTTTGTGCTAGACCGCCGTCAGTAAGAGGGCCTACAGAGGGTTGGAGAACTTACCAGGCTCGCGTTGCAGTGAAGCACAACGTCGCAACCTTCTGCTGCCAGAGCTCGAGCGATCGCTGAACCAATGCCTCCACTTGATACAGTTAGTTTTGAGGCAATCAAGAGAAGTGGAGCTTCTACCTGGCTCCGGTAACAAGGGCAAGGCGCCCTTGCACCTCGTTATTAACTTCACGAATCTGGTATGTAGCAGGCATGGCTGTTGGGCTGGAGGATTAAACGGTAGCTAGATGGTAAAAGATATTGAAATTATCGTTGATGAAATTCAGAAGTTAGAAGCGGCAAATGACCTGTTTTCCGACATAGGTTTACTTATCCGAGGAGGGGTTGCGGGGAAAGGTTGGGGTACACTCCAGGTGAGCCAGTTTCGGAGGGAATGCCGTCAGCTCTTAAGCCGATCTCGGATGTGCTACGAAAAAGCTAAGAGTTCGATTCTGTCTTGAATTCGTGTAGGATTCTTTGAATATACAGACATCAGAAAGAAAATAATGGAAAATTACAAAAATAGAGCTATCATTGGAAAGAGTGTCATTCTGAGCTGTTCAAGCTGCGAGAAATAGAGATCCGAGCATTTCTGTAAAAGATTGCAAGAGCACATTCATCTCGAAATTACATGTTCAAGCGACTCTTAGTCTAAGACACGATCCCTTTAGAACCAAAAATATATCTTGGTGATTTATAAGAGCCTAGCTCTGGTCTAAGCACTTGCGTGCTCCACAAACTCGTCACTCTTCTCCCCAGATCCCTTGGTCATACCACTCGCATGGCCAAGATGCCGATCCTCAGACAGATGTCCATGCTGAGCAAGTTCCTTTTGCATCTCATGTGCCACTTTGACTGAGTTTTCACCGCGCGCAAAGATATAATCCACCTCTTCTAGGGCCAGATTCGAGGTCTCGGGGTATAGGAAGTAGATGATCGGAACGAAGACTAGGTTGGTTGCCATAAAGATGAGGTATGCCTTCCATTGGAGACGGTTGATGAGGATGGGAGTGATCATGACCTGTCGGAATGTTAGCGTCACTGTCTCTATAAAACATGAATGATTGATTACTTACCACAGTGAAGTTCCAAAGCCAGTTGGAGCTGACTCCGATAGCAGTACCCTTGGTTCGAGCATGGAGCGGCAGGATCTCAGGTACATAGACCCACGGGACACAGTTCATACTCGCACCAAAGACAAGCATGTATGTGAAGAAGAAGGCAACCGATCCAGAGGCAAATGCCCTTCCTCGTGCAGTATCATCCGCCTGGGAAAGCATCGCAGCAACCATCAGCATCGAGAATGATAGCCCAGCTGATCCCCACATCATAGTAGAGCGACGACCCATCTTGTCCAGAGCTAGAGACGGAAGAAGTGATCCGAGAGGGAACATGAGTTGAATGCAGCCAGCGATGATTTGCGCAAGCCGATGCTCGAGTCCGACGTTGTCGGTAAGAACAGCTGGTACACGTTAGTCAGCTCATTTCTCTGGATAGATAACACGAAACTTACTAAGGATATAGTAGACAACCAGGTTGATACCACCAGCTTGGTTCATGAACTGAACAAACCAAGCCAAGAAGATCCTGTACCTCGTGCTAACCTTGTCCTTTCTGAAAGTCGAGGCCCACGAGGTGCTACCCTCAGCCTCGGCCTCCATCGACAAAGCAGCCTCAATCGAGTTGACCTCTCGTAGAATATCGGGATGGTCGATGGGCTTATCGTAGATAGCTGACAGAACTTCGATGGCCTCTTGTCTGTTTCCATGGTTGAGAAGCCAACGCGGCGATTCGGGAACGCCAAACACGACAAAGATGACCCAGATTGCGAAAACAGCCTGGAAGGCGATGGGCCAGCGCCAAGCAAAGGGACCTCCGACGAAGCTGAAGGCAAAGTCCCACCAATATGCAAACGCGATACCGATTCCGACGAACATGACTTCGGCGGAAACGAGACGGCCTCTTTTTGTGCCTTCGCAAAGTTCGGATTGGTACCTGAGAACAAATTGTCAGTAACTCTCAACTTGAACTAGGACTTGAAGCGAGCTTACATAGGGACTGTGGAAGTCTTCAGACCGGTACCAACACCAGTGACAATTCGGCCGACAATAAGATGCCCACGCGTGAAGGCAGTTGCTTGCAAAGCAGCGCCAATGATGATCCAGCCCATTGCGACCCAAATCGTCCATCTTCGACCAAGCTTCTCACCAACGAAGAAATTTATGAAGCAGCCGAGTAGACAACCGAGGTTGTAACTAGACGTGATGAATCCAGTCAAGGTATCGCCAGGGCTGTTGAACTGTCGCAACCAGTCCTCATTCTCAAGAATGCCGCCAAAGACACCTTGGTCGTAACCGTAGAGGACAAAGGCACAGAGACAGCATGATGTAACTGCAAGTTGCAGCTTCTTGCCACGGCCGAACCAGGTTCTCATTGTGATGTTGACGCCCCAGGATATTTGTAGGGATGGTTTAAAGGAAAGGGCGAGTAATGAAAAGACTGAAGATCTCCAAGCTTCTTCTCATTTTGAAGGAGGATGCTGGTTTAAATACCGAAAATTGTTGACGATTTCAAGGAACAGCCTTCTACTGGTCATGCTAATTATTCCCGCGCAACATCCCGACTTTGGGGAAAACTTGGGGGGCAACCCCAGAGATCGACATCGTCGAGCAAGAAAATGCGGACCGGCGTCATTCTTTTGTGGGGAAGGAACCAGGTTCGCGTAACTTGTTTGGATGGCTGGAGAGTGCTTATAACTTCCATCTTGGGTAATGTCAAAGAGTCAGGCGTTGTTTACATCATTTGATCGTGATAGGTAATATGAAGCGGCAACGTCGCAGGAGTCAAGACAGGAGCGGTAAGATGAGCCATTAGAGTTCCGGTATCCCCCCTTCAAATTAAGGCGATGCTAGGGGAGCAGAATTTCGCGATGTTCTGAGACAATCATGCGCGATAATTCAAGGCATCCCGGGAACTCTTCTTTTCGATCATGGCCAAAAGAAGTAAACTATTATGATATCATGCATAAGCTACTGTGTTTCTGCCGTTCCCTTACGTTCTTCCTCAACTTCCTCATTCAGTTCATATAGGCGAGAAGTCTGTTATTCATTCACCTGCGGCCAACCCGAGCACATTCAAATATTTAACGATGCATCAACGCGGAAACAATAGGCACGAACCCAAACTCGAGCAGGATTTGGCATCGTAGTCCATGGCGAAGCATATTAATAACATTTTCTCTACATGAACTAAAGATCCATATGGAATGTCAACGCGCCACGCACCAGGCTAAGAATCCCCTCTACCGTATATGTCTATCCAAAGATTGTTCCAATTTCTCTATGCAAACAATTTGTCAAGTACCTTCTCAGACGTAGCTCAAAGCTGTTCGGCCAACTCCGGGTTTCGCGCATATTCCGTCGGCTCCTTCAATCCACCGAAAGGCATGGTGAGCGAACCAGCGAACTTTTGTTAATACTGTTCAGGCTCCGGGTGAGCGGCAGCAAACAGTGGGGTGGTCGCTCCTTCGAATGGTGAGAGGCTGGTTCGGAAGATATGATTGTCCCTGCTGCCGAGATTACCTGCTGCTCCGTTTGTGGCAACTCCTCCAGGTTGAAGGCTGAGGGCTAGAATTGATACCTTGCTTATTGAAACGGCGTTGAAGCTCTTTGACGTGGAGGATGCTGGTAGGTTTAGAGTAGCCATAGCGGAGAGAATTAAGGGTAGTATCATCCTCGCTGCCACAGGTGGTATCAAAGTCTTCTAGAGATCCGAACTTGGCACCTTGGGGGGATGTCGTAATGACCAGTCGACGCAACATTGAAGACGCGGGCTCCAGGGTATTTAGACTTGGTTTTTGTAAGTAGAGGCGTGAGCTCCTCCGTCAAGAGGAACGGGCCAAAATGGTAGATGCTAAAGGACACCGAGACACCGTCAGCATCTTTGTTCAAGGATCTAGCGAGAACTGCAGCATTGTTGACGAGAATTTCAAGTCGATCTTCCTCAGAGGGAAGTTTTCGAGCCGCTTGTTGAATCTCTTCAAAGTTGCCAATATCAGCGACAAAATAGACAGAGTGAAGCCTCTGCCAATTGAGCGATTCAGCCAGCATGGCCTTGATGGACCTGGTTGCTTTCTCGAGGCTGCGAGCGCCGACAACAACTTCTGCTCCTCTTAAGGCGAGTTGGTGTGCGACATGATAACCGACACCATCGAGGGTGCTTTAGTAACAGTAGTAAGCGGAAGTAACATTGATTAGGTTGCTGAGATACCCACTTGGCTCCTGTGACGGAAGCAACCTTTCCTAACAGCGATGGGATATCAAAGCTATATCCCTTAGATCGAGTGTTAGTTACCATGTGCTAGAGTTAATACGCCGTATTCCTACTTACCGGTCAGCCGATTTCCTTGTGGTCGACCATTGGGAACGGGTATAAACTTGACAAACTGGGATAGGCTTGAGCTTTGATTGATATTGGTATGTCTTTTTAGTTTACTTTGCGAGTTTCGTCTGAACATTTGGAGATATACATTTCACTTATATACTGAATTCACGACGTCGGTGTGATGTCTACCTAATTATTCAGCTCCTGTGGTGTGGTGTTGTGCCAAGCCTCCACTTGCAAATTCTCGGAGACCCCGATAGTGCTGACAAACAAAGGCACAGCAGCACATTACCCTGATTATGTCCACAGTCAGAGGATACCATTACCAACTTCCTATTTGATCACTCCATTCACTCATTCTAGAGATTCGCAGCTTATCAGCATGTGGGAAATGATTCCAAAGATGAGACATGGCGTACTCGGCTGCGGTGACCACAAGTACGGAGCTACCAAAGCATTCCACGACAGGGCTGTCTTCGATCAACTATGCAATAGAGCTATGAGTTCAAACAACGAGCAAATAACTATAATAGAACTGAATAAAAATAACCACGCGTCAGAACTGTTGCCTGTTTGGACTATGTCCTTGAGCTGTTTCTGCTCCTTCCCTCCTAAAAGTATTGGGAGATGAAAATATTGAGTTTATCATCAGTGACGAGGGTTAGATTGGCTTTTTCAAGAACCTCCCCCACCTCAGAACGCTTGAAGTCACTGGCTGCGGCAGAAACTTCATCAGTGGCTCCGACGTCACTGGGAGAGCATTCGATGAGCTGCGACAACACCCAGAGTGGGTTCCCGATCTCAAGTCGTTAATCGTCAAAGACAGGCAGAGCGACAAGGATTTCATGAAGTCTATGCGAGAGTTGGGCAAAGAAAGAGGGACGTTGATGATTTCCTTGGTTAGCAGACACGAGGAAAAGAATTATGGAGACTGGGACTTGGAAGAGAGCTCGACACACTACAAGAAGGGACGCAAGCAGTCGGGAAAACCAAAGAACAAGAGATTCGCTTCTCCTGAGATGGATCCGTTCCTTTTTGGCAAAGGGGGAGGTGGCGGCTATGGCCCCTGGGGCAAATGGTAGACGTCAACCCTATGTTCATTATGTCTCACTCAAAGTAGTCGTTGAACTTGACATCTAATCGCAAATACAAGCCAAGATAACCCCCTTCATTCGATACTATAAACCAAGAAGGCAACTAAGCATTGATGAAATCCAAAATGTTGATTTCATCTAGGAAACACCATTCGTACAAATCGTGAGGAATATTCCTCAATTTGATATCTTCTCCAGTCCAACCTTGGCCGCATACTCCAGTCCCTCAACCACCTCTTTGGGTCGTGAGAGGAAGGGTGAATGCGAAGCTGAGACATGGTAACTTCCCGCATCAGGACCCAACAGCGAAGCCAAGTTTTGTTGAATAGGTGGTGGTAGAGCCTGATCTTCATCGCAGTAGAAAAAAAAGCAAGAAATGTCATGCCAGGGCTCATAATCGGCGACATCAATGTACACACGGCGAGTCTGGTGCTTCAGTGCAGCGATGGCTTTGCTCTGGGCCTCTGCCTCCAAATCATGATAAAAGATCTTTTCAGGAGTCTCAACGTAGACGTAGTCTCCCTGTGCACATTCAAGATTAGTATATCATAGTTACATAACCCAAGACCGCATTCTATCAGACTTACCTCAACTCGCATCCATGGCAAGTACTGGCCCCCAAGAAGTTGCAGGATCCCTTTACCCTTGGGCATCACGAATCCAGACAGATATACCAATTGCACAACTCCGCCCTTCTTTCCTTCCTGAGCACGCTGCTTGTAGCCCAATCCTTGAACTGCATTTGCACCAACCAATCCACCGTATGAGTGGACAACGAGCATGATTTCCTTGCCTTCATCAGCTAGTCGCTGCAAAGTAGCTCGCACAACGCTGACATCGTCGGCTAGCCCTTTGGTAGGAGGCTCAGCGCCGACAGAGGGGTAATCGACAGCCTCGGTAGGCCAGTCTTTGGCATGAAGTTCTTTTCGTACGAGATCAAAGCAGTCAGCGGTATGCCAGGCACCTGGGGCAAAGACAATGGTAGGCTTGGTGGTAGACATGGTCCGACGGTCAGTTGAAAATTGGATACAGCAATCAACCAATCCGAAAATCTCGGAAAGGAGGACACCACGGAATAAATATTCCTCTCCCAGAAGCTGGAAACATCCGTGTTTGTGAGGGGGTTGGTTTCAGTAATATCCACTATTGGACCCTGCAGACAGACGATGTCACGGTCTCAATCCCAGCATATCCAGGGTCCATAACGGCCGACAAGAACCCACAAATCAACAGGGCCGTATTAATTGAGCTATGTTCTTGGTGCCTTGGCCAACTTGTAGGTCCAAAGATTTGCGCATAGTCTGGCTTAGAACTCTGCTTAGCATTGAATTTATATGTGACAGCTGACAAAGTTGCTATCTGAGCGAAAAAAAAGCAAGTTGGTGGAAAGCAATAAAATAGGATTATTATATGTGTCTATGTCAAAGACACGAGTTGCTCGAGAGAGCACACCGGCTGCATCATGACAGAAACCAATAATTAAATTTGTTATATGGAGAAAGGTATACCTGATCATCCATCTGCCGGGGCAGATAGTCATCAATGTCGAGGCACTTGTAGACCGAAAGACTCACTCTGAAGTGGTAACTGGGAGACGTTGAATCAGTTCACGCATGATGCTGCTTGCTCTTAAGGTGGATGACTTACTGAGCCTGTATTTTTTTCGGTATTTATGGTCTTAGATGTAGTATTTAGAAAGGCTGTCTTGTGATGTCTTGATCTCAAGATCCACGCCTCCCGGGTATTAAGCTTAAATCAACGTCCTGGTCAGAAACAACCTGCTTATCCACATTTCGCTGAGCTTGTTTGTGATACTTTAGTTAAACATAGTGAAATATTAAACCACAGTACGGTTCTCTAATCGGCAGTAGTTAGTAAGCTCTATAATTGAGCCATTTGGCATCTTGGATTGCATAGCACTGTGTCTGCATTTGGTCACATGCAACGTTTACTACAGGATTACTCCCAATGACAAAGCTCAGTAAGCAGCGGAGTAAGCTTTAGATAAGCCGAATTCCGACGGACTGATAACAATTCTGATGTCCTATAAGTAGATTAGGTTACGCAGCTCATCGCTTGACTGTATCAGCATAGCTCAAAGTAACCCGCTAACATACATCTTCAATCCGCGGATATTCTTTCTGGGACACACATCCATGGAATTGCCACTCAGACGCCCAACGTCAATTACACTATTTTAAAACTGCCAACTATCGCCTCGTTCATCTCACAATGGCAAATCAAGACCTGAAGCTCGACTCAGCGCCCGACCAGGCACGAACTGACGAGTACCGCGCTTTGTATCAGAAATACCTCGACCTCTGCAACGCGCACAACTTCGAAGCGATGCAATCGTTCTACACCGAACCTCTCAATGTCAACGACGAACCCTGGAGCCGAGGAGAAGTCACGGCCCAATTCGAACCTCTGATAGCTGCGTTTCCTGACTGGCACTGGGAGCTGAGGAACCTAACCATCGAGGGTCACTTCCTTTCCTTGCACTTCAAAGTTACTGGCACTCATAAAGGAGAATTCCAAGGATATAAACCTACTGGGCGTCGGGTGGCGACGACGCAATTCACTCTTTATCATGTGGTCGGTGGTAAATTTGCTGAGGTGTGGGATTTGGTTGATTTTCCATCATTGATCGAGCAGATACAGTAGGGTGTATGAATAGCGTTCAAGTTTATGGAAAGACATTGTTACGAAGAAGATAGAAAAGAAGATGTTAAAATCTTTCTCACTATGAGACTATCTGCTCGCGAGCCATTCTCAATCTACGCACTTTGTGTACGTGGTCCCTAGACTGTGCTTAACCCCCCATCGAGACATATTGTGACGGGTCATTGCCATCAAGTTGACGTTGCTGATGTGTCGCATACAGCAACTGCTCATGCTGACCAAAGACTGACAACGGAGCAGTCGTAAGAACGAAGACGATATCCTCGATACCGATAATGCTACCGCCGGCTGGGCCAATATGAGGTTTCGGCCCAGATTAGTTAGATCAGTGGATGTGAGTGTACCGGCAACCTTGAAGCAAAAAGACAATTCACAGCATGAGAAGGACAGACTTTCTTCATTGATAAGCCGTTGTCTCCTTTTCCTTCTTGGTTTCTTCCTCCATGTACTCGAGGCCCTCTTCAATCGCAGACATAGGAAATTTGACCGTACCAACGAGAGTAAGATCCTCTCTGTCGTCAAAGTAACCGCTGCTAATGGCAATTCCATAAGGCAGCTGTGATACTGGTCTGGCTCCTTAGTCATCAGTCCTCCACAAACTCCATATATTCGCTTCCCCAGCCATACCATAGAAACTAGTGAGTCGACTTGGCGTGGGATCGGATGATTGTCATGAGTCCAACCAATCTTACGTGCCATTACTCTCTCCTCCTGATTAAGAATAATTTAGAAAACTAGAGCCGACGCAGATAGCTTGACTACCCCCCCGAGTCAGATTCTTTATCCCTTAACATAAGCATACGTTGGCTCGACCACGCATGCAGGTGCGAAGGGACATAAACACGGCAACCAGATGATCACGCAACGTGACCAACAATTTCAAAAGCAAAGTTTTGGAAGCACGTAAGGCTTATACGCATTCACACCTTGATACCTGGAAAGGAGCCAAGATTAGTCCACCTAACAAACACCCTGAAGGGTGGCTCTGGCCAGTTGGCTGTACCCATGATTGCAGCAGGAGGCAACCCTCAAGTGTACTTCACGCAGGGTGCAATGTAACCCAGCCAATGGCATCTGTTCTTATTACCTGACTGCAGGTCGTTATCTGCAGGACAGTTTGTTGAAGACAAATTCCCTCGTATGTTACACTTTGCTGCAAGAGACAGTTCTCGCCCAGTCTTAGCACGCCACTATCACCATCCAAGAGTGCTGACTTGTTTCTCACTATGGTATTAAGCTTTTGTTACTTCTCGATGGCTTCAAATGACTGAGTGTCACGACTAAAAACTCCAGTTAAAGCCATACTAGTCCAATCCGTACCAATAGAATGTGGTGGACATTATTGGTTTTCTAAGACGACTGCACAAGTGACACTAAGCATTCAATAGTGCGAGCCCGCTGGAGGCCTCTCAACGGCGCTTGGTGTTCATTGCAACGCCCATCTCGCACAACCTGCATGCGCCTAGGTTGTCTTGTCTTATCATGGTCAGACGCACAACAATGTAGGCCACCTTGGGGGCTGCGGGGTGCTTCGTATTGGGCACGATATGATGCCCTTGCGTAATAACGAGATTACTCTCCACTCTCCCTCCACTTGATACCAACCTCTCAGAGTACGAATCAGACACACCACATGTAACAGTATGAGCAGTGATCATAACTCCCAACCACAATGCAGCGGCTAAGAGTGTCACGGTGGAGGCGATGCAGTGACTATGCAGTCAAGGATCTTGTGCCTAAAGAGTTGACTCTATAACGCCTGGTATGGCATAAGAGACAGCCACCAACTAGTCTGCGGCAATCTTTACTGGATATCGAATAGTTCATGGTCTGACCGCTTCTAGACCTTCCTCTATAGGATGATGTTGAATGCTCGAGGGTTACTGTCCGAAGCTGTGGTGTGTACTCCATAAAGTAGCATACGCATACGTGTCCATCGAGGTAACGGACGAGGTCTTGGATGCGTCTTGTGAAATGCCGACTGTTGGAGGGCCCGTATCTGAACTCACAGGGTTAATTAAGGCAGAAGTTTCCAGGAAGAATGTCAGATCTGCTGGTTCGCCTAAGTTCGCGAGAACCACTCGCCCTCTTTTCACCTCTTCCTATACAGTTGCTTGAACAAACCTCTGAGGCTGAGCACCTCAGCTTTCTACGATCTCATAATGGTTCACAAAGGATCGGCTGATGCTTGTGGCTGTGATTCGTACTCAGAACCAAGATACCAGACGCGATCAGTGACAAAGTCTCGCGCAAATCAAGCGTCTCTGACTCCCCAGCCTGTTGACCCTATGACTCTAGGAGGAGTGGTGCCCGAAGGACAAGCTCCAACACCAGAATCAGAGACACAAGACTCATTCTTGACTACCCCCAAAGGCAATGAAAAGCTAGTCTCGAAACTCTTTGACTCGATCACCCAGTTTTGGGGCCTGCTAATCCGGGACCAAGCACTGCCGTTGAACCAAGGCCGGATCGAGGAAAGGCAAGACAGGCCCCTTAGCCCTCCTACCACAATCACAAATGATACCACGAGCAGAGAAGAGCGTAATTCTGACTCGCAAAACTCTCTTTCGAAGGCTCATGAAAGAAATCATGCCGATGAATCGGGCGTTGATGCTGCGTTGTCAAATAGCAAGAAGCTGGAGTCAAGAGATTGCACACCAGCTTCAGATGATAATGCGAACCTAACGAGGTTCAATCTCGATAACCTCTTACTGAGCGAGGAGCTTAAGAGGCTTCGGGTCTGGAAGGCCACTTTTTCTAACGATGAGTTGAATCGCTTGCCAGCCATTGAGCACGAAGTTGCGCAAGGCGTTCTAAAATGTTTAATCAGTGTAGCGAACACATTGATAACAGGATATAGTCAGTTGTCTTTCTTGTCTTTCCCAGGTATTACACTTGTTAACTAAGTTTTTTTTATAGGCGATTGGCAAGAGTCGTCAGAATTAGGTAGCTTGGAGTCCGAGAAAGAGTCACTGCGGCTTGTAGTGGAGCAGATTGAGACCAGAATATCGGAAACTAATGTCGACAATGAAGTAATGACGGATTGTGGAGATTTCTCAGAAACCCAGGAATCATACTCAACAGCTGAAAAAGAGACTCTCTTGAAAGCCCTTAAGTATGAAATTGACAGGTTACATGTGCTTTCCCACTCGATACGGCTCGGGCTAAGCAACGGGGTCATCTTTGCGACGCATGGCTGATTTCCCATGGCCTTTGAGATCTTGACTCAGCAATTTAGAGAATGGCACCCTAAGAAGCAATGTGACTATCGCTATAAACTAATTGGCTAAAATAATTTGTACCCAATTCTTCGGACATCTCCACGTACGCTTACTTGAGGCTTTGATGACCCAGGGCGCCTAAAGCCAGTCACCGACAGTCCAAAACTGATAATTACAATTGGTAAGATACAAGGCAAACAACCGAGGTAAACTCCCTTCCCAATATAAGGCTTGACTCCAAAGCATGCATCTTCTTCGGGAAATTGGTAATCCAAGTCAACGTTATTTGGGCATCCCCGACTTTCCAAGCATCTTACTTTCGGCGTTTTCAGTTCTCATGACCATCTGCCTCAACGGACTAACCACTTTTCGATAGAACGTCTCTTGAAAGATGTCGTTATCGTCCAGCTTGCAGTCATCAAATCCAGCAAACAGCATGCAGTAACGTACCGCTTCTTGGTACGGAGCACCTACCTCACTCCCGAGGCGGTTTAATTGCTTCTCCAACTCTTTATCGTTAATGAGTCCTGTCGGGCGAATGTGGAGCTGCTCCCAAAGCCCGAGCTGAAGGAGGACAAAGCCGAGGTTAGACATGAACTTTTCCAGCCTGCCGCAACCGTGATTGAAGATCTCGGCACGCAAAAACGGCATTCTCTCAGATTCGACGGGATAGAACTCGATATCACTAATACCCCCTACCCCATGCATCCCCAAGCCATTCTCTCCATCCATATCGGAGAGTCGCCTCAGCGATCTTCAAAGCTATCTTGAACCGATTGTTTCGAAGTGCCAGGCTGCGCTTGAAGAGGGTGAGATTAAGCCGAGATACTCTCTCTTCCCCCTCTTGAATAATCTCAGCGAGATTCAGAGGCTCATAGCTAGTTTTCGGCCTCTTCTTCTCACCTAGGTAGAAGATCTGGTGACCACTCTCCTGGTCATCGCCGATGCACATGGCTAGACGATCACTGCCCTGCGCAAGGCTCCCAGGACAGACCTGCACGCGACAAAAATCGCCACTCTCGGATCGTTTTTGTGATATTTGGACTTCTCTCTTAGATGACGCAGAGGCAGAAGAGTATCCGGAGTCGCGACGCGACCGTTGCCGTAGCCCATCAATCACCGCTGAGTGAGACGATGAGGGCTCCGAGTCGACGGCCTCCGTGCCGCTTCCTGGTAGAAGCAATCTGGAATGAGCCTCGAACCAGATGTAGTCTCCTTTGCAAAAGGTTGACTCGATTGCAACGTGATGCCTGGTTTTGGCGACCTGATTCGGAACAATACAAAGTGGTTCTTTTTCTAGCACTGGCACAAGACCGACGAGGGCTGTATGGCCATGCCCCTGTTCCTGGAGAGGACAAGCCTGGCACAAGTGACGATACAACGTCCGAGTAGCAGAACTGGATATGTAGAGCCTAGCAAAGCCTTTCGTTGTTTCAAACGGCCAGCGGCAGCCTGAACGCTGGTAGACCTGACTCTCAACAGCGGCGATGTCGAGCTCAGTCTGTTCAAAGAGCTTCGTGAGGTTCTTGAAGACCTTAGAACTTCTTATGCCTCTCTCTCCTGAACGGCCCTAATAGCAATGTATCGTCAATATATGTGAGTGCTGGTCATCCCGATGCGCTGACGACACTTACTTGGCTTTGTTTAGGAATCTGTGGGATCGAGTTGATGGCATCCTTAAGTTTGTTATGAATCTCTCCAAGGTTGGCTTTGAGGTCGTTCGTCTCTTGGCCCATGCTGGAATTGGGTGGTATACCCTGTGTTGCATGCGTTGATACATCGCTTCGCCGGTGTTTTGCTGGGGACTTGGGCCATTGTGTTATGACGTCGACATGGAGGATAATACGTGCTCTCTGGTCTTTCGCCTTTTGTCTCAGGTGCTTGACACAGTCGCCTTCACACCGGTAGTTCGGTCCAATATGAGCTTGTATTTTTGCCGTATGTTGATGCCTATGCGGCTGAAATATTCTACGTCGTCCTTCGTGATGGTTGGAGGCAGCTTGGGCATATGTTTGGACTCATCATCCTCGTCTTGGTCTGCTTCGAGGGCTGGTATTGGCCCGAAATTGAAATCTTTCGTGATTGAAGGTGGCACCTGGGGTATGTTCTCGATAGGAGTGCGGTCAAAGATATCGAAGAACGCATTGTTGATGCTCAGTTGAGGCCCGACATTGCCATTGACTTGGGTTGAGGAGTGGTTTGCCTGGTTTGCGGACGCATGATGCGACAACGAGCTTGAACCCATTATATGAAGCCAAAGAGACTAACTTGCGGGGATATTTTGACAATGGCGGTGAGAACAATTCAATCACAAGTCATATTTGTATGCAACCGGCCGGAAACATGGGCAGGGAAAATAACGGGCGAGCAATGCTCGACACGGGATGCCCTTGAACGTTCCGGGCCATTTGTCAGAAGAGGCTCAACAATAGACATGCAGATGAGGTATCCAATCGTTGACGCCTCCGGTCACATAACCCCCAACCAATGCTGTTCGTCTCGGTCAAGCATGTCAGATAATGACACTCGCTGTGAGTGGCCCCCGCCTTGAATCAACTGCATAGTGCATTACATATGCACGCAGCTTTGAAGAACATCACACGGTCTAGACGGTTTACATGACCATCGCTTACGCCACACCAAGGCAGATTCCACCTGTGCAAGCCCAGCCTGATCTGCGCAGGTCACCTCTACTGCCCGAAAAAGCACAGCCTACCGCTGAATGGGTGTCATCGTCCGCCTCTTGCTTCCAAATAGAGGCATTTGAATAATCACCTGCCAAAGCATCATGATAAATGGTGTGCGGTTGGAGCGACGACCAACAAGCTGGCACTCTTGATGCATGCTTTGAAGGAGGGCTACAAATTTCATCATCCTGTTGAAGCGACGCATATCAGACTAATAGTATTATGCATGTAATACGTTCAGCCGCATTTGCTCAGTCCTGGTGAGGCTGATCGGAGACTGTTATTGAGGCATTTCCAAAGCCAGATCAATTGCTCCAGTCTTTTTTCCAAATTCTGCCTCGCTGTCTGTCTCGTCACTTCACCTGCAACAACAAACTGTAACGAGATTATCGTGTTTCCAAACGACTGAGACATCTCCACCATGGTGTGAAAATGTACCAAATACACTTTGTTCCCAAACTAACTAACATAGCCTGATTTACAGATTGACCCCGTCGGAGCAACTGCGGCAGCCACTGCGACCATCGACCAATCCCTCAAACTAATCCGCAGAGTCACCACAGCTATTGACCATTATAAACATGGCAACTCAAGGTTGGAAGTTGTGTGCAAGGACCTCTGCAGCACAATTGATATTATTGAACTTGTCGAAAAGCTTGAGGCTCTCAGGACTAAAGGTGTCCTGAAGGCTGTGGCTAACATGCTGAAGCACGCTAAAGCGCTGGACCATCACGTCGAACGCGTCAAGGAAAAATCCAGCACAGGATCCTCCATTCGGCGCATGGCCTATCAGTTTATGAGCGGCCCTGAATAACTGGAATGCACTAATAAGATGGTGGAGGAGCTGACAGCTCTCAAGGCTACCCTCATCCTTCAAATCCAGGTGGCCCATGTCGGTCTAATTGTGGAAATGGATCGAGAGAGGCAGAACAATTCCGGTTGCACTCACATGCTGAATAGCGTTGTTCTGAACCAAGTTAATCAGGTGGTTGAACAAAGGCTCGGAAAAGGAAAGGGACTCAAGATAGCTGAAGTATTGCAAGGCAAGAAACCAGATGGTGAGTTTTTCCAGTCTCGTTCATCACCGCGCAGATGCCCAACGTTCACCCTCTGCCTAGGGGATGGAATGATTCGCCTTACCAAAGAAGAGTACGAATGTCTCATCTTTCATTCATCCGCTGATGACGATGGAAAGAACCAGCTGGGTAAGCTCCTAATTCATCGTAGCCACCTAGCCATACTGACCTCAGGCCAAGGCACATTTCGAGTCGCAGATAACCGGACTTTTGATCAAGCACTCCAGATCAACGGTTTTGTCGACGAAGATTGGAAGGAATTTGCCCAGGATCTAATTATTGAGAACAATGAGGCCCGAAACCAAGGCATCCAAGTCAATGTTCCTATCAAGAAAGGCATCTTCGATCAACTTTTGGCTGAGAGAAGGTTTGCTATTCAGTCGATGGCCGGCCCAGGCCAATGGCCGCAGCCACCGCCAATGCCAATGCCTCATCAGCAGGTGAACGGACTTCCTCCAACATGGCCCTATCCACCGTGGCCGTACTACGGTCACCATGGTGCGATTGAGAATGCAAACACTCCGGGGCATGGGACCCAAGCGGAAATGGGAGGTCCGGAGCGGATTGCCATGCATGATAAGTAAGCCTAGGTGTATATCCATGGTATTTGACGAATGAAGTTTACCCTTCCACTGCGAACACGCTTTCTAGGGTTATAAGATACGTTGAACCATTACACATACGTTAGGCGACGAAGGATCATTCAGGCATTTACACTTTTCCTAGCATGATCTTATCCAGATGGGCATTAGGGAATTTCCAATGGGGAATCAATGGTCTGTCTCTCAATGCTTTCCAATTATATATATGAAAGTTCCTACAGAAATGATCGTATAATCTGTAAGATTTATAGTTCTTCAGTTTCCGTATTTATATAGTCCAATTTCTTCGTCTAATCACATATTCATCGTAAGGTGTTCGCAGAGGTCTGCTTGGACTATTATAGATAACATGATCTTTCCACTGTATAAGCATAATAAGCTTTGCTCGCATAATTGCCCGATACCAGGCTTTTAGACTTGCATAAAGCTTCTTCTTGCATTATGACTCTGACTTCCTCTTCAAAGAGGTATAAAATACTGCCTGCTCTTCCTCCCTTGAGGCAACACATATCACTACTCACATATCACCTTGCGTACGCTATCACGCCCGAGTACTGTTGTATTCTACACGAACTCACCTGAATGGACATGGAGAAGAAGCAAGTGGAACTGTGCCTTCTAAATAAGGGAGCACGACGTAGAATCCGGTGATACGATAACCGCTATTTTTTGCTTGCCGCTTTGGTTCTCCTTGGCTCGAAAATCGTTTAAGGGTAGTGGTTCCTTTTGGGTTAGAATCAACATCATCCACAAGGCCGAACTTGACAGCTGACTGGCGCGGATTCTTTTGGCCGGCTGGGTGACATCGGGACATAATTCAACTGCTCATAGGTCAAAATGGGAAGTATATCGAGTGGCTTTTGTAGATCAGCCACCAGTCCTCGAGGTTAGGCCAAATCTGGATCAACACATACAATTAAACTTTCTTTCCCCCGCCTGGACCACCGCATTACGATACGACTTAATCATGTATTCGCCACGTCTTGGGAGTAGACTGAACTCAATCGAAATACGTGACCATGCCTATTTCATAGTTACATTATCCGGCGACGGGAATCCCTATCTTCCTTAGATCTCCTTCCCAAACCTTCTCTCAATTTCCAGAGCTATGGCCGTGGTAGAGCGCGTCAACCTCGATGCCGACAGACGCGAGGAGCTGACTACTGCGACAACAGTTGTACTCGTTCTCTCTGCAATCTTTGTCGCTTTGCGCTTTTGGGCGCGATACGTCAGGGTCGGCTTTGCCGCTGACGACTGGATGACGGTTGCTGCCCTCGTGCGTACAACACAACTTTCCCCGCTAAGATTTGTTGTTGGATCTGATATCGGACTAGGTATTTGTGTTCATCACTGGCGGACTCAATTATGGCAGTAAGTCAATCATCCGTCCTCATTATCAATGAGCTAATGGTGAACTACAGTGATTGCCCATGGACTTGGCAAACACGCCAAGGTTGTGTCCACTCAAGACCAAATCACATTCTTCAAGATCCTCCTAGCATTTGAAAACATCTACGTCACTACAGTAATGCTCATAAAGCTTGCTCTTCTAGAGACCTACTTGCGCATCTTCCCATCTCGCCGCTTCCGACTAATATCGACAATCATAGCCGCCATCGTCATTGGCTGGTGGATATCCATCTGCGCGGCGTGTATATTTCAATGCTCTCCAGTCAGAAAAGCATGGCTGCCGTGGATCGACGGCTCGTGTATTAACCTCAAAGCCTCGTTTATCGGCAACGCGATTCCCAATATTGTTACTGATGTAGCTATCTTGTGTATGCCGATGAAGCCAATTCTGAAGTTGCAAGTTAATTTTGCTCAGAAGTTATCTCTCTTGGTCATGTTCCTACTTGGCAGCTTGTGAGTATGAGTTCTTCTTCTACTGAATAACTCTCATCGTTGACCTTCCAGCGTTTTGTTTGCCAGTATATACAGATTCACAACAATTATGCAATTCGATCCTGTCGATACCACATGTAAGCAACAGGCGCTTCAACAAAGCAAGCTCCCACTAATCTTGAGTAGGGACACTTGCCACAGCTTGCACCTGGTGTGTCGTCGAGGTAGCTTGCGGAACAATCGCCCTCTGCCTACCAACCTTGAGACCGCTCATGCTCAAGATCTCCTCGAGATTCGAAAGTTTGTCAAGCAGCGGGGAGACACATAACGCCCGCGTCGATAAGCCCACGGAACTTGTCACGATTGGTGGGACCCGACGCTTAAAAACTGGCCAGAGGCAATTTCAACGGATGGAAGATGGATCTGAGCCCAGCACCATCCATTGTGAACTTGCCAGCGCTGAACGGGATTCCCAGCCAGGACATAGTTATGCAGGCTCTGGAGATGAAGTCCCACTACATAATACGGGGAAACTTGGCGATAACATTCAATAACTCGCTTTCGGTTTTGAACAAGTTTCATAATTCGCGATCATTCGCCTGGCCTTCATGATTCGATCCCACGGAAGCTTAAAAGGTATTACCAAAAATATTCTAGTGTTTGGTGAGCTTTTGTCTTCAGAACAATTCACTTTCGTTGAATACGATGAGCGAATAACCATCACCTCGATGATATTTACGACGCTTCCTCGCACTAGCCAAGGTGCTTAAGTACGTAGCTATTTGAATATCAGAATAGATATATAACCATTACGTCGACAGAAGAACCTCTAGAACCACAAATAATATCAACTAATACATGTTATCCTACAGATCAAGATCAAGGTCCTCGAGTTCAACTTCGTCGAGGTCGATCTCAGCGCCCTCTGTTAAATCCGGCTCTTGTTCATCCCCGCCTGCCACCTCCTCCGTGCCATGGGTCTTTGCAGTCTCTGCCACTGATTCATCATCATATAGAGGCCCGACGTCCTTGAAATCATGCTCCGGGCTATGGAAGTCAGACCTGTGGTCGAAACACTTGAAACAGAGCGAAAATCCATCATTGCACTCGATGCAGGTCCAGCACATACCAATTATATCCTATATGTATTAATAATTGTCAGTAGAGACTCCGGATTGGATAATCTGTGTTTACTGACCACAAAACAGCTATCACATGAAATGCTTTTCTTATCAGCTGTCTTGACCCTGTGGAAGGAATCGTCCCATTCCTCTTCGCCACCTTCTGGCTTAGCCCGTGTGCGCTTCTTTGGTACAAGTTGCTCGGTGAGAGACGGCGGGCGGCCACTAAAGTTCGCCAACTTGAGGGCCGACCACCTACCCCGTAGGTCAGAATCGTGGCTTCGTGTCCAAACGTCTGCCTCTTTTGACAAGAGGTTTTCCACTGTTGCAATAGAGCCTGACCGCGCTGCCCACATCAAAGGCGTCCATTGATCACGGTCTTTGACGTTGACGTCTCCGACATTAAATTCCTCGAAAATGTAATTAAAACAGCTGGGGTCTGGGTTTGACGCGGCAAAGTGAAGCGGCAGACGACCAAACTTATCAGATTCGTTCATATGCTCTCCGCCTTCAAGCAAAGCTTTGATAGCATCCTGTGATGTAGAAGTACAAATGAAATGCGCAGCACGCCTACCCTGGTCGTCAGTAACACTCAATCGAGCCTTGTGTCTGATCAAGAATTTCAACATTCTGACGCCCGTGTCAGGGGATGTTCTTGTCATATGCGCAGCCCGTATGATGGGGTACCCGAGTTTTCCTCCCAGCTTGTCGACTGGTACCTTTGCCTCTTCAACTAAATATCGTATCATCTTGTAGAGTTTTCTTGAGTCTTGAATGCCAAGAGCTGTATAGACGAGGGACTCGCCGTACTCGAGATCCACCATCTCGGGGTTCGCACTCAAAAGACCGACTAAGTACTTGTAATGACAAACTAATTCGTATTACCACAAGCTTTTTGGTGCACTACACCAGGTTCCATTTGCAAATACGACGCGGACTCTCTGGGTTAACTCGATATGAATGAATCAGAAGGATACTGGAAAGCGTGGACGTCAAGTGTCACTGATGGGGTAGATATATTCTCAGTGGGCTTCTACCCTCATCTGCCTGGGCCCTTCTGCATGTCCATGCGGGAATCATGGCAGGCCTTGTAACTGACATAGATTTGACGTTCTAAAGAGTGCATGAGCACGAATGGCTTTGGTTGAAAGCTCAAGAGCTTCCCGTCTTCCGGTCAAATCGAGCCGCTTCTCGTACATCGCGGCTGGGAGTCCTAGGGTATTTTGCTACAACAACCTTGGTTCAAACCGGTCTAAATGGTTCGGGAAGCAGCAATAGGCCCAAGCGCACTTTTTCTGTGGGCAGATACTACCACTGACTGATTCAGAATAGTGCAGGCTTAACTCACGTACGTGCGGAGGGCACTCAGACCACCAAATACTCAACAGCTGTGCATGTACAATTTACAGTTGGAGGATTATCACGCTCCAAGAAACCGTGAAGCTATCACGCTTCGACCTGAAGGTGCGATATAGCCACTTACATGCCTTAAACTCCTGGATTCTGCTAGATGGCTGAGTACCGATGACGTAAGGGACAGACTATATGTTCTGTTCGGTCTTATCAGCACCGATGACCTCCTCCCTGCCCTATGGCCGAGTTACGACGTAACTTGTAGCCACGTATAAAACACGTTCTTCATTATTGCTCAAACTGACCTCGGCGAGGGTCACAGTACCTTACGATAACAGCCACGTATACTACGGCTCTGCCTGTGGAAATTCGATAATAAGCCAAGATCTTGATATCTTACTTTTTTTTTCCACAATTATTAACCGCTTACTTTCAGCTGTTAGTAAATGAGAAAACACCTTAGAAACTTTCATTATTATATGTTTACTCGGATCCCATGTTTTTCTAGCAAGCTCGAGTTGGGTCGTAGATTTGGATTAGTCTTAACCCTATGGACACGCGACCAAAATATGTTGGAGTATACTCTCTTGTTCTATAATTGGAATGACAGTAGTCAGCTACAGATTAGGGTGCTTCTGGATCACGTTGCCACGCACAGGTTCGGCCTTTGTCATTGTACTTCTTCGTTTCTACGCCCAGAGCATCTTGCATTCCAATTATCCTGGGGTTCGTCGAGAAATTTAATGTACCCAGCCCCCAATGCTCATTCGACAGTACGTCCCTTCATTCTTCATACCCTAATTATCCAGCCTCATATGCCACTAGCCGCAAAAGCTCCCCAGGTGATGGCTTCATAACAATGGTGAGAAGTTTAAAGACTGGGAAATAGATTAAACCCGTGATCTTATCTCTTTTCTAGTCATGACAAAGTATGAGGATTATATTTACGCAACTTTGTTGTCATCATTCACGAAGGCTTCAAGATTCGGAAGTCTAAAAAACAAGATCGATTACCGGAAAGCTCAAATCTGACCATCTCATATCATTCAAGATCTATACCCTCGACCTTAGCTTCCAGAGCATCTATGATGGGCTTGAGCATGGCTTGCAAGCTACACAAGTGCGCTATTAGACGATAGGGCGCGTCGCTAGTTGATGTTTCCTCCGTGTAGTCGTAGCTAACGACATGTTTCTTCTTCCGACCGAAGGACCCATAAAAGTCTTTATCTGCTTTCTCTTGTCGTACCCATACATATGCGGATTCTCCATCCAGTAGAATCTCGTCTTGATGATAGAGTACTGGTGAATGAAAACGTCGCACGACCTCCAGCAGTGAAAACAAACTAGATCCAACAAATGGCTCTGTGGGGCGTGGTGCATGCAGTCCTTCTTTCCGCATCTCTTGAAGCAAGGCCCCAAGTATCACCGACCTGCATGCAAAGCTTTGGCAACCGTAGCCCTGGCATAGGTAATCTGCCAAATCGTGCAGTTGATTAATGAGCTCTTTGAGTAGACTTTGTCGTCTGACCTCGATTTTATCTGACGCGGTCAGCAAGATACTGCCGAAATCTTGAGAAGCATACCTATAGTATCTGGGGGTATGGGAAGACCCAGAGACTTGAGAGGTTCTCCACTATGCATGATAGCGACTTTTGTCGCCTGCTTAAATTGCTCGCCTAGGCCAAAAACGTACGCCACGAAAATCCATCTGACCAAGTCGTCGGACACCCTGCTTGGTATTGGTTGAGATAAGCGACTAATCCATACATTGGCAAAGAATGACAAAGCTTTGTGACATTGCAAGTCGTCGACAATCTCGGCTATGGATGCCATCATTTCGAGCGTGATGTGGCTAGGTAGATCCTGAACTTGTGTGTGAATGATCTTCATTACAATCTTGAGAGCCTCAAGCTCAAAGAGAGATTCAATTCTCCAGTGGTAAAAGCCGTCAGTCTCTGATCTTTGAGCTTCAAGATAGTCTCCCTCAAACATAGCTTTAGCCCGAGGTGAAGCAACCATGAGGTGCTTTTTAGATACTCTCAATCTGAGTTCGCATAACGACTCTTTTTCTGGAAACAGAGCAAGTCATAGTTAGCTGCGTCCTTTCCGTAAGTGAATAGCGCTTAGACCTTGATTTCAAGCCTCGAGGCAATCAACATTATTAGCCTCAGTCGAAGCCTCTTCATCATAGTGTTGATCACCATCCGTAGGCAGCTTGTCGTCATGCTGGGATTTTTTGACGGGACATCCTGTGATGATCCACGTATCTCCATCACAGTCGATACTTTCGTAAGTGATCTCCATGCCAAAGGTGTCAATGATCGAGGTTCAGTAGTGAAGATAAAGCCAGAACCTTACACACGCTGGGCAAGGTGTGTGCGCAGTTTAGGATGGCCATCGATTTTATGTAATTGCTTAATGTCAACTCGGGATACTGCCACCCCGCCTTATGTTTCTATCCAACTTGAATCACATAGTGGCTGCCTCAGTGATCTGTTCAGATCATCGGTTCTATGCCGTTTCCGTGATGTTAGCTCGAATGCCGCATCCCCCACTTGTGGCAGGCCTCAATGTTCCCATCGACCAACACACACCGGTGACTCGTTGCGACCGCTTGTCGCGATTGCCAATGTCTCATCATCACATGCATCAGTCAGCTGATGAGAAAAAGTACATTGGGTGGTGAGTAGCGGTCGAAATGAAGCGGCATCGCTCAGCTTAGTCACACAAGCGCTGGCTAACATGACCAGCATACTTGCTTACGCCCATCCAGTGCTAAGTGTATCTAGCTTTATGAATTTACTATGAAGTAAACCTAGGATTGATACTAAATATTTTACAGAAGTTATATAAAATGCGATGCTCTAGTATGATTTCGATAAAATGAGAGCCTTGGGCAGACGGGACGTAGGTCTGGGCGTAGGTCTGGGTATAGTTGTTGGCTCGAGATGATAATCCCTACCATGCATAATGCATGTCTTTACTCATGCGGCAATGACCCGACTATGATGCCACGTCACGCATGGCTATGAGCGCCACCCCAGGTGCACTTTACATTATGCGATGTCGGGTGTTTCTGTAAATGAGGAAGCAAAGAAATGAACTCTTAAACTAACGTGGTCTGGTAACATCAGCACTACTATAAGCGCATTCATGATCAATATATATGACTGCTTCCCCTTCGAAATCCTTAGCAGCTTGACACATAGAATTTATCTGGATTGAGCTTCCCTAATCAGTATGATTGGTGAATAAACTCGTGTAAAGATTATCGTAAGGGGTCATTGTGATCACTGCCCTGAAATAACATGCATCTATTGCGTATTTTATTTCTTGTCCGACTTCCTATCCCAAACATTGGCCCTTACAACCATAGTTCTTCGCCTAGAGAATCTCCCGGAGTAGATAACGTAAAAGCCCACCCTCGTGTGCGTTTCTCTTAGGAAAGAATTTCCCAGTATTGATAGTATAGTCCTGTAAGTTCTTAAGAGTTTTGAAAACTTTGACCGGTAACCCAGTTCTCTGGGTCTCGACGAGATCCACGAGATTCACGTGGGTCTCACGGACGCTCTGGACTTCGTTAGTACTGTACCAGCTCCAAGAATAGTAGTGACCATAATCAATCTCACCTTGCGACATTCCGACAAAGACCCAGGGATCGGCTCTATTTCCAGCACACGGCAGAGCTTCTGCCATGACTCAATATTTTCTGAATCTTTCCCATAGATATCATTGAATTGTTTGACCATCGCTGCTTTGAAGTCCTCCCTTGCGATTTTCATCTCATAATCACGTTTGTCCCATCCAAAGAAACCACACATTTGCTTGAATTCCGTCCAGATCGGTCGTGAAGAGTCGTATTCAAAAACAGGGTACCGAGCAAAGAACTGATCGATGTAGTCGACGGATCGCTTGTTCCCCCTGTTGTTTGGCCTTCGTGGTCTTCTTCGCTTCTTCACTGTGCCGGCGGAACTCTCCTAGTTTAGTACAATATTAGTCCCTCTGTGTAGAAAGGTGTCGAAGTTGCGCACCTGCCTTCGCATGATTTGTCGTCTGTTGTCTTTCATGAAGAAACCTACACTGTGATCCAAACCTACAAGTCCCAGACTCTGAAAAGTACCGGCAGGATTTCTGTAGTTTGCTGTTGGCCATGATGAATAAATACGAAACCATGGAGCGAAGATGTCAACACAACACCAGCTTCCTGGTTATAAGAGGGCGAGTAGGGCTCCTACTGATATTGTAAATTGGTCTGCAGGTCGTCTGACCAGCGGCCTCGCTCCACACGCCAACCAACTGATGATAAATGATGACATGCACACGCACCGCCACTCGCAAACAATACCATATTGGAGACTCATGCACGTTGGGCTACAATGGGTAGCGCCCAGGTGTGTGGGGTAATGAACCTGAAATACCGATCCGTAAAGTGGTTGCCAGCGCCACCTGGTATCTCGCACGGCTGTTCTCCCACGATTGACTGACCATCATAGGTATGGCTATAAATGAAGTCATGGTAGCATACCAACCTCAGTATGCGACAAAACAAGACCAGCAGGCAATGAGCAACCTCAGACAGTCTCTTAGCGTGCTCCCGTCAGCAGTCCCATCTCCCTACGAGCCACTTGGCCAGCATACAGACTGCACGCGGTTGGTAAAAATTGAAGAAGCAAAGAAGGACGGTGATCCCATCGTGTGCAATTTGTTCGAGGTCGAGTTTCGTGTCAAGCCAAAGTTCCATGCACTCTCGTACATGTGGGGAGATGGTCCAGCCCAATATAACATCACCCTTAACGGTGCGGCCTACAATGTTCGGCAGAATCTTGCTGATGCCTTGCGGTATCTTCGAACGCACGATTCCAATAAGTCTTACTGGATCGATGCGATATGTATCAACCAAGATGACATTTTGGAGCGAAATCGACAGGTGCGCATGATGCACCACATCTATTTCAGAGCCGAAACTGTTATCGTGTGGCTGGGGAAGAGATTTGCAGAATACGAGGGAAGTTTGCCAGACTTGAACGCACTTGGTCATTCCCAAGTCCCGAACGAACCATCCGATCTGGAGTCATCAACAGATAAGTCCAAGATCGACTCTCTTGCGGCGCAGCAGTCGAGTGAGGATGCACAGCAACGCAAGTTAGCAAAAGAGTTGTACGACGACGGTTACTGGAGCAGATTGTGGATCATCCAGGAGATTGGGCTTGCGCATGATATCAAGGTGTGTTTCGGAAACTCTGAAGTGGGATGGGATCCGTTCATTCACTTCATCGCCATGAACAACGTCGGAAGCGACGGTCCAATGAAGTTGAATCGACAAAGACAAGGGAAATACACTGGGTCAAGCTCCTTACTCCAACTCTTGCAGAATCATAAAGAAGCTCTTTGCCAAGACAGGAAAGACAAAGTGTACGGCCTAATTGGTTTGGCATCAGACTCTGGGGGCTTTATCATCGATTATCAAAGATCAATCTTCGAGATCTGGACCGACGTTATGGAGTTTATGAACCGACGTGGTTTATTCGCAGACAAAGATATTGTCTACGTTGGGGGCCTTGTCAAATCTTCCCTCATGGGCAGCAACTGCCTCCCCTTGCAGCAAATTCTACGACAATACGCACCTGGCAAAGGAGACAGTACGATTCTGACAGATCCGAGGCATTTCAAAGCATTTGAGTTGCAGGCTGCGATGCTAGGATGTGTCATTTGTGTGGGCCCGCGACCACATGAGATCGTTGGCAGTCTCAAAATGGCTGACAAGTGGACAGAACAGGTCCAATCGAATTATAAAACCGATCTCGGTCAATCACACCAGGAAAGCGATACGTTGATTCGAACTATTTTGGACCTGGATGACGACATCTTATCGAAGAAATGCTTTGACTGCAGAAGTGTTATACAGTGGTCGGTGCCTTGTCGAGACTACAGTCGCCACAATGAAGCCATTCAGAACAATTCGCATTGGATATCAGATATCCAAAGCAGGTCTCATTGCCAGTCAGATGACGATGAAACATCTGTGGACCAGTCTTCCTCTGACAATTCCCGGCTGTTTCAGATGTTGGATCGATACAAGGGAGAAACCCCTTGCAAAATGGGCCTGGCGTCGAGCAATGTCCGTTCTGGAGATCTTGTTTTCTGGCTTGGATGGCCTCGAAGAGCCGTGATCGTGCGCCCGCAGCTGCAAGGCCATGACTCGATGTCCTGCGAGCTCCAGGTAGTGGGCACAGCTGTGGTCACTGAGGATCTGAGGGAATCACATTTGGGCTGTTGGCAGGGCGCCGGACGGCTTGAAAACAAGTTGAAGCAGACTATTTATTTGGATGCAACCACTATTTTCATTCTTTCGGAATAACACAAGTAGGAAATAAAACCCTTGATGTAGCTAGAAACTGACCCAAAATAAGCCAAGAAGTTAACGACGACGGCAACAGTAGAGTCTTAGTGATAGTAATAATGAAATTAATCCATACTACGTAGCTCATGATCAGAAGTCTTACACAAAACTTGAGTCCAACAAAGGTTTATTTATTTGCTAAACATAGAGCTATAGCAAGTTTAATAAAGACTTCTATCCCATACAGTATGTTATGATATTCACGTTATCGCAATCAGTATGTTTCGTAATAATAATGAATTAGACTAATAAGCCTATACTATCAACTGTGGAAGCTCAAAAGCCTCAGACGCGGCTGGGTACTGCACTCAGAGGTCGAGAATGTCGAAAGTGTCGGAAGTCTCATGCCAGAAAGCTCCCAGGTTGTATGACAGCTTGAGCTTGCTGTTCTCTCCATAGATACGGATAGAACCCTTAGCCACCCACAGGTCCACACCGATGGTAACTCCGGAGCTCAAGCCAGCAGTGTAGCGATTACCAAAGGAGGTTCCGCCAAGAGTTCCGCCGACGCTGATCTCCTTGTCATCGTAGTCATAGTAGCCTCCAACCTAGAAAGTTTGTGTTATTATGAAACTCCTTAATCATGCCGCACGGCTCGTGATAAATTCGAAGACAGAGACATGGGATTGAGAATTTACTTACACCAAGGCCGAAGGGGAGATCAAATTGAAAGGGCTTGCGGTTGGCGCTGTGGGCTTCGTTCTGAACGGGGGGATCAGACTTGATCTCGGTAACCTTCCACTCACCCTCCGCGACCTTTTCGGTCTGGAGAACGGTAGTGGCAGTGAAGATTTGAGGGGTACTCTCGGTAGTAGCCATTGTAAAGGATGAAGACAAGTGATTTGTGTTGTTTAAAGGTTGTTGTGAATGTTTGAGAAGTGTTGGTGGATGATTTGATGTGAAGGAATCAGGGCGACCAAGGGCTATTTATCATCAAAGATATCAGGTCTAGCTCTACCAACTGAAAAGAAGAGACTCACTCTCATCGATCTAGACTTTTGAAATCGGGAACCCCGTAACAGGGGCTTAACAGCTGAAAGCTGAAAGACGCAATGGATTCTATCGGAAGCGCTGATCTACTTGACGATTTGCCATCTAGATGTCATAAGACAGCAGGAAGATGCCATCGCGAGAGGCAAGTTACGCGGAGGCTTGTGTGATATTGGCTGAACATGAAGCTATTCTGGTCTAGACCAGACTACATGCAGCTCGATACGGAAATGTGTTCCATTTCTGGATGCTGTTGTGATGTTGCGATCCTGCATGTCGTCGCTGAACCTCTCAATGTTTACTAGCGCGCAGGCCCTGTAGCATGTATTAGGTTAGGATGCTCAATACATTTTTGTTAGTCGCCAGCTGGATGCATGTTTTCACTAGTATCTTGTGTGATACGCGTTCGTAACGTTCTCGGCCAATGGGGTCTCTCGTTCGCTGGCTCGCCCACTAGTGTATCAAATAGCTCGTCCTATCGCACAGGTTCCTATTGGATAGACTACCTGGTGAGGGCATATTGCACCATTTGGGCATAACCTGAACAAATGTTTCATCCACCCAGCCTATCGCATCTCCTATTAGCCTTCTCTTGGCCTTGAACATGCTGCTGATCCTCGGCTCTAGACAGGTAGACTGAGAGCATTCTCTTAGAACTAGTTGGTAGTTTTTCTCTCATGGCCTCTGCGTAAAAATGACCACATCTGTATTAGGGATTTTTGCCTAAGTACAGATTTGTGTACCTATGATGGCAGTCTTATTCAAGTCATGGACTCCTGATAGTAAGTCGGAATAGTATAAAGTGCTTGCCGGATCAACCCCAGCATTCCTATCTTTTTCTTTGACTCTCCAAGATCCTACGCCTCAATAACCTCGAGGAATCATTATAATATCCCAACCCTGGCCAAGTCGTACCACACACAATAATGACAGATGTCCAAGCACCTCCCGACGCTGTCCCCATCGTAGTCAATGGCCGAGTAATTGAGCCACACAAGCACTACGCAGAAGACGCTGAGGAGACGGATCACATTATCATAACCCTCTACAAAAGCATCACACCCGAGCAGCATGACATTCTGAAGGCACGGGAGGTGCATTTCCAAGAGGACCTGGGCAAATTCACCTATCTGTGCTGCTATGAGCCATCAAAGCTTGAGCCACTCCGCGAGTTCGAATGGGTGCGACAAGTTGATGTCTATCGCAACAAGTTCAAAATACCTGAGGATCTTCTACACCTCATAGACATGATTAAAAAGTCACCAGAGGATGTCGATGAGGTCAGGTTGCTGATCAATGTCATACCGCATCACGATCACCTCGACACCGCGGGTCTCAAAGAACTCACCGACGAGATCGCCCAAACGACCGAGATTGAAGTGGACAACCTTGAAGTCTTGACTGGCAAAGTTCAAGTCCTAGTCAAGATTGAGCAAATCGAAGCTATCGCCAAGATTGGCATCGTCCGTGTCATCGAAGAAGTCACAACCCCTCGTTTGGCCGACGGCCATGCAAACAACATAGTCTTCGATCCCCTCCAGGCCCCTAGCATGCGTGACTTTCACGGTGAAAATCAGACCATCGCCGTCATTGATACAGGGTTTGACCTAGGTACACCTCATGACTGTCACCCCGCTTTCGAAGGTCGAGTCAAGAAATTGATTTCTCTTGGTCGAAATGAGGAAGACGTGCCAACTGATGCTAGGCGATATGACGATCCAAATGGACACGGCACTCATGTTTGTGGAACAATTGTTGGCCAGCCGACTGAGACCTCGGCAGGCTTAGTTGGCGGAGTTGCGCCCAAGGCCAAACTTGTCATCAGTTCTGCGCTGAAGACGAATACAGAGCTGGGTTCAATCAAAGACATCAATCAGGCTTTTGAAATCCCATATCTTGAGTACGGAGCTCGCATATTCAGTAACTCTTGGGGAGATGACGCTCCAGGCGGGTTCCAACGCCAGTATGGTACGGATGCCGCCCTGATTGACAAATTTGTTAGAGATCATCCTGATGCTCTCGTCATCTTCTCAGCCGGGAACAATAATCCCACTCCCAGCCGGTACACAAAGCCTAGGTCTACCATAGGTTCTCAAGCAGCGGCGAAGAACAGTCTCACAGTTGGCGCGAGTGGATCGACCAGAGTAGCTGAGAGGGATAACGCCTCTGGCCTTACAAGGCTCGATCCTGACGAAGTCTATCCAAACAGCAGCCGAGGTCGCACCAAAGAATCTCGAATCAAGCCTGACATAGTCGCCCCAGGCTTCAGTATCCTTTCCGCACAGTCGAGGCACGCGGCAATGAAGTACAGCGGTTACAAAGTTACCAATCAGAGCCCTACTGGCCAAGTAGCGTGGCAAACACGAAGTGGTACCAGCCACGCCACTCCCTTGGTCGCTGGCTGTGCGGCGATATTGAGGCAGATTACCCAACAGACATACGGGGAAAGTCCTCCTGCCGCTCTTCTCAAAGCTTTTTTGATCAATGGTGCGGATAAGCTCCCCAAAGTTGCCTTTGAAGCTCAAGGCTTTGGCCGTATCAATCTGCTGGCGTCGGCTGAGATGGCACAGCAGCGCCCACTTCTTGCGAGCAACTTCGGCACTGGTTTCGAATCAAACGGCAATGCTGGAACCTTGATTGGAAATGCACTGACACAAGACGAAGTCTTCGAGATAGGTGTGGTTCTCGACGAGAAAAGCCAGTCGGCCGGCATGGTGTTTAAGGTAACCCTGGTTTACAACGACATACCTGGTGCTCAAATGCAGAACAACCTCAATCTGGATGTCCTGGATGTCGCTACTGGGAAGGTTGTTCATGGATATGAATCCATAGACAACATGGATATCCAGAACAACGTGGAACAGGTGACGCTCTTGCCGGGGTCTGCACGGCATTTCAAGATCCGAGTAGTGGCGCAGAAGATTTTCCCTAAGGAGTCTCAAGATTTTGTGCTCGCTTGGGCACTTTTGAAGGCCTATACTGGTTTGCAAAAAGCCTAAGCCAACTCAGACTCTGTTCAAGGGTTCACTTCTGGGTCCTTTTTTTCAATAGTGGGCTTTCATTTTTGTGATTTAGCTCGTCCCTTCCTTCATATAAGGCGTGCGAGATGGTCTTGAAGCGGGTAGGCTATAAGGAACCAAACAAAATTCTACACATAATTACAAATAAATACCTAAAGGATTGTGTAGGTAGGGTAAGCACACGCCGGTCAAGCCCTGGTCCATTGAAACAGTTTCTAGTAAGGGATAGCAGCTTCTCAAATAAGTATGCCTTCTTATATATAATCAAGTTAGCCAGGCGTATACTTCTGTAAGTGCCAGCGTCAGCCCTCACTGCAGGAGGGGTGTAAATTTCGTCACGCTGTTGAAACGATGCATAAGATCAATTGCATCGTGGACATGACACTGTCATCCGCATTCATCTGGTTCGGATGGGGTTGAACGGAGACTCTTACTGAGGGATTTCCAGAGCCTACCGTTGATCGATTGCTCCAGCCTGTTCCCCAAAATCTGCCTCGCTCTCTGTCTCCTCCCTTTGCCACCAACACCAGTCTAGTACAGGGGTCAGGCGGATTCAAAGGCAGATTCGCAAACAGCTGACTTATCTTTTAAATGATCCCATATCCAGAAATAAAAACTCTCAAATCTACAAATTCTAATTTCACTATAACATCTCATTCATCTAATACCTGCTCGCTCTTATAAAAGTATGCCTTTCTATCCCTGGTCCAAGTTGTACACCGCCCCTCGCGATTGTATGTACAACCTTTACATCTATATCTGGTGTTGCCTCCATGACTTTGATTCAGACGACGAATAGTATTGGATCCTCATCACTAGAGGTTCCCAGGCTACAAGTGCTGGTGCACCTAACTTGGGACGAGGACAAACAGCCAAAATGCGAGAAGCTAGTCATCACAACCTCGAGAATAGCTATCATCTCACAGGCTCCATGTTCGACTCGGACTGGCTTCGGCTTTTAGGCCCTGTAAGAACTCTCTAAGAGAATGTTCCAGAAACGAGATACTGACTGCATAGACATGGCGAAAGTTCCTGTTGACGTTGGATACAATGTAATCATGCTATGAGGCCGGGAACAAGACACGTACCAACGTTAGACGATCCGAGTCTACCTATAATCTTCAGTTTGTGGAAAGTTCATTTATACTCTCTGCATTTTATGGGCCAAAAACAAGTTGGAAGGTAGTCTAGGGTAAATGTAATACACGCCAGCAGCCGGTACCGGCGGCACGGTCCGCTAGGTGAAGATCCGCTTATCGATAAGGTCCCTCACCGAAGCTCACCGTGAAATTGACGATGTCAATCGGCCCACTGAGAATGTCCCTCCTACAATGACTCAATTGACGCAGACGTAGCTCCAATCTCATGGTCATGGTGTTCCCTCTCGCTCGTTATAGCGCTGCTTTTCGCAGCAGGACCTGCGCGAGGTCCCTAGCCTTGCTACGCGCACGACAATGCCTCCCCCGCAGCTTCAGCCAAAGCTCAATCGTCGCATCCAAAACCGCAGCTCGTCCGGCGCGGGACGACATTCTTAATGCTTGGGATAGGTGTATGGCTTCTTTCCTCTACGTCTTTGGCCGGCCAGGAACTAACGTGCGCTAGACAGCAATGCGGACGTTCCCCTCGAGTACGGCGACAAAGGCAAATGTGTGGGATTTCTAGGAAAGAGGAGGAACATCTCCAAGAACCTCTCATTCGCCGATCTTACAACACCCTCGGGCGAAATCATACAAATCTGCTCCGACGCAGGAAACGACCCCAATGCGCACTCCCTCTTCCGCCAGATTCCCGCCAACAGCCCCGTCGTTGTCGACATCCAGAACGAAGCCGCCGACGCAAGTCGCGAAGCCCTCAACGAGACATCCGCCAGAACGACCGTTTACCTCAAAGATATCCGAGCCTTGAATAGTGTACCACAGAACCTTATCGTCACGCCCGAAGTCCAATTCCCTCAAACGAAGCGACATTTCCAGATCCGATTCCACCCAGAACTACAAACTCGGCTCAAGTTCCGATCATGGCTCAAAGGAGAGCTGACACAGGGCTTGCAGAAGAAGGGCTTCACAGATATTGAGACACCGACGCTATTCAAATCGACTCCAGAAGGTGCCAGGGAATTTTTGGTGCCTACACGGCAGCGCGGCATGGCATACGCTCTGAACCAGAGTCCCCAGCAATACAAGCAGATTCTCATGGCCGGTGGTGTATCGCGATATATGCAATGGGCACGCTGCTACCGCGATGAGGACTCTCGCGCGGATCGTCAGCCAGAGTTTACGCAGCTTGATATGGAATGGTCTTTTGCTGGTGCGCCGAGGGTTAGACAAGATGTCAATGATATCGTGTTAGCTGCTCTGGAGGCTTTGCGACCTGCGCATAGCTACAAGGACATTCGAGGAGAGCGTGTTCCTATCCTGTCTGAGATTCCTGACGGTGCTCGTCCGGCGGATGAACCTGTTGCGCACAAGTTTACGACACTCAAGTTCCAGGACTGCATTTCTTCGTATGGAAGCGATAAGCCAGATTTGCGCATTCCCAATAAGGTACGCTCCATCCTCTAAATCGTTTCATCATGGCTAACGAGTCCTAGATCCATGCGCTACCAGATCTCGAATCATACAGCCAATTTGTCAGCATGATCACACACCTCAATGACCCCTTAATCGAAGCTTTCACCTTCCCTCTTGAAGGCTGCTCACCACAAGAAGCTCGCGAGTTCGTCATCAAGTTCATGGACGAACTACCAACCTCACTTGCCGAGAACCCCGACGGAAAGCCCCAGGTTCTCGTGTGCGACTCGAGCAAACCTCTCAGCGGCTTCTCCTCACTCGGCTTCGAGTTCCAGAACGTTCTCGATCAAGTGTCAGAAGGCAAGGACGTCAACGATGGCGACCTGGTCATCTTCCAAGCCCGAGAGAAGCCCAGGGGCCAGTACTGCTCTGGCTCCACAAAGATCGGCGACATCCGTATCGCCCTCTGGAAAGCCCTCGTCGAAGCAGGATACATGGCCAAGCCGCGCCTTGGCGACCCTGAATCTCTTCAGTTCGTCTGGGTGACGGATTTCCCCATGTTCAAACCCACCGAGGAAGGCGAGCCAGGCCAAGAGGGCGCTGCTGGCATCGCAGCCTCTCACCACCCCTTCACCGCACCCTTATCCAAAGCTGATCTCGAGCTCCTCTTCACAGACCCCCTTCAAGCCAAGAGCGCAGCATACGATCTCGTCCTCAACGGTGTAGAAGTCGGCGGCGGCAGCGAGCGTATCCACATCGCCGATGTACAAGAGTTCATCATGCGCGACATCCTCAAGATGACGGACAAGCGCATAGGCGATTTTGCACATTTGTTTGAAGCCTTGCGTTCAGGATGTCCGCCCCATGCTGGTTTTGCTCTGGGTTTTGATCGGTTGGTTGCGTTGTTGACTGATACTTCGACGGTGCGTGACGTGATGGCGTTCCCTAAGACGATGAAGGGCGAGGATCCGTTTGTCAAGTCGCCTAGTAAGTTAACGAATGAGCAGCTTGAGCCTTATGGGTTGCAGCTGAAGCCTCGAGGAGGTCATTGATTGACTGTCTGCGGTCATGTGTTTCGGGGATGATCTACGAAATGAATGGAACGGCCGAGTAAAATCGCGACTCAATGATTGATATTTGTTTTAATAGTATCACTGGATATAAAATTGGTGGAAGTGTATATAGTTGTACGAATACAGTAGACATGTATTATAGTTAGAATGCATCGTGGGGGGATCAAGCACAAGGTTAAAGTTTACACATGATCTTTGACATATGAGGCACAAACATATTATCACATTATCAAGAAAAAGGAATTGTAGAAAGTGTTTGTATGAATTGTCATTCTAATAGGTCATTGCCGTCCTCATGATCCGGCGTGATTATCCCTTAGCCTGCCTGAGCCATCCCACATTCTATTGCGGTTCTTATGCTCTATATCCTAGGGCCCCAAAAACTCCTTGCGAATGAAAGTAAATCACATGCTGCGTGAAGGTATCTTGCGTGAAGGTATTTTGAAGTGTTGAATCGACAAGTCCAAGGATGCGCTTAAGCCATCATGAGGCCAAAGGCAGTAGCGCCAAGGGCAGCCATCATGGCGACGATACCGGCCTGGCTACCGAGGCTCATGGCAGCGTTGTCGTTGTCGTCGTTGGCAGCAGCAGAGGCGCTAGCAGAAGCCTCGTCGACGGCGCTGCGGACGCGAGAGCTAATCGAGTCGACCTTTGTCTCGGCGGCATCAATCGCGGTGCTGGCGCGCGATGCAATCTCAGAAGCCTTGTCTCGAGCGTCGGAAGCTTGTCCAGAAGCCCAGGTCTTGACATCATCTCCGTGCTCGGAAGCCCACGACTTCACATCGGAAGCGTGCTCCTGGGCCCAACTCTTGGCATCGCCGCCCTGCTCGGAGGCCCAAGATCTGACCTCGGATGCGTGGTCCTTGATCCAGCTCTCGGCGTCGGAGGCGTGATCCTCGGCATCGCTGGCCTTGCCCTCGACCCAGCTTCGAACATCGTCGGGGATCTGGCGACGGGCAAGGCTTGGGGCTTCGGTGATCTGGGGGAAGGCGTTTTCGGCAGCGACGACGCTGGCGGCGGCAAGAAGGGTGAGCTTGGTGAAATGCATGGTTGATAGATGAAGTTATTTGTTGGTGGTGGTTTAAGTGTCGAGGTGAAGATGTAAGTGTGGTGTTGTTGTGTTGATGAGGAGAATGCAGGAAGAATGGGGTATTTATGTGCCTGTTGACTTATAAAGCAGGAGAGTTGAAGGGGCAGCCTCCCCTCGATATATACTCTGAATCTCTTCCCCTTGTACGCCCGGACTTGTTTGCTTCCATTTCCTGTGCCATCGGGCCCTGCATTAACGTGCCATGGCACTGCGTCATGTCCCCCCTTCAAGCCCCTGTATCCACTATTGATCGATCCAACCACAGGCCGCTATGGGCTCGACCCTGCGCAGATCCCAGTCTGCCACGGCAATTTCCAAGGTCTGCGCCATCCTTTGCCATGTCATCACTAGCCGCAGTGCCCATACTCTTGGAGATGCAGCCTGTCGGGTGTAATTGCTGGATCCACCATCACTAATGGCTTCGGGTTTCAGCGAGGTTCTTGTGGCAAAGGTAAGGTCATTCCAGCGAAAGGCAAGCGTGACGTCTTGCCATTTGGGCTTTGGGCTTGTACCTGGAGCTAGGCTTGGCAGGTCACTAAGCTTGTTTCAGAGCGTCGCCGTTTAATTAGCCTCTTTTTAAAAGTTAATGCTATTTCAAGAACACGCGTGGTATACCAGCCACACAGATACGCGTATATGTGGCGACCAACTCTTTCCCCCAGAAAAGTAGTTGTCTGATCCCAGGACACTCGCTTGTTTTTAGCCAAGTTCTTATTAAGATCTCTAATTTAAACGAGAGCGAGCCGTTACCCCATGATCAGCAGATAGATTCTGGTTTACCTATAGTGGAGCCCGAGGCCGCCAAGTCCAAATCCCACTGCCGTAAAATCCGGTTGCTCAATGAAGCAATCCAGAAAGAGGTGGCCACAAGTCAATAGTTCTCGGCGGATGTTTCGGGCTTTTTGCGACGCGTTATTGCATGACACCGCCTGCACTTACACATGTCTTGTAAGGTAGGACACTGCCTAGAAAATTGAATGAAATAGCAACCAAAGAACTACCTAACATTACTGATGCCCTTTTCCTTTTTCTATTTCTATACCTAGAATCATAAATCGTAACCCATGCCTATGTTTTCCGACCGATGTTTTCCGACACATTACACCTATACATGATCTATTCTTTCTCCATCTTGCACATTAGCTACCCTGTGCTGGCGACACGCTGCGGTACGCTCAATTCGATACATGTTTTCTTTCAACATGTCGCTTCATGTTAAACGGTCTGGTGAACTCTTTCCCGCAAAGCCTACACGGAGTTTTGCTGAGTATGAGTATATTTAGCTAGTGTCCAGTAGAGATAAGTCCTGTTATCGTGGAGATGAGAAAATGAATAACTCACGACTTGGGCGCTGCGCGCAGGGCTGGACGACTGCTTTGGCCGCCCGGCGATGCCCGTAATATCTCAGTCTTGTTACCGAGTGTGCAAACGGACTGAAAGAATTTGGCAGAAGCCCTGTTGTTGGGCAGAATCTCCTGATCGAGGTGTTACTCCGATGACCAATTCCAGGAATGGTCTGCTTGGCCTACCCTTCCGACTATAATCATATACTCTCGAACTTCGTCGACGTTCTGCAAGTAACCAAGATCGACGAACCTATCAACAACCGAAAGAATTCCCGGGGCGGATGGGTCTTTGAGATCATTTCGTAGGGCTTTTGTGTATGAGGACTTGATGACGTTTCTGTTTCCAATACCACTTTGCACGTCCTTTGCCGTCACCCCACGCCCAGAGAGGACGTGTAACAAGTCCCCGCACTCTTCCAAAAATCTAGTTAAGTTGGAAATAATTGTTGCTTCTTGCGGATCTTGCGAAGTTGTCGCTGACAGTCTAGTAGTTTGGGCGCTCTCGTTTTCAGTATAGCTGATCTGGCCTGCTTGACCCATAACTTGGGCATATGCTCCAGCAGTCAAATGGTGTATCGGGTCAATAGAACCGAGAATAGAGTTAAGAGGATCGCTCAAAATGAAGTCAGCTTGAAAAACCAGCATTCCGGGTGATGCCTCTTACCAGCTTTCATGTGGCGCGAACAGAGCATTGCCAAACTCAGCCATTGTTGGTTGGAAAGGAGGCGAAGTCAGATTATGGAAGGGTTGGATTGAGCTGCCTGGCCAGAGGTCCTCGATTAGGATGCTGAATGCTCGACGGTGTTCATGCCTGCTGATTGCGTCCCGCCAGACGCGGATGCCAGGGGAACAGTAATAGTTGGGAATATTCCGTGGGTTACTCGAACGGTATGAAGTAACGTAGGACAAGCTACAAAGAGCTAAGATGTTACCTAGAGCATCGGGTGTTGAACCTGCTGCTGTGTTGCGAAAGGAAAGAGCTGCGGCCTCGTAGAACTGTCTAGGGTCGACGAAAGAATCGAGGACAGGATCGAGTCCTAAAAAGCCTAAAGTACGAACGACACTCATCAAGCGGCTGCGGTACCGCTCTAGATCAAGAAGGATGCCGCGAATCTTCTTCCATGAATTGGTCCCCTGCGGGATGAAGGATCCGGTATCGGATTCTTTGTGGGTGGTTGATCCGATTTTATCAAGATACAGCAAGCAAGCTAAAAAGCCATTTGCTGCCGATATAACTTGCGAATCGGGCATTGGTATAATGGTAGAAATGGGAACGGGCTTGAGACAGTGTTTGTATGGATGATATGTGCCATGAGTTCAAGTGAATCGTCTCGTTCTTTTATACTATCTCATACCGAACAACTCTTCAATGCATCACGAATGCACAGCCTTACTCATCTACGATATAAGGCAGGAAGCGGCCTGGGCGACAGCCTCAAGGTACTCCACGCTTATGCCGAGCTTGGAGTTGCGAAGTCGGTACAGGTCCCGACAAAAGACAAGAGCTGGACCCGTCGACAAGCGGTGACTGCCGAGCTTGGGGTCGTGGAGTACGTACAGGTTGCGAGAAAGACAAAAGCTGAACCCGCCAACAAGCGGGGGCTGCCGAGCTTGGAGTAAGGGACTGTCAACGATGAGCATGTCCATGGGCGCGGGCACTGGGGCGTCTTACCAAACACGTCGGGATTACTGATCTGCCGATTCCTCCAAAAATTGGCGACTGATCACTTTTTTGCCTGATTCGACATTGGATCACATCGTTGAGATCACCGTACATCGGTCGACCACCTATCTACAGTCCAAATCCAGCCATACTCAAAACACCTTCACAGCGCATTGGCGGTCAAGTACGATCCTTGAAACATCAATGCCAGTAATTGTAGGCTTTAGTGGTATAGGCTTTGCATCATAGATTGACAATTTGTTGTAGACCTGCCTATCTTATGCCCTTGGGCCAGACAATTACAGTATGATACCCTGGCGAAGGGTTTGCGTTGTCCGGAGTGCCGTGGGAGTTGTTAAATTGAATGCACTGAGCAAAAGGAAAGAAAAACTTTACTGAAATAGTGTGGATGATGCAGGGGACTGCTTTACAGTCTGCCTATCAATGGGCGTGACACTTTTTTCCGGCGTTGGTTGTTCGTTGGCTTTAGGCCCGGATTTGAATACTGTCACTGAAACAAGGAGGCAACATCTCTTTTCATTGTTGCTTCAGTCGTGTGTGCATCCTCATTGCTGGAGCTGGTTTCCCCCTGTCCGCTGTGCTCCCAGATTCACTCTCTCACCGGGGCTGACTCCAGCACCACTGGCTGAGACTGCAGGGCCAAGCTCAACAATTATGTATACTAAATGGCTTGATAGAATAACATGGCAACTTTCTAGTTACGGAAGTCCTGAGGTACGGTTGTTGAATTGCCTTTAGCCAAACATGTCTTCAGTGGTCCCAAGATATTACTTCACTATCCTCGACTCTGATTATTTACATATCCATACCTGCAAGTGGCCCAGAGTAAAGACGAAAGCTTGACCAATTATCGTGTGCCACTCAAGTATTAATCTAGAATTTATACCTATCTTCGAGAGATCTGCTGCAAGCAAGCCCAGAGCAGTAATGGTAGTGGGCATCACTATACTTGATCAATGCCGTGAGTTCATGAATCGAAAATTGAGCTGTTGTCAGTAGAATAACAACCCAATAAGAGTCAATGCTCTCCCCATTGACCAAACTACTCCGGAGGACTCGGGGAGACTCCAAGCAGCTCCGGGTAATTGAGCATGCTTGGAGTCGCGCTGGGAGCAGCTTACTTGTTGTATTTAAGATGGCATGATTCCAGGTCAAGCTCTTGACGTAAGACACAACATTGACATAGATCTATTCCCTTTATTTAAGTTCTATAACCACAACCACAATATGCCTCTGACAGGCGATAACAAAAAGAAGGCAGGCAAGGCAAAAGACAAACAAGGTGAGCACATTTGTTAAGCCCTTTACTTGTATTATACTTATGTAGCCCAGAGCCTGTTATGCTTCAAGCCTGGCTGAACGAGCCGAGAGACATCACGTCCGCTACCGACGTTTGGTCGTCTGAACGCGCCATCGCTCAACCGAGGCAGTATATCGACAGCCCTAATGACGAGAGTGGAGGTGCGGCAAAGGCAGCATGAGATTGCAACAAAATCTTTGCTGCTGGGAGATGAGCATATCGCAGCAAGAAGTGGGAATAGCTGCTCTGTGTGTCGAGGGCGAGGTGCTATTAGTGGTTGTGCATACGTCCGCAATCAATCCGAGGCGAATGGGGTCTACTTCTTCTTTCACGAACTCGATCGACTCGTTTATACGTTGAGCTCGAATAAGAGAGCGATGTACATATTTAAAAGACTTCGCGATATAGTTCGCAAGCCATTAGATCTTGTTGTCTTCAGTGTCTGTATATTGTACATGGTACCGCCATCGTCACTATTGCCAATTACGTGAAGATTCAACTCGTCATCTTTTACCAGACGGAAATCTGGGACAGTCTAAGATAAAACTCGGAAATTCATATATTCTTCAACCGCAACACCACAAATCTATTTGCCCGACAGTTTGCACGCCCCCATCTCTAATTTCCAACAAGCCAAGTCCAACCTTCCATCATTTTCCGCCAATCCTCATTCTCCCGAATCAGACGACTTTGCCTAAAGTTTCATCGCCATCTAGGTAGTTCTTTGTCACAATTTTAAGAATTTTCCTCAATTATCATGCCATTTGGATGCTTTAACTTTTTGTGTCTCTTTAGGTTCCATTTCCGATCGAAGGAGCGGCTGCATTTGTCGCATTGGAACCTTATTGACCATTAGCAAACATCGCCCAACTCAAAAAAGGGAGATTGTGATTTCGAACTTTTGGGGAGGAGGAGGAGGCTCGCGAAAGGTACGGACCCAGATGCGAAACTGCTCAAAGGCGGATTGGTCGTCGAACAACAACTGCGTTTGATCAGGTAAGCCCGGGGGAAAGCAGTTGGTACAGGACTTTGAGTCTTGCTTACCTTTCCTACCTGGATCATATAGAGTTCGATAACGTCAATATCTTGCAACCAGCCCCATCTGACAAGTTCCTCGGCAATAGAGACTATACTGCAGGAGCACAAGTCTCGAGTCTGCTTCGCCTGAGACAATCGACCAATGTAAGAGGCTGGTGTCTCCCTTTCTTCTGTTGGGTTCTCTTGGCTCCAGCCAGTACTCGGCCGTGGAGTTTTCGGTATCATTCCACGAACGGTGAGCTCATCCCAGAAGGATGCGTTTTCCCACATATATTGAAGCACAACCGCGAACGTAGAAGTTTGCCAGAGGTGTTGAGGGGCATCAACACTGTCTGGCGTCTCCTGTGATGGTTGAATGTCCGGCTCGGGGGCAATGCTTGGAGCATTGTACATGTAGGGCATTTCGTTAGTGGCCTCAAGGGGCACAATTCCCAAGAGAGGTTGATCAAAGGTATGCGACTGAACTGGAACCGAATCAAACTCTTCCAGAGACGTTTCCTGCCCAATTGGGGTAGACAAAAACTGCCCTCCAATGCCGGAGAAAGTGCTCCCTCCTTCAAAGTCTGTATTCGCGAGGTTTCGAGTGGGGGCAGGTGACACTTCTCCAGCATATGAGTTGAAGAACGGAGGATCTGTGTATATGGGCTCTGGGGGAAAAAGTGATGCCTGTGGATTGGCGTACCCGTGAAAAGCCAACTGAGTTTGCTGATCGTAGCTTGTCCACGGCGAAGGCTGAAAACTCTCTGCATATGACGCTGTGCCCGTGTAGCCAGACTGGGGAGAGAATGTGCTCTGACCTTCATGCAGGTATGTCGCTGATGCTTGACTTTGGGCCCCGAAGTCATGGCCAACAAACTGACGATTGTTTCTGACTTCTGGCCAGAGTCGCATGGCGAGGACCCTGAAAGCCTCTTGCTCATTCTCATCCTCGATTGCATCCAACCATAGGTGGATATCAGCCAAGACAACACTCGCTTCTATCCTATTTCTCGCGACTAGTGCACGTGAGGTAACATAGGACAAGCTGCAAAACGCGAATACCTGGGCCACATTGTTGAGAGCCAGGCCAGTCATGACGTTTCGAAAAGCAAGGACTCCAGCTTCAAAGAATCCGTTCGCATCTTGGTACACGGCGCAGATATTGCTAATAGCTGGAGAATCCAGACTTTGTGAAGCGTCGGTAAGGTGTTCCCGGATAATGTACATTCCATAGCGGACTGTTCGAATGGAAGAGAACGCGGTGTCGCGGGCATCAGCGTCGCTACCAGAGCTGTGAGGCGGTGCACCGGGGACCTCATCGGCGGGGGTCGTGGAGTAAAGAGCGTTCAGTTGAAGCAAAAGGTCATGTGGGTAGTCACGCATGTGCTTTTCTAGTTGCCTTGTCTGCGCGGAAGACAATTCGGGCTCCGTTGCAATGATGAATCTGGAGGCAGGAAAGAGTCCATAGCCTTTTTCGATGGCAGCACTAGCATCGAAAGACATGTTTGTGTAAGTCGGTGGATCAGACGAGTCCTTACTCCGGTGGGTATCGACGGCGTATTGCCTTGCTGACTGGTAACAAAAAGAGGCAATTGGTTTGAAAGAGAATAAGAAATGGTTCGCTGGGAGGCGGTTCTTATCTTTGAAGTCTGTTGTTGTCATTCCCCCATTGTCAACTGCTCATGAGTTGCGCAACTCAAGCTGTACTCACAAAGCCTTCCAGCAAGTCCCAGGGGCTCCCTCGTCACCGACGACGCTTAGCTCTTGGGAGTCTGCAAGAGTCCGGATCGATTGGCTGGATGTCCCTGACACATCAACGTGCTAACCGCAAGAGGGAGGGACAACCACGTTCCCGGCACTCCGCAGAAGCAATTCTCAGCCACATAGGACGCCTTGCAGCTGCTCTGAGTTATTCTTGAGTAGCTCATTTTACTCATGAGTAACTCACGAGTTGCTCGTGCGCAAAGATGACCTAAATCGGGTCTTTATATCTCACACCATCGCAGTTCGTCTGATTACCAAGGAAATACACATCCTGAGACCCCCATAAGTAGGTATTTCGAGTGAACTTGGTGGGCATGTCATGGGCTGGGGCTAACTGGCATTGGTAACGCAATCTGCATCGCTCCAGGTCCTGCTTGTTGAGTCGATCTGGCTGTCGAAGCATCTTGTGGTGTTGCTGGAGCTTTGTCTACCCCAGATACCATGCTATTGTCTGACGATGACTTCTTGAAATACGCCAAGCAAAATCACCCCTGATGAGTTACTCACGCAAGTCAAGTCACATCGAGCTCGAGAATCAGGCCGTGCGCATTGACAACTAACGAGAGCTTATGATGGTGGTGGCGCCATCGAGATTGAGGGGCTGTGACGCTGAATTGCCTATCGAGTGTACGAGCATACTTAAAAAACGGAGGTTTGGGGACAGGGGTCTATAGTGAACATGCCGTAAGGCATACCCTACCTGGGCCAGTAGAATGCAGCCCCGGTGACCCTGTAAGGCCAAGATGGAGGCCCAAAGCTGATTGGAGTTACTGAATCATCAGATGGTTTGGCCTTGTAGTCGGGCGTAGTGGCATTGTAAGTATTATTATTGGTGGTTCTATTACGCCCCGATCAGTTCGCCATTCTTCTCAGAGGATGAGCTTCAGTGTTAAACACCCATTCATCCAAACTAATCACCTCCTCATTCGAAAAGATGAGATAAAAGTACTTCAACGTCTCCGCCATCCAAAAACTCTCCATATAATCTTTATGCTTGACCTTGTCTGCACCAACATCGTCTACCGCCGCAAACGCATCCTTAGTCTCAGCAGCAGCGCGGATCGACGTCCACATGTTCCACGCAATATCCCGGTACTCTTCTTTTCCAGTAATGCGGTAAAGCACAAAAATACTCTCAATCGTCTCAGGTCGAAGAAGATACGAAGAGTCTCGGGCGCGGAAACCAAGAGGCTCCTTGTGGGATTTAGGATCGAACTCGCAGGGCTCGAGTGTTGGACATCGGTCGAGGTGGACGATCTCGGGCATGAGTCCGGTTGGGTATGCAGCGTATGCCTTGGCGCATCCAAGAGCTAACTTCTCGCCAATCTTGACGTGATCATCGCGTCCAAGAGCTTTACCTCCAAGAGCGTACATGCCTCCAGCGAAACAGGTGAGGTGCTCAACGTCCGTCCTCAACCGTGGCTCTTCGACTCGAGGGATATATGATGCTTCTCCCAGCATGAGAACATCGTCCTGGTTCGGCAACATCGGCCGAAACATCAGTTTCTCGATGCCTGTATCGGCAGCTTTGAGATACATCTTCCCATACTTGGGCTCCAGTCCCTGTAGAAGGACGTACTCCTTGATGAGATACTCATAGAGCGAGTCGCCGTTAGCACCCATGCCATAAGTGTCGTCCCTGACCTCGAAACCCTCCCGCGCATTGATCTGAAGAGGCCATAGTCCAGGAATTGAGGTCTCATTCTGTGTTCGCTCGAAAGCCTTGGTGATGTAGTCAATAGCATCGTAATACTTGGGATTACCCGTCTGCTGTGAAAGGCGGGTAAACTCCATGCTCATGCTCCCCAAGCTGGCGGTGCTTTGTCGTGGCTCCGGATGACCCATTCCTCGTTTGAGATGCTCAAATTTGATGGTATGCGGTGGCATGTGTTCGGGGTTATCGAAGGTGCCGTATAAAAGGTCTCCCAGTTCGATGGCCTTGGCCAGCAAGGCGCTTTCTCCACTGAGCTCGTATGCCGAGAGCAATCCTCCAAGATGTCTGATGGTGGTCTCGAAAACGTTGAAACCGTCGCTTGTCGGAAGATCCCAGTCCATGCGAGCTACATGGTCGACGGCCTTGTAAAACTCTTTCTTCATGCCCATAATCCACAAAGTGTCGAGATTGTCGAAGATGCTAGCGGCCCACCCGGCAAAAGGATCACTGCCTTCTAAGCTCAACGGCTTCAATTCATCACGTCCCCACGCATACTGCTCATAAGCAGCCCAGGTCTTCTGGAAGGCTTGCTTAATCTCTTTTTGTCTCTGATCCGCAGTCGCAAGATCACGTTTTCTCAATTCGGGATTTGAGAAGTCGAATTGAATCCGGGGTAAATCCACAGGCATCCCTCGAGGGGGTTTGGTCAGGCTACTGGAAGCCAATGGATGGCGAGGTGGATGTTTGCTCCAGTCATAGCTGCTAGGAATGAAATGGATGCTGCTGCGACCGTATGGATTCGATATTTGGCGGAAAAGACCATAAAACACCAGCGAAGCAATAAGGAGCGAGAATATCGCCCTTGATGGCGTAAAAGGAAGGCCTACACCCATGATTCAAGAAACACACAGCACTTGATAGAAATACAAAAAGGAAAAGTAAGGAATGGACAGTTTTTTTTAAATCAGGTCACCATTGGGAGGGACCTTACAAGAGAGCGTTGAGAAAGAGTCTAAAAGCCGAGAGAACGAAGTGATCTGCACAAAGGGATCGGGGGCCAGGCCAGATCTTATACGAGGCCAAAGGAACCAGGATTCCAAGACAGCGAGTTAAACTCTCCTGATTGTCGTTCCCCCACATGTTGACCCTCCGACACACGTAAGTTTCAAAGAATTCTAAGAATAAACGCGAGATCCGCAGTCACTATGACATGCAAGGTGGAGGAGGGATATGCACGGGGCGGGCTTAGCTAGTGAACAAGCATAAAGGAAAACAGGGCGCTCAACAGATTTTCAGGGGTGCAGTAGTGAGTCGTGTGCCTTGAAAGTCAAAAGTCAAAGCTGCTGACAAGTGAAACCCCCTAGATCAGCCACTTGGCCAAGGGATAACCTCGTAAAATGCTACACAGAATTAAGATGAAAAAGCTTGGTATCAGATCTTGGCCCAAAGGTAACAAGCAATGCCAAGAACAGACCAACCGTTTTCCAGTTTGGGCTGATTCTGGCGGAAGCAGATCTTTAGCTTCCGGGATGGTCATGTTAAAGTCAACATCAATTGTGGCGCCAGCCCCCTGTCAAGCCACACTAGAACTTTTGACTTCGCCTCACCGCCAAAAATTCAAAAATTCTGCCGTTTCATTCCCAGCTCTAGTGAATACCAGCGATTGATTCTTCACTCAGCACGCGTTACTTGACATTTTGCTGCACATAACCACCAACAAAATGTCGTCTATGCGAAATGCTGTCGCGCGGCGACCTCACCGCGAGCGAGCCCAACCGCTAGAGCGTCGACGTCTCGGTCTTCTCGAAAAGCACAAGGTTTGTCTACCTTGACCCCCACCATTCACCAGCAGCTTCTGACCATTGCAGGATTACTCGCTTCGAGCCAAGGACTTCAACAAGAAGAAGAAGCAGCTCAAGAACCTCCGCGACAAGGCGTCCGAGCGAAACGAAGATGAATTCTACTTTGGAATGATGTCCCGCAGCGGACCCGGATCAAGAGTCCAGGATGGCAAGCGATGGACAGGAACAGTCGATGGCGATCGAGGAAACAAAGCGATGGACGTTGATACCGTGCGACTTCTCAAGACCCAAGATATTGGCTACATCCGAACGATGCGACAGGTCGTTACGAAGGAAGTTGCTAGGCTAGAAGAGCAGGTGGTTCTTACCCGAGGATTCGACAAGCTTGATGAAGATGAGAACGAGGAGGACGAAGACAGCGACAGCGAGTTCGACTTTGCCACCGCACCTTCAAAACCCAAGGCACCCCGAAAGATTGTATTCATGGACGACGAAGACCAGCGCGAGGAAACAATACAAGACCATCTAGACGAGGACGAGCAAGACGACGCCGACAAGCCTTTTGAAGGATTCGACGATAACAAGGAGCAAAAAGACGCAGAATTCGAGCGCGCCAAGTCCCTCCGCCGTCTGCGCCGCCAACTCGAGAACGCACGCAAGAAGCTCAAGGCCCTGACAGACGCCGAAGGCGAACTCGAGATCCAGCGCGCAAAAATGGCCAAGACAGCAACATCCGGAGGAAACACACGCAAAGGAAAGAAGATCATGGTGCGGACGCGGAAGCGATAAAGGAGAAAGTCAACGAAAAATTCAGGTGTTTTAGGTTTCCATCGTCATTCCTCGTGTTTATTCGTTACGGCTGGCTTGCTTTGCAGTGCATAGCTCATCAAAAAAAGCTAATAGATACCCCCTTCAACGCCATGGGTGTATGATTCTACATGATACAAAAAAATAAAGAAAAGTTGGCCCCGGTCCTGATTAACTCCGTCCCGTTCAGTGTTTCATTAATATTTCGATCCCACGCACTTGTACGCAGCTTTGAATACACCTCCAAAGCATTTGAAGGCGATGGTTAATATCCAGATGAAGCAGTGGAATAAACCCTTCAATATCTTGACAATCACGCGGATTAAGAAAGGCAGTTTGTCCTCTGCTTCTTTTGGCTTGCCTTTGCCTAGACTCTCGTCTTGGCTTTCGACGTCAATCTCGAATGCTTCAATATTGCGCTTCCTTTTCTCTTTCTTCTCCTCGCGCTTGCCGATCTTACTAAGACGCTTTTCTTGCTTGGCTGTGAGGATCAGAGGAGGCGGTGGTTCAAAGACCTCGACGGCCGGTGTGTTCTTCTCGTCGGCTGATGCTACGAGGAGAAGTGCTGTGACAGCTACATCGACAATGAAGTACGACTCGATCTTTGACGCGATACCTGTGTCGATTTCTAACCAGCCGGCACCGGTGCCGTCGCGGGTAAGCTTGGCAAGATGTTGTGGCGACTCATTGTGCTCTAGAGTGTACTCGACGCGAGACCATGAAGGCGAGCGCTCGATGGTGACGCAGAAAGGCGTTGCGAGAGCAGGGTGGACAAGGAAATGATGTGAACTGTCCTCATCCCAGACCAGACGACCGCATTCCCTCTCTGCCAGCATGACAGACGAAGGGTCTTGTGACCGCTCGATGGCCATCTTGGTCGCAGGCGAAGGCATGAGAAGTGCGACAAGACCATCATTGGGAGGGTGTCTTCTAGACTCTTCTTCCAGAGTCGTAGTGAGAGCTTCTTGCCAGTGCTTAGTGTCGGTCACCTTGCTGCCTGAGCCATTACTGTTGTGGCCGACAACACCACTGATGATGCTGCTTGCAGAGGAGCTGGGCTCCACTTTGGGAGCTTTGTATGGTTTGTTGGGGTCATGTCTTGTGAGGGTGACATATGCTGAAGCAGATGTCGGGTCTAAGCGGAGGTTGTAGAATGGCTGCGATGCAGATGAAAGACTGTACACAGGAGCATCTTTCTCCTGGGTCAACTTCATGCAGTAGACCCTTCCCTCAGACGCCGAGGCCTGCCAGCCGTTGGCGACTTTCCAGTAGTTCTTGAGCTGTTCATTTGTGCTGACTGTGGGAACAAGCGGAGGCTCTTGTTGCTGAACAGCTCGATGTGGCCACGATGTCTGAGCAGACTGGACGCTCATGGGGCTGATTATGGGCGGCGGGTTCCTCGCGGTAGTAGTGGCTGGTGTTTCATGGTATGTTTGACGGCTAATGACAGCCCGTGGGACTTGAGGCGGTTGTACTTCCGTGGGAACATAGTTCTGCTGGCCGAGCGGTACTTCGGGGTTGTAGGCCGGGAAGATGGACCGTAATGGTTGCGCAGCGGAGGATTCACCACCCAGAGGTGGTTTAGCTATCGAACTTCGCGATCGGTCGCTGCTACTTCTAACGAGTGTAATTCCATGGCCGGTGTCGGGGCGCCCTGGGATCTGAACTGTTGGTCTTGGCCGTTGAACCTTGGCAGGCCGTTGCTCTTGCTGCTGGTGAATAGGGTCGAATTCAATTGGTGTAACAGATCGGTTCTGCGGTGTCTGACGTCCATTCCGTGGGGGAGATACAGACTGAGGCGACTGAGATCTTTCGGGAGACATGGCCTGTGGTGTAACGGCGCGTCGATCGCTGGGTGTAGGTGCTCTGCGCTCGCGAGATTCCGAGCGACGAGGTCGAGGTGTCTGGTTGCGTGAGACGGGCGGCGGCTTGGATGAGTTTGGGCTCGGAAATAGAGAGAACCCTCCTGGGGTTGGAGTCGACATTTCGCTGTTTCAAACAGGATATAACTGATAAATGCTTCTTCCCAGAAGAAGAGAGTATCGCAGGAATCGTGGGGTATCAAACAGGTCAAGGCTAGCTGGACGATGAATTAATGGTAAATTGTGAGCTGCTACCGCTTCATGATCAATTCAATTGTCGAATGAATAAGTATGTCATATGAGAAAAGTGCAAATTCAAAAGACGGTAGCAAGCCTAATCAACAAAAACACACGCCATCCCATTGATATTATAATATCTTGCACTCTACTCTTGTCAGCGTTTTAAGCGCTCTCATTCAACTAACACGGCCAAAAATAGCATCACTTTAGATGGACCAATCGGCGGGCGCATCACACTGCAGCAACGGCTTAAGCGCCCCGAGGCGCGCTCGAGTGAGGGGAAGACGGAATGTCATTGGCTAAGCGGGAATGATTTGGGTTGGACGGGGAGGGGTTTTACTGGACTTTGGAGTTGAAACTGGCGGGTGATTGATGTGACTGAGGTGCTTGGAGGAGGCGGGGAGTGGTGTATTGAGAGGATGAGCTGAAGGATCAATTGGATCCAGAACGGCTATTGAATCTCGGTGACATTAACACAAGAAACCCCTGCTTTTTTTCATCTGCTGCAAACAGATCATGTTCCGTCATATCGGTCTTCATTGAAGGCCTCAAAGATATCTTTTATTCCCGCTCGACCGTCTAAGCGACCTTGAAACTCGACGGTTCACCGCTTAATGCACGCTGTCACTGTTACATACATGAACTATCACTCAAACGTTATGTGGGTTGAGTTAAATCTCGGACCTAGCGATGGTGGGTGCTCAATAAGCAAGCAGCATGGTCTAGACGGCGGTAAGTATCACAACTCGTCTGCCGGGTTAAGCAATCTCCACGACGATCTCGGGGTCGAGAGGCACAGCATGTTTCGGTATTGGATCTACAAGGGCAGACTGCATGCTCTTAAACACATCTGCCGTTGGTTCCATCAATTTTATCGTATGTCAGGTCTGAGTTGGACGATTTTCTGAAGAGATTCCCGTTGATTTTGGCACACTGATATACTTTTTGTTACATTCACATCTCGTCTTTAGTATTCTTACAAGACCCCATCATAAAACCAACACCACAACCTCAACTGTACAGTATAGCCAGCCCCCTTCTTTCAAAGCAGCGTAGATGTTTCAATGTCCTCCCAAAACGCCACAGATGCAACACTTCTCTTCCCTTCCCTTTCGTATAAGGTATATCATTGTCCCTTCTCCCTCGGTCGATCCTTAGCCGTAAGTCCATGTACCCTCTCCCCCCGCTGTTCCATCTCCTTCTGTCTCGACAAGCGAACATGCTCGGGCAATCCCCACCATTCTCGCATAAACTCCTCCTGGGCGTGTGCTACTCTGGTCTTGCGCTCTCGCTCCCGTTGGCGCTCTATTCGTAGGGCGAACCATTCCTCACGTGCTTCGTCGTGGGCGTCTTGTGTGGCGTGGAGTTTCATGCAGCTGTTCATTACACGGTGCTCGGCGCGGCAGGCGAAGGAGACGGTGAATGTTCGGCCGAGGGCGCAAGCAGCGAAGGCTAGTAGATGATACTGTTAGTGATTGGTTTCTATGACCTGATGTCCGTGGTATCCGGAGCAATATCTCGGAGGTGGGAGTGCAAACTCACCCTTAATCTCCTCAGCGCATTCTTTTCGAACTTTTTGGTAAAAGATATCTCGGACCTGTGCCTCTTGCGACGCCGATAGAGGTAGTGGATTTCTCGACGGGACTCCGAGCTTCTCCTCGGGCACCTGGGGGTTCTGGGCGGCCATTGCGGCCATGGACGAGCGCGCGGGGCTCGGGATTGTAGGTATCGTAGAAAAGACGCCCGGCCGAGATTGTAATTGGGCGTCTATGTCGTCGGGATGGTCGTGGCGGATCGTTAAAGTCGGCTGGAGCTACATCGGACGAGGAGCTTGCGGGCCAGACAGAGGTGAGCCCATGAGTGACGGGCAGAATCGATTGACCGCCTTCCACTTTGGGGTTGATCGGAAGACGAATTGCGCCGGAAAACGAGTCAAATAGTCATGAAGTTCCGGAATTGTTCTTCTGTTCGCATTTGTGAAGAATAATAAGTAAAACCCGTTGATTTAGTGCTGAATCGGCACGGCGAGGCGTGCGTTGTCTGCAGAGACGCATGTCATTTCTATCACTTAATACTCAGTCTTCTCGAGATCTAAAGGGTTGCCCACCCTGAGCGGATGTTAATCTAGTGTTGCATGTTACACAATTATATCGTTGGGTTGTTCAAAACAAGAATGTCAATATGTTATTACTTGGAGGACCCGGGATGATTTCGTTGTGTAGAAGTTCAAAAGCATCACACAGGTTTCCATGGTAGTGACTGAGAGTGTACGTCCTACGAGAACTGGTAATTTCTCTCCATCCGCGTTACGTTGTCGACACTGTCAAAGCAACACAATGTAACTTATAACTTTCCTGCAGAATCAACTTTAAACACTTACTCCAGGACGTCGAAGTGCCGTATGTGAACCCTCATACAGGGGGAAATGATGCATACGTTGGTCTTTGAGTTTTACTCCTGATTGATAAGAGATACCTTTTGCATTCGAAAAAAATCCAAAGAGGTATTTCCAACATTTTAGTCATATTATTCCATCACTCTGAAAGCAATAGTGACGAGTTCGAGTACATGTGACTTTTGATAAAAACACCAAGAACCAAGTCCACGATGTGTTCCGGGTCTTCCCTTAATCATGCCCTTCACTGCAATTTTAAACCCCCCCGAAGGGTTCTGATAACTTCCTTAGTAATCCATGCGGAGCAGCACTTTAGTCAGACGCGAATACGAATTTCAGATTGAAAAGCGATTGCTCCAGCGCCACCGCCCTCAAAACCACAGGGTAGACGACAAACAGCGGTCATGGCAGGCGGTGCAATCAATAAACAGGGTATTTACATAACTATAAAATCAATTGCAATAATAGCCAGGCCATACTCTGACTTCAGAGTTGAATGAAGTGCTTAATTTATTTTATAATTTCTTACCTCGAGTTTACCATTATCTACTGAACCGCCTGCATTGGAGATAAGAATTTGAAACCCAACGAAGAGAAGAGGGCCCACCGCGTGTTGAACGGTCGTCAGCCACGCAACACGGACAAGGTAGGACGAGACACCGGCTTTCTGAACCGATCTGAAAAGAGAAAAGAGGAGGAATTTATGCTTGAACAGCTAGATAGGAGCCTTATTTTATGCTCTGCCAAGTTAATGCTTACTAGTTACCGACTGATCACACTCCCGGATGGGCCAACTCATCAACAAACCAACAATGTTCAAATGTGAGCGCCTTAACATTGCCAAGCGACAATCAATCTCCTTCTTCATTGAATTGGCCAGTCGCTTTATAGCTTTTTAAATGATTGTAACCATCTTTCAGGCATCTCTAGGCAGCATCGCCTCTTCATTGGCGGTGTCTCAGATGTTGAAGCCGTGTCACAACCATCACCCGGCAGGGGTTGGATAGATCGAGAATCTCGTTGCACAAAGTCGAACCTGCCACTTAGTATCATCGTGAATTCGAAAAATGTTTCAGGCCTTGTTTAATGGTCTTGTCTTGGGAACAGTGTTGTTATTGAAGGGATGGAGAGTACTTGGCGTTTGGTACCGTCTATAAATGACCACCCGTGTTCATCCTCGGTCACCATCTCTATTACTCCTTAAGCCCTATCGCAAGTACTTCTTTCATGTCCAATTGTACAATGAGCATTTCATCTGCTTCTTCTGTCACTTATAGCTCCTCAAGCTCCTCTGAGGGCCCGTCCCCGATCAAGGATCTTCTCGCTCCTGTTTTCTCCGCGCTGGACAAGCGCGCGGGCAAGGACATCTTTGCCATTGGAGGCATTGTTGAAGACGGCAATACCCCTTCTGAGTCTGCCCCTAGCAAATCTCAATTGGCAATTCGATGGGATAACAAGGACGACAGTCATTCCTCTGCCCTCAGATTACCCATTGGAGATGATGCCGTCGCCCAAGACTCCTTCACCTCGTTGCTGATGGACTGTCAACCCGCTACCTTTGGCTTTGGTAAGGAAGAGGTTCTTGACGAAGAGTATCGAAAAGCTGGCAAGATGGATACAGACGACTTCTGTACCAACTTCAATCCGTACGAGCACGGCATAATTGACACTATCAATCAAGTACTAGCACAAGGCAGTCGCTCGGATACTCAAGGTCTCGGTGTTAAGGCTGAACTTTATAAGCTTAATGTGAGTCAGTCTTTGTGTAGCCCGGCCAAATGTTCTCTGGCTGACAATAAGATAGGTATACTCTGCTCCTTCTGGCAAGTTCAAACCCCATGTCGACACTCCACGATCCAACCACCAGATGGGCTCCCTTGTTGTTTGTCTCCCTGTCAAGCACGAAGGTAAGATACACGGCCCTTTCCGTTCTTAATATCTTCTGATAGCCTTTCAGGTGGTCAACTCGCGGTGCGACATGGTGGCCGTGAGATCATGTTTGACTGGGCCTCTCAAAGCGCCGATACAGTCCAGTGGGCCGCTTTCTTCTCAGATTGCGAACATGAAGTCCTAGAAGTCACCGAGGGCCATCGTGTGACTTTGACTTACAACCTGTTCTGGACAAGCTATGGGCCAGCTTCAATGTCGGATCATCTTCAAGCCCTGGATCAGGAAGCTCTTCATTTCTACAATGCTCTGGAGGAGCTGCTCCAGAACGAAGAGTTCCTCAAAGACGGTATTGTACATTTCTGATTGGCTTCCTTTTTTTCCGTTCTCATCATATCATCCATAGGAGGTCTTGTCGGGTTTACCTGTACCCACGCGTATCCGCATACTGCCAAGTCGTCTCTCAACAACCTGCACCACATGCTCAAAGGCCTTGACATGGTGGTATACCAAGCCCTCAAGCGCATTCTCGGCACCGCTAGAGTAACCACAGTTCTCGACGACAATGAGTACCAAGAGTGGTATTGGGAGCATAGATCCACAGTCAAGAGAGCCAAGAAGTTTCGAGGCACCAAGTTTCCGTATCGGTGCTACTCGGACAGTAGTGATGACGAATCGATTGCAAAGGAGAAAAAGGAAGCTAAGCATCTTTCATTTGTTGCTGACGAGTTGAAGCCTGCCATGTTATTCAGAGGACACAACTTTTACGACGTGAGCCTAGATCCAGGCGTGGTTCGAAGCCCAGACCCAAAATGGGGGTATCGGGCAGGCGATGGCGAGCCGTTCTACCATCGTCAGAAAATAACTTGGCTGAACTATCCGCCTGGCTCGCAAGTTTCCAAAGAACTCTCTGTTGCCTTCGTTACGGTAATTTTATGAAGCTGATAGTTACTGTCAAGTAGCTAACAATATTTGCAGTACGGGAACGAACCTGACATTGGTGCTTATTACACTTCTGCTGCCATTGTCGCAAAAGTGAATGAGTTCTTACCTGCGGACAGCAGCACTGACAGTGGGAGTGTGGCCGACGAGGAAGTAGCCGAAGTAGAGGAGGATCCCTAGATGCTGAGGAAGGTTGATCTAACTAGTTGTCTGTCAGATAAATTGTGTCATCTTCATCTCGTCTTTCAGGATCGCTTCACAAATGAATTCAATTGATACTAGCACTTGTTCGGTCGCGAAAATCGTGTATTCTAGTTGTGAATGGTGGTATATAACAAGCGTATCAAACCCAGCTTCTTGCGCTTCCCGGTTCCATTGGTATTAAAAGATAGATACAACTCCATGCGCCGCAAATCTCATCTTATCACTTCACCACATTTCTCGTCACTCTAGCTACTGTTGAGGGTAGGCCTGAGGAGGATAAGGCTGATGCTGAGGAGGCGGCGAGACAGGAGCAACGGGAGGAGGCGTGGAGTAAGGGGTCTGGGCAGAAAGCTCACTTCCATATGGCTGTGGTGTAGGGGCGGAAAGCTCACTGCCGTATAGCTGGGGAGGCTGTTGGTACTGCTGCTGTTGCTGCTGAGGGGGGTATTGTCCGTAGTTCTGCTGGCCTTGAAACTGCTGTTGCTCTTGGGGAGAGTAAGGGGCCGCTTGAGGAGGAGGATAGGCACCCTCTTGTTGGTATGGGCTCTGAGCCTGCTGGTAGGGAACGGGGGCGTTCTGGGGAGGGTATTGCTGCTGCTGCTGCTGCTGCTGCTGCTGTTGCTGTTGCTGTTGATGAGAGACGAATTGTCCAGGAGAAGGCTGCTGCTGGTATTGTTGAGGTGCACCTTGGGGCTGGGCAACTTGGACTTCGGGGATCTTGTTCTCCATCTGGTAGTTGTTGCTAGGAGTTGCAACACCTGAGGTATCGACGGCAAAGCGGCCCTCCTTGCGACCACGGAGGAACATGACAAGGGTCCAGACAAAGGTAACAATGAAGAGAACCCTAGAAGTGCAGTGTTAGTCCGCTACTCGTGTCGGTGAGGATGGGGACATGGCTTACCAGACAAGAGCGCCCAGACCGGCAATGGCAGAGAACATGGCCAGACCAGTCTTGAAGAGAACGACATTCTCATCGTCGCGCTTGAAGATGTTGCAAGTCTTGCTATCCAGAAGACTTCCATCATCTACACAGTCGCCAACGCTAACAGGGACGACATATTTAGCGCGACGGGCAGCAGTGGCAGCCCAGGCCGCGAGCCAAAGGATTACCAAAAGGCCATCAAGGGAAAGCACGGCAATAATGTGGTAGGCGCTGTGGAGACTGGGGATCTTTTCTGTGAAGACGATGTAGACGACGACGACCCATGTGATGATGGCCTGAGAAAGAGAGCGTCAGTTGTGAAAGAAGAGCAGGCTAAGGTAGACTTACGATGGCAAGTGACAGGCCTTGTTCGTCTAGATAGGCATCGTGCATCATACGGCCACAAAGGCCGACGATGATGAGAGAGACGAGGAACTGGAATCCGCGGATGATGATGATCCAGAGGGGAGTTTTGAGGACATGGTTTGCCTCGCGCTTTTCTTGGGGCTGTTCCATCTTGTGACTTTCTCGAAGAACTGATGTTCTGTGCTGTAAATGTGATCAAGTTGTGTTGTAAGTGAGAGCCGTGCAAGTCACCACAGAAACTAGACTCTCTGTAAAAAAAAACTAGGAGGCACAATAGAACAACGGGAAGAAGAGCGGCGTACACACATTCTCTCATGGCTTAAGCCGGGCGACGCAAGAGCCTTATACATACGCCTCGGCCAACCAACGTGAACTCGAGTAACTGATAACTTAGACAATCAAGCCCAAGGCAGATTCAGGACGGGTACCCTGGCGGATGGCTGCGTTAGCGTCCTTCAGCCGCACTCAGCTGGCCATTGGCGAAGCTTCACGGGCTCCGTTGGGCGCTCTCATGAGTGGAGCGGACTCAAATGAGGTGCAGAGCAGGGAGATCAACGTTTCTTTTCTTGAGAGATCTCTTTTATAAAATCGAGGCCGAAATTCAGTCAAATACCTTGTAAGACGATCGCTCTCACTTCTTTTCATCCTGTTGTTCAAATTCTGTGAGGTAAAACATAGCACTGTTCGACCAGATCTTGTAAATGTCCAGCCTGGCGTTGAAACTCCCTGGTGATTGATCGAAAACCAACAAGGCAGGGCCAACACCACCCTACTTTAACCCCCTGCTTCGGCAAGGCACTTGCAATTGCCGTTATAAGCGGAGTGGCGCTCAAAATGGATGTTTGACAACGTTTTGGGCGGCGCGGTAAGCCACTTCAAGCCATTCTCTCATTAACGCCTTTTCAATAACAAGTCTTTCCCCTGAGACATGAATGATGGGAGTGACGCTTCTGGTTCTGCTTTTGTGTGTAAAGGGGGCTCTTTAATGAGCATCTAAGCTTAGTTTTTGAGTGCGAAATAAGCGATCTCCATCTCGGGAGCAATGTGACATGGAGAGGGTCTTGTCCCAGTAGAGCATGCTTCGCGAATTGCTATGGGGTGATTGGTCAAACAAACAGCTTTGAGATGCATATGCATGCATGCACGAAGGATTCACTCGAGGCCCCATCCCGAGCGCTGATCCCATGGATGAGAAATGTGCCAAGTGAGCCCTTCACTCATCTCCAGGGCGTTCAGATCTCGTAACCGTGAGGCATTACAACTTACAATTTCCTTTAGCTTACCAGGAACGGTCGTTTATAATCCTCTTTTGGAATACGTGAGACGGGCTAGTATCATCTCATTGGAGAGAAGTCAGGAACGTGACGGATATGAGCTGAAGTGGAGGTGGAGAAACTTGGGCTGTGCTTTTCAGCCGTTGAGCTAAAATGTGCCTGCGCGGAATGCATGGGGCAGAGTGCGGAATTAGAACCCTGTCGAGGGCTGAGCTTGAGGAGATTAGAGAGGCCGGGCAGCCTTGTTATCTGGGGATTGACTCTTGACATTGCAAATTGTGGAGGAGCTGTTAATTAGTCTTGGGCTAGGAATCCATGTCTCGCTTCATGATACATCACATCAAGGGTTCATCAACGGGAGCCAAGCCGCGTGCAAGTAAAACAGACTAAGGTCTATTAAGGTGATATGCTATGTACTATAAGATTCTTTGACCATTGAGTCCACTCATGACAATTCAAACGCCTTCCACTCTCGACTTTTCCCGCCCGCGCTGCCTTCATCGCGTCGTATTTGGCCAAGCCCATCTCCAGCTTGGATCTATGCTTTTCTGGGACACCACATCTGTGGTTTCATGATCCCTCAACTTTTATGTTTCATGTTCATTCATTCGTTCATCGTCTCCATTGACTTCTCATCATTTACTGCTCGTTGGGACCCTTGATAAGGACCTTGATCGCCTCGCCCTCCTTGACCTTCTTGAAGGCCTCCTCGGCCTGCTTGAAGTCGACGATGCCAGTGATCAGCTTCTTGACGTCGACCTTGCCGGTAGCAACCAGCTGAACAGCAAGAGGGTAGTCACCAGCGCCGTATCGGAACGAACCGCTAGCAGTAGCCTCCTTGATACAGAAAGCCATGATGGGGAAGTTGATGTCAGCCTTGCCCATACCACCCTGGACGTAGCTGCCACCGTTCTTGAGGACGTGGATAGAGGCCTGGATTGAGGGCTCAGCACCGCTGGCGTCAATGACGACGTCGGCGCCCTCGGGGAGATCAGCGAGCTCGAGGATGTTCTTGGCGTTCTCCTCGGGAGCAATGCGCTGGGAAGCGTAGACGTGTGTAGAAGCAAAGTCCTTGGCGAAGTCGAGCTTGGCCTGGACAATGTCGACGCTGACAATCTTGGAGGCACCGTAGGCGCGAGCGACAGCGGCGCAAAGGAGACCGACGGGACCGGCGCCCATGACAACGACTGAGTCACCGGGCTTGACGCGGGCCTGCTTGACGATGTGGACGGCGACGGCGAGAGGCTCAATCAGAGCACCCTCCTGTTGGGAGACGTTGTCGGGGAGCTTGAAGCAGAAATCGGCGGGAGCGGACCAGTAGCCGGTCAAGGTACCATGGTAGGGAGGTGTAGCGGCAAAGACCATGTCGGGGCACAGGTTATACTTGCCAGCGAGGCAGTTGGGGCATCGACGGCAAGGGTATCCAGGCTCGAGAGCGACGCGATCTCCGACCTTGAGTGTCTTGACCTTTGATCCGACCTCGACAACGGTACCGGCCGACTCGTGGCCCAGAACCATGGGGTCCTCGACGACGAACTTGCCGATGGAACCGTGGACCCAGTAGTGTACGTCGGAACCGCAGATACCGGTGTAGTTGATGGCGACGAGGACATCGTTAGGGTCCTGGAGGGCGGGCTTGGGGCGCTCCTCGAAGGAGACGTCGCCGGGCTTGTTGAGGACAAAGGACAGGTTCTGTGTGAGGGTTGGGTTAGCTTACTGCTCGACGTCATGAGGGGCCATGATGGCGGGGTATGATGTGGTGAGATGCTGTCGCAACGCTCAGACAGGGTGCAGACATACGCTGGCCATTTTTGCTAAAGTTTAGCTGTGATGAATTGATAATAGGTTAAAGGCGAAGAAGAGAGCAAAAGGAAGAGAAGCAATTGAGTCGTAGGTCGTGGGATGATGGAGAAGAGGTGTGACTATGGTGGGATGTCGCGCTCTCTTATATGGATCGCAATGTGGAGTTTTGCAAAAGACAACAGCTTGTCAATTATCGCCGCAAACACGTCAAGACAAAGAATAGACTGAAGCTGGGTTTCAGATCACAAGTTCAGTTCCATAAGGATGAAGAAAATCTGCTGATGAGGGCGACATGTGCTAGCTCAAATACCCCGTACCATCCACCCACGGATGAACTGATGGACATCACATGGCCATCCATCTTTTTTTCCTCCCTCCTCTCAATTGACAATATCCAATACCTAACAAAATACCCGTAGAGTTGACACACGCCGCCGCCATGATACTGGTACCTGTACCCCCCACGTCACGATACGTGGAGCCGCGATAAGTTATGAGGTGAATTGAACTTTAGCCTCGCCAATCAAGAAGCCATGATATGCTCGGCCATGCGACCGACAGTGCCACAAGACCTCGTAGAATCTGCCGAGGGGAGCCCCATCATTTGCGAATGGCTTGTCATGACGGGAGCGCTTCGAGCAGCACTATTTTTTCTTTTCTTCTGACGATTTCAATTTAGCCAGGCTCTTGCTATTTACCCGCTCCAATGAAATATGATCCTTGGGCGGGTTTTGGTGGATCTAGATCCGTCGGTGAGAGTTAGACCGGCAAAGCTCCAAGCGGACCTGAGAGCTATTCTTCCATAGGGGAGCTAACCTGAGAATAGTAGGTTTCTCCATTGGTGTATGGCTCTCTCCGAATATCAATTCTCCTTGAAAGATCCATATATCAACAGCTTAACTTTGGGACTGGTGCCTGCTGTTCGGAGAGGGCGTTGCTAGCTCCCCAACGGACAAGACCAACGCTATGATCTGAGAGAATCATAACATAGTCAAGTCAGACTCCGTTGTCCCATCCGGCTTGTTTCCACCCGGGGAGACACATACGCATACGCATCCCACGTGTTTCTTTTTCCCAGCGGCTTCCGGCTTCGTAGCCGGGGTTATAGTTGATCACTTGATCATCTCATTCTTACATGCATTCCTTCTGGAATGATCTGAGAACAAGGAGCCTCGAGTGTAGTATGGATTGTCGCTAACATAGCTTTCGTGTTCTTGGATTAGTACTCACCCCAGAATCGTCGGAGCGGAGCGGCGCCGGCGCGGAGCTGCAACATTGGGAATAGCGTCCGGTTCGGTGCATCCGGGGCGGAGCGGGGAGTTTCGGCGATAAGCTTTCAGGGCTGTTAGCCGGTCCGCATCGGAATTGAGGGGAAGCATGGAGTCCTGGGGGAATAAATCTGGGGTTAGACTGTTATATAGACTGCTTAAGCACTCAATTGACCTTGATGGACTCCCCATTCTGGTTTCGTCATGAGCGATGTGGCTAGATGTGCTGAGTCGAGGAGTAGCATACATTGTAGATGTCACATGTTCTACATTTGCTCAATCATTCGTTCTGTGCAGGTCCGCGCATGAGGAGGTGGATCAGAATAACCACTGAAGGTGTGATTTACATCAATCAAGTCACATCGATCACCAGCCTCATAATCCGATGATGCTGTCAAAGCAGAGTGGTGGTCAAACATGAGTCCGAGCCTGAACACATACCACCTTCGTATTAAGTTCGACCCCGAGATTACGCTGCGTTCCCTTCTGTCAATGCTGCTTGGTGATTAGTAGTTTAAGATTCACATCGATTTTACAAGCAACCGACATAAAATATGACCATTTTATAGGTAATTATTCGTTTATTCATCGAGGCATTCTCAGTAATATACAACGCCGATCCCACGAATTCCCTCTGCTTCTCTCACAACCATTTGCATTAGCGCGAATTTCCACTCTCAGCGCAGCATTAAGTAAATGGTATTAATTAACCCAGGTTATAGTGCTCCTCCTGGTGGCTAGTAGATCCATGTCGCTTCGTCGAGCTGTCATGGGGATAGTCGTGCTCGATGCTTGGGTGGCCAAGATGCTCCTTAAGAGCAGAGGGAGGAGCACGGGTTGCATCGGCGGGATGGTGAGACTGGTGCATATCCTCTTGGTAGGCGGGTGTCTCGTTACTGTCGAGGCAATTTGTCAGTTACCTATTCTGATGCGTTGTGTTAAGAGCATAGAGCTTCACGTACGAAGGCTTGGACTGAGAGGAAGGCACGCCTGGAACGTTCTCCACCAGAGACTGGATCTGGTCTCCTGTACGGACACCCTCGGTCTGCCGTGTCTGGTTGGTTGTTGACTCGAGGCCCTCATTGCGAGTGTTTGAGGTAAAGTCTCGCTGCTCAGTAGGCTGCTCGGTGGTATGAGACTGGTCGCCGGTAGGGGCCAGTGTCTCCTTGAGCTTTCCGATAAGTTCTGAGGCCATTTTGAATTGTAAAGAGTTTGTGATTAGATGGAGAGAGTTGTTTGATGTGAAAGTGATGATTGATGATGTGAGCAACTTCACCGGACGTCTCCCTTTATATAACTCCTTACCCCTCAAACCATGGCCACTTCCATCATTATTCTCTAACCTTGAAACTTTCCGACTTCGCCATCGCAGAACCTTGTCACCAAAGCTCTCTCATTCGATACTAGAAGCTCCCTTCACACGCATGCGTCATGAGAAGCTACCCATGACGTCGAGTGATCGGCAGAGGCTCCATAATAGCGCGATAAGCATATTCTAAACCTAAAATTGGTCCCCATTCCCTGGTCCATTTCTTGGCTCAACGGCGACCTTGTTCCTGAACGTGCGAATGATATAATACCCGATGCTGCAAGCCTAGTCGGAGATCCATCGTGACATTGGCCAAGACGACGACGCTTTGTGTGGGTGGTTACAAGACCCTGGTAAAAGACATCATGCGTGGGTCCTGGAGTGCTTAATCCCTTCTCGAATGTCGTGCCAAGACGATAAGTCTTCAACGGACTGCGGTGATAATTAGATAAGGTTCAATTACGTAGATAGTCGCCGAGGGCATTCAGAGGCCTGATAATACCTCATGCGGGAATAACCAAGCGCACCACGTAAGCAATAGTAGGACCAAACTTGGATAGTAGTATCCGTACAGGCACACCAATGAGTGTCGTGTCACATGAAATGACACAAGCACCCTGGTCGACTAAGTGCAACTCCGACTTCAACTACATACCAAGCTTCCACTGACATCTCTATCAACTAAGACGATCATTTCCTGAGGATCGCCCACAATCCAACTCCTACAGCAGCCGCTGCTCCAGCCCAAGGTAAAACGACCATTGCAGCAGCAGTTGTGTTCCTCTTAATCTTATCCGAAATTACTCTCTTCAACTCAGCTGCCTCATTTACCCAAGGAAACTCCTCATCTGGCACCGGCTTGTCCAAGAACTCACAAATCGGTCCCCATCCCTCTCCCAAGCGGTACTCTAAGAGCTGTTCCTTGGGAACCATCTCTCTAATCACTCGGTGATGGCGCTCATATGTCTCTCTCCCCTTCTGTCGCGCCTCTTCACCCGTCTGCGCCTGAAACAGACCTAGCATCTGCTTCCGCGCTGTTAGACCAGCAACGGAACCCAGAAGAGGCTCGATGGCGAAAATGCTGAACCACGCTATCGGGTTCCATAGTGCTTTTAGTACACCCTCGTCCATGCTCTTGAACCAAGGGTCGTAGTCGCGTATGACCAGGATGACTTTGGCGTCCGGATACGCTTCAATGAGCTGTGGTGCAAAGACCGAGGCCACATCAGTGACCGCCTCGCAATGACCCCAGAGCTCATCCCACTCTTTGCGAGTGAAAGGCCTACCAGTGTAGGTTGGTAGATTTGGGAATGAAGCGTCCGCGGCGCGATTCATCATGGCCCAGTCGTTTGGAGCATCGAGGGCTTGAATGCCGTGATAGACGCCTTTGTAACCCAGCATTGTAAGGGCCTTGGCCATTGACGCGGAGCCAGTGCGTGGCAAGCCCAAAGAGAGAACTTTCATATCTCTTTTGGGCTTAGAGCTTGAGTTTGCGATGTCCGACATTTTGAAGTTTTGGTATAGATTATGAGCAAACGCTTCTAGGTATACGGGATGTTTGGCAAAGGGCAGACCACAAGTCTAGTTCTTACATTGACATTAAATACACCGACTCTATTTCAGTGATTGTCGCTATGGTACCCAGGTTAAGTGGAGAGTTTAAGCCACATTCAATACTGTAATAGCAAAAGGCTAGGTAGTGTTAGTACGATGCTATACCTATCGAGTATTAGTGCTGACTTGCTCTATCAACCATTATTCTAAATCACCCTACGAGTCCCCTGCACAAGAAAAGTCGTTGAATCCGTCTTACTATCCCGGGCCCCAAGGCCCCCCTCATCTTTGAACTTATCCTTGCATCTAAAGTCTCGCTCATGATATCATTAACCAAATGGATCCGGACTCTTCTTGTTAACATTGATGGAACAAATTCTCAAACATCCAAGTCACATTGCAAGAGACATTCAGGTAATTTTTAACATTTAACTTTATTCAAGGAACTATTTCCGTTTATGCAGGTAGGTAAACTCAGGGAACTGGAACTTCCATCCAATATCCTCATCGTAAAGTCTTCCCCCTTTGATCCTCCTCTCATTACGGCCAACGGCGTCCTTCTTCGGGACTTTGTGGGCATGTTTTGGGTCCTCCGGTAGAGAGCCAAATGTCACTATGGCTCAAAGTCTTTCTCCTTCCTCGTCCACCTTTTTTAAATGAACCCTTCCACTATTTTGCTCCGTTGTTGGTCCAGCTCATCACCTCGGCTTTCAGCGAAGTGCATCCTCGCGGGTCGTTGAGTTGGTTTCTCTTGCATCTACCTCAAGCTCTCGAGATGGTAGTTATTATTGCAAATTGTAGCTTGTAGCTACCTCCTCTTGTGATTCATTCACGCCTTCTTCTCGCTGTTGTTGCGCTGGGCGGCAGCATGGGCATCAACCTTCTCAGAGTCGTGGCGAACGCTAGCCTCGCTCGAGTCAGGAGTGAGATACTCGCCAAAGGTGCGCTGCTCAAGGTCCATGTCCTTCCAGTCAACGCCTTGGCTCTTGCGGGCCTGGCGGCGGAAGTAAACACGCTTGGCGAACTTCCAGAGTTCGATACCGCCGAAGAAGAGACCGGCAGCGATGAAGACAATGGCCCACTCCCAGGTGATACCCTTGTGCTTGAAGACAGTGTCGCTAATGACGGGGATGTACTGGATGGGGAAGAGGGTGACGAAACCAAGCATGATGGCCCAGAAGAGGAACTGGTTGCGCCAGACATCGTGCATCCACTGGGTGAAGTAGAGCTTAGAGCCGGGCTGCATGCGGAAGAAGGATCGTCGCTTGTCAATCATCTCCCAGGCAAGGAAGAGAGAGAACCAGGTAAGGCAGGCAAAGGTAGTAGCACGAGCCTTGAAGACAGTCTCACACGAGTCGCTGTAAGTGTCGTTACAGTCTGTACCAAGCTCACCGTTACCAAAGGCATACAGACGGAGAACGAAAGCACTGAGACACAGAGCAGCGATCCAGAGACCATAGACAGTCATGTCGATGATGAACTCAAGGGAGAAGACACCGGTCTTGAGAGAGATCGGGGGTCGGCGGAGAATACCAGCGACGGCACGCTCAAAACCGAGACCCATGTCGGGAAGACCAGAGGTAGCCATGATGATCCACATGATCTGGACCGGGGCGATAGGGAAGACAGAGAGACCAGTTTGGTCCTTGAAGCAAAGACCGACTAGAAGGACAACGGCCTGGGCGACGTTGGTGGCGAGCACGTGGAGGATGAATTTCTGGATGTTGTCAAAGATACGGCGACCCTCCTCAATAGCGGCAACGATGGAGGCAAAGTTGTCGTCGCTGAGAACAATATCGGAAGCATCCTTGGCGACATCAGAACCGGCTTGACCCATGGCAATACCGACATCGGCGCGGCGAAGAGAGGGAGAATCGTTGACACCATCACCAGTCTGTTCAAGTTAGTATAATGCGTTGTGAGTGGGATATAAGGATTTATACATACCATAGCGCAGAATCTGTCTCGGCGGTGCAGAGCTTCAATCATGCGAACCTTGGTCTGAGGAGCACATCGGGCAATGACCAGAGGGAGGAAAGGAAGTTGGTCGACCTCATCATCGGTAAGACCATCGAATTGAGTAGCAGTCATAACCATAGTAGCAGCAGTATCTTCAGCGACAAGCTCCATGCGAGTAGGCAGGATACCGACTTCAATGGCAATAGCCTTGGCGGTCTCGGGGTGGTCACCAGTAAGCATGTGGACAGAGATACCAGCCTGGTGGCATTCTCGGACAGCAGGGGCAGACTCAGGACGGGGAGGATCGTAAAGACCAACAAGACCACGGAAGACGAGGTCACACTCGACAGTGGTGCGGTCAATCTCATCACCCTTCTTCATGTCAACATTGTAGGGCTTAGAAGCAAGAGCCAGGACACGGAGACCCATGCCAGCGAAAGACTCCATGTTGCGGAGGATCTCCTCGCGGAACTCATCGGTGATGGGGACCTGTTCCTCGTTGTCCTCCGGGCAGTAAGTAGCACAAGCACCAATAACACGTTCGACGGCACCCTTGGTGAAAGCAAATAGTTGGTTGGATCGGTTGTCCTTCATGATAACAGACATGCGCTTGACATCAGAGTCGAAAGGAAGCTCGGCGATCTCACTGTACTGGTTGGCGGCATCGTGGCTGGTGAGACGGAGACGGTTCCAGTCGAAGCGAGAGGCGAGGACCTGGATAGCAATTTCGGTAGGGTCACCACGAGCGTGCCATTCGCCGTTTTTCTCGTTGACGGTGGCAAGGTTGGCAAGAGAGGCAACCTCGAGGAACTTGGTAAGAGCAGACTTGCTCTGGGAGAGAAGCTCGTTGATGGGAGAAAGGGCACCACACTCGTCACCGCCAGACTTCAGGGGAAGCTCATGAGGCTGGCTGCGAGACCATCGGAGGTCACCAATAGTAGGGTTGAAAGGCTCGGTGGTGTTCTCGATAAGGTAGGTTCCCTTACCAGGAGTCCAAGCTCCACGGGCAACCATCTTACCTTGGGTGAGAGTACCAGTCTTGTCAGAGCAAATATCGGTAACAGCACCAAGAGCCTCAAGAGACTTGAGGTTTCGAACGATAACGTTTCGCTCAACCATGCGCTTAGTACCAGCAGCCATGGTGATTGTCAAGACGACAACCAGACTAGCAGGAATCATGGACAGACCAGTAGCGACAGCGTAGATAATAACCTGCTGGGAGGCATCAAACTCGTTGGCAGCAAGGACAATGATAGCACAGATGACAGCGGTACCGAAGAGGTAGATCGCCAGTCGGGACAGCTTCTTCTGGAGAGGAGTGCCGACGTTGACACCAAGGAAACGACCAACAGCATCGGTAAGAGTAAGAGTATAGGCTTCGAGGTATCGGTGAGGCTTGGCAGAACCATCAGCCTTACGCTTCACGGGACGGACCTTGCTGTCCTTCTTTCGGAGGGCAGCAGCAATAGCACCGATCTCAGTGCAGGTTCCGGTAGCAAAGACAATACCCTTAGCACGACCCTTGGTGACAGTAGAAGAGCTGTAGGCAACGTTGATACGATCACCAGGACCAGTGCTGTCCTCGAAAACCTCATCCTCGTTCTTTCGAACAGGAAGAGACTCACCAGTCAACATGGCCTCATCAGTCTCAAAGTTAACAGCCTCGATCAGTCTATAAGTGGTTAGTAAATTGGACCCATAGTCAATGCGCCGATGTGTAGACTTACCGGACATCAGCAGGGATCGTATCTCCGGTCTTGATTTCCACAAGATCACCGGGAACGACCTCAACAGAGGGAACCACCTTGGAGTCACCATCACGGACAACATTAGCGGTGGGAGAAGACATGGATCGCAGCGAATCCATAGTCTTCTCGGCAGAGTATTCCTGGAAGAATCCGACGGTGACGTTGAGACCAATAATGAAGGCGACAACACCACCCTCAATCCATGACTTGATACCGAAAGAAACAGCCATAGCAAGAATAAGGACCTTGGCAGACGTCAGTAAGTGACCCCATCTTCAAGTAGTGCAGGGATGCTGGTTAGGGTAATCATGGGAACGACGGTGTGCCTAATCAGGCAATATGCAAGCCGAGACTCGAGGGGCGAAAAAAAAAAAAGAGGACATCGAGATATGCTTAACCATAACTCTGAAAAAGTGTGGGGGCTAGTCTGGACCAAGGGGGAAATCTTCTAGTAACTCACCAATGTCATGGCGTTGGCAACCTGCGCAATGATGATCTTGAGGGGCTGAACACCATCAGCTTCACCGAGATCGTTGTTGCCAAACTGCTCATGTCGTTGCTTGGCCTCGCTCTCAGTGAGACCGCTGAGAGTATCTGTCTTGAGCTCCTCAACAACTTGGTTGAAGCTCAAGGCGTGAGCCGGGCGGCTCATGGGATCGTTGCTCTGGCCCGAGACATGGTTGTCCACGGAGGACTCGTCCTTCTTAGCCATGGTATAAGTCGAAGCTAGCGGGCGCCAGCTTGAAGGTATTTATCGTGGTGATGTATCGACTCGATAGATAGTTTTTGTATAGTTCGTAGACCCTTAAGCCTATGTCTGGGGATTCCTGTAAAGATAGATCAGGAAGCCTTTCGTCTGGCGTCGGAGGGTTAGAAGCTAGAGTGAGATCCTTGGGGATAGAGGTTTCCGAAGAATAAGAGTATCGTGCGGGGAGATGGGGAAGTCTTATAGACGTTCATCTCGACGGCTGGGCATCATTGAGCAAGAATGCTTATCTCGCCGACCCTCTCGCAGTCTCTTGGCTCAAGTCACTATCGGGTCGAGGGAGTGTAAGTTCCATCATTACTTCTCCAGCGGACTCCACAATGCCAAGTATGATCCAATTTTTCCTTCTCTGCTGCTGTTTCTCTATTCCAAAGGCGGGGTTTGCATTGGGAGCGAGCGTCTTGGCGATAAGACGAAACCTTGGTTGTTGTTGTTGAGAGACCCCCCCGGTGCTCCCGCCGGCCTTGTCCGAGGAGCACCGGTGGAGGGCCCCCGGGACCCAGTCTTCCTCTCTGGGGCATGCGAAACGTGATTGGTGAGCCGCCGCGCCGTTCTGTACGGTGTTGGGCTGCTGAACGGTCCTCGACGGTCGGGGTCTCGCCGTCCGCACGTCATTTTCAGACTCGGCAGCACCTGTGACGCGGCGTGGCGGGCTCGGCATCAATTGGCCTTCCTGAGTGGGCAGCGGGGGGCTTGGCTGAGGCTTGGTATTCTTGGGAGACCAGGATTGAACCCTCACCAGAGTCATTACCTGCTCTTGGCTTTTGGGTCTATTGAACACGAACCCGAGCCTTGAAAAAGCGCCGAATAGCGGTCATGGGCCCTTTGGTCTGGGGTTTGGGGTCAAAGCCTTGCTTGGAGCCTTGCTCAGCGTCTCATCTCTGACGCTGTTTCTCATGAGGCTCTCGTGAGGCTCCTCAGACCTGACTTCCAATCCCGTCACCGGTGGTGGAACCCCTACTGCTGGTTGTAACCGACTGCATTGCAGTGCATTGGCCCCCATTGTGAACCGACGTTAGACGAGCAAAGTGTTGGTTGGTGGTGATGTGAGAGAGTTGTGTAGGATGCCCAGTAGAGACACACCCCTCCCACTCTTAGTCTAGCACGCACCATCACTTACTACTCTTATTTTTCGGTGGTATTTACTTCTCCAGGAGGAAGGATTGGTATTGGCATTTCTGGGCATACATAATTATTCCAACAAGAGTCGTCACGTCATTGGATCGTTGTCCGTCATCAACGTCTCGTTAGCTCCGTTTTGTTGCTTTGTCCTTCTAGCCATGGCATGGCACCAGGCTTGTTTTCTGCACGTTGGTATATTATGTCGTAGTAGTGTAGGCATCAATGGAGTGATTCGAGAGGCAAATATTGTGAAGCCAATCTCACGAAAAAAGAAACGGGGCCGGATAAGAGCCGCTTCTTGTCTTCAGCTCGCATGGCTACGGGCCGGATATTCAGGACAAGACAACCTAGGAGATTACATACAACAACAACAAGACCGGAGGTCCGAGACCGAGAGACACAGCACCGCAGCACGGCACGGAGTTGTTATCCACTTGTTCCCTCCCGTAGCCGGCTTGTTACTGGCCAGTCTCGTGACTTAATCCCTCCGTGGACCGTGGAGATCTTGGGGTCGCGATCAGATCTCGAAATATGTTTGGTCGTTGGCTGGGCCTCGTTCACGCGTTACGCACGCACGACAGTGGTTTCTCAGCAAATGCCTTGCAAATCCTTGCCAAGGATGAGGTGCAGGCACTGCCACCCTTGGCAAGACTTAAGGGTGTTAGTCACAGACTCTTATCTTTGCCCAGAGTCTGGAGGAAACCTTAGCTAGTTGCAAGTACCTAGACGTTAGTGTCTTCAGAGAGGCAGGGGTATCTGGCTGGTTGCAGACTGTGAGGTGCTAGTGCACTAACGGTTCAGACGCCAAGATCGTGCTATTTACTAGTATCTTGCCACCCATCTTATCTGACCTCTGTCAAGTGCTTATCTAGCACGTGATGGGCTTCCACTGTTTCTAGAAGCCATCCCGGTATGCGAGGTACATGGTACGTAATCAGTCCTCCACCAGATCATCCAGGATCTCCTCCAACGTGACAATAAGCTTAAATCATCGGCATCTTGTTGACCACGGCCCACTATTCTTGGTAATGTCCTCTTCAGAGTTCTCTACGCTATCCCCTTTAGCCGCAGGTCCCAAGGGACGAATCACATACAGTCCAGTCTTCCCGTTGCATAGTGATTACATACAATACGATGCCATGCAATTCTTTGCGACTCACGCGCATACAGACAAAACACGCTAGCCTCCATTCTGTCTCCGTTTAGTGGAATGCCGTAAAATAGACGGTAAACAGCAACTGGACACGAGGCGACGATCCCTGCCGCTCGCATCGAAAGAGACGCCGGACGCGGAGACGCTGACGCCCGACCAAGCAAGGCGAAATATGAGAAGCGCCGTATGCCGCAGCAAGACGTAGGATAGGATAGGATAGGATTCGTTAGATCCACTCTAAAACGGCACTTTATCCTCACAGAAACGGGGCGCTTATGGCTAGCACAAGGATTCCCTTCTCTTACAGGCCACTGGCTGGTCTCTGTTACATATGTGCTCCGTACCTGCAAGGCTTTCACGGGGAAAATAACGGGTCACTCAAGGCCTGCTATTGGATCCGCCCTCCGGATCCTGTCTCGGGGCGGACACAGCGGGGACTCAACTCCCCACGGAGATGCCCCGGTCCCCAAGCACACACGACACAAGAGGCCCAGTTCGAGGCTCTTTGTGGCGGAGATATCATCTCTCCTGAGGGGGATAACCCGGATGTGTCGGTCTCACAACACTCGGTACGAACATGAGACATCGCGTGGGGGGGCTTGTGGAAGAATCGCAGCACTACTCTCTCTTGTTATGGGGACTTCGGACTTGCCTATCTCCGTTCGGAGAGGGGAAAAAGGAATTCTGCAATGCAGGTCCCAGAAGGACGTTTCCAACTTACTCAGTATGCCTGCCGGCTTGCATAGAGTGGCTTTTATGTGCCGTTGTTGCCGTGCGATAGAGGCAAAGGCGTCTGTTATACAGCACTGGACTGGTGATGGGATCCTTTTGGGCAGCAGCGGACGGCACTTCGGCACCAGCTGAGTTGCAATCGGGATACCTTTCTTGCGGGAACGGCGGTCAATATTCAAAAAATCCTGGAGAAGGCTGGGGACCCGGAGCCGGAGCGGCTCTGGAGGTCTATCATCTCGTTGAGATTAACAGTCGACAGGGTCTAGCAAGTTCAGGCACGGACTGAGAGTCGGTCGGGGAGTTTGAATTAGATCGGGGAAAACCAAGTGACTGTCGGCAGATGGTACGGTCGGCCTTCGGCGATCACGCAGTATACTCTTTGCTTCTTCGAAGTCTTCTCGGACGACCATTCTGACATGATAGTCTAGCTGCGGCTCTTGTTGTTGGTTCCCTCTAGAAGTAAGCCGAGTCTTCTAGATGCGAGCCATTCAGAGTCGTGTATTATGCCTTTTGATGAAACTCATCATATTTTGGGATTCATTCTTCTCAGCCACGGAGGGTGGAAATTTGCCTGTTCTCCTCCTCGACTACCTTCACCAAGCACTTGGCAAGATGGGACTTGGCCGAATGCTCACCATTTCACTCTTCGTTTCTGGACCCAATCGTACCATTTTCATCCCTTACCGAAAGACTTGTCTTGGCTATTCCAATGCCCTGGCATAAGCGCCAGATTTCCCCAGGCTTCTACGCTGGCTGCACAGAAACTCCGGGGTGAATTATTTTGACCAACTTCAGCCATGTCGACGCAGCCAAGCCTTCAAACTGTGTGGTCTGGGCCCCCATGATTAGAAGGCCTCGAGTTGCGATGAGATCTCGAGACACCTTCATGGACGATCCCTGTGGGGGTCGCAACTATTGTTGAACGCTCTAAATAATAGCCCGAAGACTCGGCTTAAAGTCAATTGTTGCTCGGGCATTTTCGGCTGTTACTAGCCAAGTGTTGCAGGATCTCATCATCTAAGATCTATCCGTAACACGGCAGGCAGATCTACTTTCTCTGTACGCGTACTGTTTCCGCGTGTTGAATCTATAGAGCGCAAAATAGAATTCTAGAGAAACTGCTATAGGGTGATCACTCGAAGGGTCCAGCAGGGTTTTTCGCCCACCATCTTTGACGTTAAAGAAGCCAAGTCCGTATAAGGCGCCAAGATTATTGAGAAAAGCTTTTCAACACGTGTATGCGTGATACCAAAAATCATCACAACCATCCACGATTCCTCTGTGACAATATTTGCTGCAAGAGGGATGATGAGACCAAGAGGTACATCTGCGACATGCGCAGCGGAAAACGTCCACCCCCCTCTCCCTCAGTTTTCGATGGCGGAACGGTCAGCGGCCCCACAAGCGTCTCATTGCCAAGCCCAGCGGGTGTCTTAAACTTGCGAGGGTGATGCAGGGATAAGATAGGGACCCAGCAGCGGAGGGGCGCGGCGGAGCCACTCGTAACAAAAGCGAGAACAGAGGAGGACACGTGCCCTCCGCTGACGACCCCGGAGCGGAGGTGTTACATCAGAGGTAGAAGCATCTGTTGAGAGGCTGGTCTGGGGGAGCTCAGATAACGATGAAAAGGACACCGAATGGCAATGCAATGGTGAGGGTGGCACGCATCTCCTCATTCGGTAGTCGACATATTTACTCTGACCTGCCTGTGCTTCTCGCCAAGATGATCTTGAAGCGAAGAAGCATTCGACAAGACCTTGGCTTGGAGTTCTGGATCCGAGACAGTAACACGACAGCCATCTACGACCACGCTGCCGGTGACAATTGAAGCCAGCGGGTCGGCGCACTCCGAAAATGAGCAGATACGACAAGACAGCCCTTGACAGATATCACAGTGACTGAAGCGCAAAGGTTTCCTTATCAAAAGAGCGCAATTGATCAAAGGGTGGTTGGTCAGAGGAATCTTCAATCGATAACCGATGGACTTGGCAGCACGAGGGCAATTCACAAAAGACGTCACCAGCTAGACCTCCCGTCAACACATGTCCGAGAAGCAGGATAGCAGGCAGAGTTGACGACAGTTCGGCGTACAGAAGAAGCCTGCAGGATGAGGTGGTTAAGCGATCTACGATGACCTCGGACCGCAGAATCATCGGCCGGATAGAAGGGAAGTTTGGGGGGCAACAAACAAACAAGCATAACATACATAACTGCTCATTATGACAATAAAGCCAAGAAAAGAACCAAGACTTTTCGAGACACGCCCAGCTTCGATGCTTGAGTCGACGGGAGGCAAAAACGCCCAGCTTGCCAAGAGAAGACAAGACGACCTACTGTCGTGCCTGATGTCCAGACAAGACGCCGATGCTCAACGATCCTTGCTAAGGATGGTCAACGTGCAGACCAGCGCTGAATGGCTCAATCGCTTCTGTTTTCTCGGATCGACAAGTTTGGTAGCAAACGACCACAACCAACTCAACAACACCTCACCAATAGCCATGCGCAGAGATACAGAGACAACGCACGCGACCACATCCAGAAAACAACCTCGTTTTTTACAGCTGCATCCTCGAAATAAAGGCCCCTCCCCCGCTGCGTGGGAACCTCATTAAAGAGCTTGGCGCTGAACTGCTCGAAACTTTGTCTCCCCAACCGAGGACAACGCTACGGTAACTTAATATGCACCCGGGAGGCGTCCCGATGGTTGGGTTGGGTTGTCTAGTCAGAAGACCGAAGTTGAAGGGAAAGGACATTATCAGACAAGGGTATTGTTTTCCAAAGAAGCAGGTCAAGTCTCGCGTGAGCTAATATTGACAATTAGAAACACCGGCCATTAGTTATCTATTCATGAAATACTGAGCTTGGCAATGTCGCACCGACAGGCTCGCTTAGTTTGACAATCCAAATATCGACATGCATGGGTCAGACAAAAGGAACAAAGTAAGGTTAAGGTAATGATATTTTTAATTAACAAAATATGGGTAGAACAAAACATCTCCGCCCAAGCAACAAAAGCAGCCAATATTCGCCAATATCCCCAAACACCCAAGCAACTAGCTTCCCTTCAAGTCGTTACATCCTAACATCGTTATGCCTCTCTCCTACACCTTGGCCATGTGGTGAAGACAGCATTTCCAATCTCCTCCAGGACCCTGTCTAAACACGCTGTGGCACCAAGCCTCCGTGGCCATCATCTCTCCGTTCTGGAGCTTCCAGGCCGTGACGCGGTAGTTGAGCGCCGAGGCCATGAGGTCGATCTCGACAAACTCAGGCTCGTCATGGATCTTGTATGCGGTCCAGGGCTCGTACTCGTCCTCCATGTACTCGTTGAGCGTGGGCTCTGTGCGGGGCGAGTAGACCTTTTGGTCGGGCTCGCAGAGGACGGCGTCCTTTGTGATGTATTTTCGCATGACTTCTGGCTTTTCGGAGGTGAGGGCGCGCCAGAGGAGGGCTGAGGCGTCGAGGGTACCCTCCTTGTTGCGGTGCTTGATTGTTCCCTTCTTTGGTTCGCCCATGGTGATAGTTGTAGTTTGAGTATGTGGTTGACTGATTGGGTCTTTTTTGTTCAGCTTTTAGACGTTGAATGAATTGAATTCACAGTTGAGAAAGTCTGGTAAGGAAATCTAAAGTCATCTGAAAGATCCTGACGTAGACGTTGGATTTCTTGCATTTGCATCTTCAAAACCTGGCATTGTCAGATCCCTGCTCGACCTGACGTCAGCGCTGCGCAAGCAGGATATCCGCGACCAATTGTAACAATAGCTACAGTACAGCAACAGGTTATGTTAAACCTATTCATACATGATGCTCAAAGACTTGTTTCCTGTTCTTCTAGAAGATTTGTTTTATCGCTTGCTCATTACAACTTGGTGATCGTCATTGTGGTGCATGTTCTCTATCAGTCTTGGCGTTGAGAAACACCATCTAATCTAGAGGCGTCTTCTTTCCAACGCACACACCACCACGTTTCTCCTCAATTCGCTCTGATAGCACGGTCTATTCTTGGACGGGAAGGTCTTCGGCTTAACTTAATTTAGTGTTGAAGATAGGAATAATGCCAAGTCGACTATCGAGAGACTAAACTTTCGTCCATGGTGGAGAGGCAAATAGTGGATGTGACGTCAACTTTCTCACGAACCAGGGGTCCAAGACCCTTGGACAGAAGCGGTGAATTGCATTGCATTGCATTGAGGAGTTAATTATTTTGATTCATCATGTCGTGAGGTCGTTTCGTCAAACTAAATACATAGTCCCCTTTAGACAAAGGGTATAGAAGGGTCGATGGATGGGTCATGCTCAAACAACCCTGTAATCCACCAGAAACTAACAAATCAGACTGTCCTGTCCTGCCTTTTCCCTCCTAGCGCCAGTGTAGAAAAGAAAAGTACTTGCGTCGTGCAATCCTAGTCGTCTATTATGACAAAAAACAGAAGGAAACATATGTCGTTCAGTGGAATCTCTCCTTGATGTACACCATGGCTGCGAATCCTGCGCAGCACTTTGTGCTCATCTCATGCTTGCACCATGAACACTTGATTGTCATGGACACGCTGCCCGCGTAGTCTGTTGAGCCAGAGCTGAACACGCCGTCGGGGTTGGACATGGCCTCGTATAGTCGGCTGGGCATGTCGTGGTAGCGTCTGCAAGCGCAGCACTCCACAAACATCTTGGCGGATGGCTCGCCATGATGGTGTTGATAGTGCTCTAGGTTGGATTGGCGGCGGAGCGTCTTGATAGCCGCCTCGGGGTCCGAGAGGGTCGGTCTATGGCCTATCGTCGGACTGCGGATGGGGACGGGAGATCTAAGGCGACCCGTGCTCCTCTCCTTGTGTTTCAGTGTATGTGTTGGTGTTGAGGCGAAGCTTCTTTCGTCGGAGGAGTCAACGACTGATCTCTTGTTGCTTGGTGAGGCTGAACTGCGGAGGTTTGCATTTGAGAATGCTTCCATCACTCGGTTTGCTGCCTCTTGGATAGGATCCATCTCTGCGTCTGAGCCGCTGAGATCAGAAGGCTCGAAGCGATCGCTGGGAGCAATTCGTGGTGAGTTGGTGTAGGACCAGTAGGGGCTAACTTCGTGTCCAAGGTTCGCGACCATGGATGGCTTCACAGACGCAATGTTGGGAGAATGGCCCATCTCGGATTGGGGAGGTGTGGTATGCGGTGTGCTCAGGGGCGACACAGATTGGATTGCGTCTGAGTAGGATGACTCTGAGGAGCTTGTCGTGGGCCGACCGCCTGCTGGGGAGTGGGTTGCTCCAGGAGAGAGGTGCTTGGATGAAGTATGAATGTGCTGAGCGTGAACAGGCGCGCTATTGCTAACGTTCAAGACCTTCGAAGCATACACATCTGTCTTTGGGGGCACAGGAGGTCCTACAGAAGGTGAGGCTCCATTAGACTTGGGTGACGAACCCTCCTTGCTTGCCGTCGACGAAACCGATCCTTGCGCAGAATGTCCACGACCGAACGCACTCTTGGCAGCCTCTCTAAGGTTCCATTTCGTGGTCACAGCGGGTTCAGACTCTGCAGTAATCGGCTTCGGCCGCACACCGGGCGAAGTCTGTTCATAACGGATGCTCGGGGGGTTATGCTTGAACAGCTTCTCTTTGGGTGATCGAGCCGACTCTATCGACTTTCTCGATTTTTGTCCAACGGGAGCGCTCTTTGCGGTCGACGGCTCGTCTGAAGGTGTCTGGGAGGGATTGAGTCGGGTCAACAAGGTGAGAGAAGCTCCTCTCTTTGAGCTTCTTCGTGGAGGCGTAGGAGGAACGGATAGTCCAGAAGAGGCCGATGCTCGTCGCGGGCGGGGTTGCGTCGAGGACACAACTGGTGGTCTCGAGACCGTGATTGTATCTTGCTGAGGAGCGCTTTCAGAGTCTTTGGTCTTAATATTCAACGGGGCGATTTGTTTCAAGCTCTGGTTCGAAGAACGATGCGCAGGCGCTGTCTGCTCTTGAACTTCGCCCACCTTGGGGTTTTCATTCTCCTTTGAGGCTTCTGCTGAGTCTTTCTCTGCATTTTGGTCCTTCTTGATATGAAGACCGCCTCTTCTGTTCAGGCCTTGAGCCTTGTTGTACAGAATTTCGCTGTCAGGTGTGTGCACCGTGATTTGGTCCCCTTCGTCTTCCGTGTCGTCGGCCACCGCGCAATCCTCGCTAACTGAGCCGCGACGAAGACGAGCGCTCCACAGGTATATATTGACGGATCCCCTTCTCTGGGGTGATTTGGGTGACTTTATCGACTGGCCTCTTGCGCCGGACGTGTTGATCGAGATGGGCGGGTATGATTTCTTTTGACCTTCTGCTTCCTTGTTGTGAGCTTGCTGAGGGTTGACTTTTAGAGGTGTGAAAGAGCCATGGCCCAAGAATGTCTTTCGCATAGCCGGGTGAACCTTGCTGTTTCCTTTGGCTTGATCCTCGAGGACCTTCTGGTGGAAATCTTCCTTCTTCTTCTCCAATTTGACTCCGCCGAGGAAACCAGTGGAACTGGTCTCATCAAACGAGGCCCGCTTGATCTCAAAGGAGCTGCGGAAAATGGATGTGAGTGAGCTGGAGCGGCTGCGCCTAGGTTCTTCGGGGTCATCGTTGTTTCTGCCAATGGAGAAGCCCAACAAGCTTGATGATCGCGACCGCCGCTTTTGTGTAGGTTGCGTCGGCTCAGTAATGCTACGCCCTTGGGTCGCAAGCACGGATGGAGGTGGTGGAGGGGGCTTGCTCAGCTTTCTCCCGCGAGGCTTGGGAGCATTCTTCCAAGCTTCCTCAAGGGCCGCATTCATGGCCTGTTCCCGTTCTTTCTCCTTCTCTCGTCGCTTCTCTTCCTCTTTTCTTTCGAGTTCCTTCCGCTTCTCTTCTTTCTTCTCCTTCTTGCGGCGGTCATACGCCTCCCAAGTGGGAGATTGACATACCGAGCGCTGCTCCTCCACCTCAGGAGGGAACATGAAAGCCACAGTCTTCTGGCCGGACTTTTCTGAAGGTGATTCCTTGGGGAGCAGCTCTTGGGAGCTTGATCGAGTGGGGTCGTGGCCAACTGGCTTTCGAGGGATAAGGTTTGGTGACCCTGTTCGCGCAGGAGCTGTGTGAGCTGAGAAGAGAGGCGGAGGAACAGCGGAATAGTTTCGAACAGGCGGGGGCATCTTTTTGTCCTTGGGTACCAATTCAAACCGCCTAGGAGGGTGGCCTGGGCTTGGGGGAACAGAGCTGCTGTCTGTGCATGCTGGAGATGGAGGCACAGAGCCTTGATGTGATCGCAGGAACTACAAAGATCAATTAGCAAAATTCCCTCTCCGTCATTATTGGGAGTTTGAGGCTTACACTAAGCTTCTTCTCCAAATCAAGCATTCGCTGCAAACTGTTGGAGCGAGTGCGCCCTTGAGGCTGGGCCGGTGCCTGAGCAGTCTGTAGCATGATGGAGATTTTACGGGTTCAAGCGAACCGTCGACCTGAAGCTGGCGACTAAGCGGGAGCGCCTCAGAACATGCGAGGTCTGTGAGACAAATATCGGGAGAAATGCGCGTGTGTATGAAGTTGTGTCGGACAAGATGAGCGCAGGTGGGGTGATGGGTTGCTGCAGGTAAGCGCAATAAGAATAAAAGCTGGGAATTTCTCAATCAGTCGCGGGAATCAACAGCGGGCGTCTGCAGGTGGTGAAGTTTGGCCGAATGCGCCAGGATGAACTGCTCGTTCTATTGCTATTGCTGCGTTCGGCGGTAGAAGCTATCGGGAGCTAACGTCAAATGCGGTGATGCTGTCTCGGTGGTGTTTTATCGCTGCCGTGATTGGAATTCACTTTTCCCATTCATTCATTTCCGCCTTCTTTTCCCTCTCTAAGAAATTGAAAGAATAACGAAAGCGGTGAAATTTTGGTGAGAAAATTTGACGGATGCGGTTGTTTTGTTGTCGTGGTAGTGAGATGATGTAAAAGCGGTGGGCAACGTGCGGGTATCTCGTGATGTGGAGGGTTGAAATGAGTTGGCCGAACCAGAAACCGGACCAATTCCAATGTTACACAGGAGGAAATAAGAGGATGGTAAAGAGGAAAAGATTCTGGTAGCACAGGTAAGAGAAACGGAGCGCAATCGATTCAGGATGAGAATGAGTACGTAGGATCCTGACGCAACGTTGGACTAGCATCCATCCATTTACATGGATACGCTGGAGGGTATGTAAGAGATAGATTAAGAAAAAGGGAGGAACAGGGCAAGAGACGAAGGATGGGCGAGGGGGAATGGGAATGTAAATTGTAAGAAGAAGAAGCAGTGGAAATAGAAAATTCCAGACAATTCCCCTGCTGAGGTTGTTCTTTGTCTCTGAGGTAAATTGCAGGGCCAAGCAGTGTAACTAACTATCAGGCAAGCAAAGCATGGAAGCATGGGCAAGCAAGCAAGATTCCGATATCCCAGCTGCAGTTCTTTTTCTGGGCTTTCAGTAGCTTGACTAGTTGCATCAGGCCAATCCAAAACTAGCTGTAGCGGGACGGCATCTCATCCCACATCCATGGCATGGCATGGGCTGGTGTTGTATGGATCATGCCCGTTGATGCGTGATTGCGGGATGGCGGCGTCGGTTTCTGGAGCTGGCCATTGAATGCCCGACCAGGGTAAGCCACTGCACGACAACCCAACGACATCTACGATCCCCTGGTAATTTCTCAACCGTTACTGGATACTCTAATTGAGATCAACGAAATGCTAAGGCGGTCTGTTTGAATATGGTTTGGCAAATATCACTCAGGCTTATCTTGACATGGTTGTCTCAACCCCTCTTCATCGCCATTCAGCCATTGACCTCTCCAGGCTGTCCCCCCTCATGACACAAAAGGCTTCTGTCACCTCAATTAGACCCAAACTCAGCTGCAAGTTGCTCGTAAGAATCAAGCTGTCGTCTATCCATTGTGGGTTGGGTCGGCCGAGAATACGAACTGATGAGGTGGGCGCTAGAGACGTGCGTGGCTGAGGTGTCATCCGTAGACCGCGGGGCTACCAGATCTGCTATTGGTTCGGCAGCTACGGGACCTGATCCACAGAGGGGGTTCAGTGGCCTTACAACGCCCAGAACCATTTTCTTCAGTGGGTGAAGCCGATGGGCTGGTCTTTTTTAGGGTGACGGGCTCCAAAAATAGCCAAAGCATGGACTTGGGATCAACAGATCCATGTGATCTGACGTCTACTAGAAGCAAAAGCAACACGAATAGAAACAGGGCCACTTCCCCAAAAGGTCCATCGATGAAAGCACAGATGTCTCAGTCTGGAAGGATACGAATTGATGGCGAGAGCCAACGGTTCTGGATCAAGACTCTGGGGTTTAGCGGCCTGCAGAGCAGCTCGTTTAGGATTTCCCCGTTGCTTGGTGGTTAGATCAGGATATGAGCGCATGTGGTACTGTAATGAAGCTTAACACAAGGCGATATCAAGGTGGTTGGCTGATGGGCGAAATGCATACATAGGAACCGTGTGCCGTACGACCTAATGCGAGATGAAGGCTGGATGATAGTGAGGAGGTTGAGACGATAAACTTAATTAACATGGACTACCTGAGAAGGATCAAGTGCGGTGTAGTGCAGCACAACGTGGCAGGCCTGTTTTGTGCGCTCGTTCCTGATCCTCCAAGCCATTACATCCCAGCCTTTCTGTCGATCATAGCGGGATAATCAATCAGAACCTTATGACATGATCCAACCCCCCGCCGACGAGAGACATAACTAAGGCATCATTCAGACTAACCAAAGGCTCTTCTAGTTGCCCAAGTCCAATGCGCGGTGATGTGATGCATCTGCGAGGGAGATAATCGATGTGTTGTTTCTATTTTGTGTGCTTAATCTATCTGGGACTGTCGGGCCCGTGCATCGCGGGGCTCTAGACGGTGTGCCGAACGAAGACCAACAAGGACTTCACCTGATACGAGTGAGGCAAAGCTGGATAGCTTCAAGTAGTAAACTGACCTTTATCAACTTCAGCTTCATTCCTGTTATAGTGTTACGATTAGCTAGTGCTTCAGGTCAGTATGAATTCTCGCTCCAAGTCTCCCGAATAGGCCAAGCCGATGGCCAGAACGAGAACAATGACCTTCTCACCGATTGCCTCTCCGATATGGTTAACCTCATGATATGAATACGATCAATACCAAGACAGTAGTGGAGTTTGAGATTCCTTCCTGCAAAGTCCACCATCGGGCTCAGGTCTAAGTGGCCATGGCCTCATCTTTTTCTCGTATTTTTGCATGCGCAAAAGTCTGCGACTAGACCCTGCAAGCATCTGGGGCTCTGTATAATAATAGCAGAGAATCCACTCTTGTGCTTAACAACGACGGCCAACATAATGCAAGACATGGTGATATTCGATCTAAATAGACCCAACATGTAAGTCGAGGTGAATGGATGGGTTGTTTTACTATGTACTGCAGTAATTTGATGATATACGGTACCTTAATAGTAGGAGCAATGTCCGTTATCTCGTTGGTTGATTGAGAACCACCATCTTCAGCGGCCTACCCTAGATCAAGACTAACAGCACAAGTTTCACCAATTTTTGCTTTGTCTCTTGCTAAAACAGGAAGTTTCGGTCTCTCGCAATGATACTGTAATTTTGGCTTTTTTCCGACTTGAATTGGCCTCGTGCTTGATATATGCATTATTTGCAGTAATACCTACGTTAGTGACAGATGTTATCGCATCAGCCGAGCTCGATCTACGAAGAAAGACAGTATCAACCCAGCAGCGCGTTGGTGATTTCGGGTTCACATTCTTGACTGTACTGAACTTTGGGGTAAATAGTGACAACAAAGCTTTTGGCACATGATATCTGATACTCTGTAGAATTAGGTCTACTTGGTTTTCCAAGGAGTGGTCACTTATACGACGAAGCTACGCGACCATCCTGTACCTGCATCTATATAATCAAGAAAGATGCACGATGTAACGATATTAGGCAAATGAAAACTGCCGTGTGAGTTGCAAGAGAAATATCCCGAACACAGGGTTACAGAAAGCCTCACTTAGCAGAAACTGCAACTCTTCACATCGCACAAACATCCACTGTGAATCACAGCCCAAGCATCGCATCAATGACGTCACAGCCATTTGCTCTCAACCCTACAAATTCACCATTTGCATAGAAAACCCGTGAAAAGAACATTCAACTTCAACTTCAAATAGAAGTCATTAGAAACGCCTGAGATCTGCATCTTGTTGCGCCCTGACGATCCCAAGACTGCAACGGATAACCCAGCGGAGGGTTCTCTCCTGTGTCATTACATAAGCAGCGTTTTCCGCCACTCGGATCCAGTTCTTCCGAGAGGGCATCTTATCCCCGCTCACGTGAGGAGGATTCTCGCCTTCTGCCCACACATTTGCCAAATTCCCCAAAAATCTTACCGCGCAGCCCGTCGACTCACCATCATCACCACCACAGCAAATCATTCATCATGGGTAAAGTTCACGGATCTCTTGCCCGTGCCGGTACGTTGCGCTCGCCCATTTTGAAGCATTATTGTCGATGTCGCTAACTCTCACGCAGGCAAGGTCAAGTCTCAGACTCCTAAGGTACGACGACACCTCGATTAGAAAATCCATCGATCCCGACGAACACGATCACTAACCATCCGATCCAACAGGTCGAAGCCCAGGAGAAGACCAAGACTCCCAAGGGCCGTGCTCTCAAGCGCCTCAAGTACACCCGACGATTCGTCAACGTCACCCTCACTGGTGGCAAGAGAAAGGTGAGCAGATTTGATGAGATACAACAGCAGGAGAACATGGGCGCTGACGATGCGAAAACAGATGAACCCCAACCCCGGCTCCTAAACAACTGGATAAACGACAGGAATTATGGTAGCGGGATGTTGACTTTCGGACACGGTTCAACACAACAATGGTTGCTTCACTCAGTAATGGGATGATGGATTGGGTTGGGTCGCATGATAGGCTGAGCCCCTTACGAAAATGAAAAGGAAATGGCGAAGAAGCGCTACGACTCTACTCGGCGTCCGGTGTCAGTTGTCACAATACAACAAACATTTGTTCGCAACTACACATTTTACTGCGACGTGAATGCCAACACTTTCGCTGGTGAAGACAGGCGTTTGAGCCTTCCAGACGTGCCTGATGATTGCTGCGCAAATCGTAGACGTTCCAAATCTCCTGGGGTTCTCGGCGAGTGACTCACATTGATGACATCCTTGACTTGTGCATGCCTCAGGAATCCCATCACGAGTCACGATCTGCCAAACTGCCAAGCTACCTGAATCTACGTAAAAACCGACAATAGATATGGAAATATCTAGCAATAACGACTGTAGTCAATTCATGCCCAATATCTACCAATCGATAAGCTGATGATTCGTCTTGCTCTTATTTACGGCTCACTGCGTGTGTCACGTGATATCAATTCCACCTTGCTTCAATCGTACAGGTAGCTTCCGTCCAAGCAACCAACATCACACTTGCTGTCACCCATTCACAACTACTCTCCTCAAAAACCATATCCTTCAAAATGGCTGACGTAGAAATGGATGTCGATGTCGAGGCGGGCTCTCCCCCTCCCCCTGCGCGTAACGAATCCGATATGCAGACGCATACAAAGGCCACGGCCGTCCGTTCTATCGAGGGCTGGATTATCGTCGTCACCAACGTCCACGAGGAAGCAGACGAGGAGGCTCTACAAGATTTGTTCGGAGAGTATGGCGAGATCAAGAACATGCACCTAAACCTCGACCGAAGAAGCGGTTACGTCAAGGTAAGCTGCGCGTGGACGCGAAGCAGGACAGAACAGCTTGCTGATACGGAGGGATCTTTAGGGATACGCCCTTATCGAGTACACGACATTGGAGGAAGCTCGCGCTGCCATCGACGGCGCACACGACCAGAAGCTTCTTGACCAGACCATCTCGGTAGACTTTGCATTCGTACGACCCCCGCCTGGAAAGCCCGGCCGCGGACGAGGCGCTGGTGGGCGAAACCGAGGCAGAAGCAGGAGTCGCAGCCCCGAGACCAAGGAGCGTGAGGAGCGCGAATGAACGCAGAAGCACGGACGAGTTGAAGAACACATCGCGGGAAAAAGCGGCGCGTAACGAGACGAGACGGCGCATGTAGTCGTTACATGCAGAATCGCCGACGTGCCTGACGGCGAGGGTTAAGAGCACGTCGGCAGTGTAATGTTTATACATGAGGTATGTCTAGCTGTTCGCGTGCACTTGGAGTCTTGGCCTAACATGTATACAAGATCAAAACGATAATGGAATATGCCCACATGGCCATCTTGCTACTTTCAAGGCAGAGGAATGGTACATCTGGGACTTAAAAACCAAGACCCCACTACTGGGCGATCGTGATGTTTTTGACTTTGCTTCTACTTGGGTATCGGGACCTGGTAGGATTTGTTTGGGCAGCCGTTCTGTTATAGATTTACTGGGAGTTACAGATCAGAGCCGTACGAATAACGCGACAGCTTCACTGTTGTGCGAGACAATAACATCTTGGCCAGTCATAAAGTGCTCTGTCTCAATGCGGCTAACATGGAACGTAGCCGATAACATGTTTAGCTCTCTTGTTAAGTTGACTCCTTCACGAATCGCATCTCATGCCCTGTCTCTTCAGAACACCCAAGTAAACGACTCCTTCACGTGGAACTTCGTCGATTGTCTGGTCGAATTAGCACCTGTCTTCTACCTTGCGTCAATGCAACTCACCTGATATCCGTGCTCGATGCTCCGATCAACACTCTGAAGGCGCCCTCCTCGGCAATCCACCCTGGAACGGACTCGTCATAATACCCGACTGCGTACTTGTCAAGGCTGATGGTGATGTGTCTCGTCTCTTCAGCCTCAAGGAACACCTTCTCAAACGCCACAAGCTCCTTTTCCGGTCGTGGCAGCCTGCTCTTCTCGTCATGGACGTAGAGCTGGACGATTTCCGCGCCAGCACGGGACCCTGTGTTGGAGATAGCGAGGGTGATCTTGATAACGCCCTCGGCGGTAAGTGTCTTTGTTGAAATCTCGGGGCGGCCATACTCGAATGTCGTGTACGACAGACCGTGGCCAAAGGGGAACAGGGGTGCGATCTTTGCGTGGTCGTAGTGCTTGTATCCTATGTAGAGGCCTTCGCCGTACAAGACTTTGTGGTTCTCGCCAGGCCAGGTGTGCCAAGCTGGAGTGTGTTCAATGCGCCTGGGGAAGGTACTCTGTTTTTGTCAGCAAAGCATTGGATCTCTGACGAGTGAAACTTACCGGGAGCTTGCCACTCGGGTTTTGGATGCCAAATAGGACATCAGCCAAAGCGTTACCAGCTTCTTGGCCCTGGTACCAGCCCTGGACGATGACGGGCACTTCGTCGACCCACGGCATATGTACTGGGCTACCGGATTGGTTGACAACAACCGTTCGCGGGTTGGCCTTGACCACAGCTTCAATAAGCCTGTCCTGGTTTCCATCGGCAGGAAGATCCATTGTCTGACGATCATACCCCTCAGACTCCCATTCAGCATCCACTCCTACTATAACAACAGCAACATCTGCTTCGCGAGCCGTCTCAACTGCCTCCTGGATATAGTCCACACGATCTTGTTCCTTAAATCCAATGCGGCAACCACCATACTTGTGCGTAATGCCGAACTGCTTCTGCTTGGAAAGAGGGCGAAGTTCGTTGGTCATTTCGACGCGAAGTTCAACGGCCTTGCTCGCTTCCATGTCCACATCGACGAGGTAGTCAATCGAGCCATCAAACATTGCCTCGCCCTCTTCAGTCCAGTCCCATAGATCAAGAACCAACTTCCCATCGACGAAAAGCTTACCAGGGCCAACACTCATGAAGCTGATGGTATGCTTGCCTGTTGTCTTGGGAGTAAGATACGTAGTAGCCACAGCAGACCATTCAGGCCCAACCTCATTCAAAGGCGCTGAATCCCAGAGGAAGAGATCCGTATTGGTCCTACGCTGCTTGACCACTGGATTACCCTCGAACTTATCACCCGCGAACCAATCGATGTTGACACCAGGCTTGCCTGACTTCTCAGTGCAGTACTCGGATGCGACGGGGAGCCACTTGTGTATATGGCAGCCTTGAGCAAACGAGACCTTCTGCTGAGATGCCTTGCGGATGCTCTCGAGCGGGATGGTGTTGTAGTATGGATTCAAACTCGCGCTTCCACCACCACCTGCAATATGTCTGTTGGCGTTTGGTCCGATGACGGCGACTTTGGTAGTCTTGGGACAAAGCGGGAGGATACCGTCATCGTTCTTGAGAAGCGTGAGACCTTCGTGACCAGCAGCTCGGATCAGTTGTCTCGTTTCTTCGCGGTCGTCTTCTCGCTCGGGTTGCTCTGGTGACATGTCGCCTCCCTTGAGTCGTTCTACTAATGCGAGCACATTCTCTGCTGCTTGGTCAATATCTTGCATTGAGATCTGTCCTTTGTTGGCTGCTGTGACGAGTTTGTCGAGACGCCATTTGGAAGAGTAGGGGAATTCGATATCGCAGCCTGCTTCTACGGATTCGATTGATGAGTTGACGCCGCCCCAGTCTGACACTACGGTTCTATAAGAAGTCAGCATAGTTTTCGATGCTCTTAGGATGGGTTGGTTTTTACCCCTCATAACCCCATTCTCCACGAAGAATGTCCTTAAGAGTATGTCTGTTCATATCAGCATGAACGCCGTTGACGAGGTTATACGATGTCATGACAGCCCATGGATTGGCTTCTCGAACTGCAATCTCGAATGGTTTCAAATAGATCTCACGTAGAGGCCGTTCAGTAATAAGCGAGTCTATCGTCAGCCTATTCGCCTCTTGCTCGTTTCCGACAAAATCTATTCCATTCATCAGCACATCTACCACCAAGGCAGTCATTGATGATGTTTACGCTTAATAGTAGCCGCGACGCCCTTATCTTGAAGACCCTTGATGTATTGGGCTGCCAGTTTGCCCGTGAGAAGGGGATCTTCGGAGAAGGACTCAAAGTTGCGACCGCCAAGGGGGTGACGGTGCATGCAGACAGTCGGTGCAAGGAGCATCTCTGCTGATCGTGCTCGGGCTTCGAGTGCTAGATGCTGTCCGACTTGATATAGAAGATCCTTGTTCCATGTGGCAGCGAGGGAAATGCCACAGGGAAACAGGGCGGCCTGTAGTGTTTAGTTACGCACGACCGTCGTGATTGACTGGCTGGCTGACCTTTGTACCGCCGACGAATATCCCACCGCGTGCTCCATTAGGACCGTCAGTTGTTTTGATCGAAGGAATACCCTTTTCAGGAATGGCTTTTGTCCTCCAAAAGTCTGCGGCTGTGAGTAGTGAGACCTGGAAGGGTTAGTGTACGGATATCCTCAAAGGATGGGAATCGTCATGCCTTTTCCTCTAAACTCAACTGCTTCAGCTTCTCCTTTGCCGCAGAGCGAGTATCTCTCAGATGTTGAATCTTTTGTTGAGGACTACATGGCGAAGAGAACTCTGTATCTGGAGTAGAAGGAGTGTTTGAATCGTTCATCGTCTTGCTATTCTTGCCGAAGCTATTGCGAACAACTGTATGCCGATCTTGTTATGCCGTGCCCGAGGTCTGATATACCAAGTGAACGACTTCACGGGCAAGTAGAGCCGAGGTATAATACTACAGAACGTAGAAAGAATGAAACCCAAAGTGATAGCTGTGCTCACTTATACCGTGTATGAACAAGTACGAGAGTGGCACGTAGGGTCATCTGCTGGATAAGCACAACAGATTGCAGGGACAAGGGAGATAGGGCCTTTTCTTTCACTATTACTGTAAGCAGTAAAAAAGCATAGCCTATGAGAGTTGGCTTCTATTTAAACGACCGGCTGGACAAGCCGGTGAACCTAATGGGGAGTGGAGACTAGCGATGGTTTGTGTTTCAAGAGAGAACATGCAGATGGACGGGGAGAGATTAACGACTTGGTCGGTACATACGGACCGTGAGAGCGATGGGGACCCCGTGGCTTCCGGAGGTTGAGCTGTAATTGTCTGGGAGAGATAAGAAAGACACGTGGTGCAGGTATTTGTAGTAATATCTGAGATATCTTGCCACTTCTCTATATAACCGTGACGAGAGGGCGTTGAATCAAGTGTCTTCCTTCGGGCTCTTATCTATAATCCTGAGCTGAGATGACTGCTCATCATTTACGCGGATGCCCCCAAAAACCCGACAGCCTGGGAAGACATTCAAGAACGAATCGGGAAATACTTTGGCCCACTGTCTCCGCCCGTTTAAAGTGAAGGTGTGCGGTTTCTCGGCCCGCAATTCCCGTATTCGGCCGGCGCGTACCGCCGGAGTCGGGGGAAGCGAGAGCCGGGGAACATCGGTTGGGGATTATTTAAAAAGCGTGACTTTTTTGTTAGCGATGGAAGTCAAGGGGTACTTTCGCTGCAGTTGCCTGATGTGGAAGTTCGGCATTTGAAGGATGTTGGGCAGGGCTTAAAGAGGATGGGTATAATAAAGAGAGCATGATGCCGAAAGCAGCATTTGTGTGATTGAGATACGATAAAATCTCCGTTGCGCATGTTTGGTTAGACCGGATCTAAAGAGTCCCCTCAGATCTGTCAATCAAACTTAAAAGTGTTTGTCGCGTAGGAAGAATGATCGGAATGCCGTTTAATCTTAATTACAAGATGCGTTAAACCTTCACTGTCTTTATTTAGCCTCCTATGTGAATTGACTACTGAAACCCCAGCCTCTTACTTTGGACCTAATAATTGTCTTGCCTTTAATGCTTGATCGTAGAAGTCGTGATAAACAACACGTTTTGAAATCTCCGGCGATTAATGGATCCTCCGCTGTCTCCCGGCTAAGAGGGGCCGGCTCGGCGCTCGTGGCTATCGGGAAACCTCCGCTTGTACACCCCGACATCCGCACGTGGTGGCCGACAATTGACACTCGTCATTCTCTACAGCGTCTTACTCAAAACTATCTCTTCTTAATAACATTATAGAAGTTACTATCCACTCATCACCCGTCATCGTCACAGCGCGCCTTACGCGACTCACACTAAAAGCAACGCGACAATGCTTCGCTCAACAATAAGCCGTTCAAACTCAGAATACTCCCTTCAAGACCTCAGCAACCGACCAAGATCTCCTTTACGCCAATGTCAATCCTGGAATGGAAACAGCACAGATTCGGGTCCCCGAAACAGTAGCACCTCCGAACCACCGGAGCCGCGTGGAGAAGGGTCCGCCGTGCCGCCGGCAGACGAAGCCGCGCCGGACAAGAGCAGGACGAGGCTGGGGAGGTTCTGGGGGGATTATATCAGCTGTGAGGTTGAGTTCTCGGTGGCGAGGGATCATCTAGGTATGTGCACCGATGGATGGATGGTAGCTGGTGAGGTGAGATTGGAGGAAGAACTTGTCCCCTCAAGAGCACGTCAGGAATAGGTCTTGTGATGCCTTCTCCAAGCAAGCAGATACCTAGATAGAGTGCTGGGCTGTTTTATGTGGTCGAGCTGACTTATGTCTTGTTGTTATACACCAGGAGGGGGATATCAATGGTTTTGTTTTAACTTTCACTTACAAGTGGCTACTAACATGCACCCACTTAGCAAACGAACGGACCTTTCTTGGCTATTTACGCACATCAGTTATGATGTCCATGATCGGCACACTAGTTGCCCAGCTCTTCGCTCTTCATCACGAGGGCTACCAGGCCCAGTTTGGCTATTTCGCTACAGGGAGACCACTAGCAATGACCTGCTATGCTTTCTCCATCGGCACGATTCTTCTCGGTGCCATTCGGACTTGGAGACATCAGAGTACTATGATGAGTGGAAAGGCACTAGCGGGTGGTTTTGAGATTCACCTTTTGGGGATGTGTAGCATGGCGGTATGTCACTCTTGAAAGTGTGTGGGATTGTTGGCTAATTTGTGTAGCTTCTTCTGGTCTTTTTTGCCGTTCTACTTACTATTGATGTGATCAAGGAGACTGACCCTGATAATACCGGGTCTACTTAAAGAACGCCTTTTATACCCATGCCGACTTATTCGAAGCCGAGATGGAGAGCACAAGCAAACGGTAAGTCAAGATGATCACTTTTATAAAACACATGAATACAAAAACATCCACCAACTACCTCCACATCCCCTTCTCCCATGCCCCTTCGCCCTTCCTCTCCCCACACCTCCTCTGTTTATTGCTCCCTATGAACGCGAACCCTTTTCCTAACAGTCTTAGGAACGGCGCGCCTACAAATTGTCAGATCTCACACTAACACGCAAAAAGAGTATACATACTTGGACTTTTTAGCAGCACGTTGCACTTCAATGGCAGCGTCTGCGCCATCGATACTGCCACTACCCGTGTGTGAAGCCGTGGACAACGACAACTCGGAGACGTCCGAGTCAGAACTTGCGGATGGAGTATCCCCTTGTTCAACCTTTGGACCTGCAACATCTACTGTCGAGTCTATGGGCCTGGGACTGGGAGCAGGCTGCAACACAGGAGTACTGGGCGTCTTCTCTTGTTGGTCAAGAGTGCTGGGGCCATCTACAATCTGCCAACTAGACGTCTCTGGCACAGACGGTATGTCCTTGGGTTCCGACTTCCGCTTGCCTTGACTCAGCATCCCCTTCGGTGTAACAGAGCCAAGTCTCATCATCCTCAGCTCATGGCTCTCCTCGTGCCGAAGATAAACTTCCATCGGCGCAACAACCGAAGGCGAGGACGAGCGACTGGGCTCTGAGGGAAGGAGAGGACAACCATCTTCAGAGCTCGTTTCCTGTGGCTCTTCGAATATTGGAGACTCTGCACGGTTGACAAGAGACTTGACAACAGAGTCATAAGGAGGCACCATTGTAGGATCGGGAGTGTGTCTGACCACAAGTTCGTGTTAGTCTCTGTCTCAGAGGGCAAGACTGAGACATACCGGTTATAAGCACTGTCCTCAAGACTGATGCTGCTATCTCGTCTAGGAGTGTTGGTCACTCGAGCAGTTGACGGACAGGAGCCGCCAACACCTGACAAGAGATCCATGATAAAGATTCGAACGTGTAACGATGAGTAAGGAGAAACTACTTCTGACAAAGAAAACATAACCGAGGAGCGAGCTGACTAGTTATAGGGCTTCCAATAACAGCCAACAAGGCTCCTCCCGTTACCGACACAGAGGAACCAATGTCTTTCGATACCCCCAGACCCGAGTATCTGGGTCCGGCATGACGAGACCAGACCAAACTCCTTCCCTTTCCTCACAAGGCAACAGATAACCGTCAACACACCCTCTTGGACCCAACAGTCCGGGCCCCATCTATGCACCGGAATCACATCCCCGACCGGGGAGGTCCTCTAGCCGTGAGCTAGATTAGTCCCGGGCTTCCCGCGGACCCGCGAGAGTGGTTCGCCGTGGGCTGGGGCTGAAACTCATTACCGCCGAGTTGATCTGCATGAAGCGAGGATGCGATAACTCAACTGGGACGTTTTAGCATGTATTCCCGCGGTATGAGAAGCAGTGAGACGGAGCACATGGCCAAACTAAGAACCTCCAGAATAGCACTGGGACCAGAGCTGATCTATCATGTAACCCTCTCATTTCCCGCCCATTCAGCTAAACACACCTTCCTCCTAAAGACTGCATAGACCCAAGCCAACGGGCGGGGACATTTCCAGGAACCAACCTGTCGGTAAAAGGGGACCATGGGCAGCCTGGTAGGGCGTGCGGAGCAGCAATTAGTGAATAGCATTTGCTTATTGGTTGGTTGTGTGAAGTGCTCGACCAACAGCCAGTTTCAAATGCGTGTGGTTGACAAAAGAACCTTGAAATCAACGTTACCTTGCTTTACCTTACCTTACTGTCAAACCTTGCTTTTTCCTCGTGGCTGAGCTTCGTAGTCAGTTGTTGATGTTCGTTCCATTGTTCTGACTCGTAGAGGATGAGTTTGGTTATGGTTGTGTTCATCATAAGGCTCTGGCTGCAACTAACTCTCCGGTATCACACCGCATAGTTCTCAGTTATCACATATTTACACCACACCACATGAGTTTGCACATCTACGCAACTTCACTCGTTTGTTCTACTATTGAACCACACTACGCTTAATTATCAGCATTACCTCAACTTCGATACATTGTTCTTTGTTCTCTGCCTTTTGTCCTGTCCTTTTTAACTCCTTTACCTCACATCTTCAACATCACATTCATCCCACACAATCATCCCGCCCGGCTCAACTACCCCTGTCTATCGATTGGGGGCCTCAAAGTATATCCAACCCTAGTTTCAGCCCCCAAACTAGCCCTTGCAACTGCAGCTCATACATCAAAGGAAAGGTATCCAGACAGGCGGGCTTGTAAAAAGGTTACAGTTTACCTAGGAGTGACGTAGACTCAAGATTGAAATGAGGTGATTCTGCCTTCTTTACACTCCTTGCATGCTGCATTTTGCTTCGATTGAGTAATGACTGCGACATGCACATTGACCCTGCATATCTAGACAAGGTCTCGAGGAGCGGTGAATCAGCCAAGATGAGAGATGGCATCGGCATGTGAATCTATCACCTTCATTCGTAGCATCAACAATAAAGTGAGCGTAAACAATCTGTTCGCTATAATCGACTCTGATCTAAGAGCTAGTGGCTGTCCCATACCAGCCCATGAAAACGCCAAACGAAATGCCATATGTATACGTCCAAGCCATCCAACAAGGGATGGAGACAAAAATAAACGCCTAGTGATGCCAACATCTCCAATCTGGTTTTTCGTCATATATACAGAATCTAAAAAAAGAAATGGCCGCTCATGAAAAGAACAAAGAATCAAGCGTGTCGCTATAGCTCGTCTCGGAGGACTTCGAGGTCAGGCAACTTGAGCTGCCACCATCGGTCGCCGACAGGGAGACCGACCCAGACTCGGAGTAGACGTTGGAATTCGTATGAAACGACGTTCCAGCTGTGATGTGTTAGTCTTTGTTCGGTCGTTGGAGGATTGGATGAACTTACAGTGCCCGTGGGGTGCGGAGCCAGCCTTGGAAAATAACCCTTATGGCAGCGCGGAACTGGGCCAATTCAAACTCAAAGTGAGCTCGCATAGTTTCCTCCTTGGGACCCCTCTGTCGCAGCTCAAGAAACTCCTTCATGGCATCGTCCATCTGCGCATTTTTCTCAGCCTCAGCCTCGAGCTTGGCGTTATGCTGATCCTTCTTGTGAATCTCCTCGAGCTCCTCACCCGCAAGCTTCTCCTCCATCATCTGGCGGAACTGGCCAATGTTGTGGAGAGAGCTGCTGATACGGGCGTAGGTGTTGAAAAGAGCAACAAGTTCGGTGCGCTGAAGAAAAGGAACGTCCTCGCTGTTGTTGTCGAGCTCGAAAAGAACCTTGAGAGCGGTGCCGTAGCCAGCGGTCTGGAGCTTACCCCAGAGACGGCACTTGTCGCAGCCAACGCAGTCCATGAGACGGCTGACGTTGCGGAAACGGTTGCGGAAGTCCTCCTTCAAAGATGGGCCCTCGCCGTTGACAAACATGAGGCTTTCATCGAAGATCTGGGGAACGCTAGCAGCCCGCTCAGTGACCTCGAGGACCTTTGCGCGGGTGGCAGCATCCTCAGAAGTATCACCCATACAAAACTTATAACCTTGCTTCTGGATATAAGGGCCAAGCTTGGCAATGGCGCGGGTCATGAGAGCGTAGTTGAAGTAGACGTTGCCAATGCGATCGGGGAACTTGTGAAGGCGGTATTCGTAGCAGGACAGGTTAGGGTGCCACTCGCCTGTGGTCTGGTTAAGGAAGTTCCAGCACAAGTGAGTGCTGATACTGGCGTGCATTCCCGACATGACACGGTAAAAGACACGCTTCTCGAGACACTCATCGTCAACCTCAAAGCCGGTGTTTGCGACAAAAGGAGTGTTGGGGTTCTCCTGGCGACGCTCCTCAAGCTGAGCCTGGCGGCCGGCAGCGTCGAGAATCTGCTTAAAGTCTTGGGCGGCAGGACCGTGTTGCCATCCAGACTGACCGAGATCGGCGGAGTGGGGGAACGAGCTCTTTTGGAAGCAGTTCTCTCGGTAGACAGCGTCCCAGACCTGCTTGGCGCCATCGCCTGCATATCCTGTGAATCGTTCGGGGTTTCTGACCAAGCTCACGTAATCGCCCTTTGAGCTGGCGCTCTCGTCCTCGGGAACACAGTAGTCTCGCTCGTCGCATTCGTCGTCATACTCGAAAACACAGCTCTCGCCTACGTTCTCGCCCAGGCTGCCCTGGAGAGGTCGCTGAGGGTGCTGGCGCTGGGCCTTCTTGCCGGGATGCTTTGCCCTCGGGCCCTCGAGCTTACCCAGGGCATGAGCACGCCAGATCTCGGGAATGTCCTCTTCGTTGTCGAGCGTCTCGACAGCGCATCCGATGTTTCCGCACATGCCATTTTCATCGTTCCAGAAAGGGCACTTCTTGTGGAAGAGGTTTACTCGGTAGTGGGAGAAGAAGTCGGTGTTGTGGGTAAGGTCGTCGACGGCGGGTTTGGTCTGGGTGTTGAGTCTGTCGAGAGTCGCATACGAAGCGCAGGCATCGCCAACGATAGACTTGGGCGAGATCTATGAGAGGAAGGTGTTAGCAAGTATGCCTCTCGAGCTTGTGCTTTGCGCAGTGGCGTGTACAGCTGGCAAGTTAAGGTGGCAATTCAACTTACATGGCATTCATCAGCGGAGCTCTCGCAAGAGCCCGGTGCAGCCCAAAGGGCAAACACAGACAGATAAAACAGTCTGCTTGCAGTCTTCATGACTGCTGAGTTTCTGACAAACTCAAAGATCGAATCGATGTAGGCTTAAGGCGTGTAAGGAGATGGGCCGACGCGGGCTATTCGGAACGTAGTGTAACGTAACAAGTAAAGAAGGCGGTATTTCTCTAAAGACTTAGTTTCACTACCGCCAGCGAGTGAAGGCGACAGAGAAAGGAAAAACAAATAAAAAACAAGAAGACGCCTTCGTCTTTGAACTTGTCGATTTAGTTGTAGAAGAAAGACGAAGCAGGCGAAGAAGCGACGTATGGAAGTAAGATAAAGTGGGTTGACGTCGGCGGGCAGCGATGGACACTTTTCCTAAATGGGCAAGGTGCGATTGAATCTCGAACGGTAGATTGTACCTTTAATTCCAAGGCCCGACAGTTTATCTGACAAGCGACGTCGCAGAATGAAGGATGGGTAAACTTAAACAAAGAGACAGGTGACAGATGCGGGTCTGAAGGTAAGAGTTTATCTATAAGTAACTAATTCGAGGAAAATATCGAGAATTGGCCGAGTTATAAATAACATGCTCGCGTGAGAAAGATTCAAGCCACGTACGAAATACTTAAAAGATGCCACGCTGGCTGTTGATGTAAATCCCCGACTTCCGGACGAATTTGAGGCGAAGCAATTGTAGGTACCTAGTATTGGCAGTCTGGACTCACCACTTAATTGCCTCTTCTATCAGATAATTTAAAGAAAAATGCTCAACATATTGTATACGATCTACTGGATGGAGAACATTCAGACCATAATGATCTAATCATTAGACAGATAACATACTCAAAGCAACACATTCCCTCCAGCTTCGATAGACCGTCCTCACCTCTATCAGTTGCGGATATACAACATCTACAACTAAACTAAACTGCAATGTGTCCAAAACCAACCAAATTACCAAGCAAATCATCTGAGCTGATTTGAAAGCAGCCATGCACTCCAATATTGGATACTAACGGATTTAGGATATTTCGGAGCGACATCAGACGATCTGCCGAGTTACAGAATTGACTTGGTCCCTGATCATCCGAGGATCCTCACGCAGGGATTCAGCCACCAATCTACCTATTCAATATCCCATCAGAAGGCATCAGTTTAAATGCACAAGTTCAAGGAGGCTGAGTATATCTTCTATAATTACTAACAAACGTCCTATTTTGAGACTTGGCTCTCACGGACCATTCCGTATGATTCATCCAACCACGATGCTCGTATGACATCGCTCTTGGTTCCATTCCAGCCCGCTATTTTCCCACCTCTCACTGCGTCAGAAAATCTTCCGCTTCTCTCTTAGTGTTTCATAAATTGTGGCGCGTCCACGGCCTTGGCTCTGGAATCAGCCACCGTTGAGATGGTCAAAAGCCACCCGACACCTTGTGTCAACCATGAAGCCATATTCAACAATTATCCATGATATGAACTCATGCAGCTTTGAAAATCAATCTCGTTTGGTTTGTTTATTATTATGCGATGCTGTATGCTATCATCTTCCACATGTAACCCTGCATCAATATCTCCGTAACTCAATACCAGACTTGGCCCGTTATCCCTGCGCTTGTAGAAGGGTATCAATAATGAGCACGTGCATCCACTTCCCGAAACCAGTGTTGAATCATGCGCCAGGTGCGATGCCTTCATCCTCACCATCCTTGCCCGAGACTACCATGACTCGCTCCGATGCAAACGGATCACCATCTCATCTCCCCAAAGGTGGCCTCAAATCAGAGACAATTAAATAGACACGTCAGAAAAACCAGCAAACACTTGTTGAAATGCCCAACCAAACCAAACACCGACGCACTTCCGGATCGTTCCAGATCCAACTCCATATTATAACGCACCCGTGTCTCAGTCATCAGGGCATGGCGGATCCAACTCGCAACTCCCATCATCAATCCATTCCGTCTAGCAGCATCCCCTCCACTCGCCCTGCCACCCGGCCAACCGAACCAAGGTGCATGCGTCATACATTGAACATCGACCCAGGAGCCTGGTAAGAGAGCCTCCCTTAAAATCTCGGCAGGGAACGGCGCATCATGAAGACGGTACAAGGCCGAGGGCAACCATTGAGCACTGAATGGGACGTCGGGAGCGTATTGAACAAACAAAGTCTCTTTTTGCTTCTCTCTTTATATCTCAACGTGCAGACCGTAAAATCGTGAGACGTGGGAACCTCCGCCCGAGCTTTGGGTATGGCACCGACGAAAGGGCGCTGTGCAGTAAATATGTATGGTACATTGACGGGAAAGTCTGAGTCATGTGGAGTCTGATCCATTACTGAGGTGGTTGGAAGTTGAGTGGACGCCTAGAAATTCGTGTCAGTCACCAAAGACGAGGGGCATGGGAGGATAAAGACCCCGGTGATGGGGTTTGACATGAAAACATACTTGAACAGGAGAATGTGTGGCTCTGGCTCGTGAACTTCATAGTGTTCCCATCCTAGACTCTGTACCAGTTGTTAGTTCTGATTCTTCCAATGCCGTCGCAGCAAGCAAGGGCGTGATGTCGTACCTGGGTAATGCCAAGAGCTCGCCATTCCTCCTCCCACAAGAGCTTGAGAGTTCCCTTGGAGGTATCGTGGTAGTCCTTGGGAATAGCCTTCAGCATGGCTTTGGGGAGCTGAACATGACGGTATTCGTATTCACTATCCGAGTATCGGGCAGAGTAGTGGATGGAGTCGATGAACTCTTCCACACGGGCGCGCTCAGAGTCTGAGAGAGGTCGAGGCGACTTGTTTCGACGGGTGGTGTCGATGTCGAAGGGCATTTTGGCGTACGAGGGAGGTGTTGTTGTTTACTGAGATGTTGATGAGGGGAGCGCTCGAAGAGTCGAGGGTGCGGGGAGGGGCACAAGAGCTCGGCCGATCGATTGGTGAGCGGGTCAAAACTGAATCCGTCTAGACGGCGTCTCCCCAATGCGTTGTGGGTTGAATGCTGGGGTTGTTTTGTTTGTGTTGCTGTGGTTGCTTGAGCTTCGCGAGACGAGGCAGAGAGGCTATATAGATCTGTGAATCTTTTGAAATATCACGCGAGATCGGCGGAGTAAATCTTGCAGCGCGAGGTTGGGATTCGGAGGCGGTCAAAGATTTCCCGGGGTAGAACTTGGATGGAGACGAGGGGGTCGTCTGGAACCGGGTTGGCTTCGGTCACTGGGAGAACGGGCGTCAGAAAGAGGCTTGTGTTGGGAAGTCAAGCTTCGACAAGTCGCGCGTTGGAAGAACGACAAGGCTGGTGGGTGTAAAGGAAGACCGTGAAAAAGTCAATATGGAGTCTTGGAAGAAGCAGCGATCGATGTGAACGAATCAACAAATTCCTGTGGAAAGTAAAAAGGAAGACAAGGCGAAACGGAGAGATGAGGAGGGAGAGTGTGAGGAGGGAAGAAAATAAAGATTTTGGCGATGGTGTTGAGGGCGACTGGTTTTGCAATGGCACCAACGGCTTGTGTACCAGAGGAAGGAACCTTGCTTTGGTGGGTGGTAGGTAGTACGTAGTGGTGGGTGAGCGGGGTGGGCACTGCAGTCACTCGGCGTAGAAGGATGGGGAAGCAGTGGAAAGTAAACAAAAGATTTCCTTTCGTAGCAGCACCAATTGTCCCACCTCTTTATTGGCACCTTTTCCGAATAGAAATCATCAAATTGCCCTTTTCTTTGACGAAGCTCAAGCATGATACCTATTTGGGCAATCTGTGGCTTCTTGTTGATTATCATGTTTCTCTTTAAGAGACAGTAGCCCAAGCATAGCCTCCACAGTGTCTCTGATGTGCTGCCCTTGAACAAGTCATGAATCCATCGTAGCCTTCCAGTAGTAAATATTCATGGATGTTGTTTACATGCAAATCCTCACGTCGTTGTCTCTAGCAAACTCTACCCCTCCAGATGATCGACAGCATTGTTGGTCATGGCTGCACTCAACAGTGACAGGGATAGGTGCATCCAGGGACCTTCGACCGTTGGGTTTTCACGGCAACAAGTCTCTCGTTTCCGGGGCTTCTCCCACAGCCGTTGCCAGCCTCAATCCAACCACAACCAACAGAAGAGGTCCGTGCTCTAGCTGCTCTACTGAACTTCACATGTCGCTTGGGTTTTATGAGGCTATTCATAGAAATGCAGTAGCTGCAACACACTAATGCAGATAGTCACAAATATCCAGCAACGAATTGTTTCAGCTAACATTCTTTCTCTCCCTTATCTCTTTCCCAAACCTGAAGCTGAGAGAGCTGAAAAGCCGTTAAAACTCAAGCACGTGGCGCCCACACGTGTCTCGTGATTATCAACTCTGCAGTCTCATCCCTGAGATTTCCTGCCGTGAGGATCCAGAACGTCAAAATCCACGCAATCTGAAATGCAATAATGGCCTCATATCGTCACTTCTGATACTCAGCTGTCCGTATCCTCTTTTCAGCTTCCAATCTTACCTCTTTCAAAAGTACCATCTAACGTCATAAATCATGCATGATGTCACATTGTTTTCTTTTTGGCCTGCAAGTCTTCCGGCAATCCGCTCGTTCGACTGCCGTTGCTTTTGTAATACCCTCCACAGTTTTATGGATTGGTGTTTCTTAATCGAGCCACCAGTAATTAATTATCTGCCTGGACCTTGGGCAACTGCCCGCAGAAACCCGACTTGCATTCCAGCTGAATGCTGCAGCTCTTCATTCACGTCCTCATAGGCTCGTATAAGCTTCATTGTATCGAATTGTTCCTCGGTAACCTGTAGCAACCCGAAACTTCCACGACCCTCAATCTTCTAGAACGATAACCGAATCTCATCCCGAGACAACCTGCCGGGCTTTCCGGTTGGACTCGGGCACCGCGGTTGGCTTAGATGACATCAACAGACCCTCGCAAACTTGACATGACTTTGCGCGTTTTGATGGTAACATGGGCTTTAGCCTGCTCAGATTAAGCGACGACGGATGACGGCTGGGTGCTCTAATCAATGACGTGAAAAAAGGCTCAGCATCGTCATGATTTTAGAAAAGACGCGGACTTGGAAGACGCGCCACTTCGACCAGTGTTCTTCAGCGCGATGTGGTTTACAACGTTTCCAATCTTGGCTTTAATACCCGCAACGCTAATCTCCCAACCTCTTATATCGTCAAACTTGGACTGCCTGAACAATCGCAACGTCTTGAGGGACATCTCATCCCCTGGCGGGTGAAACGTCCAGGCGATAGATATGTGAAACGCACTCCCCACAGGTTCCTTTGGGTTCCGCTGATATAAAGATGGCTGGCCAAAGTGAGTTGCGACTGTGTTGCTGCGCGTCAATAGAGTTGTGAGCTCCGGATTCAATGGCCTTGCAGCGTCTTTGCTATCAGCTGCAGGACTGGGGCCACTGGCGACGCGAAGAATGAGAAACGTGCGATCAGAGTCTGGCGATCTGTACCACGCGAGTCCTTGAGGTCGGACGGCAAAGGGAGCGATGCCACTGTTGTTGAGGGACTCTGTGATCCTTTCTAGGAACTCATCTTTGTTCCCCGTAGTGAGAGATAACGGCCGAGATAGGCTGATGTGCAACGGCAGAGGCGATCCCAACTCGCTTGTTAAGAAATCGTAAAGCTTGATCTCGCCTGACACATGCTCCTTGATATCGGCCAAAAGGTTTGTTAAAAACCCATGCTGTTCAGCAGAGGGGTGCCCTGTAGATAAGTTAGCTGTGCATGATATGACGTAGAGGTGATGTCTATAAACTCACACTCGATATAAATGTGACTGGGCCAGTTGCCAACTACATGAGGAACTTGACGCTTCCGTCCCTGGTGTAGACTTGGGTCATCGACGACACTTTGACGGACAGTAGAAGCATACAGATCATGAAAGGTGTCGGGCAACGGTGGCATAGACGAAGCAGCTGCTTCTTTAGTTACGGAATGGGCATCTCCATCTGTGATATGGGAGGAGTGGGCCGCTTTTCCATCAACCCCCTTGCGGCGCTTGATGTGGTGGGATTCGGACCCGGAGTCGGATTTCTCGTCGGCGGACTCTGAAGAATAGTCGACGAGGGCCATTGGATCAGCCCGTTATCTTCACAGCCAAGCTCGTGCGTCATTGACGGTCGTGGTTACGTTGTTGGTGTTTATTCTAGACCTCAAAGTCTATTCCAACGGGATCAAGAGGCCTTTTCTCGACAGCTGGGTGTTCGTGTTTGAAGTGTGTTAACCTCCAAACGCGACAAATATCCTGAGGGTGGGGCGGAGCCAACGGTGTGAAGCGGCTGAGACGGTGATCACGATCTGATTGATAGCGCCTTTTCTTTCACTTTAGTCCCAAGCACATGTCTTCAGTCCCGTTGCATTACTAATTTTGGATTCATGATGCTGCAGGAAGTCGCTGATAGAATTATCTGGCGTACCTGATTGACTGCGGCGGTAAGATCCGACGTCCGGTCATCTACATGCTGCTAATCAAGTATTGGCGTAGGGTAGCACTCGCACGTCATGGCTTATTAGTTGCGTCAGTTACCTGGCCAAGCCAGCACAAGTTTCTTGGCCATGGTAGACATCGGACGATCTGGTAACTCAGCAGGATGCTTGGGCTTACCGGAGAATTTAAATTTGTTGGTGAAATAGACATCAATGCAATTTGCTGTAGGTACATTCAAGTGCTTGCATATATATAGCGGTCTGTGATACTTGTGTGTCGAGGTGACTCTGATTGTCTCCACTGGGCTGACTTCATTGAGGTGGCCTGGGCGTTGGGTCCCGCCAGCTGTCACCCTCTGGGGAGCGTTACTTTAACTAGCCTCTGAAACATTAACGGGAAGCCAGGGCGTCCGTTCCATTGGAGTGGGCTGGCCGGACCTAATGACCTGCTGGACTAAAAGGTCCCTACAAGCAGTAGCGAGTAGTTAGGCGAGACCCTTTGTGACAAGGTTCGCATGCAGAGACTACTGGATTTTAATGCATCAGGTGACGGACAAATGGCGAGGTTTCCCTTGTCTTTTCTTATTGACGGGTGACCATTGGAAGTTAATTGTTCATGCTATGGTTTGCTATGCTACTCATCTTTGGCCCATTGTAGACGTTTGATGGACGCGCGTTATGGCTTTAAAACCTCGTGTAGCTGACGTCGCCGTCTTGAACTGTTGCTTCCGAGTGAGCCGCGATTGGAAGAACGAAGAAGAGTAGAGACGATCGGGCCGGGACAGTGATTGACATGCGGGACCTGAATGAAAAAGCTTGAGTGTGTTAACTACCGGTACCTGCTGGAATTTGTACTTGGCCCCTCCCCCTCTCTCTAGATGTGATTCCCCTCCCACAAGGACATAACGACAGATTGAAATAGTTACCGGTGGTCTCTTATTCGTGGACAAGGCGTCAATAGCGTCGAACCAGAGGCGGATGGAGCGGCTGGGCTTTGAATGGCGTGGATAAGTTCGTGTTTAGGGAGCCAGAATTAGTATCACGAGGGACGGGAACTCCCCCGCTGATGGAGTGAATGGGCGCATGATGGACGGGGAAGGAGGGGACGAGACCGCTCCACGATCTACGACCCTACAGCAAGAGCATGTACCTGCCTCGCCTCGTACCTGCCGGTTGCAGCACCTCAAAACTTACGTAGCTAGGTAAGAAAGAGCTTCCTTCCTTCCTTTTAGGCTGTGGTGTGCTGTGCCTTCCTTTCTGAATAAATGAGCTGCATCTCCTCCCACCTTGTTTGTTCCTGTTCTGTTTCCCCTCCTCTTACACCACCAAACAATCAATCACCTCGTCCACCCTGTCGTATAACAAACGAACCGACAGCATTGAACTACTCTTGAGCAACAAGATAAACCCAACAGTCAACAATTTGAACTGCGCATCGCTTTCAAACCGTAATCGCAACGCTTCAGCCACCATCAATTGAGTTTGTCTTTGCGGCTCGACCCTTGGCCATCACCTCGCACGACCCTGACCTCATCCGACCCGACATCCATTTTTTGAGCGACTCGATAATACGCCGGAATCAATTCTTTCTTACCCTGCCCTCAATCGGGCCCTGCCACCACAATGAAGGAATCAAGCGATAAGCAATGGGTAAGTTTTGGACCCTTACCTGAGCTAAGACGGCTCCTGGTTGTCAATGCAAATCGCGACCCAGTCTTTTCCTCTTCTGTTCCTTGGTCACGGTCGGCCGCTTTCTGTGCGCTTCCCTACCCAACGTCATCCCAAGTCTCCCCATGAAGGAAAAAACGTCAGGGACCCAGCAGGACCCTTCACCACTGTCTTTGTTGCGTCAATGCCGATCCCTGTCTTCTGGTCCAAAGATTGACGTTGCTTGGCTGGTTTCTTGGTGTAAGCCAAACAGCCAACCAAGCAACTTTGATCATACGTAGTTTGTACCTAAGCCTGCAGTCCACGCAAGCTTGATGACGTTCCTCAAAAAGACTACTTACACCCGCGCATTCACCCTCATCTTTTTGCTTCACTCTTCTTTATTACAAAAGCTTCTAACACTGTTTTAATAGGCCAAGGCTTACATTCTTGATCCATTGAACGATCCTGAACCTAACCAAGACACCGGTATCGGCGCATCTCATAGCCTTTCCGCTCAATTGCGCAACATCTCTCTTTCCAGCTCAGGTTCAAGCTCGAGTAAAGACCATCCTTCTGAGCGCAGACACAAGCACAAATCAAGCCATAAACATCGTCACCGCGGCAGTTATCCCACTCCTCCCACATCCGCCAGTCCAACACGCTCGAGCTTTCACCCCTCGAATCCTTTCTCAGACGCTGCATCTTCGCGCCGCGAGTCTTCTGTCCCGTCTGTGTCTGTGTCTCCTCCGAATTCTCCTCCTGCCGGTCCATCTGAGACGCGCCGTGGTCCACCTACCACATCAGTCAACCGTTCAGCTAGTGCTCGGGTCCCTCCACCACGTAGTCGGCCCCAACCTGTTCACAACCGTAGCTTCAGCACCGGTAATTGTGGAATTTCGCGCCAGCCCTCGTTGAGTCAACGATATCCAGGCGACATGTCTCACCGTCCTCTTGACATCCTTAGGAAGGAGGCCCGCGCAGCCGATCGCGCGCCCCATCTGCGACGCAAGCAAATGCCCATGACAGACACCATTGATGCTTTGGACACTATTGGTGGGATGTACCATCATGGTGGCCCCTATGACGCCACTCTTGCAAGCCGCAACCGCAATAAGCTGTATTCTCCTGTTGCTGCTGTTGAAGAATCCAACCGAGAAGCCCTTCGCGCCACGCCGAGAGAGAATATCCAAGACTCCCTTCAGAGGAAGATGCCACTCCAAGGCACTGCTAATATTCCCAGTGGTGAGCGGGATTTCTCTGGCAACACCATTAACTATGAGGAGGGTGCCGATCTGATGAGAGAGCCCGACGCTGTCGGTGGCGCATACAAGCGTTGGGATGGCATTGTAAGTAGCCCATCATGAGATGTGACCCAAACGAACACTCGCTAATTCTAGCAGCAATACCACCCTGATGATCTCAAGGGCAAGGGCGAACCCTCTTACACTTATGAGAAGGACCTTAAGGAGCAAAAGCGCATTCGCCGGGGTGAGCCCGTTGAGTACGAACTCTCATCAAACATCAGAGGCAGCAAACGCCCACCTTTCAGCCACAACCGAAGCTTCAGCGAGGACCCACGATCAACTCCCGAATTCTCAAACGGCACTGATCTTCGTCGCAACAACTCAACAGGCCGTCACCGTCTGAGTGATGGCATTCGACGACGTTTTGGCAGCATTCGCCGCAAGAAGGCCGAAGATGTCCAATAAACGCCTTGGACTGTGTGACATTATTTTTGTTTGATTACCAGTTGGTTTGGTTTCGGCGTTATTTGTCTTTTTAGGATTTATGTATATGAGACAAGGTTTCATACTTTTTTTGGTGGGAACAATGACGTATATACATCAAGACTTGACGGTGGCATGGGCGCATAGGATATTTACTTACTAGGATACAGCCTGTTCAGATTATGAAAGAAACAGACTTGGCGAAAAGAAACTGTAGCTTATGTACGCTTGCTTTATATTGGATGTTGGTAGAAAAGAGTCAAAATACAGCAGAGCTCTATTTGCAAACAATGCATTTTTCTTAATCTCTATAAGTACGTGAAACTAGTTGTGAACGCACGTTGGATCATATTGAATCTGATCGTCGTCAACGATGTTCCATGAAGAGCTATAATCACCCGAAGGTGTCATGTAAGTGGTGCCCAAGCTATATATCGATACACTGTCTCGCCTCACAACTACCATCTTGAATCCAACAACTCCTTAGAAATAAGACATACCACTCCATCCCAACACACCCTCAAGCTCCTCTCTCAACTCCGCAACACCATCATAACCTCCCTTACCCGCAATCTCCGCCCTCTTCGCAGCGCTCAACTCAGCCCACCTCGCCAATACAGCGCCATCTACAATGGCCCTTCCTCCAGCTGCTTCAACACCCACAGGTCGCGTACCATCAGGTAAACGATGGGCTTTTGCGTTTAGACCGCCGTGAGGCGTTAGAGCGGGGAGGAGCTGGTTTGTTACGGAGAGGAGACGACGGTATGTTGTCTCGGGGAGGGGGATGAGGGAGGCGAGATGCCCGGAGGCGGAGGCGAGGAGAAGGATGTGGGAGGGGTCTTGGGGGGTTGGATGAGCTGGCGGTGTTGTGCGTGGGAGGAGGAGGGTTGTTGTTGGTGGGTTGGGAGAGACGGAGAAGGTTGTGCGGTGGAGAAGGAGATGGCCCTGAAGGGACTTGGGATCTGTATGCTGTTAGTATGGATCTTAAAAGAGTTAGGATTCGGGACTTACGCTCGGGGTTAAAGTCGAGAATATGTAAATCACCATCTGCATCCGCCGCAACGATAGCAAGATCCTCACCATCAGGTAAGAAATCCGCTACTAACACGGGCAATCGACCGTGACTCTTACCGAGAACCTTGAAGGTATACGGCTCCTCTGTGTATCCTGCAAACCACACGCCTTTGAACGCATCGGCCATGAGACATAGACCCGTACGGGGAAGTTCACGCGCGGTCGAGACATGGCAGCTCATATCGAGGAAGGCCACGGGCAAGAGAGAGCCGTCTTCCTTAAGACCTCTAACCATGCACTTCTGACCCTGGGCGACGAGCATAAGACCTTGAGTTCCGATCTCTGAAATGGCTGTTACGCCGCCACGGGGAATATCCTCGCGCGCAATGGCCTTGAGACGTTTGTTTGTTTCTGGCTTGCCGGGTTCGGGGATGACGGTCACGATGTCGAAGACGTGCACGCGGCCGCGGATGGGGAGGTCTTCACCCTTGGAGACGGCTGTACCGACAGCGAGGAGGAAGCGTCGCTCTTTTGTCTCTTCGGAGATTTCGAGGTGGAGTGTTCTCATGCACTCGATGGATTCGCATGACTCGAGCTCGAGATCGTGGATCACTGTCCAGCTGACGGGGCTGATGAGCTTGAGAACGCCGCGGGGCATGGTTGGTGGAAATGTGAGGATTTCCTTGGCCCATTCCTTGTGGTAGTCGTCGTCTTTGGGGAGTTCGAAGGGTTCGCTTGTCATGCAGCCTGCGATGTAAGCGCCAGTTGGTTGATGGTAGGCGATACCGCGGACGTCGCTGCCCAGAGGGACTTTCTTGACTGAGATGCCGAGCTCGGCGAGGTTGGTATCAGGTGGGAGTTGTGTGACGCGCGCGATGCCTTCGTCATCTGCGTAGATGAAGCCCCGATCACAGCCCTCGGTGTGGAATGTGCTCATGCCGCGGACACCGAGGCCTTGAAGACCTATCACACGGGGGATACTCTTGCTGGACTTGAGGACGAAACTTGGTGAAGACCCAGGGAGGAAGACGGTGCTGTACCCGTTGACATTTGCACATGGTCGCAGCGGCATGAAACGTGGCTGCTCAACGGTGTCGTCCTCCTGATCAATCTCGACAGGAGTTGTGGCTAATGTCGCATTGGAGGCCTTTTTGAAGGTGAGGGTGGCGGAGAGAGTGGTTTCGCCGCCTTCTTTTACGTGGCGGAGGGGTTCGTAGATGGTGAGGTCGTCGGATTGGTTTCGGAGCTGATAATGTTAGTTTGATCTAAGAAGGGTACGAAAAGAACTCACGATGAGATAGGGGGATTGAGATGTGGTGTCGCCTAGATCAGCTACCAGGATCTCACAGAGGGTTTCTCGTGCTAGACCTCGTCGTAGGGTGTAGTCTGCTGAGAGATATGGAGGTACGTAGCAGAGGCCTTCAGCAACGTAGACAGGCTTTGAGAGATCAGGAAGCGCGTAGACCTGTTTGATCAGTCAGTGACTGTAATCCCGACAATGGTTTGAAACTTACGTGTAGTGCACCAGTTGAGCTAAGCAGGAACATCATTATCTTCTCAGTCTCTGCACCTTTGTCGCCCGCGCTTGGTTGGAAAGCACCCTTTGTATCTGCGTATAGACATCCTGCATGCCACTTCGTGTTCTGGAGCGCAGCATCCATCTTTTCCACCTCTTCAAGCTCGTTGTTGCTATCGATTTGCGCTAGCAAGATGCTGTTGTCGTCACGGATGAGGAGCAGATAAGGGTCAGCAATGCTTGCACTGGTGACTCTGGGCTCTGCGCCGGTTTCTTCATCAAGCATTGGCAAGATTTGAGTAAGACCGAGATCTAGAACGGTCAGTATTTGCGAACCTCCTTCAAGAACCTAACTCACCTCCGTCGTAGGATCGGACCTCGGATTTGAGGACCTGAATAATCCTCATCTGCTTGCCCATCGTTCCAGCTTCAACAGTGAAACCAGCCGCAGGGTCGAACTCAGTATCCTTCAGCGTCTCAAATCCCGCAGCAGTAAGAGCATACACATCTGAGGTTTCGTAACCATCGAGATCGACCTTGGCCACAATCATATACTTATCGTGCTGTCCAAACGTCTCATATTCATTGCCCACGCCAACATTTCCACCAAGAGCCTTGGGCATTGGCTTCTTGACGGACATAGTCCAGAATCCTCGTGCTTCTGGGAACTCGAATCTTCCAACGATCTTGGGCTGGATATTTCGGTTGAGTATGGCCAATGATCCGGCTTTTCCTCGACCAACAATGCATGCAAGATGAAGATCTGAAACAACGCCCTGTGACAGGGTTGCCTCTTCACTATCAGGCAAGAAGGAAGCTTTGCCAGGAGTCAAGTCCTTGATTGGGGCGATGCTGATCAGGGTATCGTGAATGCGGAAGCTCAACTCGCCTGACTTGCCGGCTCCATTCAGAGCCTGCGCTGGTTTCGCAGCTGTGGATTCGGTGCCATAGAGATCGTCGTCCTCATCATCTTCATCCTCGAGATCCAAGTCGTCCACATCAAGCGCAATATCTGTATCGATAAGACGAGGCTTTCGGCGCTTCTCTTGTCCCATCTTCCTTGTCCAGCCCAACACAACAGAGTCGCCAACCTCACTGCCAACAAAGAAAGTGTTCTTTCCGAGTTTTGATACCGTTGACGCTCGGCTCTTGATCAGATCACCGCCATTTTCGTCTGTCACCATCTTGACACTAAGACCAGAGACGGTTCGGCCATCAATCAGGAAGGAAACGATACCGAGTCGACCATCGTTGAGAACAAGTAACAGTTCACCATTCTCAATATATAGCTGCTCAATAACGCAATGCTCCAGTCGCAGGTTCAGGTCCGACTGGTCTGTCAAGCTGAAAGAAGTAATCTGCCGAGCCATTGAGTTGACCGCAACACCATTGGCCTTGCCCGACTGGTCAACGTGAATAAGCTCATTCTCTCCGATAAGCAAAGCACCCCCAACTGGCGCCGGCAGGGCAATAATCTTGAAAAGATCCCGAGGAAGGTCGGTAACCGAGAGGATAGTCGTCGAAGCTCGCTGTTGTAAATCTAGCGTAAAGACCTTGTAGGTGAGGTGATCTTTCTGACCAAGAGAGTGCGCGCACTCTTGGCCGGAAGACAGAATACCAAATGTCGGTTCTCTATACTCATGCAAAAAGGCGAAGTGCACGGGATGAAGCAGACTGGGATCAAGAAGCGGGAGACGGAGGACAAAAGATGGTGTATATGCTGCTTCTAATGTGCCGCTATCTCCATTGGCGACTGTAGTAGACTCCTTGACCGGTCGTGGCCCATCGAGATCCTCATCCCAATCATCCATCTCCAAGTCTTCTTCCGCTTGTCGGAACGGTAGGATCGCGAGGTTGCGCGAGCCGAATTGGAAGGCGGCGCATCGACTGCCGGGGTCGGCCTCGAGGTAATTGACATACTCGTCAAAAGAAACCTCCCACGGCGCGCCGTGCAGCTCTTCTTTCTCGTAATAATGGATCGAGACGGTTTCTAGAGTGCTCTTCTCAGGATCCCACACGGCCATGCACAACTTGGCAGCCTTGTAAGCTAGCAAGAGAGCTTCACCTCCGGATTTCGAATGCTTGGTCTTGATCTTGGCCAGACCTGTCACGGTACCAGCAAGAGGAAGCTCTGCAACAAGGACTAGCTTTGTATTGTTCGTGCGATCGGTTCGAACTAGCATCGACTCGCCGCCGAGAAAGGAAGACTCGAGACCATCATCATCGTTTGCGCGGTGATCGAATTCGGGCTCGGGTTTTGTGGCCTGCGCAGGCTGGTTCTGAGGATCGAATTCTGCGGATATGGCCTTTGTTGTAAAGATTTGGAGTAGGGAGCCCTTTGCGACAACGATGTTGGTGGCTGTAGCCGAGGTGAGGGAGATGGTTAAGGAGTGTGTGACGGCTGAGGGAGCCGCAAGCTCGGTGTAGGCCTGCATTTCAGCGAGACCATTCTTTGGCGGCCAGAATAATTGTTTGGCTGGCTGTTGTCGAGGTCGTTCGCGATGGTGCTTTATTGAATGTTTGGCCCAAAAGAGTAGAGCTTAAGCTCAAGGACGGATTATCACAGCGCCGTGCTCCGGACCGGATCTGCAGCCACCCCTCCGTCAAGATCTCGTAGACCAATGGATGGACAGCAATTGGATGACATGGGGGTGAAACGATCTATCACGGGATATCCACTTGGGCGAAGCTAGCGTATGGATTGCGTCACAAAAACATCTGCAGCTTCGAAGCTCGAGCTTGGCCCTTTCTAAACAAGCCCATGGAATCTTGTTTTCCACGAAACTTCCCTTTCTCTGATTGAACAGAGTCTATTTAATAGTTTCACAAATCGCTTCTTCTCCTCACTAGCAACGTCACCCTTGGCGTTTGATAGACCTCCCTTCAAATCTCCCAGACCTGCCAGAGGCAGCGCCAGAACAAATCAACCCCAAGCCACGTCGCGCTGGTCTAGCGGCTTCATTTCATCTGCAGATTCATCGTTGATCTTCATTTACTACAACTGCTTAAATCAACGTGCAATCACCTGCGCCATGGCCCACGCAGGCCTCATCCAGACCAGTCTGATCTGGGTCGCCTATGCCGTCGCCGTCGTTCTCTGCCTCATCGCTGCGATCATCACAACATTCACATGGCAGACTCCCCGCGAACGCTCCGCTGTCGTTAGCATCGTCGCTATTGTCAGCTTGACTTCGTTGCTTGCTACAGTTCTACTCCTCCCTGTCGATATTGCCCTTGTTTCCGCGACGAGCTCTGCTGCTCTCGGCGCCAAGAAGGACTGGGCTACACCCGAACGTATCGACAGTATCCTATATACCCTCAAGGTTGTCTACTACAGCCTTTACAGTTTCGATGCACTCCTTTGTTTGATCGTTATTCCCTTTGCCTACTTCTGGCATGAGGAGTACGATGAGATCGAGGTCGAGGAAGAGGGTCGAACCCTGGGCAGCCGCTTCTTGGCCGCGGCTAAGTACACACTCTTCTTCGTCGCATTCGTCGTGGTTCTATTCCTGCTGGGATTCTTTGTCCCCGCTGCTGGCGACAGCTCACAAAACCACTGGGATCTCGACTATTTCAAGAAGCTAGTTGCTCAAAACCATGGCGAGAAGGCGCTGACCTTTGCTCTGGGTCTGCTTCTTACACTTGGCACCCTCCTCTACGTCGTCTATACTGGTGCAGGCCTTGCTCTCCTCCCCATCTCCTTCATCAAGGCTGCACCTTCAATCTCGGCACCGCAGCTCCACCAGTCAACTACTTCTCAGCTGGAGCAGAACCGCGAACGCCAACGACAAATCGAGATGCGCAACGCCGGCCATCAAGAGGGTATGTCTCGAAAGGATCAACGTGAGCTGGATGCTCTAGTCAGAGAGGAACAGACGCTTGTTAGACGCGAGAGATTGGCGGCTGAGGCTCAGGGTGAGGGTCACAGCAGGATCTACCAGGCTTGGCTCAAAGTGTGCGCTGTATTCCGCCCTGTCAAGCTCATCGGTGGACTTCTCTTGCTCCTTCTCTCCGTCTTCATTTGGGTATCCATGCTCATCACCGGTATTGACAAGGCCAAGAACTCGGTCTGCAAGCAAAAGTGCGGTTACATCCTAGGCCAGATTCACGTCTTCCAGCCTATGAACTGGATCTTTGTCAAGTCCGCCAAGGCTTTCCCTGTCGACTACATCCTGATGGCTCTGCTGGTGCTCTTCTTCTTCAGCAGTTCCATCTCAGGTATTGCAACCGTCGGCATTCGCTTCCTCTGGGTTCGCATCTTCCAGATCCGCAAAGGTAGAACTGCTCCCCAGGCTCTGTTGATCGCCACTGTCATGCTGGGTCTGATTATCCTCGCCACCAACTACGGCCTTGCCATGATGGTTGCACCTCAGTACTCCACCTATGGTACTCAGACATTCTGCGCCAACGAGCCCGAACATCCTGGAGAGCAGCCCGACTGCAAGCGCCACTCTGACATGATCCATGCTTGTTCCGAAGCTCTCAAGTACAAGCATGCTAAGGATGTTTGCACGCCTTCTGTGATGTCAACATTCCTCAATCGCATTACCATCACATGGCCCTTCTTTGGCCTGGTCGATTTCTGGGCGCAATTCGCTTTCCTTGCCGTCTTCCTCGTTGTCTTTGTCACAGCCCTCTTCCGCACACCTAAGCTCAACCTTTCTCAGATCGACGAGGAGGCTGAAATAGACGAGGAAGAGAGCCTGCTTGCGTCTACTGGTAGACGGTTTGGTGCAACATGGCAGGATGTGAGAGGAAAGGTCAGCAGTTCAGGAAACGAGTCCCAAAACAACGGCAACGGGTCACAATCCGCTGCTTAAATCATTTTTAGTTTAGTCGTATAAGGGCGAGATTGATCATTTTGACTTGGCAGGCACAGTAACATGATGGTTCGGAGTTTAGTAATGATTGGCATGTTTATGTTTGGGTATCTGTCTTTACAAGCACATGAGATGGAAAGCAATAGTGATAGGACTGGCTTGAAATTGAACACGTTTATGCTCCCAGCGCCACCTTCCTCTTCTCCTTCTCTGTCTTCTTATCTTTTGTAAACTGAACGGCCTTGTGACTCCTCTCGTCAAATCCAGCTTGTGGCCCTCTGTGCATCTCGTACCAGCACCGTGTACAGTAAACGTCGTCGTCGCACCCAGGACATCGTAGCGTAGCGTCCTCAAGACATACAGTACACCAACTGTCCATGTCATCGTCGGTGTAGTTTGTCCGCGTGGTGAGGCGGTTGACGGGTTTACCTGAGGGCTTGGATGTTGGGACTGAGGGAAGAGCGAGAGAGCCTTCATCATCGGGTGAGGGGGCGCGTAGAGCGGCGAGACGGGCTGTTATGTCGTCTATGTCTGCGCTGCCAGCACGAGCTGATGACGGGATCTCGTCGAGATTGGAGGGGACGTCTGGAAGAGCGAGATCTGATTCTTTTGATGGATCGTCTTGTTCAGGCTCGGACTCAGATTCTGGTTCGGGAGTTTTGTTCCTTGTGAGGGCTGCCTCTACTTCTGCCTCATCGCGGAATCGGGCGACGACTTCATCAACGTCCTTATTCATAGCTTCACCGTCTGAATCATCAGATTCATCGTCCTTTTTACCCGTATCCTCTTGAGTATCCTGCGGTATTGAGTTGGCGAGCTCTTCTAGAAGGGCTTTGACTTGTGCGTCATCTGGTTCTTCTGGTTGGAAACCCTCTTCCTCTTCGGGCTTTATATCGCCTAGGAGTTCTTCTAGGGTTTGATCATCTGTTTGGAAGATAGAGTCGTCTTCATCGTCTTGAAGTTTAGGAGAGTCTCTCTTTGGTACTTTTTCTGCTGGGGGTGTTGGCTTTGAGGCTTCATGGGTCTTGTGCGCTTGGGGAGATGGTGATGGTGAGAGTTCATCGCCGCGGTCTCGTAGAGACTTTAAGCGAGCGGCTAGAGTATCCTCGCGAGTTGGCGCCTTTTTCCTTTCAATCAAATCTACATTTATTCTGTATACGGTATTAGTTTGTGTGAATATCTGGGGTTGGGGTTGGTATACTCAGTCGATGCTGGCTTCTCTGGGCCTGCGCTGTTGCCTCTTAGCGCATTTAGGCGATCGAGCAGTGACTTGTCGAGGTTGTTGGGCATGGCGGGTGAGACTGAGGGTTCTTAAGAGTGTATTAATATAATGATCTGGGGTTAAATAGTCGTTTGGCCGGTGAGGTCGATGAGATGTCGAGATGAAGTGAGTTGAGAGGCGATGATAGCGGGGGCGGGGCTGTTCAAGCCCAAGCTTGGCTGAGGTACCTGGTGAATAAAGCTGGGCGTGGGATACAAGACGGATTCTTAAGGCCCCGTTGAGAATTCGTACAAAACACACTCTAAAGTCAAATGAATTGACTTCTCTGTAGACTCCATGCCCTACAACTATCATTGTTTCAGTAGGTATGAATGCAGCGACTGAAGTAGTCAAAACCCAATTTGGACAAGTCTACAAGCTAACAAATCTCGCCATAAGATGGAGAGAAAGGATACAAGTTTACCTAAACTGGGTCAATATTTACTGTATCTGTCATATAAATTTGGTAAGTTTATAGGTATTCCTACTATCGACTAGGTAACTGAGTGCTCAACTTGCCAAATCTAGGGCTGGTTTGTCGTCGAGCGGCAATATCTTGGCATTCCCGCTGTGCCAATTGAAAACCCAGTCTCAACTGCTGATGTTTCAAGCCTAAGCTGGTTAAAATCTCACAGGCACTCGGACTGCGACGCGCGTCTTGGGAATGGAGGGATACGTACGTGCATCGGTAGGTGGGCTAGATGGCGGCGCCAGCCATCAAGCCCCTGAACAGAGCCCCAAATCCGTAGCTATTTCAGTTGTTTCATGGTATTCTCGAAGGACTAGTTTTATCTTGGTTAAGCAAACGCGCGACTAGTGCCTTTGTTAGTGGGCGATTGGCCGGAATCATCTAGCACTGCAAACCCGGACTTTGTCTGGTGCCTGGCCGATGTCCCCTGTCAATCAGAAGAATGGATCCCTCGAATAAGGCTATGAGCTCCATAGTGACGTGGAAAATCATACAAGTAATCCTTGAACCCCCGGATTGATTCATGGTCGCGTGTGGTCATGTTTTCGTTCTTCCTCCTCACCACGCCGCTGCCATGTTTCGAATGCCCGCGCTACGCTTGAGCGCAAAGTCAATACAAGTCACTATAGCTATCGCAGCTATTTGGCTCTTGGCTGTCGTCTTTTACTGTTATCGCGATGTTTCCTTTTCCTTGCCTACATCGAGTGCGACGCACAGCAGTGCCCGACCAAATAACCCGAGTTTGAAGAGTCTTGAACCGATAAAGCTGGGCGCACGATATTTTGTCGACTACCCGCTTAAAGACAATCCTAAGGAGATTTTTGGAGAGCTTGGACAGCGGACAGAATTATTCCGATCGTGGATCGAAGAGCTGGAAGGCCATGCGAGAACCCCGACAGACGAAAGTCGCGAGACAGCAGAGCAAGTTGGGCAAATCATAGAGTCTCTGTTTCCATACCTCAAGTCGGAACAGGGCCTTTCACCTCCCCTTGCCGATATCTACGACCGACTTGGACTTTCATACAACGCCACAAGCCTCACGAAAACCGATAAAGCACCAGCTGGAATCGTTATTCCCACGGGCGACAAGACACTTCGATTCGCATGCCATCTTATCGCATCTTTGACGCGCGTTCACAAGACTTCACTACCTATTCAAGTCGTATACGCAGGCGACGATGATTTATCCGCCGACGGACGAAAAAAGATACAGGAGGCGGCCAATGGAGTCAAGATTGAGATGCTCGATGCCCTTACTGTGTTCGACGACGAAACATTGAAGCTCGCAGACGGCGGCTGGGCGATAAAACCGTTTGCTGCCTTGGCGAGTCGATATGAACAAGTCATTCTTCTCGATGCCGATTCTGTGTTCTTCCAGGATCCTCGACAACTCCTTCGTCAAGATCGATTCAAAGAAACTGGTGTACTGCTTTTCCACGACCGACTTCTCTGGAAAAATGGATTCGCCGATCGTCAGGACTGGTGGCATGATCAGATCAAGCATCCCAGCCCTGAGACGGACAAATCACTTGTATGGACTGAACGATACTCTGAGGAGGGCGACTCGGGCATTGTCGTGGTAGACAAGTCCCGGCTGGACGTCCTGCTTGGTCTTCTTCACATCGGCTGGCAGAATTCGGACAGGGTGCGAAATGAAGTCACGTACAAGATCACTTACGGTGACAAGGAGAGTTGGTGGATTGGGTTTGAAGCTACAGGGTCACAGTATTCCTTCTCACCACATTACGGCGGCATTGTCGGATGGCTAGGTCCGACGAAGGCTGAGATCGAAAAAGCAGAGGAAGAAAAGAAGAAGAAGGAAGAAGAGGAGAAAGAAAATGAGAACAAAGAAGAAAAGAATAGGCGTGGCGACGATGACAAGAAGGATGAGAAAAAAGAAGAAGAAGAAGAAGAAGTACGTGTGTGCAGCTTCGTCATCGCCCACGTCGATCAAAAGGATAAGCTACTCTGGTATAACGGTGGTCTGCTTAAGAACAAGGCCGTCAACCAGAACGAGTTTGAGGTGCCGACGCATTGGATGATTGATCAGAAGTGGCACAAGGGTGGAAGCAAGAAGGACATGAGTTGTATGTCTGGGACGAAAGCGAGTGAGCTTTCAGCTGGGGAGAGGGATGTTTTAGCGCGGTCGATCAAGGTTGCGAAGGATGTGGATGATAAGTTGAACTTGATACCATCTTGATAGATATAGATTTCGACGTGTAATGATACCGATTGGATGTTTTGAATAGTCAGCGGAACTTGACGAGACATGTTTAACGTGGAAAATGACGAGGATAGCTACACACGTACCTTGCCACAGAAGGAATCATGGACATGGTTGAGAATACCGATGATGTAAACTGAACTAGCTTTTAGCACCAAGCGAGTCGGGTCCCGCGGATTCAATATAAGGACCTTTTATAAGAACAATTTTCCGGGGTCATTTCGAGAGATTCGGGACCGGAGGTTAGAAATAAGGGACGTTTTATTTTCCGGGGCTCGTTTAAAGGCTTCGGGTCCGCTCCAGGCTGCTCGGGGCCGTCCGGGGCAGATCAGCCGTTTCCTCGCGCCGGACAATTTGTAAATGTCCGATCTAACACCGGAAGACCGTTGAAAGATCAGCAATTGCGAATATGTATATAAATAAGGATTAAATAACTTGGCATTGATTTAATTAAATTAAACATAATCATCGAGTATTCTTTTCTTTACCTGATTACACTTATACAATAATGGCCTCTTCTTTGTGTCTGCGTTCAGCTCGACCTGTACCCATCATTGCTACCCTTGTCGCTGGTGGTATTGGTGCCAGTATCGGTGCAAAAATGATGTTTGGAACAGCTTCAGCAGAGTCAAATTCTCCTCCCAAGATCTTTAAGGGTGGTCCTGCTTTTGTCAAATTACCTTTGGAAAGTTCTGAGATTGTGGCGCCTGATACCAAGAGATTGCGCTTCAAGCTTCCTCAAGAGACTGCGATCACCGGACTTCCTTTGACATGTAGGTATATTCAATCCAAGGGTGATGCTTTGGTTACTGACTATCAACAGCTGCTTTGTTGACTTTGACCTGGCCGAATGGATTCTTCCCTCCGACTCCTCGACCTTACAGCCCAATCTCCCCTTCAGGTACGGTGCCATAAACCTCACATCTTGGGTCCAGTCACTGACTCTTCGCAGATGAACCAGGCTATGTAGAATTTATTGTCAAGAAGTATCCCAACGGAAGAGGCAGTGGCTATCTCCACTCTCTCCAACCAGGTGACAAGCTCTTCTTTGCAACAACCCTACCCGGCTACAACTGGAAGCCCAACAGCTTCTCACACATCACCCTCATCGCCGGCGGCTGCGGCATAACACCTATCTTCCAGCTTGCCCAAGGCATCCTTCGAAACCCTCAAGACAAGACCTCCATGACACTCGTGTTTGGTGTAAACACAGATGAGGACGTCCTTCTCAAGAAGGAACTTGACGGGTTTGCCAAGGAGTTTCCCGATCGGTTCAAGGTTGCTTATACAGTGAGTAACCCCAAGGAGGGCTCTCTTATGAGAAAGGGGCGTGTGGATAAGGAGCTTTTGCAAGAGGTTCTTCCGGCGCCGGAGAGGGGGGACACGAAGGTCTTTGTATGTGGTCCTCCGGCGATGGAGGAGGCTCTTGTAGGGAAATGGGGTCGTGGGGTTTTGGGACAGCTTGGGTATGGAAAGAACCAGATTCACAAGTTTTGAGAGAGGGACTATGGGGCGAGTGAGTTAAAAGATGTCTTGGTCGTTTAGAATGTACGATGAATGGGGTCGCAAGATTACAATACCCTTCTCATAGTTTCCTTTTGTACCTTACTGATGAATGAGCTGCTGAATTACACATTTTACACTTATTTCGACGTTTTACTTATGCTACTATTGTCTAGTACTAGACCTTCTTAACCTATCTTGTAGTTCATACAGAGATCTGCATAAGTTTTGGCTGAACTCCTACAGGCTTTGCAAATAGCTTCTTAGCAGTCAGAGTAAATGGTGGCTCAACATCTTCCAGTCGTTTTAATCAGGAAAAAACCGTGCGTTGAAATAAGAGTGTAATTGTGTCAACGACTACTCTATAGATCCAGTTCCTTTTTAGTTTCCTGTAGCAATGCTATGTCTAACTCCCAGGCTTCCATTTGTCAAGAATGCCCTCGCATCTCTCTCAGGAACCTCCAAGCCCCCAGTTGGCGTATATGAAGCATCACCATAACCGCCACCACCAGGCGTCAAGATGATAACACGGTCTCCAGCAGAAAAGTGCGATGTCTTTCGTGGACCGAGCGAGACCTGTCTTGTAGCGCCCGTAACAGGGTCCTTGCGAACCCAGATATTCTGACCCCGTTGACCTTCCTCTCCGCCTGCGAGACCGTAAGGTGCAGTGACTCTTCGGTCTGTGAGAACAGAGACTTGAAGAGGCATGCGGAACTCCATCTCGCGAACGCATCCATCGCCTCCGCGCCATTTACCATTTCCACCACTTCCCTTTCGAATAGAGAACTCGTGCAGGATAACAGGATATCTTTTCTCCAAGATCTCAGGATCAGTGATCCTTGTGTTCGTCATGTGAGTGTGAACAGCGCTCGCGCCGTGCCAGCCCTGGCCAGCTCCGGCGCCACCGCAAATGGTCTCGTAGTATCCGAAGCCCTTGGTTACTTCACCAGTGACGGGGTCGGTACCACCACATCCGAAGCTGAGGTTGTTCATTGTACCTTGGGATGCAGCTGCGGCATTGAAGGCACGTAGGACGAGATCGGCGACTTTTTGGGATGTTTCTGTTGTGCAGCCGACGGTCGCTGCTGTTGGAGAGGGAGAGAGGATTGTGTTGTCGGGGCAGATGACTTTGATGGGCTTCAAGCAGCCTTGGTTGAGAGGGATGTCTGTGGAGATCATGGATCGGAGGCAGTACTATAGACGGTTAGTTATGATCAAGTCACTGTGTGAATAAAGCTTACCATAATGACAGAGTAAGAGCAAGTCGGAGGCGCATTCAAATTGCCAGAGTGCTCAGGGCCAGTTCCAGTGAAGTCAAAGACAGCCTCACCAGTCCCCTTATCGATCGTCACCTTGAGCTTAAAGGGAATACCATCGTCGTTATACTCGGTCGCCTCAAGAACACCACCCTCGTACTTTGCAGCAAACTGCTTAAGCAGATCTCGCACAGACTGAGCGGCGTTGTCCTGAATAGCATGCATGTAGAGCTGGACCACAGGCCATGTGAACTCTTTGATAAGCGATCGAATCAATTCAATACCCTTTTGGTTAGAAGCGACGGCAGCCTTGAGATCTGCGACGTTTTCGGTCAAAGTGCGGGTGCCACTGCAGCCGGGGTAAGAAGCAGGTTCATCATAGAGATGCTTGATGAGACCGGCCTCATCGAAGACGCCTTCATTGATCATCTTGAAGGACTCGATAGCAGCACCCTCTTGCCATAGCTCAGTAGAGTTCGGTGGCATGGATCCAGGGACGATACCACCGATATCTGCGTGATGGCCACGGTTGGCTACAAAGAAGATAATCTCCTTGGGGTTCTCTTCGTCATCGAACACAGGGGTGATGGTGGTGATATCGGGAAGATGAGTACCGCCAGCCTGAGGGTGATTGCTAATAATAACATCCCCAGGCTTCAGCTCGCCGGCCTTGTATCTCTGTGCCTGGTATGCGATGGCAGTGCTCATGGAGCCAAGATGGCTGGGAACATGGGGAGCGTTGGCGACGAGACCTCCGTCAGCCGAGAAGACAGCGCAAGAGTAGTCCAGTCGCTCCTTGATATTGACTGAGATGGAAGTCTTCTCCATGGTGTGACCCATCTGCTCAGCAACAGTCATGAAGCGATGCCCAAAAACGCTCAGTGTTACAGGATCAACAGTCTCAGTGGCGACATTTTGCTTCTCAGCCTTGTCGACCTCGAGGATAACATGCTCAGGCAAGATAACACCCTTGCTAAGATGATCAACGACGATAGTCTGGGTTTTGTCGATGATCATCGCAGGACCGGTGATGTGCACGCCAGGAGACATCGACTTGAGCTCATAAACAGGCGTCTCAGTCCAGCCATGGGCCTCGAAGAAAATCTTTCGAGAAAAGATGGGTGTTGGCACAGGAGTTAAACCATCGGATTGGTACTTCTTGAGCTCCTCGAAGGGACTAGAGATGTTGAGAACGCGAGACTTGCCCACGCTTCGAACTCGGACGTCGTCAATCAGGATGTTTCGGGATTGAGAGAAGCCAAATTCTTGAGTGTGTCTGGCTGTGAAAGCAACGCCTGCATCTCCCACGTTCTCTGATACAGGGATCATTAGGGAGGTGTCGCTGCCCTGGTACCGCATGTTCAAGAAGTACTCATGCTCGGTAGTCTTGGCATCGAAGCCCTGAGCCTCGAGACCCTGGGATCCCTTGGAAGAAAGGGAGTCGAGACGAGCCTTGATCTCGGGAACAACCTGTTCGGAGAAGGTGATGGCTGAAGGTTCTTGGTTCTCAACCACTACATCGGCGAGAGCCATGCCGTAAGCGGACAGGATACTAGAGTAGCACGGGATAATCGCGCGCTTTATTCCAAGGTCTCGGGCGATAAAGACTGCATGCTGACCACCAGCACCGCCGAAAGAACCCAAGTTGTGGCTCGAGGCGCCGTATCCACGGCCTTCACTCAGTGTTCGAATGGGGCGAGTCATAGTAGCATTCGCAATAGCGAGAAAGCCAAGGGCCAAAGTCTCAGGCGTGAATGGTTCGCCACCATCCTTCTCCTTGTTCACCGTCTCGGTCAGAGCGGCAAACTTCTCTCGGACGATATCACGGTCTAATCGACGGGGGAAGAAGTCGGGGATGATTCGACCAAGGAGGAAGTTGGCGTCAGTGACAGTCAAGGGACCTCCACGACCGTAGCATGCAGGTCCAGGGTTGGCACCAGCACTGCTTGGGCCAACCTTCAGGAGACCATTCTCCCAGGCCAGGATGGAGCCACCACCGGCAGCAACTGTGTTGATGTCCAGCTGAGGAGTCTGGATAGTCACTTCAGCTAGGGTGTTCTCGAAGATGTGCTCCAGCACACCAGAGTATCTGGCCACGTCTGTGCTGGTACCGCCCATATCAAAGCCCAGCACCGGGGTGCCATCAGCGCCATCGTAGCAAGTCCTGGATAGACCGACAACACCTCCTGCAGGACCACTCAAAACACCTCTCAAGCCAGTGAACTTTGACCAGCTTGTTAAGCCACCATCAGACTGGCAGATGAGAAGCTTGTTTGCGCTCTCATCTTCCAGCTGGCCCTTGAAGTTCTTTCGGAAACCATCCAGATAGGCAAAGGTCATTGGCGTAAGGTAAGCGTCTGCAACAGCCGATTGACTTCGAGGCACATACTTGGCCATAGACTGAAGAACAGAAGAGGCAGAAACCTTGAAGCCCATCTCTTCAGCGAGCTTTGAGACCTGCAGTTCGTGCTCGGGGTATGTGTATGAGTGCATAAGGCCGATGGCGATGTTCTTGAAGCCTTGTGTCTTTAGAACTTCAAGGTCAGCACGAACAGCGTCGAGGTCTGGCTTCTTCATGATCCTGACGACTTCTCCTGTTTGGCCTGTGACAAGTGCTGGGTCTGATGAGACGTCGATAGGTCCATTTGATGGGGCTTCGCTGGCGCCCTCGATAGTGATACGCTCATCAACTTCTACTACAGTCTCGTAGAGCTGCTCCAAGCGTCGAACGGACAGATCGAACAGGTCTGGTCTGGTTTGGTTGCCGATCAGGAGAATATCTCGGAAGCCCTTTGTTGCTAAGAAGGCCACGCGATCACCCTTTCTCTCAAGAAGCGCGTTGGTAGCGACTGTTGTTCCCATGCGAATGGACTCGATGGGATCGAGGTCTAATAGTGACCCCTTCGGTATTGAGGTTTCCAGAGCGATCTCTAGGATTTGTCTGATACATTCTGTTGGCGCATCGTCGTACTCATCAGGACATACTGAGAGAATCTTAAAGACGATGTGCTCTTTTCGGCCGGGGACTTCAGCCCAAGCATCTGTGAATGTGCCGCCACGGTCAATAGCGATGCGAATGCCTTGAGAAGCCATGGTGAAGGATGATAGAGGATGGTAGGGAAGGACTAAGGAGGAAATGGGGTATAGAGGAAAGGAGAGTGTTTGGGATGAAGATAAGTTATCGACATGATTCGAGTCTTCAAGCTGTTTATACCAAAGATCGTGGGGTAGATCTTCTCTACTCAAGCTCCGATGTTGTAAGTAAGTGGATTCAATGGCGCATCCTAAGTGACGGGCATCCGTCTCCGTGCTGCTTACTCATCGGCAAAGTCCAAGATGCCGGTCAATCTCACCGGCAAGTTCTGACTTACCGACTATCTCCACCCTTCATCCTCGGCATCTTCGAATCAACCACCGGCAAATAAGTCCAGCGCCCGGTCGTTTACCCCAGACTGGAGACTGGCTTTAGACCCGCATTGTCCCAGAGATTGAGATCATTCCATTACTCAACGACTTACCGGGGGAAAGGAAAGAATCCACTCGAGTCGCCTCCCTTTGAGGTATTGCGAAATGAGCACAAGACGGCCAAGGCGTCTTTTGGCAGCGTGAGATCCCTGGCCATCTTCCTAATTTCGATCTGACATGGGACGCGTAGTTGTCACAGGTGTCATTCACAAAAGATCAAATGCTCCGGAGAAAAGCCTTGTCAGTCATGTAGTGCTACTGGTAGGGCAGATGAATGCGAGTTCCCTGCCAACAAAGAGCGAAAGATTCCTATTTCTGAGAGGTGAGTATCATCATGTTCTGTTCTAAACTTATCCTAAACTCATTATAACCATACACTAACATCATCATCCTAACTTAGTTATCTCAAAAAGCTTGAAGAGGACAGTAGGCGTCTTCAAGCCATCTCCACGCATAACCAAACACCAGAGGCCGAACCGACCTTTACCCCCTTTGATAACCGCGATGGCCAAGACGACGATGGACCGCCGTCGCTTTCGAAAGAAGAGAGCAATTTGTTCAACCCACTCTTTGATAGACAACCCGAAAAACCCATACAAGAACGTTCCTCCGAGCCAGGGTTCATCGGCGAGGCTTCCTGTGCTGCGTTCAGCAACCGACTCCTATCATGTCTCGACGACTCCTACACTCCATCTACAGCTGGTTTGTCCAACTATCATAGACTCAGTACCTATGGCCGACTACCAGTAGACCAAGGCCCAGAGTTCCCTGAACGAATGCATGTCAAGTTACTCCTTAATGTGGCCCGACGATTCATTGGGAACTACCATCCACTATTTCTTGAGGTTACCTTCATGAAGGAGATCGACGCAGTATATCGAAGAGAGATGGTGCCGTCAATGTTGTGGTTGTGCAAGTTCTACGCTCTCATGGCATTGGGCGAGATCTATACGCATAGGAGAGGAGTTGGTGATAATAATAGAGTCCCAGGCACCAATTACTATGTCAGGTCGGTAGATCTTCTGCAGGAGAACCTGGACTACTACGAAGAGCCGTCGTTGATGCAAGTAGAGGTTCTCACACTTCTGGTAAAAATACGTCCTTAGTACCCGCTAGCGACCAGTCAAGCTAATCAACTAACAGGCCTGGGCGTCCAACATATTGGGGCGTATCCGAACTGCATACTGTTACAGTGGCATAGCCATGCGTCTCGCTCAAAGTCTAGGCATGCATAGATCGGCATCAAGACATACCACACTGACACCTGTCGAACGAGAGAGTCGAAGGCGAACATGGTGGGTGCTCTACTTTTTCGATCGTTTCTCAGCGTCAAAGCTTGGACAACCTATTACTGTACGAGACGAAGATATCGACGTCGAGATGCCGAGTATGGATGGCTTGACAAGAGAGGAAATGGCAGAGTTTCTCGACCCACAGAATCTTATCACCAATATCAAACTAGCACGGATTATTGGCAACATCTGTAAGTTCTTCTCAAGCCTCTTGTCCTGGTTCGTTCAAGATGTGACTAATTCGTTTCACTTGCAGTAACACATATCTATGGTATACCAAAAGCTACGAACGGTCTCTATATCCATCAAGTCCATGGCATTTTAAAGCAACTCCGAGCATGGCACGACGAGCTAAGGTCCGATATGCGAGTCAAAGAGCGAGGCACTCCCCGGCCTGTTGCAAGTCTTCACCTTGCGTACAATCAATGCATCATCCAAACAACTCGTCCAGTTCTACTTCATCTCTTCAAGATGCAATTTCAACTAGGGGGGAAAGTCCGAGGGGACGCATCGCTAAGGCAGAATGTCTCGTCTATTACCCTGGCTTTGGCAGAGAGTTGTGTTAATGCTGCACAAGCATCAAGTCGCATCGTTGAGAGCCTTTTTCTCGATGGCTCGATAGCTACATTTGGATATTGGGATGCACATCACATCTTTTCTGCGGCTATGATACTTATCATGTCGGCTGTTATGAAGCCGACAGCCGTCAACTCGGATCATCTTGAGACGTTACTAAGTGTTTTGCGCTCTCTCAAGAATGATGGAAACATCCCAGCTGTTGACTTCTGCGAGAGATTGTCACACATCCAAGCTCGTGTGTCAACCTTGCGAGCTATAGGTCGGTTAGATGGCATCAGCTTCGATAGGCCTCCTCACAGAAGACAGCCGTTACCTGGCGGATTGGATGGATCTCAAGAAGCTTCTGCAGAGCAGGTTCAACCTCTTCACACGCCAATGAGTATGGATAATGGGCCTGGGGTAGGCGATTCTGGAATTATTGACTATCAAAACGTTGACATTCTTGGTAATCCTCTCATTGGTAGCTTTTTGGATGGGAACCAAGTACAGTGGTTAGATTTGTTATTTGCTGAAGATGGCACGCTAAAGGAGTTTTCCTCAGAGATAGAAGAACAGTTTCTATTCAGATAGTCACAATGATAAGATGAGAACCGAAACAAATTCAATGCTGACACTTGGAAGCTAAGAATATTCTGTCACAATGGACCAGATAAGTGATCAGGTGCATATTGTACGAGGGCATAAGATCCAGTGATAGAGACCATCTTCGAAGTCTTAGATAATTGCATTGATGCAATGCATGAAGTAGTTTGTAGATGGCGCCCTTGGCGCTTACGACTAAGTGCTTTCTTCTCCTCGGCAAGCATTTACCGATATCGGGTGTATTTGCTAAGCGAGATTGATACGTGACTGAGGTTGGATAAGACATCATGTGTTTCTTATCGTGATTAATTGAAAAGATAGCGTAGCAAGAGCCTCAGCTATCAAGGTCCAGTTTAACAAAATCTCCACTAGAGGAACGTCTTCTCCGCTTGAACACCCCATAAGCCAAACATGGGCTATACTAAGTTCACAACATTTCAGAAGCCACTCTAGACTATCTCCAAATAATATGATCAAATCCCATCCTAATCTCTGCTGTATATCACGGGTTGAGGCAATTTGAGACTGCCGAGTCGAGTCCCTTTGGTTGTGTCACTAAACTCTGACTAACTCAACCCGGCAATGAAAGACGCATGACGTCCAACGGCTCTAGTTTTGGAGACAGACCGGCAATTTCTTAGTTGCCGAGCCAGTCACTGATTCATGCAACGTCGGCAAACCCCTCACAAACCGGGAATGGCCCACCTCTACTAGGAAAGTCAGCCAGCGATCCCGGCTTAAACCCTTGTCCTGATATGGGAGGAGGGAATTCTGGGGTCGTATCCATCACGATAGCCAGTTACCCAATCCCACAGATCCGGGGTAAAACTTGGCTTGCGGAGATAAGACGCTGCAAGCCCTTAAATGGACCACGACCCTTCGAACTATCTGTCACTTCTCATCCCTCTCTCTATCCTTCTTTTTCTCGAAGCCAAGGATTCGCCACTATGACTTCTAAACCCGATATTCTCTCCGACAAGGAAATTGAAGCGCAGCCGCGCATTGCTCAAGATGACGTCTATATTGATCCTGCGGCTGAGAAGGCGCTTTTGCGCAAGCTTGACATGTGGATTGTTCCGCCTGTGATGCTTCTTTACCTTCTGAGCTTTCTGGATCGTGTCAACATTGGCAACGCGCGTTTATATGGAATGGAAGAAGATCTCGGTTTAGTTGGTGACCAGGTACGTGCTCCGCGACAGAGTCTTGCTTAGTCGCAATTAGCTTTTTTAACAAAGTTTTTAGTATCAACTAGCGGTTTCAGTCCTTTTTGTGACTTATATCCTTTCAGAGCTCCCCTCCAACTTGGTCATCAAGCGATTTACCCCCTCACGATGGATCGCATTTCTCACCATCTCCTGGGGTATCGTCGCCACCCTGACCGGTATCGTACAGGACTTCAAGGGTTTGCTTGCATGCCGTGTGATCCTCGGTGCTCTTGAAGGTGGTCTCTTCCCTGGCTTGACGGTGTACTTGACCATGTTTTACACAAAACGAGAATATGCTCTTCGAATCGGTTATCTTTTCGTCAGTGCTGCTATTGCAGGCTCGCTTGGGGGGCTTCTCGCATATGGAATCGGCCATATGGATGGTGTGGCAGGACTCAAGGGGTGGCGATGGATTATCATTATCGAGGGCATTCCTACTTTCGTCTTAGGAATCGCTGTTTGGTTTTGGCTTGCGGATAACCCAGACTCTGCTCATTATCTGACTATCAACGAACGAGAGCTTATCGATCTACGAATGCGTCGACAGGTTGGCCATACTAAATCTTCGGATCAGATGCACAAGGCAGACGTCTACGCGGGTCTCAAGGATTGGAAGATTTGGCTCTTCTGCATTGGACAATTTGGTGGCGATACCATTCTCTACGGATACAGCACCTTCTTGCCGACCATTATCCGTGGACTGGGAGATTGGAACACGGCTCAAGTTCAGGCGCTCACTATTCCTTGCTACGCTATGGGCGCTATTACGTACCTCGTCGTTGCGTGGTTTTCTGACCGGACACAAAAGCGAGCTGTCTATACAGTCACCCTTGGCTTTGTATGCGCAGTTGGATATGCCCTCCTTGTTAGCACAGCTCCATCAGGAGTTCGCTACTTTGGCTGTTTCCTCGCTGCCATGGGATTATATGTCATTGTCGGCTTGCCTCTTGCATGGCTTCCTAGCAACAATCCTCGATATGGCAAACGTACCGTTGCAACTGGTCTGCAGCTTACCATCGGCAACTCTGCTGGAATTCCAGCTCCCTTTGTAAGTATTGACTGCTTCTACATGCAAATATCTCTGGCTAACGCATTTGTCTAGTTGTATAAAACATACGAAGGTCCCCGCTTCGTCAAAGGTCATGCCATTTCTATGGCCTTGGTTGCAATGTCTTCTATTATCTACATGGCTTTCTGGGCCTATTTCCGTCAGCAGAACAAGAGAAAGATGGAGGGCAAGGAGGACCATAGGATCCAGGGAATGACAGAGGAAGAGGCGGAGGAACTCGGAGAGCACAACCCAGCTTTCCATTACACTTACTGAGATTGTCATTGTAGTTAAACCTCATGCGAATGGTTGAGTCTTGTCGGTTTAATATCATAATTGTTCTGCTATATATACGATTAAGGACATCCGGCTTGCTTTGTCAAAGTATGATTTTGGCGGCGTTTGATCAACGGTATAGATTTCCCTCGACTGGTTCGGTCACCTCCTGTCCTTCAACCCCAAATGCCAAGTGACCGACTCCATTACTGAAACTTCCACCTGAGACTTGGCCCCATCTTAGCTTTCTCGTTTCCATTGTCTACAACTTCTCAGCATCGTTTATTTCTGAGGTGTCAGCGTTGAAGCTGTCATCGGCTGTCAATAGACTCTCAATTTCAGTGCGACCATCGACTACGGTCAGCGTATCAGCAGCAACTGCTGACGGTCTGGGCACTTTAGGTATGCAATGGCAAGCAGCAGAGACAATTGCCGAATTACTGCCACCAAGCATGATGTTTCCCGGCAGGCGAAACCTGGATAACATGGCGGGAGTAATTGTGACTCCCAATGATAGCAAGAGGGCAATGAGGATAGCCATAATGGAGTATTGCAAGCCGGAACTTGTGCCCACCCCATGGCATGGAGCGTCTCGGAGGTAATCTGAGTTGAGACTATTAGGTAACCAGCGCTGGCGGAATTTTGGTCTATTAGCGTAGAAAGCACCTTCCCTTTCTGCGTAACACTTATCTGCGGTGCCTACTTATTAACTACAATTTATTATTATTCTTATTTATCTTGTAATTAGTTAGCTTAATTCTTTTAAACACAACTAAAAATTAATAACTTAAACTTATATGTTACTAATCCTCTAGAATCTCTAGAGCTCATAGGGGCTAAAATGACGTGACCTAGAGCCGAACAAGTATTTTAGTACAGCGTACCTTGCAATGTTCCTTATAGTTAACCATAGCATTACCTTAATTACTGCCGAAACTTGCCAAGCATGTCTTTACTCAAGTCCACATGTCTGAACTGCAGGGAGAAGCATCTGAAGTGTGACGGGCTCACGCCTCGTTGTACACGCTGCTCTGAAGCAATGCTCCACTGCGATTATATTCCTTCTCGTAGAGGTCGAAAAACTGCATTTCGATTCAACGGCGCAAGTCATGTTCCGTTCCTGGCTTCAAACCCAAGTTCCCCTCCGATCGAGATCATTCAATCTCCCTTTGTACCATCATCGGACCCCCTATCCAAGGCTTTCTTCCCAATACGCTTCGAGAGCGGTTCCGATATAAGCAACACTACAGGCCCACAGAAAGCCTCGGACAACAACAGCACAGGGGCAGACAAGGTCGATTTGACCCTCTCCAACACCTGCTTCACTCCCAACAGTGATCCGATGGGATGGATGCACATATACTACGCCAAGTTTCACAGAGCTCATCCATTCTTGCCGCCAATGAGCTCGGTAATCCTTTTCAATCCACCAAATTACCTGCTTAAGACAATGGAGTACGCTGCCATGCACTACTCATGTGTTCCACTCATGGACGATCAGTTGCGATATATGTCTGGTCTTGTTGTTGACGCAGAACATTCGCTACCGAGGGTTCAAGCGCTCATTATCCTTTCGATCTTAGCACACTCAACAGGGCAGGCAAAGTTAGCAAGAGAATTTTTGGAGGCAGCTGTACAATCGGCCTCGGAGATCCATCTCAATCAGAAAGAATTTGTGTTTCCTACCGAGGGTGGTGGAAAAAACATATTCCAGGAAAGTGCCCGACGTACATGGTGGCAGTTGTTTGTCTTAGATACTCTCCTTGCCGCTCTCCAGGCTGGGGGAACTCTAGTCATCAAAACCAACCAACCTGAAGTCTTGCTTCCCGAAGAAGACTACCTTTTTGAAGAGACATCCTGTGTTTTGTCCAACGACTCCATCCAGGATCTCAATAGCCGCTTGTTGTTTGGGGAGGACCGCACTTACCCTTCATTTGCCTACCTGGTCGAGGCATGTCTAATCTTTCGAGATGTCCTGACTCAGATACGCTGCCCGAATACAGTGAGTCCGGGCGACCATCAAGTGCTGGACTCCAGAGTGGCTTTATGGTTCAACCTACTACCAGAGGAAAAGCGACAGGTGGTCAAATTCGACGGATGTACTGATGAGACCATGTTTCAGGCACATCTGATAGCCCATTGTGCTCGGATCTATTTGAACCTGCCCTATTCGTGTCTGATGTCGCCTATGACTCACATGCGACGTATAATTTGCAGTGAACCTGGCATTGAACTTCCGTCACCGCGGGGCACACGTCATACATTCAAGGTTCTCCACGCAGCGAGGGGAATCACCGAGTTAGCGAGTCTCCCCGTCCCTCTCAATTCTCATACGCCCTTCTTCATTTGTTTCGTGGTCCTGAGCTCAGTTGTCCATGTGGGAGCTTGTTTCGCACTGCAGAATGAGGTAAAAGAGAGCCATCGGCACCATCTTGGGTTGAACCTGAGTGTTTTGGACGAGATGGGAAAAGTGTGGTCACTAGCGTCGCTCTCTAAGGTGCACATTAGACAAGCAGCACAAGATGCTCTCAGTTTCCGGCAGTCAATAGACTCTATTCTAGATGTCGAGTAGAATGCAGTTTGCTATGAAATAAACTACATCAATTTGAGGGCTTTGCATTGTAATGGAGGCCATGCCCAAACCGAAAAGTCGGATCCTTCGTATCAAATGGGACATCCTCTTTGGACCTCTCAACCGCCGCCATAGATGATGGGAGATCAAATGGCAGCCTCCCCTGTGGACTCGCGCCCCCAATGCCAAAGATAACGTCCAGGAAAGACTCGTCGCTGCTACCATAACTGGCAGTTACTGCAGAAGCCTGATTAATGAGTTCAGTGATGGCCGCCGGGCGATCCAAGTAAACATCTACGATCGAGACAAGGGCTGAGGCAATGATAGTAGCTTGACGCTTTTTCTGTGCCGGCGAGTACTCGAGACTTCCTGCGTGATACTGCGCCTCAAACCCCTTCAACCTCGGCTGGAATGGTGCTTGAAGGCGTAGAATGACGATGTCTGCATCGTTGGGTTCCTCAGTTACTCTCAAACCGTACCTGGCTCTGATTAGCCCAGCATCAATTCCTTCAATGTACGCCATTTTCCCTTTCAGGCCAGAAGCTTGAAGCGGCAAAACCTCCTGGTTATTGGTAAGAAGCGTGATGCTCGAACGCTGAGCTGCTTCGCCTTGGGCGATGAAGTCCGGTTGGCCCACAATCTTGACGGCCTCCTCGGGATCGATGTACGGAGAGTCGAACAAACCCAACTCGAACTTTTCTGACAAAAGTTTTCGTACAGATGTGTCCAGTCGTTTCTCGGAAATGAAACCTTTCTCGACCGCTTCAATGACGAGCTCCGGTAGCCATTCGCCCCCCAGCTGATCACAGCCCGCATCGATGATTTTTACGACCCTCTCCAGAGCACTTAGATGCTCAACGCCCCATGCGCGAGCTGGCAGAAGCTCTCCACAAATCTCAGCGTCTGTCACCAGACCCCAATCTGAGCAAACAATACCTTGAAAGCCCAGATCTTCCTTTAACAAACCTGTGACAATGCCTTTGTGGAACCCGAAGCCGACCTCTTCTGACAACTTTGGATCCTTTAGCCCCACTGGCTTGCTGTAGTAGGGCATCATCTGTCTTGTTCCTGCTTCGATTGCTTGTCGGAATGGCTGAAGGTGGTATTCAAGATTATCTCCTGGGTAGATTTGGTCTTTTCCATAGGTAAAGTGAGAGTCCTCGCCGTCTTTCTCTGGTCCAGCGCCTGGGAAATGCTTCGTCATAGTACTGACACTATGGGTGCTTAGCTTCCCAATACCACCAGAGAGGTGGGGAGCTTGAAGGCCTCTGATGTAAGCTTTTGTTAGCTTGCCTGATAACTCTGCGCTCTCGCCGAATGTACCATTCAGTCGCGCCCATCGATATTCTGTTGCTAAGTCGGCCTGTGGGCTCAAAGCTAGCCGAAGACCAAGAGCGAGATACTCCTGTCGAACAATATTGGCGAACTGCTCGACAAGAGCTGCGTCTCTCAAAGCAGCCAAGCCAAGAGTTTCGGGCCACTGGCTAAGAGAGCCCGCCCGTGAGCTGGATCCAACAGCCCCTGCATAGTGGTTTCGTGGGTCCGTGGATAAAGTGATGGGTATCCCCAGTCTGGTTCCTTCGACTGCAAGGCGCTGGACTTTGTTGTACCACTCAGCAGTCTCTCGGACGTCCACGACTGGACCAAGAAGGTTGAAGTGATTTATCAGTTTTCCCACAACCAACTCCTGGGTGCCGGGGACTGAAAACTCAGGATGGCCGTCAGACAGGCTTCCATCTTCGCCCGGTATAATCATTCCATGGAACAAAAGACCAGACTTTTCTTCCAATGTCATGCGGTTGATGAGATCGTTTACTCTATCAGGTATTGGTAGATCTGGGTCCTCATATGGCAAAGGGGAGCGCTTTTCAGCCTCGCTAGGTGATGAGGGGCTCATTTTCCTGGCTACTAGTGGTATTAGGCGGAGATTGGAATGAGATTGAATTGCGAAATGGTTGCAGCACATTGTGTCCTGCTTCTGAAGCCTTTCTTAATATGTCGTTTCGGACCGATGTTGCGCTTTCTTAGCGGCAATTGACGCAATTTCAGGTCCACTCGCATATCGGCGAGGTTAAAATAGCGGCAGTGATAGAAAGCATTCTACTTGATTCGTCCTCGAACTATTACTGCAGTCTTTTTTGTGGCTTGACACGATGTCGCCGACTCTAATTTGGAAAACCCACCTGTTAGAATGCCGGTTCCAAAGCATTTTTGACGTGTTTCGAAAAGGTTGAATACCTCCCAGAGACATTTATCAGGTATGACATTAGTTTAGGGTAATAGTGCCACTATTTATCCTATGTTTTGTGGAGTAGACTATCATAGTATTAATGCTATTGATTAAATAGTGGGTTTGTGTAACATGCTGTGGTCCCTTTCAGCGCAGAAAAGTGAAAGTAAATAGTTACAATTAACTACTACTCATAGCTATAATATCTTATCTTATACTTCTAATAAACATCGTCACATATTACAAAAGCACATCCTATACCTTCCAAAATACCAAACCCCGTCATTAGTTTCAGTAACTCTACTATCTAGAAAGGCATCTCAAGTGTCGGGCGCCACTATGCCTGAGACACAACGACCTGATTAGGAATCTTTTCAGCCTGGAAAACAGCCTCAGAATCATCAGTTCCTCCTGCTTGACAGACGTAGCTAGGGAACCTGCGGGTGGGAACTCGCTGGCCGAAGAGCTCATCAATCTCCGCCAAAGATCTCTTTTTGACTTCAGGGACGAAGAAAAACACGAAGACCGCAGCCACAACTGCAAATGACCCGTAGATAAATCCGACCTTACCTGAGATGTCCCCCATCACATAAGGATTGGCGAAAGTGATGGCGCATCCAACAGCGTATGATGAAAATGCAGAAATGGCCACGCTCTTCTCTCTGACCAGGCTGCCGGGGATTTCGGCAGCGACGATCCAGGCAATGGGACCCCAGGTAACTTGAAATACGGCGAACCATAGCAAGAGCAAGGTGACCGCAGCCTTTTGAAGATCGGTCGATAGCCCTGCGGAGCCATTGCGCGTCAGGCCAGCGACGGTGAACATCAGAGCAGCTAGGAGTGCAGCCGACCAGAGTAAGAGACTACGTCGGCCGGCAGAATCGATAGTGACCATGGTGACCAGACTGGCAACGACTCCGATAACATATGTGAGCATGACAATGAGCAATGGCTCAGTGAAGCCAACTTGTACGAGGAAAACGCCAAGATAATTGGCAATGAATGGGATGCCAAGGGCTTGTTGCGCCACTTGGACACCCACGATGATGATAGTCCGCCTGAGATTGATGCCCTTGAAACACTCCAGATAGGAGTTAACTTTTGTCTTGCTGTCGTTATCCAAAGCCTGTTTAAGTAGAGTGATCTCTTTTCCAGTCTCGAATGAAGGTCCTCGTAAGATTAGAAGCGAGTGTGCCGCATCCTCCACTCGTCCTTGGGTAACCAGCCAGCGCGGTGATTCAGGAAGGAAGAACAGTCCAGTCAAGCACAGGACCGGGCTTGCCAGCTGAGCTACAACAACACCCCTCCACGACCACTGGGAGTCCACATGCCGACTGAGGTAGAAGACAAGACTAGACGCCAACGCGCCGAGCATCAACGCTCCGTTATAGGTTGTCGTCATGAGACCTCGCAGTGACCCAGTGGAGCACTCGGCCTGGTATACGGGTACGACGTTGGTAGCGATTCCACCTGATAAGTAGACTATGACACGACCGACAATGAGTTGTGCGAAGCTGTTGGATGCAGTAGCCTCGATGATGATCCCAACAACAGCGATGAGTGGCTGGATAAGAAGGGTTCTCCAACGTCCAAGTCTCTCGTTAAGGATAGCACCTAGAAGGAGACCAACAACGACAGCCACTGTGCCCAGACCAGTGCCTATTGATTGCTGGGTTTTCGTCATGGCCCAAGACTCAGTTGCAACATCATAATGCCCAAAGGCTGCAGTGAACTGGGGAGAACTGAGCGCGCCTCCCCACCAGCCCTGATCGAAACCAAACCCCGTCGAGGCCATAGACCCAAAGAAGGCCACTGACAACATGCGCCAGGAAAGTTCTTCCCAGACAGGGGCAATTGAGGCCTTGAGACGGTTCATGATAAAGGTGATTGATCAAAACAATGCGGGTTGAATATGTGTAAAATTGGATCGGTTTGTAAGAGATACCGGACTGACGAGAAGCTTACAGCTGATGCGTTTAACAAGCTGGGAAGAGAGGAAATATGTATCAACACCAGCATCGGTAGCGTTGTGAGACTGGTGAACGCTTTGATGTTCGTGATTTTGGTGGCTTCCTTGTTTAGAATGACGCCTTACGAACGAATAACCAACTACTCCTGGTCAAACAATTCTACCTTTGCCATTACTCGGCCAATTTTGCAGTGTGTAGAAGAGTTCAATCGTTTATCAATTGCCGCTAGTACTAGACTCGCCGATATGGTGGAGCTAGACACACCCGACATCTCTCATCTTGTGCTAGAGTCGGCGAACGGGTGGGGCAGGAAACTCTCATATCGATGGTGTGCTTGCGTGGTCGGGCTCATGTGGTTCTGGATAGGTAGTTAAGTACAACTGCACTCTAGAAAAGCTTGACACGACATACGAATTCGAGTGAAATGTATTAAGGCGAATTGACAAGTAGCGACCTCATCACGCCTGTCACTGCATCGATCGACAATGTCTAACGAGTACCCCTTCAACCTCGGGAACCACACCCGCCCGATCACCACATCTTCGCCAGACGCCCAGCTATGGTTTAATCGAGGCCTCATCTGGGCTAATAGTTATAACCATGAAGAGGCTGCACGCTGTTTTACACAAGCCGCAGAGCACGACCCGAAATGTGCCATGGCCTATTGGGGCTATGCATATTCCATCGGACCCAATTACAACAAAGCCTGGGTTCGGTTTGACCGAACAGATCTCATTGAAACTATTCATAAGGCGAATGTTGCTTTGGATACCGCTGATAGCCTTGCACCCCACGCAAGCCCCGTCGAGCAAGCATTGATTCATGCCCTACGTGATCGGTTTCCCGGCCCCGATCAAATTCCGGATAATATCAACGACATGACAAGATGGGATGTACATTATGCAGATGCCATGCGTCCGGTATATCGGTCATTCTCAGACGACATGGACGTAGTCGGAGTCTTTGTCGAGGCACTTATCTCAGTCTTCCCGCGTGCGCTTTGGGACCTGGATAGTGGCGAACCAGTCGGACCAAACACTGTTGAAGCTAGGCAAGCTATTGAATCTGCGCTTGAGACCGCGGCCGGTCGCAAACACCCTGCACTGCCACACTTGTACATCCATCTCATGGAGATGTCTCCTTTCCCTGAACTTGCCTTGACTGCTGCTGATCGACTACGACGTGTCGTGCCCGATGGTTCACACATGTCGCATATGGCAACACACATTGACGCGGCTTGCGGTCGGTGGGACCGGGTGATTGAGTCTAATGACATTGCTGCTGCTAGAGATGATGTCTACTTCTCCCTGCAGCATGGTTCGGTCTTATACACCATGTACAGGGCCCACAATGTCTTTACAAAAGCATACGGCGGTATCATGGCTGGTCGATTCGAGGTCGCCTTGGAAGCTTCGAAGCGCTTATACGACATAATCACCCCAGAATTATTGTCTATCGAAAGCCCTCCGCTTGCCGACTGGATCGAGAGCCTATTAGGTACGATTGCGCACACACTTGTTCGATTTGGTCGATGGGAGGATATACTCCAACTTGAAGTTCCAGCAGACCAAAAGATGTTCGTCTCCACGACAGCCATGATACGGTACGCCAAGGCTATCGCGTTGGCTGTCTTGGGTCGCATAGGTGAGGCGGAAGCCGCACAAGCTGTGTTCGAACAAGCCAGGGCTGCAGTCCCGTTCTCCCGCCTCAATAGCTTACCGAGCAGAGATCAGGATGTTCTCAAGGTCGCGTCCGCCATGCTCAAAGGTGAATTGGAGTATAGAAAGGGGAGCTTTGATGACGCCTTTCGTCATCTCCGTGAGGCAGTCCGACTTGAGGACGCTCTACCGTATTGTGACCCACCACCATGGCTGCAACCCTCCCGCCATGCCCTCGGTGCTCTACTGTTAGAACAACGTAGGGTCAAAGAGGCCGAGGAAGTCTATCGTGACGACCTTGGCTTCGGGAAATCGCTTCCCCGACGTCGCGCAAGGCTCAATAACGTCTTCGGATTACATGGGCTTTACGAATGCTTAACGATACTCGAGAAAAACGACGAAGCCAGGGCTATCAAAATCCCGCTGGATATCGCTCTAGCATCTGCCGATATAGACATCGGAGCTTCCTGCTTTTGCCGCCTTGAGAACTCAGTGAACAGCTATGCCGGGGGCAAAGTGAACACTCACTGTTCTTTAAAGGAGAAGACAGTCCCTAATGGTTGCTGTGGAGTGACTTTATAACCATATACTCACACAGTTACCAAAAGTCAAGGCTTCAAGCTGCATGAGAAATCTTATTCCTCAGCAAGATAACTCTTCTTCCCTCCCTCAAGGGCTATAAAAGCCTGCTCTTCTTTGTTGGGATGGATTCAAAAGAGAATACATGGCTTTGCGCGTACCATGTACAAGACTTGTGGGAGAAAGTTGAGAAGCAGTTGGAGGCATTGAAAGAATTGAATTTCAACACCGATGAATGAAATTCCTGTGACTTCAGACATCTTAGATAACGTTTAATGATGTATGGATGAATATGCACCAAAGAAGCTGCTGAGCTGAGGTTGCATCTTTCCTGAGAGTGTATACTGAGGGTTAACTCGGCTCCAAGGAAACCATATAAAAACTGGGCATCGTTTGCTCTGCTCAACCTCACTCGCCCGAAAACGTGTCCACAGACCTCCACTTCCAATTCCTAAACCTATAGTAAGCCATCAAGTCCGGGCCCCAATAGCTGACAACGTCTTCCGCGCTTAATTCCCTCCAGTATTTCTCAAATTCAGGCGGCCGGGGTGCCGATGTGTTTACTCCCTCCGACCAAGCTGGTTTCGACTTATCCTCTGCCCACCACTCGCCAGTAGTCTTACATCCCTTGCTGCGCTTGCACCGTTTCCCGCATGACGGACACTTGTATGCCTTCCAGTCTTGTTCATGTTGGCGTTTCCACGCGTCACTTTTTCCGTGCGGGTATGAGCAGCATCGACTTGTGTGCCCCATCTTGTTCTTCAATCTGCTGTCATAGTATTGTTGACTTGCTTCTTCAGTGTTGTACTTTTGCGGCTGGCCGTGGCGTAAAGAATCTCGGTGTAGGTTATGCATTGATGTCCAGTAAAGTGAGCCTCGGAGGAGGCGAGATTCAAGAACGTAGTCGCTCGAGGAGAGCATGACCGAGTCACATAGATCGTCCGTCTCAAATTCTGTCGGTGTTGATAATTCCACTGTTTTGACTCGCACTCCCTCCTTCTCCAGTCGCTGCAGAAGTTCTTTGTTTGCCGGATCAGCTACCTGAGCCTCCGAAAGGTAGACTTCGAAGTCGGTACGCGACAACCTCCAGCTGTCTGGCTGTGAATTCTGCAGAAACCAGTCTAGCACAAGAGAGTCTGCACCAGTAGAATGACCTAGAATGTAATGATGATGGAGACCTGGGGGAGGTGAGGTACGATATCGACGCCAGTAGTCGTGAGGCTCTTGAGGAACTCTTTGACCGACCCAGAACCCCAGCCACGTCCTGATGTTAAGCCAATCGCACTCAATGTAATCAACTTCATGTTCCTTGTCGAGAATTGTTCGTATATAAGCGACTCTCGTTGTTGTCGCAGTCGTGGTAGGATTTGAGTCTTGCATTGCTATTGACACGCTTGTGGATTGTCCTCTAGGCAATACTTTGGTTGGTAGATCGGGTGTCAATAGCAAGCCTTAGACTTTTTCAAGGAACAGGGCGAATGGTCAGGGTTGTGGTGATGTTGCCCTTAAGCAGGTTATGGTACGATTTTGTTACATGATCGAATTCTTCAACGTTCAGGAACCGGCCAGTGACTCATCGCTGATCGTGTTCTTTGCTAAGCAATATCATACATACAGTAAATGGCGCTAACAAAGATCGAGTAATGGGAGTAGGTTAGGCGGCCGCTCGAAAATCGATGGCTACTGGACAATCAACGCACTGATCAATAGACTTCATTTTTGCGCTACGGTAGTGAACATAATAGCTACAGTGACATAATTATGCGATGACGCCAGGGTATGAGCCTATGAGGGTAGATTGCCAGCCTTGGAATGACACACCATCCAGAAGTATTTGCGAGCGCAGGGACAAGTTCTTAACGAATTTGATGCCGCCTGACATGCTTATTAAGATTCGAAGACTATTCGAAGGGCATTCCAAGAGACAGGAGTATGATTCAATCGACATGAAAGACGAGGACGTTACAAAAGAATGTACTTGATCGATGAACAGCCGCATAGCTGATTGATATTAGAGCTTGATCTAGCTAGCTATTGAATAAGTATCACTACATTATATTACAAGTCTGTGCCTGAGCATTGGAAATTTCTGCAGCATGCTGAGGAGTACCATTTTGGCAGGTATCCGCGTAACCTAGTCTGATACACCTCTGGCAAGGTCTCTCTTTGTCTAGATAGACGTCAGCTTAAATCTTTACAGTGAGAAACTAAGAGCCCGAATCAAAATGAAGGTGCATAAAGGCGCAATGTCAGTACGACCGCCACAAGAAGACTTACCACAACGTTCACGAGCCTCTTGACACGTAACGCACGCAACAGGGCGCGCAGCCCGGCACTCAGCACTTTCGCGAGCAAATGCCGTGATCTCTTCGCGAGTTAGACGGCCCAAAACCGCGACGTAGTCGGGGCGGGCCTCATACCGCACACCAGCCCGTTCAAGCACCTCGGGACTAACAAGTATCCGGTTGATCATAGTCCAATCAGAATCGAAGGCGATCTCATTGCCCCATCGGTCGGGAGCTAATCGAGGAGCACTGCTATGTAGAGGACCATCATATAGTAGTAGACCATAATACTTTAGATCATAAGATAGTAGATCACTAGTGTTTAGATGCTTGGCAGTTGTAGGTATGGGAGGCAGAGATATCCCCTGCTGCTTTTGCATACTAGGGCGGGTTGATGCCTCCTCTCTCGAGAGTCCTGAATCATGGTTGGTATCGGGGCGAGCTTCTAGAGAGTCATGCTCCTCTAGGATAGCGCGTTGGGTATTTGGCCCAGCATATCGATACTTTGGGTTGCTCGGGTCCTCGCCATCAAAGTCGTGATCACCACTAACAGCATTCGAGGCCACTGGACTGATATGATGTGTCTTTCCTGTCTCCTTCTTCAATATACTTCCTCTGTCGCTATCATCCTCAATATCGGCGACCTCCCGAAGTCCATCCAAAGCGACTTCCTCGCTTGGTGATTCCCTACCTCGCTGAGAACCATCAAGTAAACTCATTGTTACCTTGCTCCCAGATTCGACACCGTAATCTCGAATAGGCAGATCAGGGTTCTCCAACTTGTCTCCTTCATAGAAGAGTCTAACTCTGCGGTTATGTCCGGCAAGCTCCCCGATCAGAGCCGCACGATCTTGAACATGGGATACAAGCACCCTGCCATCTTCAATGGCGAAGGTGGGAAAGGAGACGGAATATTTGATTCCTCTATATCTGAGATAAATCAGGTCGTCTGTTGTCACTTCAACTTCGGAACCCTCTCCGGGGCTTTCGGTTCTGATAGTAGATGCATTGTCTGGAGACCGGGGTTCATGAAGCCACTGAGGTTGAGACTTGGCTCCTTTTTGCGGGTTTATCTTCCAGAATCTTTCAGCTAAAGAAACCTTGTTTTGCCAAGGTTGGTTTAGAGAACCAGAGGGCGCTGATTCGAGGGTGTTCGCCTCGGCCTCGTCAGATGCTGCTTCTGCTTCTTGTTCATCTTCGGTGTGGTCACCACTTTCGTCTTCATCTCCTGGAAGCTGAGGCAGCGCAAAAAGAGCCAGATCTTCTTGGTGGCGGCCCACATGACGTTGATACTGCTTGATAGAGGACAGAGTCTCTTTGCATAAAGGGCAATCGGCCGTGCCATCTACAGATTTCGGTCGCTCGCAAATATTGAGCAGACTGCTGAGATGGGTTGAGCCCGAGGTCGCTGCGTGTACTGTTGCCAGGTGATCCTTTATTTCTCCCCAGGATTCAAAAGCCTTATTACATCCGAGACTGCAGGCCCATGTTTTCCAGTGGTATTTTCGGACATGGTCTGACCATTGGTAGCGTCTCTGGAAGTCTTGATCTGGAGCTGGACAATCTTGTTCAACGCATATGTACGGGCAAAGGTCAGAAAAGACATGCTTCCTATAACAACAAGTCAGTGTGATCTTTTCGATGGTGCCATGTATTAGACTCACTTCCAAAGACTCCTTGATGGTATCGAGATCATCATGAAGCAGAGCGGGCACTCGAATGGCCCGTCCTCAGCTTCCGGTGGAAGAGCGGGCACTTTTCGCCGCTCGGTGTTGGCAGCAGAAGTCGCGTATGATGTCTGTGATCGCCCAGTATCCGACGTATCGTCTTCAAGGTTCAGGGGAATTGGGCCATCTTGACTGAGTTTTGGGGGAAGCGAAGATGCTACAGTGCTTTGTACAACATCTTTTACGTCATCGTCTAATCCACTTGACAGTTTTTGGTGATGCATCTCTCGATATTTGAAGTACTGCCGCCGACGAGAGATGGCCTTGCCGAGTCTTTCGACAACAGGAGTTGAAGCTGTAGTGAACTTAGTGCGGACATGCTCGATGTCAAATGGCTCGAAGTGGGAGGTGTCCGTCAGGGCGGCCTTCTTGAACCGATCGTGCGGGGATGGATTGTGGATAGACACCGAGAGTCGGAAGAGACAGTTGATGTCTTCAATGATAGTGGCAAATATTTGCGATATTTCAGATGGTGCTGCTGGGTCTATCTTGAAATCGTTATTGTCGTTAGAATCATCCCCATCAGCGAGATCTGGAGCGGATGTATCTTGGTCCCATGGCGTTGTCTCTCCCATGAATATATCCTTTGCTACTACTATTAGGACAAAGTGCTTGAATGCAGATCATCTGTGACTTACCGTCATCGAGTGACTCTTGCAGGTCTTGCAGAAGTTCAATGACCTGGTCCCGAATGTTTGATGCATCCCGAAGCCGATGGTCAAGGGAACTTCTTCCTTTTCTATGGGCACCAATATTGCCGCTCCAGACTTTGAATCTACTCAGCTCATTCTTGAGCCTCAACAAAGATACATTATCTGCATCATCAGGTTTAAAAATCGCCTCTGACGCTGCATTTGTCCAGATGCCGGGTGCATTGCAGAGGCTGTTGAAGCTTTTTAGACTTGCCGCAACATGTTCCGCGATGGATTCCATGTTAGTATGTCAGCAATGAGATCGTTGAGGTATTTCTGATCGTGCGAGTGAAACTCAAGAGTCCGGAAGATCACGCTCCTGCTGACCAATTATCCTGGTTGATTATCATCACCTGCAGCTCAGCCGCAGACCCCCTCTTCTTTTCTCTTACCTCCCTTGGTCAGCCGTAGAGCCTCAAACATCTCACTTTTTCACTTAACCCATATCTTTGCGCGCTTCAAAATGTCCGGCTTTGAGGTCGCGGGTATAGTCCTCGGCAGTATACCCATCGTGGTCTCTACATTAGAGTATTACATGAAAGGGCTTGGCACCCTTCAAAACTTCCGATCTTACAAACGGATCCTCAAAAGTCTCATATTGACCCTCAAGACCGAGCATGTCAACCTGCAGAACATCTGCGAGAAGCTTCTCGTAGGCATCGCACCGCAAACACGTATCGAAGAGATGATTCGGGATCCGTTCGGAGAGCTTTGGAAAGAAACAGAAATATTCAACAAGCTACGACTGAGGCTCTGGACATCATTGCAGGTCTTTGATGAGAGGGTGCAAGACATGAGAGAAGCTATCGAGGAGATGATGGTGAAGCTGAATTGCGGCCCAAGTAGCACGGTAAACTATGACCTTGCTGTCTATCTGCCTTTCTGCAAGAACTAACCTAAACTAGACTGAAAAGGAAGAAGCCTCATCAATCAGGAAACAATTCAAACGTGCGACATTTATTCTCCAGAAGTCAAACCATGAGGAAGTCTTGACAAGGATTCGGGATGGCGTCTCAGCTCTGCAGAGACTAGCCATTCTGAATACAGACCTCGAGTCAGAAAGAAAGTCCCGCTCACAGGGACGGCTAAACCGACTAGTCAACGGGATGTTGAACGGTATCTATCACGCACTGCAGTCAACTATGGCTTGCAAATGCCGATCATTTCACGATGTGGGCTTGAGGCTAACGCCCCCATCATTGACTATTGTTCCTGAGGATGACGATGAGGACATTATTAGAGAACTACAGTTTCGTCTTGCTGTTTCACACATGAAGGCCCTACCAACTTCATTTTCTAGGCAATGGGACGAGATACTTCTCAAGAGTGGGGAGGAATCTAAAACATCGACAATGTCAGTTACCACACAGACCACCATCTCTTCCAAAAAGAGTGTTGGATTTGCTGTTCCATCACCAGCAATCAACACGGCGAATGGAACACAATCGACAGTTATCCTTCAGCCAGCAATGGCAAACCTTACCCTGAGCACAATACGAATGATGGCAAATACCGGACACTCGCGACACATCGGCAGCCTCTGCGAAGCCATGCAGTGGATGGGAAAGAAACAACAAGGAGAGAAATGTGGCCATATTCGAGACTGTCGCGCGCAAAACACCCACAAGTACGACGTGTATACCCTTGAGTTCCTAGGAAGTAGCGATGAATGGTCTCTGGTACCTTTAAAGCAAGTCCTCCAAGATCCATCTTTGCTTTATGGCGACAAATTACGCTTAGCCTGGATGATATCATGTAGCGTGCTACAGATGCAAGGCACACCTTGGATTTCAAGTATTCCCCGGAGCGAGGACATCTACATCGTTCAAAAAGGAAGAGTGTCTCAGTACCAGCAGGTTTTTGTGCTCAGGCAATTCCCCGAACAAGCCAAATCTACACCCCCAACGCCATCACCTACCAACCCATTCATGTTGTATCTCGGAATACTTCTCATCGAATTGATCCTTGGCCAGTCAATAACTAGCCTTGATCCAACCCAAAATCAAACACTGGAATCTGGCCTTTCCCGACATATTCTCGACTACGAGGTTGCCAACAAGTTCTTAGGCCGAGTGATGATGATCGGGGGCTCCGGGTACTACAATGCAGTTGAACGGTGTCTAAAGTCAGATATGCATAGAGTAGACTCAGGTGATAGTTTATGCGGCCTCCAAAGCGATTTGGTTACTAGCATCATCACTCCACTTGAGCAGGACTTGAAGAGAATAGTGGTCTAGTAAAGATAATACAGATGGTACACACTTCAAAGGATTGGGTCGGCCTTAAATAGGGTATAAATTCCTGCCTTAGCACTTTGCAAAGAGCACTGTTTTTTACGGTCTCAGGTATAATAACCTTTTCATCATGCAGTTACTTTTTCACTTTCAAAGTTTCAGCAGATCCTTTGAAGTTTCTTGTTCAATAACACCGCGTTTTCTTCCCTGCCAGATTCTCCAGAGGACCATTGGTAAGTACACATATAAATTACGTATCGTATTCGTGAAGGAAGAGATATCTTGCTTAACTAACTCCTGAAGATGGACAAAAGTCACATGCTTGGCAAATATAGTTTTTTGTCCATTTATATATATATATATACAATAAGATATCAAACTCATGCGTTCAACACACATTTAACACAGTTTCCCTCTCTTAACTCTGAAGCACATAAAGTTGTGTATTCAAAGAGTCACCAATCGTATCATAGAAAAAATAAGCTTTGTCTTGGAGTATAAGAAGCCGCACTTGTCACCCTGCTCGCTCCCTTTGATAACACATCGGCAACATCCCCCCCCCCCAAGACAAAGCCAAAGATGACAACCACAGACAACGGCCCACGGCCTCTACCTATCATCCATATCAACGCTTTCCCCGGAACGGGGAAGACCGCGATAGCAAATGAACTAGTCACCCATTTCCAAACGGACGCCGTCAAAGTCGTTCAAAATCAGTTTCTTTGCACTGTCGTCCCCGGTGTAGTCCTACCCCATGATACCGAGGGTTATCAAGAGACTCGTCGCAACTGGCGTTATGACACCTTCTACGATCTCATCGACTTTCCAGAGACTTATACGTCCGCATACATATTCACAGACTTTGAATCCTCCAATGCCCTGGGGAGTGCGACTTCTGAAGATTACGCCGCCTGCGCCCAAGCTCGGGGCTGCGATTACATCCCGATCACTCTTTATCGTGACGGAGACCTCAGCCAGAGCGCTCAGTTGTACGAGCTTGAAGGATACGATAATTCACTGACCTTGAATATTTCCAACCTTCCTATACAAGAAGTAGCCACTAAGATCTTTCACTATTTAATCGCGGTTTCTTCTGCTTTGAGGTCGGCTCAGAGATAAAGATGTATCGGAAGGAAAAGTCATGTTAGCTGCAAAAACGGCTTAGGGCCAGTTTAAACTACCGTCCGTATCAGGTCTCTGGACGGCAAAACAAGCCGTCTGGGAAACAGGGAACGGAATTGGTTCTTTTTTCATGCTTTCCGCATTTCTTTTAGCCAGAGGCTTAGACAGGAGCTCCTCCTTGCTACCCTCTAACCATAGCTTAATCGAGGCATTTTGATCAATCCCAAGTCTGTGTGTTTTCCCGTTGTCAAGCCCGCTTGTTTTCCACCATTTCCAAACTTTTGGCAGTTTTTCTATCGCTGCTGCATATTCTTTGTATTCTTCTAGAGTTGTGAGTGTAGGTAAGTCTACAGAGTCTGTTACTCTGGACTCCATGCGCGTGAACTCTACAGCTATGGTGTGCTTCTGTCCAGGTTTTAGAGTTATAAAGGATTGTCTGGTATCTTTTTTCAAGTTCCCATCGCTGTTAAAAGTGCAAATATGAATAGTATTTTGGGAAACACCAATACCGGTCGCAATGTCAGTGAAGGTAAGACCGCCCTTGTTTAAAATTGAGCCGTTGAAGAGAGATGAGGAGTCGTCTGGAAATGTAACCACGCAATCATGTTCCAGAAAAAGCTCAACACTAATGATAAAGGGGCCTGGGGACTCAAAGTCTAGCACAGGTGATGAAGTGGAAATATGTGCCTGGATAGAGGGCATGATGAAGTCCTGTGTGTGCCAAGTTAGAGAAATCGTTCTTGTTCGTATTGAAATAGGTGTAGCAGAGAGAGTCGATACCAAGAGTCAATCTTATAAATTGGGAATACTAAAGAAAGACCAACAGCCAGTTTAATAACTTCGTTACAGCAGGCAACTAGCAAGACAACCTGGCTCCTGTGACATGGCTAGATGAGTGAAACTGTTGCCTGAGCCTCGTCCCAACCAACACATACATATCCACGCAAGTCTCGAGTCACCTTGCACATAATTGGTGTAAAGCATCGTTGTTGTGTGCCGCGCAACGCTATACGATATTCTACTTATAATGCTGCGGCCTTGTTTTAGAATAAGGTCCTGCCTTCAACTATTGCAAAGAACACTATTTTTTTTTCACAATCTTAAGCATAATAACCACATGCTCACACAGTTACCAAAAGTGCTATATGATATTCAATGACGAGTATGGTCTATAATTCAGTCATTCCACCTCACTTTTTACAGGATCCTCGGTTGTTTTCATAATCCCGAGGTTTCAAGAGGAAGGACGGGATATTTTATTACCAGGCGTATAGACAGTGTCCTTTTAAAAATGGATTGATAGCAATGACATTGCATAATATACCGATGACGATACACAACTGATACGCTTCATAGCTCTTCTTTACTGATATATGGAGAGTGAATTATGACTCCCCAACCGCTTCTGGCGCCTGCAATATACAAAAACGCTGAGTCACGTCCCAAGGTGGCTTTATATTCACTAGGTAGCTTGTGTGGTGTTTGTTAGACTTGCGACAGTGCTTGTGAGTGCGTTTTATAAGATAAGAGAGTAACAGGGATCACTGATACATAGCGAAATAGAACGGTAAGGCTTAGGGTCGTTGTTGCTCGGTTAGACTGGCTGAACAAACAATCAGAAGTAAACATCCAGCTTAGGCGCAGTTTCTTTATGAATGGATAACTTATACGCGTTTGAACGGCGAGAGAACCGAGGCGCAACGCAGCCAAGAGTTAATCTTCATGATATATCATAGTAAACAATCCTCTTTAGTTATTTCATGATACTTTCATAACAGACACAGTCCAAAACTCGTCAGGTTGATTGGTAGCACCGTATCAACAACCATCTTAATGTCCCAAGAGGTCCAAGAGCCAATGCCAAGAAGACCCTTTATGCAGGAGAAGCTACTCAGCCATCCTGACGCGCAATCAACACCCTTTCGCCAAGCCCAATCTCTCGAATCACCTCGTTACGACCCCTGCACGTACAATTCCCGGTGTGGAGTTCCCAAGACCCTTAGCTAAAGGCTGTCAAAAAAAAGCTGGATCCCGCAATCTCATTAAAAAAGGCCCTTTCGCCTGGGCTAGTACAGCAAGTCAGCCTTTTATTTGCAGGCTCGTAATTAAGAAGTAAAATGTGCCGTATTAACCGATGTCAACATGTCAGATCCCCGACGCTATGACTGACAAAGTGAAGCTGTAGTAAGCATAGACACTTTAAGCAATACGTTTATTTGTCCCCGCGTACAAGTGCAAGTTCCCGAATGCCAAGCCACGGTTAACTCGGCGTTGCTCACGGGGAATCCGTTATTACGCCAAGCTGAACAGCCAAGCAGGATACAGCTCATCAGAAGACTCTTTTTCACGTCTGCGCCCCCTGTGCCCAGCAAGCATGGGGGCAATATATCTAGACGGCCCTCCTGTGCCGAATATCTCCTAACCTGACACCAAACAAACGTCTCTGTACTTCGTGCCACAATGTCTGCTCCATACGACCCCAACCAAGGGTAAGCATTACTTTAAGGATTAGCATAAAGTTGAGGCTAACATCATTCTGACAGTTACTACCAACAAGGTGGATATCCTCCTCAAGGCTATCCTCCTCCCGGTCAGGGCTACCCGCCCCCACAGCCAGTAAGTTGACGCCAAAGGTGGTGATCCTCCCAGTCAGCCCGACTAACATGAAGCAGATGCAGTACCAACAGGCACCACCGCCACAAGAAGAGAAGAGCCACGGCTGCCTATATACATGGTAAGCACACTAAGCCCTTATCGCCATGTCAAAGACTAATGAAATTCCCAGTATGGCCACCCTCTGCTGCTGCTGGCTCTGCGGCGAGACGTGCGAGTGCTGTCTTGAGTGCCTCGACTGCTGCTGTTAATTGATCAACTTGGGGTTTTCGACAATCTTAGCGTTTGCATTTCTCAGCTCGGAAAGACGCATTTTCTCTTTTGTAATTAGCTACTGGGAACTTGACAGAACAACTTCTTTTGTAATGGCTTTTGGTCAACAACTCGACCTACAGCCGCCGATACCACAAACTCAATGGTTGCAACTAGATATCCCCGTCCCTTGTTCCCCATGTGCATATGTCTCCGTTAGAACAAGTTCGGCGGTCCTCCAACCCTACAGCTCCGACAGTTCGCATTGGTCAGGCACTGAAAGTACCTAGATGTATAAGTCAGGGTCGTTCAAGGGTGTGGAGAGTCTTACTCTTCGCTTTCTTTGTCTTTGATTCCAGTACAATCGCAATCGACTGGGCATATAGTCGTAGGTCTGGCCGTTGAAGACGATCTAGTGAGCCCAGGCTCTCTACAAGGTCTACACCCGGCGTTGGTGATGCATTGAAAGTACCTCAGTGTGTTAGCAAAGCCGAGAATAAGCTAGACTAAGGTCACTTACTCCTCGCTATTCTTGTCCTTTATTTTTGTGCAATCACAATGCGCCGGACAATTATCTTTGCGCGCTGTCGTAGGCGTAGGGTTGTTGACAATAATTATCCTGACCAATCCTGTAGAAATGGTCTCCGTGTATGTACCGGGAGGCATCGTTTTGTAGTCGGTCGATGAGGTCGTCAGTACTCCAGCCAAGTCCGTGATTAGGCCTTCATCAGCAAAATCTCTGGGTATGTTGATGATATCTTCCAAGACTGCTTCTAGGGCGTTCCTCTCATTTCGTGGCGGGACAGCCCCGGAGACGCCGTTAAGTAGAACGAAGGCCGTAAGACCTCGCAGAGACACCATGCTGTAAGTGAGATCTTAGAAACAATGTAGGTACTGTTTCAGATGTTGAGCATATCATGAAGGCTCGGTGTCTTAGATATAGTCCATCCAAAGACCTCAGCATGTCGACCCGATCACCTGGATCAGGGTTTATATAGTCACCGTTCTTGGTCAGTTGATCTCACACAAACTCAGTGAACCAGTAGCTCGTTTGAGCTCTTTTACACACGATCCTGCGCAACGAACGTTCTATCACCATGAAAAGGGTTTAATTGCCGGATCTGGCAGGTTTGCTCGCGTCGCTAGGCAACGCCAAGGCTGTATCACGTAGGAGGTTGATGAGACCGACGCGGGCTGGCATCTACGAGTCTTTCGACAACATTTCGCTTCCCTACAATCAGACTTGTGCTAGTTAAAGACTCAAATTTTGACATGGGGTGGACAGTACTGAAGGATTGCACGGGCGATTGTGTCCATGTATGCCACGCCTGAGGTTCGTGATAGACTGCCCGATGGAAGCGACGCAGCAACACTGGCAAACTTAAGAAAGCAAATAAGAAGAGCAAAGGACGCCTGGCATCTAAATGGAAAAAGTGTATCAATTATGCCAAGACAAGATTTGAGGATGACCTAGCAGACCAATGCTGATCTGCTTCCAACGCATCTGCCTCAAAACCCATGGCATCTAGCCGGAAGCTTTCAGGCACAGGGCCTTCTCTCTCATCAGCAGCATCCACAACCCCAAGCAGCTCTTGTACCACCCGCCGCGCGTCCCAGCAATCTCTGTACCACGCCGTTACCATCTGAACTACGCGAACGTTAGCTCTGAATAACGCCAACACTCTATGGAATCAGGAACAAGGCCTACGCCCTACCTCATCGTCCCGTCCTCAACACATAACACTCGCGAAGAACACCAAAGCCTAACCCTGAATGCGATTGGGCCAACGACCCATTGTCGCAGATGTCTCGGCCTTAAAAGACGTAAGACAGCATAATTCACCGTCGGCAAGGCCAAGCGAAGCGACGCGATCAACGAAAGCCATGACATGAAACCAGAACGCTTGTATTCTATTAAAACAATTACCCAAAGCACATGCTCTATCCATTTTTGCTCATCCAACTTATTCCGCCTTGCTCGTCGTTTTTACTTCAGATTTCCTTGTTCCCCTTCGTACAAAGTCCCACGTCCGCGACACGCCGCTATAGAACCGACCGTCCACATCAACACCATATGCCTCGAGCACCGAGAGCACGCCGTACAACTCGAGCCAGAACAGTACGCAGAAGTCGAAGATATGGACGAACCACCAGAAATGCTGGCTGCCGAGTGGGCACGTGGAGTACTCATACTTCCACTCCCAGGTCTCCTGGTCGAACCACAGGCTGAGTAGGCCGGCGTTTCCGCCAAAGTCGCCCATCATGCTGCGCACCGTGATCTCGCGTCGTCCAGGGATGCCCGTGGTTCCAGGGATCTTTTGTTCCTGAGCGTCTGACCAGCTGGCGACTTGCCACTGACGTTGTGAGGGGTCTGTACCGTTTGTCTGGTTGATATAGTGGAACGTGTCGCAACCAGCGTGGTCATGACCGTTGAGCATCAAACCATCACGCCCATAGCCTCCGCCAGCAGCAGTTTCCTTTGCGCTCATTCCCCACATTCCCTCCAAGAAGCCCCTGCTGGCATCAGCGCTGAGCTGGTTCTGCTCCTTGAGACCTCCGCCATCTGCTGCGGTATGGAAATCGAAGAAGGGCGAGTCAACGCAGATTCCTGCAGGCTTGTACATAGGAATATGGGTGAGGATCAGCGTGAAATGGCCCTTGTAACCCACAGCGCCCGAGGTAGAAATGACGTCGTTGATGAAACTGTAGGTGGCATCCTGGAGAGGAATAGACTTGGCGGGAGTGTCGAGGTTCATGTCGTTCACGACGATGATCCGAATCTCAGGCATAACTCGCTTTGACTCCATGTTGGTGCCAGAATACAGAGTGGCTCTCGTCTCGGGATCCGTGAGAGGTAGCTCAAACCGAAGCTCGTAGTTGGCCTTTCCAAAGACTCGCTCGAAGCGCTCCAGACGCTCCTCGTTCAAATCTCCAGCGTAACCAATGTCGTGGTTTCCCGCCACATTCAGCATTCTCTTCTTCCACACCTTCTCTTCCTCGCTACCATCCAGCATTCCTGACAATACGTATTCGCTGCTGGGTTTTCGTGCCAAGTCGTCTGAGAGCCTCTCAGTTCCCTTGAACACGCGATTCCAGAATCGTCGGCCTCGCTTCTCGAATTCCTTGTTGTCGATCCACTGGCTACCCACAAGGTCGCCCAATACCGACACATGGGTAGGGTTGGACCACCAATTGACTTGACGGTAGATGTGCGCCAGATAGAAGTCGTTGCCCCATAGATCGAATCGTTTGCGCTGCGACTCGAGAAAGTAGGGCAGATCCTCCATGAAAATATCCACAATATCGTGAATTATCCTTCGAACCCGCTCGCGGAAACACCAATGGCTCGTCTGAAACGTCGCATGTTTGTAGACGGACTTGATATGGGGAAACGTGCCCAGGTAGTTTGTAATAATCGAGGTGTCGCCTTCGAGCTGCGGGTCGCCAAGCGCAAGCAACCGGAAAGGAGCCAGCTTAGCATGGTCGTCGGCCGAAGGCTTCGAAGGCCAGTGAAACTTCTTTGTCAAGGCATACGCTTCCTGGCTATCTCTCGACTCGACGGGGAACGCGCATCCCTGAATGACGGGGAATAGGTACAAGTAGACGGTAAAAGCTACCGCCAGCGGCACCAGCAGGCGCAGTCCATGGCGGAGAAAAGCCACGACGTTCATGTAGCCGACCTCATGCGCAAGCCACGTTGGGAAGGGTTCGAAAAGGCCAACGGGACGTTGATGGGAGCGGCGCAAAGAGAATAGACGTGGAAAGGAGAATGAGGGTGCTGATGATACCCCTGGAATATCGATGCTAACGACACGTGAAGATAAAATGGCTTAGTCATGCTAAAATCGCACCCCTTTTCCAGGGAGGCTAAAACGACCATCATTCGTTAAACGGACCATATAAAGGGATAATAGGACAATGATGCTGTATCTTCTTTGTCTTTGAGATTTTATTAATAGACATAGAGACTGTAGGTGTCAGGTGGTTTTGAGCAGAGGGATGCCAAGGTTCCTTTCGCTTCGTATACGACCTTATCCGACGATCTGCGCTGCAACCTTGTCCATTATGTCTAATGTTCAATTGGGTATCTACTTGTCGTTTCTTCTTGATCCCGCCAATATCTCTATGAACATTCCTTCCGTGTAAATGTCTTATGGCGAGCCCTTTCATAACTGCTCTGTGATGTGGCCCCTCTGGCCTAGACTTAACCTACACCACCTCTAAATTCGAGATGAATGTCGCCTGTAGGATCAGGGTTCAGCGCAAAGGGTTCATGCTGTCCAAAAGAGACGATGGATAGCCATACAAATGCAAGGCTCCCTCAGAAGCAGCTCATTCTTGCTCATAGAACTCCTCATCCTCCTTCGGCCACTCAACCTCAAACTCCGGCTCATCATCCTCATCATCTACCGTTGCAAACGCAACCAAGCTATTATTCTTCAGTCCCAACTTCGTTGGCGTGCTCTCTCCGCTCCCCGTCTTGAGCTTGGTCCATCCCGCCGAAGGGTCGTTCGGGACCTTCAACGCGCCATACGCAAGTGTCGAGTCTGCGTCAAAAACCGTAGTTTTGGGAGGTGCGATCGACGTGGTGAGGCCGCGGGGGTATCGCTCGCTCAGAACGTTGAGAAGCTCGGCGGTGACGTTGGAGAAGGGTGCGAGGGCGTCGATGAAGAGATAGATGGTATGGATGCCGTGCTTGAAGCGCACCGAGATGTGTGCGTCATCGACGTCAGTCTGAGGTCGTGTCAGCGTATAATCTGAAGAATCTCCACGATCGGAAACCTACCATTTTGTCGATCTTGAAGATGAGGATTTGCAGAAAGACGTCAGGGTTCTTTCGAAGATGTCGCCCCAAGCTCTTTGTTCAATTCATGAGGGGCATGGCGGGCAACACGTATTTCGGCGGGGCCGATCGCGGCAAAGTTTGGCGCGACATCACGTGAGACCGCGTAAAGTATTGGGGAATGCAAAGTTGACACCTGTGCCGTGAAGCAGCCTAATCAGTTTCAATGGGATATCCTGGTTCATCCATAGGTGAGATGACAGGATGTGAGCTATCGGATAAGAACCGCATTGCTAATACGTCACCTTGGTTCAGGGATGTGTGGCAGTGACACTTGGTTCCAGGTACCGCCGGCTCGAGATAAGATGGAGGCAGAGTCAGGGCTTCTAGAAGGTCTTTTGTTATCTTGGAACATCTTATCTTACGGCTACACCATAAGCTGTTGGTAAAGCAATTGAGTTTACTGCTATTGCAAGGTCCAAAGTTGTGAATATGTTAAGCCGTGCGTAAATACTGTACCAATCCAAGAACACACTGTCCCAAACATCTCATGAGCCTCCAATTCACAACATCTATCTGAATTCACATTACCTTATTTTAATACATCTATCTCTCCAAACAACGATATCGGGCCTAGCCAACTGTCAGCATTTATTACCAAGCTCAGCCCCTCTCACACTTTACCGATACCAAGCGGCCTTGACTAGCACCAGCAAGGAACCAGACGCCAGACCAGCAGGGAAAAAAAGCAACACCGCCGGGATTGCAAACTCCGGCCTGTCTCTCGGTTCTCCGCAATCACCGCCGAGTAGGAAAGGATCCACCTGATAACCAGCCGCAGAGCCTCGCGACAATCTCGGCGTTCTGCTGGAAGGTGAAAAGAGAGACAGCCCAGTCAAACCACACACAAAATCACCAACCATAATTAACCATGGCAGCTGCTACGGCACCCGCCCCGTCTTCTCCTCCGTCATCTCGGCCCGGCCTGGTTTCCAGCACCGCTGCCGGCGCCCCGTCAGCCTTCCCCCAAGATGTCCACCCACGCCTATCCGTCGCGACGCCCACGCGTCTGATGCTGGGAACCCTATCGTCCGCACTCGTGGGCTTCTCGCTCGGTGCGACGCAGGGTGGTCAGATGGCGCAGCTGCGGTTCCGGGCCGAGCACGCTCACAAGATGCCCGACACCACAACAGGGTGGTATTTCTACCACAAGAGCAAGAATTACCACGCCATGCAGGGCGGCATCCGTGAGGGCTTCCGCATGGGTTTCAAGACGGGGTTCTGGAGCTTGATGGCCCTGTCGCTCGAGAGCACGGTCGATCGGTATCGCGGGGCCAGCGACATGTTTTCCACCACGATAGCTACGCTTACAGTTGCTGGCGCGTTTTCCCTCTGGCGTAAGTGGTCAATTTTCATTACTCTCTACTTTTCAAGCCTCGGCTGTTGCATGCGCATTGACAATTGGGGACAATTAAATTCCCAAGAACCCCATCTGGGGAATTATGGCACTTGCGCATAGCATTGCATTTTACATGCGATGGAAAGCGACGGGTAGATATTGCAAGCATTACAATGTGGAACCGTTTAGCTAACAAGCGCCGATGTTCGGCGTTGGCATTCTAGATCGCTTGTCACTCACAACGGCCGCCCGGACCGCGCGATACGGGCTCATGTTCGGCCTCGCGTACGGTGGGATCCAAGATGTTGTTGGCTTAGCCCGAGGCAGACCGATCGGTTATGTCGAGTTTCTACGACGTCGTGGTGCGAGGACGAGGCAAGATGATGCCCATCCAGCGATGTAAGGTGAATCCGGGGATAGTAAATCTATGTACAGTACTGTAGCAGTATCAAGAGTTAGTTTAATGGATCATGATTGTCAGTCAGGCAATTGACTAGAACAGGGGCAAAGAAGCCGGTCAAGATCATTCAGAGATAAAAAAGCATTCTAGTGTCGTTATCGGGGCAGTCCGAGTGCGGTCTTCTAGGTTGACGCCTCTCCCGCAAAGCGAGACAGGGCCAGCGGCTTTGCTCGGTCTTTTATGGAGCATCATCGATAAGCCAGAGACTACGTGACTACCTGCAGTGCAGAAGGCTTCTAGCGAGATCGAACTTTTTTTTTTTCCTGTGTCTGGATGAACAAGGCTAGGCTGGTCCAGGCCATGCAGAGAGAAGAGATATGGTAGCAGAGCCCCATTCGTCATCTCGGCATATCACCTTATCTAAGGTACCGATTGCAACGACACGACTCGGCACAACAATATTACTCCTTGCTTGGTTGTTTGTGATCACCAATTTAGTGGCTTGGGACAAAGCCCAACGTACAGATCATCGTCATCACTTCAAGTCACAAGACTATCTCGGTCTCAGCACAGGGCAAGCCTTGCCAATCCAAACTCTCAAAGCAGTTAAAACGATGCATCGCCATCTCTGCTACAGTAGGCCAGGTTTCCCCACAATGTCCTGTGCTGCAATAGCGTCCTCGCTGTCACCAATTACATAACACGTATTTACTGGGATCGCGGCCTGTTGCGGCATCCCTCAAGACATTGGAAATGCCTTCCCCAGCTTCTAATCTTTGGCCGAGACTTCCAGGCCAATCACGATGAAACGATGCCTTCGTCTGCGTCTTTGCACCCCCCACGCCCCTCAACGGCTACATTCGGCCTCTGTCATTAGAACGCAAAGCTAGCCTCAAAAATAGCCACGTGACGGCTGATAAGCTCCGTTTGCTGCAATGCCATCGTCAATACGTCCCGGTAATCTGGGGCTTTTTTTCGCCTCGCTTGTAAAAAAGACATTGCCTTTAGTCACGTAGAACTGCGGCCCGGGCTCGGCCTTTGCGGAGAAGAGACACAGACCAGGGGTTTTAGGTAAACCAAGTGTAAACATGACTAGCTCTGGTCCATGCGAAGCTGGATATCAATGGCAAAATTGCTTGGAATGGGGAAAAGCAACAGGGAGATGGCTAATGGCTCGAGATAGCGCCACCTCCCTCACACGCCCCCAGGCACAAGGCACAGGCACTGGCACCGCATTGAACCGACACTGCCAGTGCCAGTGCCAGTGTCAGAGTTCGAGATATAATAAGCTCTCTGCCACCCTCTCCATTGCCTTTCCTCAAACTCAGATAGAACTAACTTATCTTGCATCATCGCACCGACGATACCTGTGCCTCCCGTAAACAAACAATCACCAACCACACACAAGACTTATCACACTCTCTGGATCCCTCCATACTGATCCAACCTCTCCATCCAAACCACACTTAGGACTTCAACTTCAAAACACCACACATCTCAATATAATGAGCTTGGCCCTTCGGCGAGGAGCTGCCCAGCCCCTTCGTTGGGCGAGTGCTTCTTCCTCCAACGCCACCATCATCAACACCCTCCGACCATGCATCGCCATCACCAAGTCCAACATGGCCACCCGCCGTCACATCCACTCCTCTGAGCGACGCACCAACACCATGGTCGACCAGCGCCCTATTCCCGACCCTCTTCCTCCTATCGCTCCCAGCAAGGCGCCTCTCTCCGTCCTGCCTTTGATCATGATCCTGCGATCTCTGGCCACCATGACCGTCTCCTCCTCGCCTCTGCTTCTGCCTCCATCCCTGCGCATCATGGGTATTTTGGCCAACAGCACCAATCCCCTCCTCAACTCCGACAAGAACCCCATTCTCCGATACTTCCTCAAGAAGACATTCTACGCTCAGTTCTGTGCCGGCGAGAGATCCCCCGAGATCAAGCAGACCATCGACGGACTCAAGAACATTGGCTTCACCGGCGTTATCCTGAACTACGCCAAGGAGGTTGTTCTCACCAAGGCCGAGGGCGTGGAGCTCTCCAACGGCGCCATCGAGACCGACGAGTGCATTCAGAACGATATTCTTCCTTGGGCTCGAGGCACCCTCGAGACCGTCCGACTTGCCGAGCCCGGTGACTTCGTTGCCCTCAAGTTCACTGGTGCTGGTAGCATCGCCCTGTACCAGCTCAAGGACCGTCTTCCTCCCAGCCCCGCCATGTACAAGTCCATCGACTCCATCTGCCAGCTAGCCCACGAGCGTGGTGTCCGCCTCCTCTTCGACGCCGAGCAGGACATGCTCCAGGACGGCATCGATGACTGGACTCTCGAGTTCATGCGCAAGTACAACAAGGGTCTTGGCGAAGCTGTCATCTTTGGTACCTACCAGGCCTACAAGAAGAAGTGCCCCGAGGTCCTCTCCAACCACCTCCAGCTCGCTCAGGCCGAGAACTTTGCTCTCGGTGTCAAGCTTGTCCGCGGTGCTTACCTCAACTCTGACCCCCGAGAGCTCTTCCACGACACTAAGGAGGACACTGACGCCTGCTTCGACTCCCTCTCTGCTAGTGTTCTCACCCGCGAGTGGAACGTTGACGTCAAGGGTACCGGCAAGTACCCTGCTTCCAGCCTTGTCGTCGCCTCCCACAACGCCGAGTCCGTCCGCCGAAGCCGTGCCATCATGGAGGCCGGCCGCGCCAAGTCGGACATTGCTTTTGCCCAGCTTCAGGGTATGGCTGACGAGGTCAGCTGCGAGCTTGTTGAGGCTGGCCAGGCCGACAAGACCAAGGTCCTGCCCGCCTACAAGTACCTCGTCTGGGGTACCACTGGCGAGTGCATGAAGTACCTCCTCCGACGTGCTCACGAGAACAAGGATGCTGTGCAGCGCACCAAGGGCAGCCGAGACGCTCTCTGGGCTGAGCTGGTCCGACGATGCAAGAGCGTTGTTGGCCTCGCTTAAAAAAAGAAGAAAAGGGAATGAAAGGAAAGAGAAAAGAGCTTTGATATCATGTCTTTATGTTTCTTTTGTTTTGCATCATGGGTAGCGATCAGGAGTCCGGGGCGTCAAGCATCTCAATATCCGAGATAGATCAAGCATAGATGAAGAAACGACTTACGTTTTAGTCCTTAACAAGAATCATTCCATTTTACTGTGAAGTTTTGGTATCGCATTGTTTCAAACTCCACGTAGAGCCATTGCGCCTATGACAAGTGACTCCATCTCCTTCTTCTTGACCTTTTCATCCTGAATCTCATCGAGCCACTTGAGTCCGTTCAACTTGTAGTACTTGCGTACCTTGGGTACGTCAGTTGTGGTCGCAATTTGGTCATCTGTGATGGACAAAGCCTCTCCCTCGACGTTGGTCTTGAGATGTTCCCAGATCTGGTCATGGGTCAAGGGCTGAGCACCATCCTCTCCGGGAAAGGTGACCTTTACAACAACAAGGTCCTTGGTTGATGGAGAGATACCATAACGGCGGTAGGCGTCGGCAATCTGGACATGCCGGGTCAGTCCCAGGCAAATACGTCTTGAGCAAGGGTCACATTACGTTATTGGAAGAACTCATGGAACAAACAATCTCGGAGTGGACGTTGGGAGTCCTGAGTGCGCCATTCACAGCCGTCGACGTAGCCTTAAAGACAGCGGATAATAATTGAAGCCGGGAAACAACCTGAACAAAGCCTTGGTATCAATGAATTATCCTTGGCACAAGTCGCGATCCCCGACTGCTATTCGGACCGGAACTCACCACGGAGGCATCGATAAAGGCGTACTCGAACTGGGGGTTCCGGGCCAAGAGCTGCTGGTGCAAAAAGGCCGCGTTCTGTACGTCACGGAATAGGGCAACGTAGACCTTGTGCGAGTTTGGCAAATGTTGGAGAGTCACAGTTTCGAGAGACATCTTGAGAGTGAGTCTCGACTTGAGCCGAGCAGCCGATCTGTTGCTTGGCGGTTGAGTCTTGGCAGGAGAGCGGGACAAAAGTTCGCTAGAATCTGGTAACTTGACAACTTTATCTTGCTGTAGCGCGCAACGTTGTTTGTCGTTGTCGTCTCGTCTCTGGTTATTGCTGAGGTTTGGCAGAATCAATCTTGGGTTTAGTTTGGTGTGGAGGGGTAAGATCTAAGGACGGTGCGGCGGGGCACGTCACTACCGGGATCATCACATGTCTTGTACTGTGTTCATACTGTATCTCCAACAACACTTTCGCTGAGCAGAATAGGCTACTACACTCAAATCCCAAGACTCGCATCTCGCAACACGTCACGAAACTCGGCTTCCCCTCTTCAAAATACATGTGTTGAGGATATTGGTCAACTTTTGCTCTTGGCTAATTCTGGATACTACGTCACCCGGTCAGACAAGGAGTTAGCCAGGTTGACACCATTGCTTCAATACTCTCCGTCGCTTGGCCCTTACCATCAATAGATACTCCGCCGTTTTACCTCTTAATATCGCCGATCCTAGGCCGGCGCCACAGCAAGACAAGGTTGACAGATGCCGTAGCGGGAGCGGGACAATCAACTGGCAATCAGCAAGGCACCAGACCCCGACACGATCAGTAGGGCTGGCTGGCCTGAACGCAGAATGACATGCACATGGATCATCTTGGGTATAGTAGGGTTGCAGTTCCATCAATGGTTTCATTGACACTAGGTTGCATGGGAATACGATACGATGCTCTAGTTTCCAAGAAGGTCTTGGCTCCGCTATCCAGCTCGTTTCCTTCAAGACTCTTCGTAACGAATCGTCATCAAAGTTCCTATTTCTTACGTCAAAATTCAACGGAGTTTCCGAAGTAGTCTCCTCCAGCCACAGAATCATCGTGGTTCACAAGGCCATGTTGTGGCTTACCCAGTAAAGGACCAGAACCTGGACCTGGACCTTTTGAGGCGATCCCCCTTGCAGCGCCTCTCAGCTCGCCCTGCGCGGTAGGTTGAAGTTGAAACTGTAATACTCTACGGAGAATTCACAAAGACGCATCGTGGCTGCCTCCTTCGCTACCGGTATTCTTCTAGAAGGCATCTCCGTTTCTCAGCAGTTGTTCTCGATACCGGATGAGAAATTTTCCATGCTTGAGATCCGTCTTGTTGGCTGCTTCTTCCATGCGAATTGCGGACGTTCCGTTCAAGAGATGGGAAGCTGTTGATGGGAGCCGCCCACTCCGGCCAAGACTTTTGACGATGGCGTGTCTATTTTAACTCGCAGTAGACTACTAGTTGGCTCTTAGTCTAAAGATGAATGGATGGTTACAACTTACAGAGCAGATATCCATCAGATCTCTTCACTTATAAGACCAGACTCACCAGCCTCACATCATCCCTGTCTCTATCATTCAGCATAATCTACGTACATTTGCAATTGTCTTGACTGGTTTCTTCATTTTGCACGGCAAATTACCATAGACAGCCACATCTTGAGTCCAGACCATTACAGTACAATCACAAATCACAAGCCCAGCATCGCTCCCTCCATCCCCGTCTCCCACCCAAGCATCCCGTCATCACTTGCAGCGCAGCCTGGGGTTCGTCGAGGCCAATCTGCGCCTCCACCCAGTCCCCCGACCCCAGAAGGCCGCTAATGCATAGCGCATTCCCCGCCGAGCCCATCCCCTGTACAGTGCCGGCAGTGCACCAGCCAGTAGCAGCTAGGGCGACCGGGTCCAGTATGATGGAGGCCATATCCCAGCGCAACCTCAGTTCCTCCATCGCCAACTTTTCCACTCCTACGTCGTTGTCGTTGACGTCGCAGCCAGGTCCTTTATACTGGCCGTTTGACGCGCGATCCTATTCAGCCCTCGCATGGGCTCCCGAGACCTTCGCCTACACTTGCAATCCATCTCTTGCCGCTGTTAAAGCGCCTGCGACATCTACCAAACCACCTAGGCGGCGTCCGCGCCAGCCTGCCGCGATATCTCGTTGCACGGCCAGGAATCGGGCCACTACCTCGTCTCCCGCTAGCGCCAGTAACAAGAGCGCTTCGTCTTCAGCTACATCATCAGCGAGATCTTCGCCAGCTTCCTCCAGGGGCATTTCCCCACCCAAATCCAAGATGCCAGCACGATCGTCAAAACGACCAGCAAGCAATGGCGAAGATGAGGTTCCCATCCAAGCTCCGGGCAAGGTCAAGCTGCCCCGACTAGAGCGCGGCCCAGATGACTTCTCCAGCGTCGTCAAGAACCGGTTACAGTCTTATACACGTACAGGCCAAGCTTGCGACAGATGCAAGGTATGTCATGAGCCATCCGACACTCTCACAAGCAAACGCTAACAACTCCGATTTCGCAGGTTCGCAAGATTCGATGCGACGCTCTCCCCGAAGGATGCTCCCACTGCACCAACCAAAACCTCGAATGTTATGTCACAGATCGCGTGACAGGGCGCACAGAACGAAGAGGATACATGCAGGAGTTGGAGAGGGAAAAGAGTGACATGCTTTCCCATATCCGCAATCTCGAGAAGCTGCTGGGCGACAATGGCGTCGAGGTCAAGCCCTGGGAATGGTCGCCTTATGCGCAGTACCCCCCAGGTATCAACTTCGATGATATGGGCAACCCGATTCCTGACCCAAATACTGGCGACACATGGTCTCAGGTTGGCAGTGCGTGGGTCAAGAACTCTTCGTCCAAGCCCAGCAGTACTCCCAGCTTTCCTCGCAGCTTGCTAGAGTCCCGACCTCATGAGAGTCATCTTGGCGTTGGTGTCGATAACTCTCCCCTGAGTTCCATCAAGGGAACGCAATTATCCGTCCTGGGAATGACAGTCGACCTCGCATCCTTCCAGGCCCCGGATATGGACGAGCCTCCGGTCGATGCCAAGATGTCGACGCCTCTGTACAACAAGTCGCCACAGGCCCTCCTCCAGTCCATCATGCGCGTCAACCCTCCTATGCAGGTTGATATGCCTTCCCGTGAAGATGCCTTCACTTATGCTGAATGGTACTTTCTCACTTTCTCCGCCTTTCTCCCTATTCTTCACAAGCCCTCTTTCATGCAATTGGTAAGTTTTCGTTCTCGCCTATTGGTTGTGCATACTAACAGAATTACAGTTGACACGCATGTACGATGAACCTAATTTTGAGCCTACGGTGGCGGAGCTCGTTACCGTGCATATGGTTTTCGCCATCATCAATTACCAGTACGGCACTCGGAATTGGCAGCAGGTCGATCAGCGCACTCAGATGAATGACCTATCTAACAAACATTACCATTTTGCGCTCAGCAAATTTTTCGAGCTTACGTGTGCCCGAGACTTGGCTTCAGTCCAGGCCATGGCCATGGTTGTCAAGCATACCAGAGCTTTCCCCAAGCCTGGCTGTGTTTCAATTATTGCCAATTTGGCGTTACAGCGCGCACTTGAGCTGAACTTGCACCGAGAGTCAAGAAAGCCAGGTGAGGGCACCAATCTTCAACATGAGCTGCGCAAGAGAGCCTTCTGGGTCATTTTGACGATTTACGTCGCTGTGGTTGGTCGTCGTGGGCGGCCGATGCCCATCACCGTTGAGGAATTTGACGTCGGCTTCCCCGAGCCTATTGCAGATGAGCTCCTCTCCGATGAAGGTGTTGACACGTCCCGCGACATTCCTTGCCCCTACTGGTCGGGTATTGTCAGTTTCAAGATTATTCCCATCTACATGGAGATGTACTCGAACATGTACAGTGTTCGACGGGATCCACGTAGCTATGTCAGCATCGTCAACGCGCTTGAAGCTCAGATCAAGAATTGGGAAGATGAATTACCTGGTCATCTCAAAATGGGCCATGCTGAGCAAACCGAGCAGACGCGTATGCCAGCCGTTTACGCCAAGACATGGGCGCTCGAATTCCGCCTTTGTCTGCGCCATCCCTCAGTGGCCATGACCAATGACAAGGCGATGATGGCCAAGAATATGTCCATTTGCGAGGAGGTCTCGCGCCAGATGCTTCAGTGTCAACTCGAGATTCAGAAGTGTAAATGTCTTGATACAACGTGGTATCAGACTTCGATGTACACAGCTGGTGTCTTCACCATGCTCGTTGCCATGTGGGAGCGACGTTTTGAGACGACGCCGGAGGCCATTGCCACCTTGCGGGAGGAGATGAACGGCTGGGTCGGCATTCTTGAGGAAGTTGGCACTTTGCTCGGTAAGTTCCAGTCCCTAGTGTATAAATCTGTCAGCCCTAACATTGTTCCAGGCTCAGGACTTAGCATCGGTGCTGAAATTGGAAACATCATTGACCGTACCATCGCGTGGATTGACCATGACATGCGCAACAAGGATACCAAGAGCAGCCAGCCTTCTATTACGCCAGAGATCAAACAAGAGCAGCCATCTCAACCCCCGGCTTATCCTTCTTCCCAGGTCCAGTCTACGGTTAGTAGCGGAGGTGACCAGAACGACGTACCATCATCGAAGGGCTACTTCCCAGACTCAGACATGAATGGACAGACTCCTTATCCTACACTCACCTACAACGAACATCCGCAGAATAGCATGGCCCCTCCCCCTTACGACACTGGAGCTATGTTTTACAACACTTCAGCACAAGCCGCTGTTGCCGCTACCACATCGGCCCTTCCGTCCTCTGTGGCGCAAGCGAACCCCATGCTCGCTTTCTCACAAACGGTCCAAGTACCTCAACCCGACATGCTATGGCAAGGCCGCGGTAACACTTGGCACGATTGGACTACAGCCATCGCTGATAACCAGGATCGGTTCAGCGCATCAACTCTTTTGACGCTCGGAGGCAGTACACGAGATGCCTCAACCGGCGCAGGCGTCCCGGGCGTCACACCCAGCCCATCCGCAAACGATATCAACAGCATACAGCAAGGAGGCCAGTGGCCGCTGATAATATTTGACCAGGTGGCGCCAAACGGATCTTGATTTTGATGACATTTGATGGGAGGGGGCGTTTCCCTTGGAGCATTATCTAAGGCGTTTTATCTGGTGCTACACCAGGGCTTTCATGGGAAGAATCACCGTGACATGGGATTCTCAAGGTGTTCATTTACTGACGAGATATGTAATGACTGGGTGGTTGAGTGGGTTAACATTTATAATGCCATGGGGAGATGTGGTTGAATGATGCTGAAATCAGCTTTTGCGGTACATAAACTTATAGACAGTACATAACCCATGCATCTCTGCATTTTATCTTGAAAAAATTTTGCACTCTATCTTGACTTTGTGCGTGAATTGTACGTGTCAGAGTTTGCTCTTGGTGTTAACGTACTTCTGACTTCAAGAAGAAACATTCAGGGTGGTACTGAGATACTCAGCCACAGCCCCAAGTAACTTGAGCTAACTATCACGCTTATATTGAAGTATTGTATTATGTTCTTGATATTTTTTAAGAAATTTTGAGACAAAACAATTCCTTGATGATAGACTTTGAAGAGGCGACTCTTCTCTGGTGTTTCAAGGTTCGTTGCGACTGATCCTATTTAACCGGGCATTACCCGGGCAAGCTACCCACTCTTTTCTTGTCGCGTTCAGTTCCAAGCTCCACGTCCAAGATATTGCGAATCGACCTTTATCAGGAACCTTCTGCGCAATCGAATTGCATCGCGTACGACCTCTGACGAATCGCTATAGTATATCCGCCATCACCGACAACATGGGCAAGAAGCGGCGCGGTCACCCCGACATTGAGGAGGTCCTCACCCGGCCGTGGTGTTACTACTGTATGAACCTTGCGCCTTGCACTCTGGGGACTTGATGCTAACCATTATGTTGCAGGCGAGCGTGATTTCGAAGATTTGAAGCTACTCATTTCTCATCAGAAGGCAAAACACTTCAAATGCGACCGCTGTGGTCGTCGTCTCAATACCGCAGGAGGTCCGTACTAACCACAACCTCCTTGAAAGACACGCTAACAATTATCACTCCAGGTCTCTCCGTGCACATGAACCAGGTGCACAAGGAGAATCTCACGCAGGTCGAAAACGCGCTTCCGAACCGACAGGGCCTCGACGTGGAAATCTTTGGTATGGAGGGTATCCCCCAGGACATGCTCGACCAGCACCGCAACCGCATCCTCCAGAACTTCCAGCAGGCGCAAAAGGACAGGCAGATCGCGACAGGAAACCCGCTGCCCGGACAGGGTCAGCCGCACAAGAAGATCAAGACCGAGTCGCCCGATGAGCTCAAGAAGAGACTTGCGGACTTTAGGCAGCGAAAGAAGGAGATTGCTGCTAATGGAGGCGTCGACCCTGCTGCTGCGGCTAACAATGAGACCCAACCTACTTTCGTGAGTATTTTTCGTCTACGGCGTGTTGAATTTGCTAACGAATGTAGAATGCTCCTCCCTATCAGACGACACAAGCGCCCTACGAGCAACAACAGGGCTATCCCGCACAAGCACCTCCCAGCGCAGCGCAACCCTACAGCTTCTCGGCCGGCAATCTTCCCGCACGACCATCATCAGGCAACCTCCCCGTTGCTCCCGGTCTTCCTCAAAGGCCAACACAAGGCGGAGCTTGGAACGGCGCACAGCCAGCAGCCGGTGACGACATCGACCACCTCATCCGCATGGCCGAAGCAGGCATCAAGCCAGCGAACAAGCCCGAGGGAGAAGAGGCAGGTGACAAGAAGAAGAAGGAGAAGAAGGCAAGGATGTTTTACGACGATGCTGAGATCAGTCCCGAGGAGAGGATGGCGGCGCTGCCTCGGTATGCGTATGCACCAGAGGTTGGAGCCTAGAGGGCTGGCTGTGATAAATACCATGACTTTTTTGCTCTTGGGATTGAGGGATTACTGCATGGTTGGCGTTGGGTTGTAAACTAAATGATTAATTTGATGGTGTTTGCGTTCTGTGATTTGGCATCAAGCCCCTCTAAGTCTGCCTTTATCGGGTAGCGATGTGACAGTCGTATAAGTGAGAGGTCCGTATTTGCTACATGATATCAAGTGATTGGGTATCATCATCATAACGTGTCATTGGATGTATTGAAAGGGCTGGGCCTATAGACCAAGTCTTAGTCTATGACCTCTGAAAGGGGTCGGTTTACCTTGGTGCAATAGGCAATTTCAACAAGATGTTTATACTCATGTTGTTTTGACAAGCGGTCTGTTTCGTGAACCCTGCATGTTATCCCTGATCAATTCTACGTGGCCGTGTGAGATGGCCACTTTGTAACGACAGCCTCAGTATCTAAATACCTTGGGAGTTAGGATACAAAACATAAATAGCTAGGATATAATAACATTACAGCTACATGGTCTTAATACAAGGTCATCACTCAATTGAGCTCTGTGATTTTCTAGCCGAGCTGTAGGGTAAAAGTAGTCCGCGTTAACACTACCGCCAGGGCACCCCTGACAAAACGGCACTAAAAAGCCGTTTCCACAGCAACAACTGCCCAAACCCGAAAAAGGTCAGAAAACAAACGAGACGTCACCCGCAACCGTGCCCGGCAGCTCCAAATTGATCTCTACAAACTACCGTACTAACAACAGGTGCCATATTCGACTTTGCCTTTTGTTGTTGTTTTTTCTGTTCGAGTCAAATTCGAACATTGTTTCTATGAACTGAAGCTCGAGCAAGAGCGCGCCTCTCTTTTTCTGCTATTAAGCTTTTGTTTACTTGAACAACATCTTCCTCACCGATTCTGCATCTCCGCGAAAGAGCTCCAAGGAGGAGAGCTCCGCACAACACAACACCAGAGCACGACGATATCATGGCTGTTTCGGGGGCTTCGGGACAGTCTTCTATTACTGTTGCTGGTATGATGGACGCTTTTTGAGATGCCCCGCTGTTGCTCACCTTGTTTTAGTTCGAGTTCGACCCTTCACGATCCGCGAAGCTGCGCAACTGTACGAGCGATATTTCGGCGTTTAGAGTTCGGATCGCTAACGGTGTACCAGACAAAAGAACGATGATGGAACGGTCTTCCTCGGCGACGGCTCTCTTGCCGCTGCGCCTACGCCGAAGCTTCATCAGCGCGGCATTCGAAACGTGATCAAGGTCGTCGACGACCGCTGTCTGTACGCGCATATTCTGCATCGCTATTGTCACCGCGCAAACGCTGATGTTCTACAGAGTCTTTGATCCCCCCGAGGATAACCCCGTACAAAAATTCTCCCGCTCCGTCTTGCCCTCAGGGAAAAAGGTCAAGGACCAAGTGTTCGCCTTTGACCGCGTCTTCGACGAAAACACGACACAGTCCGACGTCTACGAAGGCACCACCCGAACCCTCCTCGATAGCGTGCTGGATGGCTACAATGCGACCGTTTTCGCCTACGGCGCCACTGGCTGTGGAAAGACACATACCATCACCGGTACCTCGCAACACCCCGGTATCATCTTCATGACCATGCAGGAACTGTTTGAGAAGATTGAAGAGCGCAGTCAGGACAAGGTCACCGAGCTAAGCCTGAGCTATCTGGAGATTTACAACGAGACGATTCGGGACTTGTTGGTTCCTGGTGGAAGCAAGGCCGGTTTGATGCTCAGAGAGGACAGCAACCAGGCGGTTACTGTGCCTGGTCTGACAAGTCACCATCCCAAGGATGTTCAAGAAGTTATGGATATGATTGTTCAAGGAAACGAATACCGCACAGTTTCGCCCACCGAGGCCAACGCCACCTCTTCCCGATCACACGCCGTTCTCCAGATCAACATTGCTCAGAAGGATCGAAACGCCGATGTCAGCGAGCCTCACACCATGGCTACCCTCAGCATCATCGATCTTGCTGGTTCCGAGCGAGCATCCGTCACAAAGAACCGCGGCGAGCGTCTCACAGAGGGCGCCAACATCAACAAATCCCTCCTCGCCCTGGGCGGCTGCATCAACGCCCTCTGCGACCGTCGACAAAAGGCGCACGTTCCCTACCGAAACAGCAAGCTTACTCGACTGCTCAAATTTTCCCTTGGCGGAAACTGCAAGACTGTCATGATTGTTTGTGTGTCGCCATCAAGCGCTCATTTCGACGAGACTCAAAACACCCTTCGATACGCCAACCGAGCCAAGAACATCCAGACCAAGGTTACACGCAACGTCTTTAACGTGAACCGTCACGTCAAGGACTTTTTGGTCAAGATCGACGAGCAAATGGCTTTGATCAACGAGCTCAAGGCCCAACAGAAGGACGCTGAGGGCATGTTCTTCGCCAAGTTCAGAAAGCAGTGCGACAAGCGGGATGCGCTTGCTCGTGAGGGTGTTCAGCGACTTCGAGTAGCCTACGACCACTCTTCTGCTGAGCGTCAAGAGCGCATCAACAGCATGAAGCGACTCAAGGCTTTCGAGCGCCGCATTGGTATGCTGTCTGGATGGATCGCCGCCTTCGACACTGTCTGCGATCAACGAGGCGATGACGACTCGATGCCGCAGAACCTGGTCGCCGTTCGAAAGACGGCGCAGGGCATCCTTGTCGAGTTGGAGAACAGCCGACATCACATTCACCAGAAGCTGGAGAAGTCGGCTTGGGACCGCGCTATTGACACAGCCCTGTCGCACAGCTTGCAACAACTCCAAGCTACCGAGGGTGCTGACAACGGAGAGGCTGACAACTTGACCCGTGAAGCTGAGTTGCTCAAGGCCAACTTCAATCGTGAGGCCTACCGGGAGGTTCTCGAGCAGGACAAGGCTGGTGATGCTGCCATGGTTCAGATGCTCCTCACCGCCCAATTCGACATTCTCGCTTCTCTTTCCGACACTCTTGCTATGGACGAGGAGTCAGCTGTCGCCCATGCCAAGGAGATGATCAACCGTCTCCTCCAAACCGGCTTTACCGCTGCCGGTCAAGTTGTTAAGCCTGATGGCTCCATGCCTGTGGTCGAAATCTTCCCGCCCACGAAGCGAGGCACCCCCAAGCGCAAGAAGGTTGCGTCTGTTCACGTGAAGCCTGTTGCAGCTCCCGTCTTCCTGCCTGCTCAGACCGAGCATGTTCCTGTCAGCCCCATGAAGGGATCCCCTCGACGACGTAAAGTTATGGGAGCCTCCAAGAAGGGTGTCAGCTTTACGCCAGTGAAGAACAAGAAGAAGGGAGGAGTGCGATGGAGAGACGACGAGACAGAGGAGGGTACACTTGAGGACTTTGAGAAGACCCCTCAAAAGTTTAACTCGTCACCCGAAATGCCCTCGCCTGAGAAACCCATTGTTGCACCTACGATGCCTTCATACCTGGAGCCCGAGGAACCCACGATCGAGGAGTCGAGCCCTAGTCTCGAGGTTCCCGAGGCCAACAGTCTAGGCGCAAAGCCCAGCAGGTTCCAGGCTGGATTCCTCTCGAAGGGAGCTAGACACTCCATTCATGAAGGATCACCCAAAGCACCTACCATGAGCTTGAACCTTGGTTCGTCTTCTCCCGAGACCCAACGAACACCACCCTTGCGATCACTGGATGTCACTAAGAGTGGCAACTTTTCCCCATCGCCATCAGGGCTAGGTATTCCACGGGCCATCCGACACTTGCCCGCGATACCGGATGAGAACAACCCTCCTGGATCTGGGTCAGACTCTGAGACGAGCACTATTGATGCTCGAAAGCTCCAAAACGCCCTACGAACCGCCATGAAGGAGAAGGCTCGTAGAGCGAGCATCATGGCTGGCACAACTTCATCAAGTGCTAAGCGCATCTCATCAATGGGATCGTTGAACGGCGACCGAACCGGACCCAGGCCTAGTCTGCCTGCGGCCCTGGCCAGCAGCACCAACGGAATCTCTCGACTCCGCCGAGGTAGTGCTGAGAGGAGAAGAAGCCCTCCGATGGCGTGCTCGCCGCAAGACTTCAAGATAGACAAAGCCTTGACACCTGGTCAAGCTAGGCGCATGAACATGGGCGGCAACACACGAACGGAAGCTGCAGGAGGAAGCCCTCACGAGGGTGGCATGGCTAGCGGGCCAGCTCGACGGATTACTATTGGTACCAGCGCTGCGGCAGCCAGTCACCGTCGACAGGACAGCCGAGGTAGCATGGCATGGCGATAAATGTGATATGAGGAGGTCGGCTGAGCTGGCCTGTACAAATTGCCTTGATGGCCTTGGATGGATTGCGGGTGCTTGATTGTTTATGAGCCCGGAGTTACGGCTGCGGCGTTTGGGCCTTGCATGATCTGTGTAGATTGGTATGATATGGCATTCTTAGTGTATGAAGATCTGATACCTTGAGTTTTTCTTGTGCCCGTGACCGTGCTGTCGGATATGTTGAGTGAAGATATCACCGACCACCGGTAGTCTTGGACGTATGTCCGAGCAGAATAATTAAGCATAATTTGCCTCTTGACTGTTTGCCATTTTGGGGAATTTCGAAAGGTTGGAGGTGTTTAGTGCAATTGTTAACGCCGAAACATTACGTGGGTGGCAACTCCAAAAGCGAGGTTTCGGCGATAGGTCATAGGCGACCCACTTCACCCACGATGCTTCATCGGTGATAGACAGATGGTGGAAAAAGAGACGTTAATGAACTAGATCGGAGTTAATTGAGATACTTAATCGATTGTGTGTGTCTGTGCGAGATGAATGATATATAAAACCTGTTGTCTTTCAGCTTCAAAGGTTTGTTATCATCAACCATTTGTGTTTTAACAGTATCACTTACATATTACACCACTTACAACCATTCAACATAGCACATATACCAACTTCAGCCACACACCACTCCAAACATCAGTCATGTCTTCACCAGTCTGGTTCATCACAGCAGCCTCGTCAGGCTTCGGCCATGATATCGCCCTTCAGGCTCTCAGCCGCGGCCACACCGTCATCGCAACAGCGCGCAACGCGTCACGCATCCAAGACCTCGCCGACGCAGGCGCCCACACACTCGCCTTTGACGTAACATCTCCTCTCTCAGATATCGAGACAATCGCAAAAGACGTCTTTACCAAATATGGCCGCGTGGACTACCTAATCAACGCCGCGGGATACATCTTGGACGGAGCCGTGGAAGAAGTATCCCAGCAAGAGCTTTATGACAGTTTCAACACCAATGTGTTTGGTGCGTTTAACACAATCAAGGCATTTCTACCTGGTATGAGGGAGCAAAGTGTTGGTGAGAATGGGAAACGTGGGACAATTGTTACTTTTGGAAGTATTGGGTCTTGGCGTGGCGGAGCGACTTTCTCAGTTTACGCCATGGTAAAAGCCAGCGCTTCGTCACTCGCTGAATCCCTTCGCGGAGAACTCGAGCCCTTCAACATCACAGTTTCAGTCGTTGAGCCGGGCTATTTCCGCACCGGATTTCTCAACCCTGGTGCGAAGATTGTCACGAAGAAGCGTATGGATGTGTACAATGATGAGAATACACCCACGGGTAAGACGAGGGTTATGCTGGAGGCTACAGATGATAACCAGCCTGGAGATGTTAAGAAGGGAACAAAGGTCATTGTCGATGTGTTGACGGGGACGGGTGTTGGAGAGGGTAGGAGTGTGCCTGTGAGGATTGTCCTGGGAAGTGATGCGGATGCGTTTATTAGAAACGAGTGTGAGGAGACGTTGGAATTGTTGGATGAGTGGAAGAGTGTGACTCTTAGCACGGATCTTGAGTAAGTAATGGAATTCACAACTATATAGCCGGCTTTGTGATAATAGTTTTGAGATTGTGAGGAACACCTTCAATTATTGAATGATGGAATAAGGCTCTTGAATGTTTCTTTCAGCTTTGAAGTAGTGTGGAGGATGTGAAATACATTGAGTCAAATTCTTAAGTCACTGAAGGCCCGATTCACGGATACACAACTAGTGAAACGTGTGATGATAGCCCAGTCGTCTTGGTAGTCACTGTTTCGGTGCCACTTAGCGAAATAGTACCAGCCCGCATCTATCATCCATAGCGGAATCGAACAGCCCTCCACCCCCTTCCCCAACACTCATTGCCTATATCTAGTATATCATCAGCTGATTTCAAGGCTAGACTCATCTCGGTCACGCACATCGCTCAGCCCCTCGTTGCAACCGCGTCAATTGCGATGATGTCTATCCTAGAAGTCATACCTCAAAAAGCATAGATATTAGCAAGGCTGATACTATATCTCGTGGCTGTGTGCTTCGTGAAACTTGATGGGAGACTACAACTTGATCGAGGTTTTGAACCGAAGTGTAACTATCATGAGGTTAGATGCGAAGGAGTCGCACGCCGATGACAAGACTTGAGAATAGCGCTTGCCGATTGGTGGACACATCATAATTCGCAGGTAGTCGATTAGTAGTTTCACCAATACCACAGAGTCATAGTGGGAGCTTCCACGCGCTCAGGTCAAGACTAGACAGAACAATATTTTCTTCCTCTACGCTTGATATCCTTCACGCGTTAGGATGGTTTCTGGCTGTGACTAGTGGCTGTCATGGTGCGCATAGATGACATTACACTTGATAAGACAAGCATTTGCAGCGCGATGGAGGCTCCCTTTCGAGTGAGTACAAAGTGCAGAAAGTATCCCAGAGTCTGTAGAGAATTGTCTAACAACAGATTATTTCACGACCTATTAGCTAGGTAGTTAGATGGAGGAAATAGAAAGCCGCAGAGCGGGGACTTCTAATCGGCTTAAGCGCAGACGTTACATGAAACATAAAACGGAGACTGTGATGAGATAGGCGTGAAAGTAGTCGATGAAACTGTTATAGAATTGAGTAGAGGGATTAACCTGTTTACGTTTAAAGCAATTAAATTGACTTAATAAGTTTGAGAATTACTTGACAGAACCAAACGCGACGGACAGGCTCATCCTCTCACCGTTTCTACAAGCTTTGTTTTTTCATGATAGCAAACTCCTTATTGAGACGTCACTATGAAAAGCACTTTTCTTGTCAGAAATATGCAAATCGTGTATTTAAATATCTATCGACAGAGTATTAAAGCCTCGCTCTTGTTAAGAGGTGAAATTGATAGCAGCGGCTAAAAACTTGTAGATACCCAAAAGAGCGCTGGCGGGTTCAATAAGTGCTCTTGGGAAGTGAATTGAAAGCGAAACTGAACGACAACACCAGCTCCAACACTACACTCAGCCTTGTCTATAGGTTGTCGTCGAGCGAGCTTAGGCCCTGAGCAGTACCAAGTCTCTTCTCGAACCAGAATCTGAGCCTCTCAACACGCTCCCGGTCGTTCATGAACTTAGCAAATGCATCAGGGTTGGTATTCGGCTGATCAACGATCTTAGGGAATCCTGCCGCGGGAGCGACATCACTCCTCACAGGCCAGAATCCATTCGCACTCTGGAAATCCTTGCTTAGCAGAAAATTCTGCAATAGCTTGGCACCTTCGGGATGCGGCGCGCTCTTGAGAATGGCAGTATGCTGCGGCCACGAGACAAACTTGCTCCTCTTTGTAAAAGTGGCGTTCAGAGAACCAGAGCCGGTGGTTAGACCGATAGCCGAGGTAAAAGTTGCAACATAAGGAGATTTGGGATCGCTAACAAGGGCTGCACCAGTGGCCGTGCCCCGAACCCATCGAGGCTTCTGCCCGATGAGTTTTCTGAACCAAGAAGTACCGTACTTATTGAGGCTGTTCGATTGAGCTTAGCCGTAGATCACTCATGTCAAAGAACTGGAACTTACATCAGATCGAACTGGAAGAGAACCGCATCGTCGTCGTTGGGATATGTCAGAGCAAGCTTGCCCTTGTATTCTGGCCCAAGGAAGTCGGTGTACTCTGCAGGCACTTTCTTGCCCTTCAACTTCTCGGCGTTCCAAAGAATCTGCCATGCGATGCCCATGTATCCATAGAAAGCCGCGTCAACATCACGGAAATCTGGATAGATCTTATCAAACCCGAGAGGGGCGTAGTGGAGCAATGCACCTTCCTCCTTCCATCGCGGAAAGTCGTGCGTGGTCTGCAGCGCGACGGTATCGACGTAGACATCGTTTTTGGCGAGCTGTTCGTCGATGTTGCCGTCGTGGTACTTGGAAACATCCACCGTGAGGTTGAGTGTCATACCAGGAAAGGTTGCCTCAAACGCCTTCTTGACTGCATCCTGCTGATTTTTCTCATCACCACCGAACCACGAGGTCACGACGCCGCCTTCCTTGAGGGCAGCTTTGTAGATTTGGTCGATAGGTCGCGTCTCGACCTCCGGAGTGGCATCGAAGCTGAGTAGTGTGTCATACGCCGATGCGTTGGCGGCGAGTAGAAGAGTTGGAGAGAGGGCTAGCAGACGCATGTTGGAAGCTCGTATCAATGTGATGTGGCAAGACTAATTGTTGTAGTACCGGATAAGTGGCTTCTCAATCATATATATACCTATATCATCATGGGCCGCAGCACTGTACACCCGTCTAGTCTAACTTGTTATCAGAGCCTCCGCAAGACTACTGGCACGATAGTTGCGCCGAAGAGCGTGGCTAGACCGATCAATTATTCAGCAACTGCAGAAACAAGGTTGGAGGTTTAGGACCAAGCGCGCGGTAAATGCGACGGACAAATATTAAAAATTAGATTGCTGGTCCCAAGGTAGTCAAGTCTGAGCATTGATGCCATAATAAGCCTGACTAGCACTAACCACAAGAACAGGCCGTTTGTGGAGACTTGCGCAAACCCATGGCTTTATCCCGTCTCTCAAAACAGGTAAATTATCGCAGACGCTTAATTAAGTGATCCGGGAGACGGGGGATAGGTACGATGACTGATACGTGCAATCAATCACAGAGAATACTGCCGACTAGAGTTGAGTGAAGAATATATCTATCAAAGTTCATGGACATAGAAAATAGAGAGATGACAAGGTGGCCGCAATGTCGCTACTTTGCTCCAGATCAGACAGACGTCCGGGCATGTCATAGGGGTTTTTCTTCCGATGATCAAACGCCGCTTACAAATGTGCCGCGCGCGACGGCGTCGCTCGATATCGCGTAACTTACTTCCGGACGTTGCTAAACCGCAATTGTACAAGGCCGAGGTGAAGTTCGGCCTAGGTCAGCTTGGGGCAGCAGAAGACGTTCTCCCGATAACACGAGGTGCGAATGCTCGAAAAGGTATATGCTTGGCAAGACCTGTTAATATTCAATACCTTTAAGCCCCCAGACTTGAGCTTGATATAGTACCCTCTAACCCTGGCCTAGGTCTATGTCTTCATCCTTATTCTGTACATTTAGCATATAAAGCTGTCGCTTCTTGGCAGAAGAGTCCTTTCAGTCATCCAAAGCCAGCCGTTTCGAGGATTGGAGTCAGGCCTATCCTCGGGCACTGTTGTCTTGCCCTCTTCCCCTGCGGACAACTCGTGATCGCTGGATGTATGCTGTAGACGGTCATAGATCGCCCCTTCTATCTTCTTCCACTCCTCAGGCTCGCTCTCGAAGAATTCATTTTCCGAATCCAACGCAGGCTGGCATGCTTTATTAACCTGGGTTGATAGGTCATGAAGCCTCACTGAATCAAGACTTAGGATGGCTGCACTTCGGTGCAAAGTGACTCTGGTTTTCCCTTGGGTGGTTGTTGTTTCATTATTGGTTACACTTTGAGCTTCTTCAGCTCGATCCCTTGCTGTGGGAGTTTTGTTGGCATCTTCTTGTACCGGATCGAGGCCCATTGCGAGGATGTACTGAGCCAAGTGTAATGAGAATGGGTCCGAGGACCATGACAGGGTGTCGACTATGTCAAAAAACATCCCGTGCAGCAACGACTTGCAAATAGCGTGGTAAAGGATTGGGAACTTGGTGTTGAGTTGCCCAGTGAGACCGCCCTGGGAAAAATTACCCAGTCGACAATGAAGGCTGTTGCATGATATAGAGTTCTTGTTTTGACAATCACCAAGGAACTTGAGGTCCGACGGGCGAACTAACAGACTGCTAAAGGCACCTATATTCTCAAATGCAAACTGAATAACCTTAGTTAAGCCCATCTCAGCAGCAAGAACGAGGACTGACGAAAGATCGTCATGATACTTTCGACATCCTTTTTAATAAAAAAAGTATTCTGTCGCTTCTGGCCAAGCATAATCGAGAGAAGGGTTGCTGCAGATGAACTGAATCATTGAAAGACAATGAATGATATTCGCTGGCGAACCTCCATTCTCGTCATCGAAATGTATATACTGAAGAGCATTACCGATTGAATCATCTCGTAACGAGACGATGCGACGAGCTGACAACAAAGAGTCGATAGTATTGTGTAGCTCCTAAACCCTCTTGTCTTTGATCCTACCAAATTCGCGTTCTGAGACATGGGGCTGGGAGAGAAGGTCGTATACAGTTCGATGCATAAGTCCAACAGAGCCAACTCGAATATATGCATTGATCTCGCCATCAACGTGGTCACAGAACTAGTGTTCTTCATATGTTTTCCACTGAACTTCGATAAGACAGCAACAGCGACTTCGTCAGCGACCGCTAAGATCCTCCTTACTCGAGGTCAAAGCTGATGTAGAGGTGACTGGGACGAGGGCAGCTAGTGATCCGTTGAAATAAGAGAGATTGGTAACAAGAGAGTCGAACTTTTCTTTGTCGACTATGATCCAACGAATACGCTTAGATGTATTGGCGATCCGGGATGGATGGGCGGAGTCTCCTTGCTGTCGGCTGGTGATGTTGAGCTTTCTAAATTCCCGTAGAAACCGGGACATTCTGAAAGCACTAGCACCACTAAAGGCGCTAGATTCTGTGTTGGTTTGATTTGGAGAGTCTGTAGAACCGACTCTCTGTGATACTGGTCAGAACACGAGAGACTACTTGCTGAGTTCCCGGGTTGCTTAATAGATGCCTGCTTTTGTGTTGCTGGAGGAGGCCAACACGGTCAGACGATTGAAGAAAAAGTATCTTCTCAACGTCGAGCTTTGTATCAAAGATGGCAGCATCTTTTCCCAGTTGATGGACTGCTGTGATCATAGAGAAAAGGTCGACGCAGTCCTTGAAGAGGCTGATGAGGGCCACAGCCCCGAGGGTGAGACCAGCTACCTCCATACTGAGATCAACTGGAGATTGGGGGAGGAATCGAATGCTCTTAGATAGAAAGAGGGTAATGAGCAGTTTGGAAAGATTCGAATTTGCTCAAGAGGTAAAATACAAAAGAAGTCAGCCTGAATATGTAAGGCGTTCTTCTTCTGTCGTCTTTATACCTGCTCTCACATGACGCTACTTTTACACTCGGCCGCAGCAGAGCCTGATGGGCAGAATTGCCCAGGTTCGACCCAATCAAGAGTCAAGTCCTACGGATGCAGCTGCATAAACAACAGACCGGGTTGATTAGATTAAATATGTAACTCAGAACCATTAATAGCAGAAAATTGCCCAAAAGTGACAGGGCATCCCAATTTGACGATAGGCTTATTCCCTCTCGTCTTAGTGAGCATATACAGAGCAACAAGAGACGGATATGTAAAAGAGCAATTGTTCATAGTAGGTTGAAATTACTTAGCCGACTTCTTCAGATTTACACATAGTGAATATCTTGGTAAGTGAGATAGAACAACAGAAAACTAGGTTACACCTCCTGAGCTCTGAGAGATGCAAAGTTATCACTGATCCAGTTCAGTGCCCAAGATTAGGTAGCAGAGCCTCATCATACTTATCGACGTATGACCACAAAATCTTGATCTTCTTATCCTCCACGACGAGGACATCGCCGCCCTGAATGACAGGTATCTGCTCATGATCGTTCTCACTGCCCTCCGGTACGACCTCCCAGCGCGCCGTGGCCATACTCTGGCACACACTGGCATCGCCATTGGCACGATGCGAGTACCCCTTCAACTGGTCAAGCAGAAACGAGGATCGTTTGAGTAAACCTTCATGGCCGTGGTGTGTAGAGCCATCGAAATCGAACCATGTGATATCGGATGCAAAGATATCTTTGATAGCAGCAAGGCGTTCTTCGGGATCGGTGTACGAAAAAAAGTTGATGTCGCGTTGTATAAGTGAGACCATGATCTCCTTGGACTCATAGTTACCAACGGAGATGTTGATTATATTGCTCGACATGACTTGTTGCAGTTGCTGCAGCGAAACCTTTCTTATTTGGTGTATACCGTGAACTTGAGAGATTGAGGGATGCTTGTCTCATATGGATGTTTCTCGATGTTCGATGCTTCCATTTCTACTTATACTATGGCAAGACATCCTATATATAGCTTTAACTCGAAGCCAAGCTATGAAGATTGTGAGCTACGCTTACTCGGTTTGGTAAAATCATACGCTTATCGTTGATCGCGGCATGGCGCCACTTTGGGTTAGATGCTATCTGCATGGCGCTTATGAATCGGATTGCTCATCTGACTTTCCCTTTCAGCTGGTGAATATTAGATTTAATCAAGAAAGTAATAAGAGGTGCGGAGGCCCTCAGAGTCCGCGAGTCCGTCTGGAGTGCGGACTAGTTGGGGCAGAGCGCAGTCCGTTGTTGTATCTGTTGACGTAGTTGAGAACTATATCTGCGTAACTTCTCTTGTCTTTGCCATTCTCTTTGGGTGTCATGACGACGATATCTACAGCCGGTGCCGATGGGAGAGGAGTTGGCGGGGGCTTCAGCAATCCGAGCGACCGAGTCCTTTCATGTACTAATTGCCGGAGGAGGAAAATTCGTTGCAACAAGGTTATCCCTTGTGCACATTGTCTCAAGGTAATCGCTTTCTTTGAATACTCGTTTTTGTTATCAATCGTCGACGGCGATGCTTTAACTATGCATTGATCTCCATTGTCCTTTAGTATTGACGAGAATAGACCAACATCACCTGCACTCCCTCGAGACCAGCACCTGCGAGACCCAAGGCCAAGAAGGCAGCACAAATTCTTCAAGAACGTCTCAGCAAATGTGAAACCTTGCTCCAGCAATATGTAGCCGCCGAGGACAACGACATCAATCCTTCGATACAGGAGTATACCACCAGGACGAACAGTCAGAGTGACGATAGTCTGAGCCTGGGTGAGACTGTCAGTGGCCCAACAAGGAAGTCTGTCGATGGCGAGCTATGGGTCACTCTGAACGATGAGGTACCTTCTGCCCGTCCTCCCCCTCATCAAGTACTGAGAGTAATTACAGATTCATAAGATGAGGAAGATCATCGAGCAAGATCACCCTGAGGGACTCTTACTAGAAGAGGATGCATCTAATGGCTCATCAGAGTATTCCTCGTCAAGCTTTTCTGAAAGTCTACCACTCGATCCTGTCACAGTTTTCAAACTTTGGCAGATCTTTCTCGATCGTGTCAACCCGCTCATCAAGATCATCCATGCGCCAACCGTGCAACCCTTCATCATATCCGCAGCGGCCGATACAACCTCGATCCCCTTGGATCAGCAGGCATTGATGTATAGTATCTTCGGATTAGCGGTACTCGCGTTAAATAACGAAGAAGTGAAAGCTGTCATGGGTGATGTGAGATCACGCGAGCGTGTAGTGGAAGAGATGCTGCAAAGCGTGGGCGTAGCGCTCGCGCGTTTTGACTCGTTGAGACAACACAATATGGTGATTCTGCAGGCATTGGTGCATACTTCAGTAAGTCCCTGGCCATTCTTTATGAGAACTCACCAGCTGATAACCAAGATCATCTTGATGGCCCAGTGCAACAAGCACGCCGCGTGGATCTTGATGGGCTCCTTGGTACGGATTGCCATGAGCATGGGATATCATCGTGATGGCGCGCATCTTTCCTTATCATCTTTCGAGACCGAAATGCGTCGCCGCATCTGGTGGCAGATTGTCATGTATGACATCAAGCTCGGCATTGACTCCGGCTTGACACACAGCTGCGTTCCCAAGCGATTTGACACGAAGCAGCCTCTCAACCTCAACGATGCGGATCTATTCCGTGATGCCACAGTCGAACTATCGCATAGAAATGGTCCCACCGAAATGGCTTTCGTCATGGTGATGAATCGTGTTACAGAATACTTCCTCGATGATGAGACTCGCCGGGCTGTCGAGGCAAACATCCTCGGTCACAGTGAACTCGACGGAGAGAACAATACCGCCCGTTTGGAGCACAATCTTGATCGCATTCAGGAACTTGAGTCTGATCTTATAGACCTGGAGAAACGGTTCATTGATGCGCGTGCAAGCCACGTTCATGCAGCGGCTCTGGGAATACGTCCACATCTTATCAAACGGCTGTATAGCATGACAAGACCCATGCAAGAATCGCCTGACTGGGGCGTTGACATATTCTCCCCTCGAGACAACTTGTTCAAACTTATCCTATCCAGTTGCGAAAATGCAAGTGATTCGTACGATTCGATGAGTCGGTGGGGTTTTGCTTGGTATATCCATCTACACTTCAACCTTGATATACTGGCCTCTCTCTCTACGTTTCTGTATTATAGTCCCATGGGCTCCTTATCCAATCGCGGTTGGGCAATATTTGAGTCGCTGTACGCTAAAAACTCTCTGTTGCAAAATCTGGGATCGAAAGCAGCAACGACCGCCGCGCAGTTCGCTCTAAAAGCTTTTGTCCACAGAGAGAGTACCCTCCTGGAAGCCGGACAGTTGTCTGAGGTACCAGAAGTCATTCTTTACTTGAGGCAGATGGTCAATTCACCCTTGGTGACACCCCCTGACCCAACAATCTCAGGTCAGTGGGCGACTTTTGGGACGATGACCGGTACTTCTGAAACAACAGAAGAAACACAGTTTATGAACATGTTCATGCCGCTCACTAGAGCGGGCCAGGAGGATGAGAGTTATAATCTCTGGCCAGGTATACCATGGACTGCCAACTTAGAACAAGATAGTGCTCAATCCGCAATGCAGTCACAGCAGCAGGCTGAGCCATTCATGTCAAACATCGGTGGCAGCATCTCTTGAGCGATCGCTCTTTCGGATCTTCAAGGTATACAGCCATCGAACTTTGGCACAACCAATGGCTACGTATGGAAAACTGGTGGTTTCGAAGTATTGGAGATCTTCAGGTAGATTATGTTCCAAAGATTGCTATCACCCAGCGGAACAGTGATATTCCTTTAATTGATGATCGAGCCAGCCTCCTAGAAATATCAGCGGCATGAACCCGACACCATGCATCTTCAAGCCACATTCAGCTTCGGACTCGGGAACTAATGAATTCCGTCCAGTCAACGGTTGTTGATCAGATTTATGTCTGGGGTGCATAGGCCCAGTTCTAGCCACCAGTATCTTGACTTTTCCGTGGTCAATACAGATATGTGATTGGGGTCGGTAATACGATATCTTAGTCAGTTTGCTGATGGCTGATAAGCGCGATGTAAACCATGACGATATAGGCAGGGGTTTACCACACACAAACGTCACAGTTAGAGATAGCCTGCTCTCAATTATTTATCTCCTGGTATTCTATGCTTTAAGGAACTAGAATCACACTTGAGAAAAGGGAAAACATGGAGCAAATGAGTTCCGATAACAACGTGAAACCCAAGTGAAAGAGTCGAGTATCTTTTGAGACAACCATGACTGTAAACGCCAAGGTCCGAGTTCCGAAGGCAATAAACGGAAAAGGTGCATATCAAGCAATGATAGACCTAATCCTTGCTGCCACGTTCTACAGCCTGTTCGAAGTCAAGCGCACCTATCCCCATCAATCAACTCGAAACTCGCCTATAAGTGCCTACTGCACAGCTTCTAATCAGGATGACACCTGCCGTTTAGAGGAATTAATCATTCGGAGCGTCGGAGCCTGTTCAACCATAAATAAAAGCTTCAATATAGCGTCCTGTCAGCTTAAAGTCAATTCCACCAATCGTCATCTTACTCAGACACATTGGGGAATTGGGGGTAGTCCTCCAATACTTGGATACTACGCTTGTCTCGCTTCTGAGTGGAGGGATTACTATAAAGCGATCGCCTCAAACTACCACCTGGATGGTACCCCCGCCTTGCATCACACGATCTGTGGTGTAAGTTGGAGATTGCGGGGATGCCAGGGACAAGCGATATGTTGTGAGGTCTTATCACTTTTGAACTGATTAGACATCGCGTAGGACTACAAAACTCGTTTAAGCAATGCATGGTGAAGATTATAAAATGCTGCATGGTGCCCGTCGAATTTACTCTTGACCTTCTGATCTTCAGCACTCAGCAGTCGTCACAATCCTTAGTTGGCACCAGCATCTTCTGCAACTCTTCGATAGTTTCATCTTCTTTGCTTCTTCAACATGCATTTCTCCAGCTCCATCACTTTTCTCGCGGCCATCCCCGCCACCCTCGCCTGTCTAGGCTATGAGGGCGGTCTTCCTAAGCCCACCGGCAGCAAGTCACTCAGCGCGCCCCAGTACATCAAGAAGGGTCAAGTTTTCGACGCCGGCTGGGTCAAGTACGACCGTGGCGTCAAGTGTACCGGCCAAAGTGAAGGCGGTGAGTAGCTTTAACGCTTGTACCATATCTACTTGATTACTGATGGTCAGTTTATAGGTGAGGCGGACACTGTTTTCGTTCTCGAAGATGGTGCCACCCTTCGCAACGTGGTTATCGGCGCCAATCAGAAGGAAGGCGTGTACTGCCTTGGTGCCTGCAACCTCGAATTCGTTTGGTTCGAAGACGTCTGCGAGGATGCTATCTCCATCAAGGGTAGCGGCACTGCTAACATCATCGGCGGTGGTGCCTACAAGGCTTCTGACAAGATCATTCAGCACAACGGCTGTGGTCATGTCAACATTGTCAACTTCTATGCCAATGACTACGGCAAGGTCTACCGCTCTTGCGGTAACTGCAAGGGTAACACCAACTGCAAGCGCTCCGTGCACATGGAGGGTACCACTGCTGTTAACGGTGGTGAGTTGATGGGTATCAACACCAACTACGGTGACAAGGTTTGTGATAGACTGTCAAGATTATTTGATAATGGCTAATGGGATATTTAGGCTACCTACTCCAACAACTGCTACCCCAAGGTTCAATGCCAAGGCTACACTGGCTGCGACAAGTCCAACGGTGACTGCGAGCCCAAGAAGGCTGGTCTGTGCTAAACGCTTGATTGATTGCGTTGCATTGGTGGAAAACTGATCGATGCTGCCTTGAAGTGAGCTGGGTCTCATAGGATTATGTCTGAATGTCTGGATGATTCGATGCAGTGTGAGATTGCTTTCTATGTTCTTTCGTTTTAAGCAACATTGGCCTGTGGTCGATTGTTGCTGTTCAGCTTCTACGAAACCTTTTGCTGGTACCTTCTGTATACAGGCACCAAGTATATATATCAAATTGTACATAACAAAACTGAGGTTATGATTCTCAATGTGTTATTGCTACTCATACTCTCTGTTCAAGTAATCTTAGCAATTGTCAATAGCCTACTCTCTTGAAAAGGTTATCTCAATTCAGACTTGGCTATTTACCAGCTGCCGCCGCAGCTTCCTTGTCAGCGGCCAGCATCTTTTGTATGGCTGGTCGATTTTTGACGCGTTCCCACCAAGCACTCACAGCCTTACGACTAGTAATGATATCTCCATAGCCACACACGAAAAGCCTTTGGATCAGTGGGATATAGTAGATGTCTGCCAACGTAAAGCTGTCCCCAGCCATGTAGTCCTTTTGTTGCAAGAGCCGCTCTGCCACATCGAAGAACGCTTCAACTGATTTTAGTGCATCTGTAACAACTGCTTCGTTGGGAGGAATGCCAATAAACTTTTTCGCGAATTTTTCGAACGCAATGCGGCCTGCAGGCTCTGCGAAATAGTTCATTTCCTCAGACTGGGCCTGATCAAATAGTGCTGTCGCCTCGATGTCGGAGTCGGAGGGTAGAAGTGGGAAAGAGTACTTCTTCGCCAGGTAATTGCAGATTGCACGACTTTCATACAGAGTGAAGCCATTGGGGAAAGAGATTGAAGGTACTTTGCCCCATGGGTGACGTTGCATGTTCTCTTGCGACTAGGAGCGACGGCGTTAGCTATCTTGAAAATCTAATATTAAGGACGGAAGTACAAGTTTTGGTGAAGAGTAGAAGATGAAGATGGCTGTACCTTTTGTTCTCCTTTGGAAAGGTTGATAAGTACGAGTTCGTGATCTGTAAAACCACCCTCTGCAAGAGTCAAGCGGACGCGATCGGTGTTGGTCGAACCGCGAGCGCCGTATAGAGTGAAAGCTGGCATTTTGGAATAGTGAATAAATCTTGAGTTGAGTCGGATGCAGTGTGTGAATCTCGACATGAGGCGAAGTGTTGATCTCGCAAGAACAGGAAGGACATTCAGCTCTATATAAGCCAGTCGAGACGGTAGATCCTTGGAATGTATCATGTATCGTTGAAGGATGAATCTTTGTAACGACACGTATGCCTCACTAGGCCTCTTCGCAACAGAACATATTACGAAATCATACCCGAAAAAAGCCTTCAAATAAGACAGATTTCTAATCCGGACAACGAGGAGGCTATCTCCTTCAATTTCCTATCCTTGATCCATCTTAGTTACTCGGTAGGTTGCTCAACGGCGATTGGCCGGGTCGCTCACACTTCTCAATCCAGCTAGCGCTTACGTTCAGATCCTTCGAGCTTTGATCCTACGCTATGACTCGAAGTGACTCTAGCGTGAGGCTTCCGTGATAAACAAACTGTATCCGCTCATTCGTCTGTTCGGATTTCTTCCTTTTTACATGCTTCTCCTCCAACGGTATCTCGGTCCTTCAACAATGTCCGACCGCAAGCGAAACACCCAAGGCAGAGCCAAGGTCAAGACTGGTTGCGCAACCTGCAGGTCAGTTGTACCTTGAGACTAGTAGCTTTGAGGTTGTTTGCTCAACTCGTGATAGAATACGGAAGATCAAATGTGATGAGGGTAAGCCATATTGCCAGAAGTGTGTCAAGACTGGTCGCAAATGCGATGGTTATGAGTCTCCTTTCAGACTTGTCTCTGGTCAGCCTATCAACAATGCTCAGGCCGGTAGCATCAAACTAGATGTCGGTCAACTATCAGCCCATTCCACAGCTGAGGTTGTTCCTCTGGATATCAAATCTCTCAACCGTATCATGTCAATAAAAACCATACTTGATGTGGACTTGGGCTGTGAACAAGAAGCTAGCCAAGTCCTTCAAGCCAGCTTGACTGATTCTACTCTACGACACGCACTGCTGTCTCTTAGAGCTCTTCGAGAAGACCTCGAGTCAACGGGAGTGACTCCCAAATTCTTCGCAAAGCAGACTCCAAGCTACAACTATGGTCTCCAACAATATAGTATGGCTTTGAGCGGTCTTGCATCCAACCTGTCAACGCCAAGTTCTGAAGGGCTGAAGTCAATATTACTTTGCTGCCAGGTCTTGATCAGTGTTGAACAAGTGCGAGGCAACTTCGCTGCCATGGGCCTTCATATTATTCGAGGACTCAGCATCATGCGCGAGTACCGGGGAAGGCCACATCTTTCTACCACGAATAGACTAGTACCAGCACCGGCGCGGTATAGTCAACTACCTCTTCTTGATGTTTTCATCATCAAAATGTTTGTCGCACCATGCAAATTTTCGGAGCCTTCAGCGGCAGTAGATTCAGGTGGCGTCACCCCGCCTGCTGAGTCTGAATCTTGCTATGTTCGCCAAATTGCGCCGAATATGCGGACAGATCTAAAGAGAATCGCTACTTTAACTATGGGATTCCTTACCAGTGTGTCGCAAGTCAAATCGCCAGAAGATGCTCTGCAGTTAGTGGCCAAGAAAGCAGCTCTACTAGACTCTTTAGACTCATGGCAGGATGATGTCGAACGCACGAGGATGGAGAATCAGGCCCAGGGCCCTGAGCCTGTTTCAATGTTCTTTCTACGCTTCTTTCATCGAATACTAAAAGTCATTCTGTTCGGTGCATTGGATTCTCCGCCAGATCTTGATGCCAAGCTTCAGATCGAGAACGACCGATTACAGGGTGTGGCGAATGACGTGGGTGAGCGACTGAAGGCTTATGTCCGAGGGGATTAGCGGGGGATTGGAAAAGTAATCTAATTAATGGGAGGTCATATTTATGCTGAATCTGCCTAGTTCCCAATAGTTTCAGATTTAGCTCTCGTTTCTTCTAGACCCATTATTCAGCTGGAGATATAGACTGGTCCGTCGGCTCTCGGGTGTAAGACAAGGATATATGCCGCTTCCAATTGCAGCATACGGAGCGAACGGACCAATCAGCGCTTGGATTTGTATTGACTGGCTCTGGAGTTAGCATCTATAAATGATACTGCAATTCGTCGCGCTTTTATCACAAACATTCTTCATCTTTCCATCTTCAACACAATTAGAACTTGGGCACTTCTATCACATAGCTTTTTCTTTCTGATGATAATCATGCATTTCCTCCTACTTGGTGCCACTGGCCGAACCGGCAAACATGTCGTATCCGAACTGCTCTCTCAAAATCACACTGCAGTAGCCCTAGTACGGAACTCCAAGAGTCTCACTCCTCAATCCGGTCTGACTGTCGTCACTGGCACGCCACTATCAAAAGACGACATACGCAATGCTCTCTACGCAGCACCTGGTCTCTCACCCTCTGCAGCCATCATCACATTGAACGCAGTCCGCAAGTCCGACAGCCCTTTCGCGGCCCCAGTCTCACCTCCTCGCTTCCTGGCCGACTCATGTGCCAATGCTTGCGAGGTTCTACAGCAGGCTGGTATTCATCGCATTATCTTCATGTCGACAGCGGGCGCCGGCGACTCATGGAACAGTATACCATGGTTGAGCAAGGCTTTCATGGGCTGGACCAACATTAAGTACGCACTTGATGATCACAATCTCGTGGATAAGGAGATTCGGACGACAAAGATGGACTGGACTCTTGTAAGGGCTGTGAAGCTGGCATTCGATGACCCCAATGCACAGAACGAAGCCAAGATGGACGTGGAGACGTTGCCAGGCTCGGGTGTTGGGGTTCGCGTATCTGACAGTGTGTCTGTTAAGAGTGCGGCGAGGTTCCTCGTCAAGGTTGCGGTGGAAAGACTACATGTCAGAGAGACTGTAGTCGTGAGAAATTAGCGAGGTGAGGACATGGCTCTAGCTGGAGGGTCCTCAGTTAGAAGGGGGCGGCCTTAATAAAGAATTTATATGAAGAAATTATACCAAGGAATAAGTATTAGAATTTAATACCAAGCATTTAATATTAAGCTGTTTAATACTAATGTTAAGTTTTATTAATACTGGGATATTTAATACTAAGCATTTAACGCTAAGATGTTTGATACCAAGTATTTAGTATTAATATTAAGTTCTACTTAATACTAAGCTATTTAATACTAAGTTTTAATGCTTAGCTATTTAGTACTAAGCTATCTAATGCTCAGAGTATTTATTAACCCTCTATTACTTACTTCACTTAGTAATATCTCACTTCGTATTGCACTACACAAGGGCCAGTACAAGTAATCCCAAACAAGACAGAACTCAAATACTGCATACAGTGCTTATATGTGCTAGTCTAATATACCATGAATCATATATACAATGAAGTAAAGACAGGCCGTATCCATGTGTCTCTTGGTATATCCTATCCAGAAATCGCTATGCATCGCTAATCTAGTAAACCTTGGTGATGGGGGTCTTGATGAGAGACTTCAGGGGAGTCAACCCGTTGAGCTCCTCGTCAATAGCCTGGACAAAGGCCTTGGCAATCAGGTCAGCAGCCTCAGGGCTGGTGTGGGTGTGGTCCTTGGGGTACAAGGAGTTGACCTTGGTGTTGCCGAGCTTCTTGTACAGGTTGGTAACAGCAGCAAAGTGGTCAACATATGTGACACTGGCGCTGTTGACGGCCTTGGCAGCGGTGGGAACATATCCTACGAAGCGAGGAGCAGCAGGCTGGAAAGTACCAGTCTCCCATTGGTTGTTGGGAGTCTGGGAGCTGAGAATGACCTTGGCGCCCTTGGCAACAAGGGCCTTGGCGGCTTGTGAAACGTAGAAGACGAAGGTGTAGACCTTCTCGCCGGTAACATCGGATATGCAGACTTCGGTGCCGGCTCCGGGGCAGTCGGAACGCTTGTTATCGTTCGTCTCGGGAGAACCGCCATCGTTGTGGCCGAACTCAATGACGACGATATCTCCTGACTTGACAACGTCGATGATCTCCTTGAAACGTCCCTCGGCCGTGTAGGATCGGGCAGATCGGCCACCGATAGCCTTGTTGACGGCAGTGACCTTGAGGTACTTGCCGATGTAGTTACCCCAGCCGTCAGTCACACCGTCGTTCGCGCCGTTCTTGGCCATGGTGGAATCACCTGTTTATCTGATCAGTGTGTATTCTTGCATCCTGATGACAGTCCTACTTACCAGCAAAGTACACTGTTTGACCGGCAACAATCTGGAAAGCGCCAGCGGCCAGAGCCGTGATGGTAGTGGTGAACTTCATGATGAGAGATGGGTATCAAACAGAACAGGCTTGGGAAAACAGCAGGAGGATGAGAATTAAGCCACACTGTAGTGCGTCCAGCGCTGTATATATCTATTTTGAGGCCTTCTATATAATTGACACACATATAGATTCATCCCAACTGAACATTCGGTCCATCGTTCGTTTACGAAACGGAGGGTTTAAGGTCTAGACTCCGGATCTACCAATTTGGGCTGCTCTCCCGGCATGCCAAGACTGCTGAAACAGGGGCGTCCAACATTTCCCACCATTCACAAGTTGCAAATCCCAAAACATCGCGGGGGTAAGCCCGGCACTGTTGACCCAGAATTATTGCGACTCTATTTGATCGAGGAAACCGATTGATGGAATCAAGATAATAAAGTTCCGCCCGTCTGAAAGATGCCATTTTGTTTGAAACTGATGCCACTAGGCGCCCCTTTACTTGGTGCGCTCGGTGTTTTCGGTGTTGTTTAGTGCTTTTGGTATAAAAGCCAAGACTCCCGCGGATTGGCGCTATATGAACTAAGAAGTTTATTCGCTATTTTCCGAAAGTTTAAGTTGATCATGTGTGGGATCAGCGCTCGGTGGTAAATATACCGAGAGAGACAGTATGCAAGTAGCATAGCATTTCCTAATACAAGCCAAAAAGTATTCGGAGGTGCATCTACCCCGCAATCTGTATTCGATATGGACATGTACATTGACTCTGTGCCGGGGTTACATGACGTTACCAATAGACCATGACCTCCTTGGTAGGGTTCAGGCCGAACAACGTCCAGGTAGTTCGCAGTGCAGATCAGCGTTTATCTTGGGGATAATGTGTAAACACAGCAAGCACGCAAGGGGCAAGGGCCTTAGCCAGTTAGAGGAAAGTCAGGTGGCTCTATTGGGATGAATGAAAGAGAATCTTGCTCGCCCTCGGCATGGGCTTCTCATCGTGAATGTTGGTGTAATTTTGACCGCCATTTGGCCGTCTTGATATCCGCCATTTGGTGTTTGCCTCGTCGTCTCAGGATACTTACCGCCTTTAACCCGAGCCTCATCCGGCCGATGTAGAGCTTTATCAGTTTGAAGGGTTTCGGATATTCCTGTCAAAGTCCTGCCCTGTCGATGATGAATCGGGGTGCCTATGCATTGACAAGATATTACTATGTGTCGATAAAGTGGCCGAATGAATTAGTGCGACTACTGGTGAGAGCTTTTCTTCCTTGTTCTTCCATCCTTAAAGCCATTTGCCAATGTTTAGGTACGATTGCGTGAGTGTTGGCATGGTGTTACAGGGTATGGTCAAGGACAGAAACAACTTCATATGTATTTCACACCAAAGAAGAGACGAGACCCTACCCTAGATTCAACTGGCAAAATTCTTATCTTTTCCAGAATAGTCAAGAAAAATTGGAATGTTACGATCGAATTAGAAAGAGCTACTTTTTGTGTTACTCGACGTGGTTTCAGCGTTATTTGGGGATAAAACAAGTGGTCCTACGTTCAACCGTCACAAAGAAAATATTTCCCCCCCTAGTCTCAAGAATAATAACTACATGATCACTCGGAGATAATAAATCCAGACTTCAAGCTGTATAGCAAGGAATACTATTCCTCAGCAATATGCTACTTTTTGTGCTTATTGAAGCTCGCGTCTTAGTGGCACACAGCAGGCAGGACCTTATTTTAAAATAAGGCCGATGCATTCTAAGTAGCATGTTAACATTCGGAACTACGAGTGCGAAGTGCGGTCTATCTCACTGAAGATAGTTTGAGGTAAGCCTCCAGAGACGTTCATTCATTTCTACGTGTCCAACATGACTTTAAATGCCCACATCGCCACCTAACCTCCACGCCTGATCAGATAGGATTTACAAAGTCGGTATTGGGTGGGAAGATGCGACCATGTTCCTTCATAATGCTTGGAAAGTACAGTTGAGCCGATAAAAAGCTAATGTCAATGAACTGCTTGACTATTTTTCAGATAGATAACTCAGAACGAATATCCTAGGGGGAGAGTTAAGAAAACCCAAGGGTGCAAAAGTCTGTCAAAAGGCAGTCCACCTTTAATATATATTCGTTGCAATATGAGCTACCCTATAGAGTCATCCGGTGTCGCCAATGGTCCGGGAAGTGGGCATTCTCAATTACAATGATGGCCATTCACAAATCGTCTGATAACCGATATCTCGGGGATCGGCGGTTGTGGTTTCAGGTAGCGCGAATGGCAGGACCACATATTCCAGAACCGATGCATGGACATGCCATTTCTACTCCTATCAGAGTCAAAGGATAGTAATTTGATATTAATAAATAACTCTTCCTATCAAATTTTCTCCTAGGCAGCTGGACAGGATGCCAGAAAATGATGATACTGTCAAAACTACTACGTACACCAATCGCAAAGCGTTCCATGTTCTTTCAATTCAACTTGATCGGAATAATGGCTAGTTAGACTACAGCCCTACTAAGCTTGCGGAGTCTGCTTGGCTCTTTTTCATCTGGAGTTATAGCTAAGAAAAACCCAAGCGAGGCAAAAAGATTAATCCACCGATATCCACTCAACGACAGAGCTATATATGTGAAACTTCGCTTGCCTGCTTGCTTTCCCTCACCGAATAACAATGGAGATAATTCGATGATAAATAATTACTAATTTTCGCGTAGAACAATCACATGCATTTCCAGCGCTTACCAGAATTGCAGGCCTTGTCATACCCACGATTTTGCTTCTTCGGCCGAGTCGCCTCAACCCCTTAATCAATCTCCTGCTTGGGTTTGCTACGCAAGGTGAAACGAAACGAGCATATTATCAACCGGAACGCGCGATGCAGGAACAATATTGGCATTTATTAGCTTCCGCCAATGGCAGGCTCGATATTTGAAACAATCCACCAAACCGACCAGACTCACCGTTGGTGCGCTTGCTTTGCAGGGATCAGAGCCAGGGATAATCTCAAACCGCCCAACGATCCCCTTGATAACAGTAGCTCCACCAAAGGAATTGGGACGAACAACTTCACACGCAGGATTTGGAACACGGACGGTCTGAGAATTGTCACCCTTGCTAGTTGCCCTGTTTCTGCATTGTTTTTTCCTGCTCAGTGTGCGTATGCTAACCACCAGGACCTAGTTGGTGGGACATTAAGGCGTGCTACGTTGACGGCTCCGATCCGCCGGATCGTCATTGAGCGGCGGGGGTATGAGATAGATAGACATGTATATAACATCTTGACATCCACGATGTGAGCTTGCTCTTGTTTCTCCAAGCCACGCCTTTTGCTGCCTTCTTTCTTTTTTCCGCCGCCAGTCCGGTGTTTTCTTACCTTTCTACCGCTCGCGGTATCATTCATTCTTTCCAAGGCCCTGGTGGTCTATTCACTCACTACCGATTCCTTCGCTTTCGTACGACAGACACTCTTTTTCTACGTCGACCGACTTTTTTGCATATAGAAAACACCGAACCACAAAGAAAATGCGTTTCTCACTCTCTGGCGCCGCGGCCCTTCTTGGGCTCGCCGGAACAACCGCAGCTCAAGGCCTTCGCGCCTCGGCTTACACCGACCCCAAGACCGGCATTGACTTCCAGCGATACCAGAAGGACACCTACAGCTTCGGTATTGCCGTTCCTGAGACCCTCGGCAAGGACTTCATCGGTCAATTGGTCTTCCCTCATGCTAAGAACGAAGGTTGGGGTGGTGTTTCTCTTCGAGGTGGTATGGTCAACGGTCTTCTCTTTGTCGCCTGGGCCAATGGCGATGAGGTCGTCACCAGCTTCCGTGTCGCTGGCTCTTATGCCAACCCTGAGACCTACACCAACACCACTGTCAAGGCTACTCCCATTCCTGACGGTACCTTCATTAACAGCACTCACATCTCGTACACTTTCCTTTGCGAGGGCTGTGTTGTCGACAAGATGACCACTCTTACCTCTGAGAACCCCATCCTTGGATACGCTTGGTCCGAGACCAACCCTGACACTCCCTCCGACCCTGAGAGTGCCCTGACTTACCACGATGCTGGCTTCGGTCAGTTCGGTCTTGATATCGCTGCTGCTGCTTCTGCCAAGTACTCCAAGTGGGCCGCCCTCGCTGAGGAGACTGCTTCTGCTCCTGGTGCTGGTACCGGTGGTAACGGCACTGCTCCTGCTGTGCCCGGAAACTCCACTACCACTCCTCCCACTACTTCCAACGTCACCTACGATGTCATCGTCGTCGGTGGTGGCCCTGCTGGTATCATCGCTGCTGAGCGTCTCGCTGAGTCTGGTGTCAGCGTTCTCCTCATTGAGCGTGGCCCTGCCAACACTGTCTCCCTCGGAAACTCCAACCAGGCCCTCTCCTGGAACGAGACCCTGACCCCCTACGACATCCCCGCTCTCGGCAGCAGCATGACCAGCCTTTCTGGCACCAAGTTCTGCAGTGACACTGCTTCCACTGCTGGCTGTCTCTTGGGAGGATCCAGCTCCATCAACGGTCTCAACTTCATCCACCCTCCTGAGCATGACTGGCAGCGCTGGCCCAAGGGCTGGAATTGGGCTGATGTCTCCAAGGCCGCTGATCGTCTCTACGAGCGCAACCCTGGTACCACTGCTCCTTCTGACGATGGCAAGTACTACGATGACCGTGCCTTCAAGATCCTCTCTGGATACCTGAGCGCCAAGGGCTGGAAGGAGGTTGACTCCATTAAGGAGCCCAACGAGAAGCACCTTGCCTACTCTCGCCCCTCTTGGTCCATCAAGAACAACCTCCGTGCTGGTCCTGCTCGTACCTATATCCCCTTCGCTCAGGACCTCCCCAACTTCACCCTCAAGCTTGAGACCAAGGTTATCCAGCCCATCCGATCTGGCAGCACCATCACTGGTGTTCTCACCCAGGGTGCCGACGGTAGCAAGCAGATCATCAAGGTCAAGTCTGGCGGCAAGGTCGTCCTCGCCGCTGGTGCCATGTCCACTCCCCGTCTTCTCTGGAACGCTGGTATTGGAAAGTCTGATGCTCTCGCCATTGTCAAGGAGGGTGCCTCCAAGACTGGTGTCACTCTTCCCGCTGCTTCCGAGTACATCGATCTCCCCGTCGGTCACCACTTCCAGGACCACGCCCAGATCATGCTCCAGTTCAAGGCCAAGACCAACTTCAGTGCCTACGACTTCAATGACATCGCCACCGCCCCCGTTGAGTCCGACTTGGACCTCTTCTACCAGGGCTCTGGTCCCATCACCCAGGCTGCTCAGCGCATGCACCTCTGGACCTCTGCTGAGGGCGCTGACGGTCGCAAGCGTTTCCTCCAGGGTACTGTCAGTGCCATGGCCGACGGTATCATCACTGTCCGCAGCTTCTTGACTCACGGTACCACCACCGTCGGCGAGCTCGGTATCTCTGCTGGCGGCAACACTGTCCTCAAGACCAAGCCTTGGTTGATCGACCAGGAGGATCGCAAGGCCATGTCCGACTTCATTCAGTACTGGCTCGACCTCACCAGCGGTAGCAACTCTACCCTTTCCTACATCACCCCCGGTGCCACTCCCGCCGAGATCATCGAGTCCAAGATGATGAGCGGTGACCATTGGGTCGGTAGCGCCAGGATGGGTGTTGACGACGGCCGAAGCAGCAACGGCAGCGCTGTTGTCGACCTCAACACCAAGGTCTACGGTACCGACAACCTCTTCGTTGTCGATGCCTCTATCCACCCTGACCTCCCCACTGGTAACACCCAGTCCATCATCATGATCACAGCCGAGCACGCTGCTGAGAAGATTGCTGCTCTCAAGGTCGGTGGTGCCAGCAACTCTACCGTCCCCGCCGACCCCATCGCTTCGGCTCCCACTCCCGTCGCTACTCCTTCTAAGTCCACGTCCGGCTCCAAGTGCAAGCGAGGCCTTCGCCGCCGCGCTGGTCACTTCCGACGACGATCTCTCTACTAAGCGCCCTTGCGCTTTGAATGATTGAGGCTGAGCTTCGTCAGTGAGAAAACATTTCTTGTGTATTATAAAGATTTTAGGCAGCTGTAAATAAATATTAAGTGGTCCATCCAAAAAGGGTTCTTTGATGTTGGTGATGTGATGTTGATAATGTGAGATAAGATTCATCGCCAATAATGACGTTGGTCTCGGCGTTCAAATGCCCCATTATTTACCTCAGATTGTGCATTCTTACTGGTTTTTGATGTCTCGGGTTCGCGTTCGCGTCCGTCGTAAGCTCGGGATCGGGGTCATCCAACTCCCCGTCAGCCTCAGTCAAGTTTAACTCTCAAATTGTTGCAACGTAACCCCAAACAAGTTCTCGGAACGAGTGCGAGCTGCAACACTACTGTTACGTGTTTATTTCCATTTGTTTTGCTATGGCCATTGCCTTTTGAGTTTACGATGGAGATGGACCCAAAGTCCACACGCGTGGGGTACAAAAAGTCGCGGAACGGATGCACACGATGCAAAAAGCGACGAGTTAAGGTCAGCTACTAAAGCCTTCTAGCAGTGCATCTGAATCTAATTGATCGATAGTGCGACGAGGAAATACCCTGTTCAGCTTGCGTTAGACATAAAGTCCGATGTAGCTTGGAATTCTCAGAACCTAGTCCTCTGGACAGACATCCTCTGGCCAATCGCTCTCTTCAACCACCCAACAACAACTTATCCGCCGGTAGCCCATCGTCTTTACTATCGGGCTCTCTCTTCTCAAGTCCTTTGGATGAACCTGATTGCTGGGTTTCCAATGCTGAGCTTATGCTTCATTACACTACGATTGCATACCGAACCTTGGTGTTTTCAGAAAATACCGCTGTCACATTCCAGCAACATCTCCCACGGGAGGCCCTCTCCCATCCATTTTTTCTTCGGCAGATACTAGCTTTCTCGGGATACCACTTGGCTCACCTTCACCCTGACAAGAGACAGTCTTATCTATTACAAGCCTCAAAACATCAGAATCTGGCTATACGTGGAATCAGAGAAGCATTGTCTGAGCAAGTCAACTCAACCAATTGTCATGCGCTGTATGCCACAACATCACTCATCGTCGTCAACAAGTTTGCTGCTTTTCCTAATTGTGAGGACTTTCGTACCCATGGATGCTCTCTACCAGTGCAAAGCTTGATGGAAATCTTTTCTCTCGTGAATGGCATGGAGGCTGTTTTACATTCGCCAGGAGGCGAGGATATTGTTACTGGACCTCTCAAGGAACTCTTTGGTGAGAGGACGGATCCATACACAAATAATGCTCTCATGCTTGGCATGTCCGAGAGACTGCCAGAGCTTGCCCGTCGAGTATCGACCGATTTCATGGAAGAACAAACTAGAGCCGCTCTGACCTCTGCAGTTGAGTCCATCACATTTTGTGTCAACGACACCCTAGCATCTTTGCACAAAGCTGCGCCGCCAGAGTTGAGAGTGTTGTTCTGGTGGCCGATGAAAGTCTTGCGAGAGTTCTTGGATCTTGCAGTTACAGGACATCCTTTGGCTCTAGTCATTCTCGCTTATTATGATATTCTTCTGGTATGGGGAGAGTCTGAATATTGGTTCTTCGAGGATTGGGCGGAGAATCTGATTAATGCTATTGTTGAAAAGGTACGAGGGTCGCCGTGGGAAGACCTTGTTAGTTGGCCGGCTGAAGTTATTTTAAACCGGGACCAGCATATGCAAGATGGTTCAGTCGGGAACCGGATGTAATGATGATCAAATGTTTCTTACGGTGCTCGATATGAATGCTGATCAAGCTTTCTATCTCACGGATAGACTCTGCCACACGATAATGAGGATACTAAGCATGAGTCTCACCTTCCGTAAGATTCGGATATTTGAGGCTTATCAATATCAATCCTAGCTTGATGTTAAAGGGGACCGGACATGTTCGGGTTGTACCGTTTGTGGCTGCCTCGGAAGCAAAAGAATGGTATGCAGTGGCAGAAACGTGGCGCATGCCATATTGGGACTGGGCTCGGCATCAAGAATACACTGAAGACCTGGTCTGTCCCCAAATACTCACTCAAGGACCTGTTCGTATCTTTCCACCTCATGCGGCAAAGGATTATTATCCTCCAAGCGGGCTTTACGCGAACCCTTTTTGGAACTTTGAGAACCCTGAAAAAGACGAGAAGACTGTGAAGCCTTTACCGTTTGGTAGCATGCCAGATAATAAAGAGAGATGGAACACCAAGGATAATTCAATTGTGCATGACGAGCTTCCTCTACAAGAGGGTTGTGATTGGGCTCCTGTAAGTCGACTGATTACTACATGGTCTGAACTATCTTCTAACCAGTACACAGTGGAGCAAGACGTCTGGAACTAGCAGGTACGGCATCTTTAAGCCAAAGACTGTAAATCATGCCGAGAAAGATCCTGCCAATTATTTCACAGGTCTTCAGGACGTCAACAACTCTTGGAAAGCCAACAACAGGCTCGCAACGGTTCAAAAAGAGGGCCCCGATGGCAAGCCTCAGTGGAGCACAATGGACAGTAATCCAAAGACGACACCTGGAACCCAGGAACTCTTACAGACGCTGTCAATCGGATGTACAGCAAGGGTTACAATACAACATGGGGACAATTTGCTTCTACCAAGTGGATTGCCGAAGGGAACAAATGCCCTGGAAAGGGATACATCTCTTTGAAATATATCCATAATAGCATCTATGTAAGTAAGAATCTGATAATTGGCGATGATTTAACTAATCCATTTGACAAGAACTTGACCGGTGGCAGTGATTATGCCACCGGGATGGGCCACATGAGCGACGTGCCTGTTGCAGCCTTTGATCCTATCTTCTGGCTTCACCATGTGTAAGTCTTCCATGATAATGCCGAAATGATTAAGTCAACTGACATTTGGCTAGCCAAATCGACCGGCTGTTGGCAATCTGGTAGTACCTACACACAGAGCTTTGGTTTGATAAAGAATGGTCAGATGAGCCAGACTCCACCGTCACAAAGGGAGCGCATGTCGCCGATGACAAAGAGACAGATCCCTTAAGACCATTCCACAGAAAGGACAACGATCCTGACAAGGAAGTCCGGACTGCCAGAGGTTGTCGAAATTGGACAGAACTTATATATCAGTACGACGATCTGGCCGAGTTGGCTAGCAAAAATGTCCTTAAGCATGGCCGGTTCATCGAAGAAGAATATAAGAAAGAACTACGGGCGCACGTCAACAGTATCTATCCCGGCACAGGGCATCCGATACAGGAAACTAAGGAGCGTAACGAGATGCCCGATGGCTTCGAACCAAGCAGCGACAAGGCCGGAGAATGGCACGACTACATCATCAATGTGGTGTATGACCGCTAGGCTATGGATGGCCTGTCCTACACAATCGAGTTTTACCTGGGTGGACCAATGGGCGAGGACACCACCCACTTCGACAAGCGTAACTACGTGGGCCACGTGTACTCCTTCGGAGGAAGACTGAGCACTGCTGAAGGCTCTTGTGGTAACTGTAAGCGACAGGCTGAAGCTGGAGCTCTCTCGTGTGGACAAGTACCTCTAACGATCCCTCTACTCCATGATGCAAAGGACAGTATACCCGGACACTCTATTCGAGACTTTACCAAAATGGAAGAGTACCTGAAGTTGAACCTTCGATGGAGGGTCATTAAGCACGGCGGCGAAGTGGTACCCGAGGAAATGTTCAAGGATAAATTCACCAAGATCAAGGTTTCAGTACTCCGCGGTGTTGGTCGAGTTAGCCCCGTCAACCTCGAGTCGAGCGAAAGTTCGGAAGGACAGCGCCTGACTGGTGGTATCCCCCGATGGTCAAAAGTGGCCTTTTCATCTGTTACAGCAACTATGTCCTTTTGCCCGAAGTCACCGATGGAAAGCCAGGCGGCTACCAAATCAGTGAAACATTCAACAATACGCCCGATGCATCTACCGAGCATGGCCTGAAGAGAATGCTGCCCACAAGACGTTTTACAACAAATGAGGAAGGACTACCAAGAAGCTCAGCGAGAGGCTGGATGTGTTTCCGTTAACGTATATGATAGTATTTGTGTCTTGGATCATCTATCATGTCCAAATCAAATCGGAGGAGACGGAGGAGGAATCGAGTGGCTGTCTGGAGGGATAAAGTGCTCTGGCACTCTACTCAAGTCGTACATTAGTTGATGGGGACATGCAATATGTTATAGGGGTCGATTGCTCCGACGGCCGCCGAGTTCCGAATTAGTGCCACTTTTAACGTTGATAATTGAGGGGAGCGCCAAGTGTCAGCTTTGGCAAAGAATTATTATGATAGGTAGATTTACGATTGTTTGAAGGCACGCAGATTAACCAGGTGCAAGGATAAATTTTCTGGGCGCTTGGACAGTTGTTGAACTGTCTCCTCATCTAAGAGTAAGCATGATATAGCGGTGAATCATTCTTCATAAATCTAATTGTAAAATCATTGCAACTGTCAATATGGAAACCACAGAGAAGAATGGCCACATCACGTCCGTGGATGAGAAGACAAGTTACGACGACAATCAGTTGGCGACTCTACCAAGAAAGTCGGCTTCCAAGCCGCCGCCACTTCTTTGCTTGGGAGCACCCCGTACTGGATCAGCTTCGTTGATGAAAGCCCTTCAAATTCTTGGTTATCCTCATGTGCATCACGGATGGGACGCTTCTGAATCTGAGGATCTTCAGTGGCAATGGCCCATTTTCGACAGAGCCTGCGATGCGACATACCCAAACCTTCCAAACTACCGAGGAAAGCCATTCTCCCGTGCTGAGTGGGACGAAGTCTTTGGAGAATACGATGCGGTGTCAGATATTGGCGCCTTTTTTGCCGAATCCTTGATTCCTGCATATCCAGATGCAAAAGTCATTCTGGTCGAGCGTGATATGGAAAAGTGGTATAACAGCATTCTGGAGATGGTGCAACCTCCAACCAATCCCAGCAGACGAGCTTTTGCCATCAAAATATCGGATTTGTCCGGCTATGTCAGCGCCGCACCGTGCTTCAAAATGCATCAAGGCTGGACGAGGTCCCCGTCTCCTAACGATGTGGTCGAGCACTTGAGAACAGCATATATCAGACATAACCGATACATTAGGGAAACTGTTCCTAACGACCAACTTCTGGACTTCAAACTCTCGGATGGCTGGGAGCCGTTGTGTCGGTTCTTGGGCAAGGAAGTTCCTGATGTACCGTTCCCACATGTCAACGACTCTGCAGAGTATGAGGCAAGAAACAAGCAGTTAGGTGCCAAGATGATCAAAGCCGCGCTGTGGAATGTTCTCTTTCCGTGCTTTCGCCGGAAGGATCAAACTGGACGGACGGACTAGAGGCTAGGAGCTAGGACTGGCCAATAGTCCTCCAGAAGATGACAACTTTGGCTCTTAGCGTACGCAATGGTTTTGCGATCTGCCAAGTGAACGTGGGTAAAAATCGGATATCATGTGGAAGTCTACTCAATGAAACAACTGGTCAGGGTAGGCGTGTTTCTTCGATCACTTAGCAAGAATAGCATATCAGGATTTATAACAGCCTTGCTTAGCACTGTCAGTTCGCTTTTTTTGTCAATGAGTGTATGTTGGGGAAGATGAGAATGGGAAGCAATTTTGATCAAGTTTCCTCAGCTTTCATAAATATAATAGCTGGATATTGTAGTCTCGGGGAAAGCTATTGCTGCTTTGAAGGCATGAGCATCTGTCTGGTTACGTCAGTGCAATGCTCAGACCCCCGAACTGTTAGAATCTCACAATGAGGTTCATTGACAGAATCTTTACGGCGCTTGCCCCGTTAGCCCATCCACTTATCGACATTGAAAGGGGGGTCTTCCGAACCTGAGCCGATGTTTCCGAAGAGTAGCCGCTGTATGGGAACTAAGGAATACGTATAATCCCCACCACTAGTATGCTTAAATACCTATTCAAGTAGTTAGTCGGAGAGTCGGGCCGGGACTCCGCAGGCAGAGTGGAACCACCTCAACCATCAATAAACTACATACTCCTTCAAGACCCCGTTCACATTCTTTACCTTTGTTTCCTGCTTCCACTCTCTTCCTCAATTCTCCCGTCAAAACGAATTTACGAAATTATTTCTTGTTTTCTGGTCAGTAAAATGGCAGCTGCTCGAAATTACGCTTGGGGTCAGGTCACCCCTGGAGTGTGGCAACGCCCCATTGATGAGATCGAGGAGTTCTATTCGACCATGGTAGTTCTTTACGAAGGAAGTGGCCGAATGTTCTTCGGCATGACGGGACATCTCTCACTTTCCGTTACAAACACCAAGGGCATATCTCCAGAGAAGGCCGAGATCGAGGTCGATAAAGCCCTTGAAAAAGCCTGGCTTGCTTTGAGATATGCCCATCCCACCCTAGCATCTGAGGTCGCTCAGAACATCGAAACCAATGAATGGACCAAAACCTATCGGTAACTTCAAGGAGATACAGACAAGAGGGCTTGGCTTGACAGAACTCTTGTCCACGTCTCTGGTGGCCAGACAGGCAATGAGTGGGCCAACTCAGACCCTCCCGCTCCTAAAGTTCCTACCATGTTCGTTCTGAATCTTCCTTCCGAACGCGGAGATACTGGGTCCACGACTATACGTCGCGATCTTGTCTTTCGGTCTCCTCATGACGTTATCGATGGCATTGGAACACTCATCATGCTCAACAACTTCGTTGCTCTCGCCGCCGAAGCTTATGAGAAAGGCGACAGCTATGAACCTTCGGCCTTAGACGGGACTGAAGCTTCAAACTTGAGTCCTTCTTATCGAGTGGCCGCCAAAATTCCAGACCATCTAGCTCAGGATCAACTGGACAGATTGGAACAAATGGCCGCTCAAAAAGCTGCTGTGGCATCCGATCCGAGCGTCGAAGTTCTCGCACTTCCTTTTAAAGAAGGTGCTGTAGCGCCGGGTCGTCATCAACGCGTAGCACTTACTCTTACTCAAGAGGAAACGCGCCAACTCTTGGCCGCCTGCAAGACCGTTGAAGCTACCCCAACGCACACCTTTCACGCTGCGGCCGCTATGGTAGTACGAGATCTCCAGGAGAGGCCTTCGGAGACCAAGCGAGTTCGATACATTAATTATATCCTGCGGAACGAGCGTTCAAGCTGCGCTGAGCCGTACAATACCACTCAACACCCGGCTGCTGTGTACCATTCTGTTTCCGGTCAAAGCCTTGTAGTTGACATGAATTTGTACCCAAGCGGAACTGAAGTTGGCCCAGAAACTCGCAGAGACGAGTTTCGCTCAATTCTCGAAACGATCAAACACTTTTATCTCACTGTCAAAGAAGACAAGGAATTCTATATCCTTGCACCTGTGATGTTTTCACAGGGCACACCAACGCTGCCTGCTTCTCCGCGGCCGTTACCTGTGCCACCCCCGCAAGCTCACCCTTCTGTATCAATCTCGAGTATGGGACGTACTGACGCTATTGTGGCACCGGAGACTGGGGCCTTCAGCACCCGAGATCCGTGGGTGACTGGTGAGGAACTTGGCAACGGGTTGGGTTTGTTTCTTGGCACGTCTCGTGGCGAGTTGTGTTTGAGTGCTGCTTACAACGACGCTTGGCACACGGCAGACGAGGTGAAGGAGTATCTAAAGCGTTGTAAGGATGTGGTGTTCTTGGGCGTTGGTGTCAACTCGTCGTAAGATATAAGACTCTGTCGACACAACCAAGTAGTAAATGATGGTTGGAATACTTTCCAGTCGCTAAAGGATCGGTCGACAATGCTCGCAGAGTCTAGGATATATTAGCAAATTGAACGTTCATGGCACAATCCCACCAGCGCACTTGTGAATTGCTTCTGGTGGAATCACGCATGTGAATGCATAAATGAACGCTTACCGTCAACTTGGTGAGGTAACAAAGACTGTACTTCATGTTTAGGGTAGAGCTTCAGATCCGGCCAAAGTGTAATGCCATGCTCCTCACACAAAGCGTTCAGGTCGTGATTCTGCTGTGGCTGCAGAGAGGACATTAAATGCTCCAGTGTATACTGCTGGCGGCTCATTCTGTTCATCTCGTCAAGTTTGTGTGGGTTGTTTCGAGCAAATTCGGAAACAACGTCGGACTCTTTTTGTTGTCGGATGGAATCTTTGATCTCTGTCTTTGGAAGAAAGTTTTCGACTTGGGTTATAGTCTCACAGGACCTGGCAAGGATGGCGTCAAAGTCTGGTTGGTCATGGCGATGCTTGAGGAAATCAAGCTCTCCTTTGAAGTCCTCTGCAGACATGAGGGACGTTTCCTCTGCGTCAACACCTCGAAGGCGTGCGGAAATAGCACATCGAGGATACGTTGTGGTCGCAGACTCTACCATGGAGGCACTAATTTCCACAGCGTCAAGTCCTTCAATCAGCGGCGGTTCACGTGGGTTTGGCGGAATATCCTGGTCCATTATTGGAGGACGTCCCAACTGCTTCTCCCGATACTTTCGCCGATACTCTTTGTTTTTGAGCTCCAGTGACCTCCGAGCAGCGCCATTGCTTTGTAGAAGTAAGCGAGTAGACCGGGCTTTGTTGGCTTCGGTTATCTGGGAGCCCTCAGGTTCATCTGGCAGTGTGCCTGCGTATGGGGTGACATAGCCCGGGAATTTGATAGTGGTACTGGCCGGCACACGCCCAGTCCAGACCGTGTTCTGTGTTCGTCGGTAGACCAGGTGATAGAACAGTACAACGGCCCGGTGAAGGTCTTCCATCGAGAAAAGGCCTGCAACCTGAGCCTCCTTGCCATCACCAATGTTTTCAGGGGTGGGAAATCAATGAGGGTACTGGGTGCGATCTCTGGAGTAAATACGGTCTCGGTCCCAGTCTTGGGGAGCAAACAGCAGGAGCTCAACTGCATGCGAAAGAACAACATGCGAGGTAGAAATCACCATGGGATTCCTATCATCTGACATATCTTTCGAAACGTGCTTGTTCAGAATCGCGTAGAGTGGCGTGATGAAGTTTTGGAACGCAAGGTCAGGTTCCGACAGCTTGATCACTGGTCTTGTAAACTATTGAGCACGCCACTTCGACACTTCACGTTTGAGCTAGAGACTGCGAATTAAAAACTATGAGCAAAAGGAAAGAGACCCAGTTGTTGACCGAGACGAACCTGGTTGAGGGATCGGTAGTCGGGCACGCGGTCCATTAAATAATTGACACTTTACCTAACTTTAGGATAAGTTACTATAATAAACAGAGCATACTTTAGGCTAAATATCTACTAATGTGCCAGATTTATCTTATTGCTTTTTACCTAAAGTTAGGCAAGGTGTTCATTATTTACTGACCCGCCTATCTGGTTATGGCATTTTCCACATAGCCTCATCGTCCAACGTCATCTAGTCAGAGGAGCCATACCATTTGGGGACGAAAGAAACTCATGTCAAAGCCAAAGTAGCATGAGGAAGAAACAGGCCTTAGGTCGGTTTCGCGTCCAGCGTCGTTAGTCATGTGATTGATCACGTGGACCCCTGACAAATGCCTCCACCCGTTACAATGCCAGTCACTGCAACAATTCTCACGTTTTTGGAAAGACAATCCTTGAAAAAGCTCAAGGGCTGTTTATATACTCATTTCAGGGTTACCCAGTGCAAGATTCGGTCCAGATTGCCAGTGTCGCATCCAGACTGGCTGAGTGTCCTCCACAGGATCCATCGCTCCGGAACCCAAGCCGTCAATTGACGAAACACTCATCGGAGTCCAGAGAGGAAGCATAGATATCAGATTATTAATATATCGGGTATATTCAAACGACAGTAGGCTATTTATTTGACCTTCAAGACAGTCAAAGCGGTTGACACCGCATGAGTCGTCAACTTGCCAGCGCTGTCCTACTCAGCCATCTCATCCCTTCAGGCTGTCATAACACATTAACTAGTCAATTAGAGTATTTACCACTCAGCACCGGGCAGAGCAATCTCGGTACCCTTAAAGGTTCCACTGACTTTGCCAAGTTCGAGGGCGGCGTTGATGACACCACCAAATCCTTCTCCAGCGATAAGGCCCGCCGCCATAGCAAAGCCATACATGGTAAAGTTGTTAGGGAAGTACTTCCTCCACCACCATGCAGTGATAGATCCAAAGAGGATGGCGTTGGCATAACCGGAATCGGGGCCAAGAACCCAAGCAACACCGACAGACATCCAGTTAGGGAGCCACTCTCTGTACTTCTCTCGCTTACCAACAAGCCAGAAGTGCTTAGCAATAGCCTGGACAGCACAAACGATACCCATGGCAATGGAGAAGTACGCCGAGGACTTAGGGATGGGAATGCTGGGCATAGTGACAGCGGTTGCGACTGCCTCCCAAGCAGCGACAGAGGGAGCAGCGAAGGGGCAGACTTCAGCGGGATCGTCGCTGGGCCTGAAAACACAAGGATAGGCGGCCATGAACAAGACAAAGATACCGGGAGCCAGGAAGACGGAGACAAGAGTACCCATAGCCTGAGCGTAGAACTGCAGCTTGGGGGGAGTCTTGAGGAGGAAACCAACTCGGAAGTCGCTGACAAGAGAGTTGGAAACATCGGCAGTTCCGGAGGCAATGTTACCAGCGATCAGGTTGATTCGCTGAGCGGCCTTGACGTCAAAGTGACCCTTGGTGATACCACCATAGACAAGCTGAGAAGCCTTGGCAGAGGCAGTAAGAGGAGCACAGTCGGTGACGGCACCGCCATAGATGGACATGAAAGCGAACAGGACACCCAGGATACAAGCGAGGATAGCCAGACCAGCGTTCATGTGGAACTGAACCTCAGTAACGATGCAAGCCAGGATGACAGCGCCAACAGTTCCAGTGACCCAGACCCAGGTAGGAACCTGCTGGTCGGCAAGAGCAAAGTCCTCAACACCTCCATCGGCGTCAGCCTTGGCGGCTTGCTTGGCGAAGAAAGCATTGTTGTGACCACGGGCCTGGAGTCTGGTGTTGATGGAACGAGCTGACTCTCGGAGAGCAAACTTCAGGCCATCCCAGACAACCTTTCCGTGAAGGAAGAACTCAATCAGACTGTAGACAAGGAGGACCATGACACCAGGCCACAGCATCCAGTATCGAGGAGAGGGAACGTAGCCGGGCTGGTCCACTCCAGTCATGATGCTGAATCGTGTAAGACCCTCCCACTTGCCTTCTCCAGTAGCGACACCAATGCACTCGCCGTAGTGGACGAGGAGGGGGCCGATGAGAGCCCAAGCAACAACGGTACCTCCCCACCAGGAGATGGCAGCGTTGAGACCGACGAGGATACCAGAGCCGAAGAAAGCAGGAGTCAGCTGGACGTACCAACCCCAAGACTCGATACCAAGGAGACCGACAGTCTTGTAGCCGCCCCAGACGTAGAACCTGCAATGTTCTGTTAGTCAATTGCTCCGTTGTCAGTGTATTGTTAAGACGTACCAGGTAAAGATGTGCCAGTTGTGGAGGATACCATCAGCATACTGTCCAACGCAGATGATGAGGAGAGCAACGATGAAAGCAATGCCAAGAGCCTTGATCTTCTTAATGGCATCGTTAGCACCAGAGCCCACGGCGTGCATGGATCGAATAGTCATGGCGGTAGCGGTAGGAGTAGGGAACACAAGGTTCAACTCGCGGGCGACGTTGATGATGAAGAATCGTCGGAGAGGAACAGCGGCGAAGAGACCGAAGAAAGCGCAGACGAGGGTGATGGTGAGAATGCGACCGAAATCCTTCTTAGGGTCGTCCGACAAGAGGTCCAGGCGGTACATGGCGGGGAGACCAGCAACGAAGACACCGGACATACCACCAGCACCAGTGGCAGCGGCTTGGACGATCGAGTTTTCCTGGGGACCGAACTTGCCACCGAGAAGAGGAACGTTGGGCAGGGCCTTGGTCAACATGAGGATGAAACCATAACCGAAGATGGCACCGAACATAGTAGCGGGGAAGGTGAAGCCAGTCTTGAGACCTATCGTGGTTGTTAGCAGAGCGCGTTGGAGTTTTTGATGCTATACATACCGAGGTAGACGTTGGAAGCGTTGACAAGCGAGCCAAGAATGATACCGACAATGACAGCACGGAAGGTCAATGGGTTAGGCTCATACTCGACGCCCTTGGCAGCTGGGAAGCTGGAGAAGAGATCGGTGATGCGGTCATCCTCGCTATCGGCCTCAGACTTGAGGTCCATATCGATATTGTGAGGCTCCTTCTCATCGTAGCCAGGCTGGAGGCTATCCTCAGGGACGCGGTCCGGAACGACGGTTTCGGCGACCATGTTGGGCAGTTCAAGAATCCCACAAAGGTGAGACAGGGTGTCAAAAAGCTTGAGAACTGGTACGACTGATCAATCCAAAAACCGGCATCTCAGGCTGGGCATGAGTGTCTATTTATCTCCGTCTCGTGGCGAGATGCGTCTGTTGTACATGTCCCAGATACTGGTGGCACTTTTGGACCAACTCCCCATTTCAGTAAGCGTCTTTACCTCCCTGGTTCACATGCGACGGTGGAAGGATTGAACAGAAGATCCCAGCTACTAGGGGACCTTTTTTTGCCCCGTCCAAGAAGAGAAAGACAGACGAACGATCTTTTGGTTGTGTTTGACCCAGCGTGATGGATTGCCAAATAGAAGCCGCATATCGAGGGCCCGCCACTGACGGGGTTACCAGAGGTTCCAGACTAGATTGGCGACCTTATCTGTGTCTAGGACGGTAGTGGACGAATGGGACGAGAGGGCCGCTTTACAGCTGCCAAAATGGGACTACCCATCGGCTCTGAACTTTTGTGCATCCCAGCCCCAGGAGCTGATCTGGTCTGCCCTGGGTCTGTGTGTGACTGGGGGAGATGGCTCCACCCCCAGATAAAGCGGGTGGCACCGAGGAAACGGGCGATACGCCACATGTTAATTGTTACAGGGGGAGCTTTAGGTTATCAAAGGTAGAGGCTAGAGAGCGGAAGAAGGGTTGCTTTGCATAGATAGACCGCCAGTGGTGGGAAAGTATCAAGTCCAGTTCGTCTTTTGCCTCATGATCTTCCCACCGGACATTGAGTGCGTAGATGACTCTGGCATTGATCTCCCATGCTCGGGCGGTATCGCCGTTGTACGTTGTGTCCCCGAAACAACATCGTTTAGATGGCTCATCTCCAGCAGAAATCTCCTGACACGTTCCGATAACGCAGTGTCCCCCAGATAAGTCAAGTCACTTACTCTATCTCATTCTCAAACAGCTATCAGAGAGCGGCTCACGCTATGCCCGATTCGTCGGGCCTCCGCACGGAACAACAGGCCCTGATCGGGAATAGTCAGACCACACGCGCGATGCTACAGGTCAGTCGGTCGGGGAACCTTTGTTGCGCTTGGCATTTACGGGACCTTTGTTAGGGTCTGTTGGCTACGATGCCACTGCTCGCGCATCGGTTGGCTGCTGTCCCCGTTGGAGAAGGGCCTTTTTGATGCCTTGTCTCTCTATCTCCAACAGCCAAGACGGAATCTGGGAGGAACTCTGGTATCCGCTGGGTTCCCACAGCGGAATAAGATAAGATGTAATCAAGCCACTGAGGATCTGGCGTTGATCCCGGAACCTAATCATTCCTTAGGTTTTGACTATTGTTCCACGGCCAACGGGCCGATCGCGCGTGCGAAAATTACACGACATCCTCAATATAATATCATTATCACAGCATGTAACCGGCCACTTTCGTCCGCTTGACTTGGTTCCATCGCCTCCCCCGCATTCTTTGTAATGGCGGGGACCTGATTCCGTAGGTCAGTGCCGAAATTCTAAAACAGGGTGACAGGCCCAAGGCAGGAGGTCCAAAATTGCCAAGATCCAAAGGGTCTCGCAGTGCTGTGCTGTAACCATGGTTGGTTGTCTGGAACGAGCTACCCTGCCTATCTTCATCCCGGGGCCCCATGCACTGAGAATCACCTGGTCGGCCGCAACACGGACTTTTGTCGAGCCTGAGATCACCGCTATGCCTAATTCTGCATTTCGACATTTACCGTTCAACTCCATTCGAGGCTGTCGCGTGGATGCGCTGTTGGTCGTCATATAGACGTGCCATTTCCAACCAGATGCCCCACAAAGAAGCAGCGACGTCGCAGGCGTCAGTCATTGCGATCGTGATGCTATCGGTCAGCTCGACATTGGGGGTTCACAAAGCCCCCATCAACTTGAATTTCATGCACTCTATCGTTGCTCTCTGTGATACCAGCTGTATCCCTGGTGTTGTTGCATGCATTTTGTCTATCCTAGTAACAATCGGCCTTGCCATTGTCGATCACGTCCCCAAACTCTGGATGATTGTCCACTGAAGGTGTCCTGGAAGGGTTCTGGAAGGCCACTTGCAGCCTCGCTGATACCGAAAATTGTCTACATGTAGGGCAGATCAGCCCAACTTGCCACAGGGTATGGGTAAAGTCGTATCTCGATATCGATAGCCAACGATGAGGCGAAAATTGATTTCAGGTATTGATGCTCCTGTTGATGTTATCAATCTTTTGCCACGCGAACCCAACGCTTATTCTTGGAGTCGCGGGCGGATAGTCGGGAACAACTATCCCTGCACACTCTAACTAAAGTCCCATGTCAGATCGCTTGCTAACTCCATCCTGATGAGTGGTCGAGACGTCTTAGTAATCCCTTCACCTCAATTCTTTCGAGCCTGCACAGCTGTTTTGCAGTGCTACTAGAGTCTAGCTCTGAAATCTATTATCTACTGCGAAGCAAGTCAACAGAACAAAACCTTTGTTGGTGATCAGCAAGTGCCTGCCGCGATAGCTATTTGTGGCAACACGATGGTTACATCCGGGGACCAACCGCTCAATGTGGACGATGTATCGAGATTGCGAGATTGCCACTTGGTCGACAACTGATAACCAGACAGCTATTCCATCCTACTACACAAGAACAGCAGTAAGTGAACCGACATCGTGCACTTTTGCACAAATTCAGCTTCCTTTTCTTGACTTTACCGAGCCCTGGGTTCCCTCACGTGAGAATGCGGAGTGTCGCCAACCCGGAGCTAAGGCATCACGATCCAATCGGTAAGATAACCATCGTTAATTCTCCTGTAACAATTGGCCCCTATCGAATATGCATATCTTTCAGCTTAGACCAAGAGATGGATCGAATTGCCCAATGTGGCTGGCTGCTAGGGGGGTTAATTACCCCAGCCTGTCAAAGGTTCCTGGGTTAGGGAGCTTCCGCTTTGGGGCACACACACTTCGCTTCTCGCCTTTCTCGCATTTAGGATTCGCCGCCCTCACAATCTCTTCTGATAGAACTGATTGTTTTGATATGTTGGCTATGACACAAACAGGATCCCGATTGAACGGGTTGCTGCGGGCTTCGAGACGGTTTTGCGCCTTCGCAAGCCGATCTCAAGTATCATACAGGCTGTAAGATCTTGCAACCCTCAATATTGCCGTCATGATAAGCAGCTCGCCAAAGAAGTTCGATGCTTAGTGTAGGAAGTACTTATGTGAGGAGGAAGCACTTCTGTAAGGATTCAGTCCATGTTGGCGATGGAAGTGCGGCGCAGAAATGGCCGTCAAGGTCACTGCTACCTTGTCCAATCCGTGCAGTCAGCTTCACATATCTGCTTCACTCGCAATCGATCAAGACTTTTTAGGAAGATATCTAAAGAAGTTGAACCAGTGATCATTCGCCTAGGGATGAAATTGGAACTAGAAGCGATGCACTCGACAAGGCAGGCCTGATAAGCTGCGAGGCGACGTCTCGAGCAGTCGGGATCAAAAAGGATTAGTAAGTGGGAGAGAGAACAAAGATAGCTACCCTAAGTTTTGATGATAAAAGTGATATCGTGATGTCCAGTTACCCATCGACTGACATCTCTTTACAGGGTGGCTACTGTGTACTGACTAAACTTGAACCAGAGTCGCACGTAACTCGTCAGCTGGAGGTCACTCGTTAGCCGCAGCTTGATCTGACCTATTGGGTGGTTATCGGCATATTCGTCGCTTCATTTTCTCAAGCATGTCGATTAATAATATCGCGATCAACCTCTGATGTCGTTGTTGGATGAGGCTACATTGAGAACACCTCACCAGAACATATCAAACGTATAGTTAACTGCTCCAATAGAACTCTGCTTGACGCCAACTGTATCATATTTCTCGCACACACTCTTTTCCATTTGGCCACTCTCGTGCCTTTGAGTTCCGGTGCGCTGAATCCTGGAAATCTAGGTGTGTGCAGCGGAATACATGCAGCGAGGTACGTAAACACCCACTCATAATATTACAAGACCCTTATTCATTAAATAAACATATAATAGGTAATCAAAGCAATTGTCTTAGATGAGATCGCTTTTCTGTATCTCATTCGACATGGGAAGCTGGTGTGGGTGGCACGTGACGACAACACCAAGTTGGGATGACTTGACGCCTCCAACCCCGATGACGATAGCCTCACTTTACGCATTATGCCAGCTGCGATGTGATTACCCTAGCTTCACGTGACTCTGACCCCGGGTATATATACTCTTCCTCCCCCTTTCAACTTCCTCTTTCTTTTCTTCCTTCCTCATGCATCAGTCCTTCGTCCTGCTGCTGCGTTGCTCCATCCTCCTACAGTTCAACAGCGCGCTATTGGAATTCTGAAATCGAGCACTCACCGGAGTCTTTAGCCCAGCAACTCAAATCGGCCCACCAGCGCGCTTGTGGGATTCTGAAACGCAACGCCGGCCTTATTCAACTTACGCCACTTTAAGAGCAATTTGACTAAGACGAAACTTCTCAACATCATTATTACAATAGCGCGCTATTGGAATTTCGATTCCAGGCACTCACAATCGACTTGAATTAGCCCGATAGCGCGCTATGGGAATTGTGGTTTTGGGCAGTCTCAGCAGACATACTCGGCCTGCCATTTCAAAAGCATTCGACTGAGAAACAACTACCCTGAGCCACCATTCCACTACCGCGGAGGTGGGATTCTACATTCGAGAACTCGCGACCAAAGCTCTTGACACAGCAACTCAAATTAGCCTAATAGCGCGCTATTGTAATTCTGGTTTTGGGCACAGTCTCATCCTGCCCAGGCTCATCATTCCACAATCGAGCAGGTGGAATTCTGCCTTCGAGTACTCGCGGTCGAAGTCCTTGACACAACAACGCAAATCAATTCGAAGCTGGCCGCGCTGGTGGAATTCTGCCAGTACGACTCTACTCCTAGCACGACTACCCGAAGTCCTTTCTGCACCCCGACCTGACGTGGCCGCTGGCTCAACTTTCAACAACCCTGATATACGGTGAACTACTGTGTCTTGTGGCAATGGCTCCCTCCAAAGAACCATATGCATTGGAACCTGTCAAAGGGCTCGATGCTGTGAACCTTTACACTTCTTTGATAGACTCTGCAGTGACGAGACTCACTAAGGACGGCATCCGCAAACGTAACAAAGCTGATTATTACGATATCCCTCGTTTGCACGCAACCCAATTCGAAACAGAGCTGGATTTCTTGAAGAGTCACCACAACCAGCCTGATTTCGACGACATTCTTGCCATGTCTCGCGAGACGGTAACTCAGGTCGAGCTCTTCATGCAGGAAGACGACATTTCTTCGCTACAGCCCGTCGAGAGTGGTGACTTGAACAACCTTTGCTAGAAGCATGGCATTTCTCCTTACCCGGAGCTGAAGCTCTACCCTGGTATTTACGCGGAGTCCTTGAAGCCATACCAAGTCGATGGTAAGTAAATAGTTCCTTGATTGACCGTTCACATGCGCGCTGGTGGAATTTTGCGCCGTGAGATCGTTCTATGCTAACTCGTTTCAGATGCATCCAACATTTGCGAAAGAGCCTTTGGCGACTGGAAACACACGTTCCTATCCAATGAGATGGGGACTGGGAAAACAAAGACCTATCTCGCTGCTATCGTACTGCATCAGCGCGAATTGGAGAAGCGGGCCGAACAACCAGGGGCTCCCAATGTCGAGTATCTTCCCACACTCATCCTCACATCGCCTCGCACTGTTCACCAAACTTTAAAGGAGATAAGGGCATTGTCTCCAGACATGAAGGTCTTGAAGTTTTATGACTTTAACAGATCGGAATATTTCGACGAGGCGAAGGAGGAGTTGCGTGAATACGCTACCAACTCAGATGAGCCAGAGGTATGTTCAATCACTCGCGATTGGAATTATGAATTTAACATCATTTTAGAATGGCAAGGTCGTGGTCCTATCCACCTACGCTACTTGGTTCAGTCGCACGAGGGACACTACAATTCCCGGCTTCGAATTTGTCGTGGCCGATGATGTGCACGCGATGATGGGCACACATCATGATAAGCTGGGAGATATGTCGTGGGACAAGTTGGTCTGGGTCGCCCCCACACCAATCTTGAGTTGTCCGACAGACCTCATCTCTCCTCTAACTTTGATGTGGGAAGCTTACGGTCTTGATCTTGACGTGGACATCCGATCGCTTGGCTGGGTGCCAGGATTGTACCATGAGCAGTATGACCCATATCATGAGAACAACTTCAACAAGGGCAAGACCGTGGGTATTCTCTCCCAGAAATACTTGTCCGCCAACCCCAGCTTTAGAGGGCTAAAGGACATTTATGAAGCATCTGGCCACACGTCTCGACTTTGGATTGTCCATCCTGATATTTTCGAAGCCGCTGGAGATTATCTAGAGTGGGACAAAAACGCAATGGATCTGGTTGTGCAGCCAATCTTCTCGGCCATGCAAATCAACAGAACTATGCAAACCAAGCTGAGTCTTCCGGATGGTACTAAAACGTGCCCTGCAATGGATCAACCCCCGTCGACAGTCGTTGTTGAGGAATGTACTTCCAAGGGCAGCCTTGCCGCCGGTTTTAAACGGCTAGGAAGGGATCAATCGAAGGAGGTCGTCGATTATAACCTCGATTATGGTATCGCAGCAGGACATAACGAGGCAATTTTGAACATGCGCGACCACCGCGAGGGTGTTTTAACCGCTTTCGATTGGCGCAACCTCACGGTTCTTCATCCCCACGATCCGCTCGTTTTTGGCACTGTTGAGGATATCAAAAAGGGGCTCGATTATTCTGGGCGCCCAATCCAGCAGAGTCAACAAGAGAACAACAACGGTACTGAGACGCGTCCTACTGTACGCGGTCTAGACAAAGCGGACGAGTTGCTCTACTGCAACAACACTTGTGGCCTCGAGTTCTTCCACCACCTGACTCACGAAGACACTCGTGCATACTGGCCCGCCAAATCACCAGCCAGCTATTACCGCTACCTCGGTTATTACAGTCCGATCATGGCCCGGTGCCTCGAGTTGGCCTTCAAGTACTGCAGAGAAAACCGGGAGCGACTTGTCGTGTTCGCCGATGATGCGTGGATTCAATGGTAAGTATTCAGTACACGTCCTCCACTCTAGCAATCTTGCTCGAGATTCTTTGGTTTCTCTTGTCAGCTGACTTGTATTAGCATTGTTGTTGGCCTTTTCGCAATGGCTGGTTTCGATGTCGGCACTATTCGTGCTTCGGACACCACTAGCGCCCGAGACAAGCTCTTAAATAAATGGAACAAGAGCTCACCCAGACTGGAAATCCTTGTAGCTGACGTGGATTCTATGCCGGCTGGTGTAAACATCCACGAAAACTGCTCCAAGGGGCTGCTCTTGCACCCGCTGATCGACCCCAAGCGCATGCTGCAGGTTATGGGTAGCCTGACCAGAATGGGCCAGCAGAAACCGGTCATGTTTCACATTCTGAAGACAAAGGGCAGCTACCACGAAACCATCGAGAGGATCTGTTGCACAAAATGGGCTGTCCAGCTATCTACAGAGCTCAACCTGCCGGAGTGGATGACCGACGAGGTCCGCGAGGTTTGTGTCTTCGAGTATATCAAAACCTCCTGGCACCAGTCTTTCAATCGATATGCCTGGGTAGTTGAACACAAGGTCCGCCAAAACAGCATGTTCTACAACAGTAACGACATGATTCTCCTTGGTCACGTCTTCTCACTCGCGGCGAAGTTGATGCTCAGCCATCCGGAAGACAAGGAGTTCTGGATCCGGAGCACGCCTGTTCTAGTCAAGGGGTGTCGTGGAATGATGAAGTCATTCAAAGGACCTGATGAGATCGAAGCATATCTCAGCCGCACACCGGATCGGCTGAGAGACGATTTTCTGGTCTTGTTTGAACTGGAGATGGACGTTGAAACGGACTTGAAGGATCGCGCAACTGGCACCAAGCGCAAGAGTGGTGGCAGTGAGGTCGAGAGCAAGAAGCAGAAGATCAATGCTGCTTAGGTATGATCACGGGGACGACTGGACATTTGGACTGCGCATTATGAGGGCATTCGGATGATAATTGCTTGATACTTGAGGCTGCCACGGGAGGTTTAGATTGCGCATTGAGAGCACGGGGACTCTGAACAAAACTGCTTAGTTTTATATTTTTGGTCAAATCATTCACAAAAACAATGCAACGTGCCCTGTAAACCAGTGGCGCTATTAAATTGTGTAACAGAGTGCGTGCTTCAATGTTTTATCCCAGCGGGTGGCTTCTCGCTAGAACTGGCGTACAACTCTTCACAATTCTAGCTGCCCTTATCAATCCTTGCATTGTTTATTTCAATATGGCCAAATTGCATTGATTTGAGGCTTCACAGTTTTACTTGGCATGCCCAAATCAAGTGACCGATGATAACTGCTGTGCTAGCCGAGGTCGTAGCGCATGCATCCATTATCGGAAGTGAGCATGCAGACAGGACACACAAATACACGCGATTGGTTTGCTCGCATGGTGATAATCATTGTCGGCTAAGCCCCATCATTTTATATCATTTTTCAAGAATTATTCGACATACGAAACACGCATTTGTACGGCCATGAACACACATTCTTTTGCTGTGCCAACGCCTCGGAAGCTTAAGCCGGGCCGACGGTGCACTAACAATTTTCCAAGTCCGTACATCCGCTCTTTTCCGCTGGTCTAACTTGGCAAAGCCTCTTCAACACCCGTGCCGACCGAGCTAGAGCCACAGTGCTTCCGTTCCGTAGCACAATTCCTCACCGAAACATCCAGCACCAGCCAACCACCCCTTAGTATGCAATCTTCGGAACCAGAGCGCTATATCCGCAGCCGCATCGCCAATGCCTGCGACGGATGCAAAGCTCGTAAAGTGAAGTGCGATGGCAAGTTGCCTTGCAGCTACTGTGCGCGTCGCCAGAAGCCTCACGATTGTCACTACTCGCCTCAACGACGACGTCGGAATGGTCATGGATCTGTAACGTCTTTACGCTCTCCGCCGGTTTCGGAACGGGATGGACGGGCACATTCGACAAGGCATACAAGTCCGGCTACACCGGTCAATGCAGATGCTGTCACGGGGCAGAGAGAGTCGGTTCAACCTCAGGCAATTGACGCTGAGGATGAGACGGAAGTGCCGAGAGAGGCGCGATTGGTGTGCGATGCACAGGGCAAATTGATCTTTGTGGGAGATTGTGCGCCATTGTCTTTCTTTCAGTCTGTTCGACAACTTGTTACGACAAAAGTTGGTCAAAATGCTTTTGCGCCACAGTCGAGCCGTTACTCCGTTCTTGAGAACGCTGCGGCACATCAATCGCGTCGGATACCGGGTGACAACCGCATACCAAACGTTCATCCCGAGGATATTCCTCTAGCTGTGTCGAATTACTTGTCAATTGCAACCGGTCTTGTGGATCTGTTCGACAATCGGAAACTTCAGGAAGATCTCATGCTATGGGCAAATATGGACCAAAGACAAGACGATGCTACTACTGTCATCAATCTTCTTGTACTAGCCATTGGAATAAGGATTGATAACGAAGAACGAGCTCAGGATTACTTTGAGTTTGCACGAGACAAAGCATATACAAACCTCAGCGGTAACCTCAGTGTGACCACTGTTCAGATGTTTACTCTGATTACACTATACATGCTCTGCTCGTGTCAGATCAATGGAGCCTTCCTCTTCTTCGGCACTGCGGTGCGAGCAGCTTACTCGATCGGTATCCACAGAACAGAAGTTAACGCACGCTTTGGACCCGACATACACAGGCAAAGAGACCGTCTGTGGAAGAGTTTACGGATAGTCGATCTCTTTCTGAGCACATCCATGGGCCGACCGCCTGCGACTTCAGACGTTGACTGCACCGTGCCATATCAAAGCCCAGATGAGAACCTCGAAGAACCCCTCGACCTACTCAATGCGTCAGTGCAGATATTTTTAGTACTTGAGGGTGTAGTCACCGAGATTTACTCAAGACGGAAAATCTCGCTACAACTCACTGAAGGTATATCACTTCAGCTGCGAGATTGGTCGTCGCGCTGGTTAAAGCAACTTAAGGACATAGTCGCCAATCCGGAAGCGCAAGATAGGGCTCAGGCGAGCGGTGCCTGTCAGATCTTGTCCACATATTATTACGCAGTCATGCTTGTTTCTCGGCCATTTCTCATGTACGAACTCTGTCGACGCCTCTCCGATACTTCAGCAACATCAAATGGGCGATCTGCTTTGACATCTGGAAAATCAAAGCTGGCCGATGCCTGCATTGACGCGGCTAGCCTTATGGTTGATCCTATACTGGACTTGATCCAGAGGGGCGTTCTTGTCGGGCATGTTCCCATTCTAGTGTGAGTATTGTTAATCCACTGATCCATTATCATTCATTCTAACTAGTGATAGATCCTGGCTATTCGCCAGCTCTCTCGTGCTAGGAATAGGGTTACTAGGTGGTTTTGGCCGAGTTCTCGAGAAATACACCCGCATGGCCATCCACGCTCTAGACCATTGTTCAAAGCACGACACGCACGCAGGACAATACTCGCTTATTGCGCAGTCTCTCTTAACCGCAGCCCTTGAGTATCTCGAAAAGCGTGAACTTGCAGAACGCCAACGACGAACCGAAAATTCAAGCCAGCTCTTTGGCCTCATTCCATCCGACGCCGGCATAGACTCATCGCCAGCTTTCCGCAGGGAAGCAAGTCACTCAGTACCAAGCCCAGCATCAAACAGAGGACGAGAATCATTGGACAGATCGTTCCTACAGCATAATGGATTACAAAACGTCGGATCACCACTGTTCGGAGATCTCGATTCGGCTTTCCTAGGCTTAAGCGAGTCAATGATGCAAACTCCCGATCCGAGTTATTGGGGCGGACCGCTGGGCACTGACGGAGATTCGGGGTCGGCTTTGAATCTATTTGCTTTGTTGGATGCGGGCGGTGGTATTGATCTGACGCATCATTTATGAAGACGTCAGATAACAACAATGCGACTTTATTATCATGTCGAGGGTGTATGATATGACGAATCGGCGACTTTACTGTTGAGCTGTCGGGAGACGGAAGTTCGGAGAAATGAAGTCTCGGCGGCGGATATGTTCCTAGATATCAGAAACCCATATCCGACGGCGGCATCGCTTATTTGTGTGCCTCATGCGGGCAGATAAGTTGAAGTCCGTACCTTTGGCTGCGTGCTGAAGTGCCATCTTGAACCGTGTGGTAAGACGACGTAATGCGAGGGGAAAACAATGTGATATATCACTCTTGTGCGACGCTGAAACCGAGATACCCAATTATCTTGTATTGCCGAGCCAGAGATATACTTTGGTGTTGTGGTTGGACTCTAGATAGCAGATGATTGTTGTATGTATCAACATCGGACGTATACAGCATTAGCATTCACTTCACCAAGTGTCACTCTTGACCCAAGCTTGAAGCGTCTTGTAAAAAATAGATTTAGGCTCTCATTATAATCATTATCAAATTTAGCAGTCTAATCCCATTTTGACTCATTTAGGCAAAGCGCTCCTCAAAACCTGCATAAACTTCCAAACATCCTCGAACCTCGAGTAAAGAGGCACAGGAGCCACTCGAATAACACCAGGCTTTCGCTTATCGCAAATCACAGCGTTCTCCTCCAGGGCGGTGCTGACGTTATCCAAAAGTCCATCTCTTAGCAACACACTCAATTGGGTTCCTCGCTGTAGGGGATCCCGCGGTGTGATGACGCGGAAGAGAGGCTCTTCATCTGAAGACTCGGAAAGGATCTGATCGAGAAGATACTCAGAATAGGCTGTCAAGACAAGAGCCTTGGATCGCAGGTCGTGCATGGTGGTCTTGTTAAAGACTGAGAGAGCACCAGACAAGCTGGCCAGGTCAATGGCAGAAGGGTTAGAAACCTGATAACCCTGCGCACCAGCCGTAGGAATGAAGTTGTTGTCCATGTTGAAGCGCACGCTCTTGTCACCTCCGTACCAGCCCATCAGACGTGGTCGGTAAGTTGCCTTGCCTGAGTCGTCCTTGAACTCGACCTTGCCGTGTCGCTCATGGACGTAAGCGCCAGCAATAGAGCCGGGTCCGGCGTTGATGTACTTGTATGTGCACCAGCAGGCAAAGTCGACGTTCCAATCATGTAGCTTCAGCTCGACGTTTCCAGCGGCGTGAGCGAGATCCCAGCCGACAACAATACCCTTGGCTTGGGCGTAAGCTGTGATTCGGGGGATGTCAAAGAGTTGGCCTGAGTAGTATTGAATACCAGGAAGTAGAATAAGGGCTGTGTCTTCCGCATGCTCGTCGATGGTGGAGAGGATCAAATCGGTTGTTATTATGTAGTCCTCGTTAGGGTGGATCTTGACCATGCTCTTCTCGGGATCCAGGCCGTGCCAGACAACTTGACTCTCGATAGCGTAGTGATCGCTAGGGAATGGCTTCCACTCCAGAATGACCTTGTGTCGCTTCTCATTTGGCTTGTAGAAGCTAGCCATCAGAAGGTGCAGGTTTGCTGTCAAAGTGTTCATGATGACAATCTCGTGAGGAGAGGCACCGACGATATCCGCAGACTTGATAGCGCAGTCCTCGGCAAGATCTTGCCAGGCTGTCAACGGTGAGTTGCCTAGGGTGCTGAAGTGTCCGTTGACACCGATGGATGCCCATGTCTCAAGCTGAGCATTCAGGTATTCCCTTACAGCCTTTGGTTGAGCACCGAGAGAGTTTCCGACAAAGTAGATGCACTCAGAATCATCACTTGTTCCATTTTGACCATTGCTGTGGCCGTTGCTATGGCCATTGGTACCATTTGTACCATTGTGAGCTGCACCATTGGCTAAGAATGAATTAGTCGCAATGAACACAATAACAGAGTCTGATAATATACTCACGAATTGATCCGTCCAAAGCCTTCTTCTTGAGCGACTTCTTTGTGGGGAGGACAAACTCATCCCGAAGATGGCTTAGCTTGTCTTGCGAGTCCAGATGGCGGGCAAACTCAAGCGAATTAGCATCATGGGGAAACTTGGGCGAGGCACCGCTTCGCAGACGATCGACAAATGCTGACAACTCCATTGTGATTGTAATATGTGTAATAGTATGACTGCTGTAAGACTGAAGAGATGCTGATATCAGAAAGTCGTATGATCCGTGGTGAGTAAGGGATCGCGAAATCACTTTATGTTCCGTTGAGACCCCATCTCGGCCGCTTCCGGTGTGTGCAAAATGCGTGCGGATCTGCGGAAGAGGCTCTGCATCCGAAGTTCCGTGCTCCGAGATCCGCCAAGAACCGCATAGCCAACGTCATTTATCCATTTCTGATCAATCGCCAGACAGCGATTGGCTCCGGAACATTTTTATCAAATGGCGCATGATGACGGATCGGATGAAGCGCTTTGCTCGGATTACCTTTTGTTTCGGGGGCCGGAGACGGAGGACGGAGGTGAGTTATACGGAAGACACGGATCCTGGAAACTGGGAATGTGACAAGGTCATCCGCATGGATTGGGCAATTGTATTTTAAACTCGTGTACTGACGTTTCGCCTCATCAATTACATCAACTCTCTCTCTTTACAAACAAGCCACAGCTGAAGTTCTTTGTATTGCCAGCATCGTCAGTTTTAGCTACACTTCACAATGTCGCCCCACGCAGTACCTCACCAACTACCCCGGATCAAGTTGACCGCCGAGCTAAAAGAATACGCCGTGTCAAGCAATGCTTTCCTTCCAGAAAACAGCCCCCTAAAACAATTGCCCGATTCTTACTATGAACCTTGGGAGCTTATCATCCAACACCTTCCTGCCTTGATCCGATATCGCGATATTAGAAGGGCTGTGGACACACTTCCCGTGCTGTCCACAGAACGTCTTCGATCAGAACCAGAATGGAGAAGAGCATATTCCATCTTGGCCTTCTTGACCCATGCCTACGTCTGGGGTGGAGAGAAGCCTGAACAAGTAAGCTTATTACATGGTTTGCTGCATTGCAGATACTAACTGCCGGTTCCTAGATCCTACCCCCACAGATCACCGTACCTTTCCTCGCAGTCTCAAAGCACCTTGAGCTTCCTGCTGTGCTTACATATGCCGCTGCCAACCTTTGGAACTTCTCCTGTTCGGGCAACGACTTTACCGACCTTTCCCAACTCGATACCCTACATACTTTTACTGGAACTGAGTCAGAGTCATGGTTCTTACTCATCAGTGTGGCCATGGAGGCTAGAGCTGGTACCATCATTCCTCGCATGATGGAAGCTCTCAACGCTGTTAAGACAAGAGACTACGATGTTATCATCTCGGCTCTTGAACAGCTTAAGACATGCATTGATGGTGTAGGCGAACTTCTAGAGAGGATGTATGAGAAGTGCGACCCTATGACCTTTTACTACAAGATCCGACCTTTCTTGGCTGGAAGCAAGAACATGGAAGCCGCGGGTCTACCAAGAGGTGTTTTTTACGACGAGGGTGACGGCAAGGGTGAATGGCGACATCTTCGAGGTGGTAGCAATGGCCAGAGCTCTCTCATTCAGTTCTTCGATGTCATCCTTGGCGTTGAGCATATCACCAGCGGAAACAACACTGAAAAGAAGGGCGAGAAAAGCTACCACGACATCGTAAAGGATTATATGCCAGGTCCCCATCGCCGTTTCCTCACACACATTGCCCGCATGGGAAGCATCCGAGAACTCGCTCTCCAAAACCCCAGCACGCCAGAGCAACATCGTCTTCAAAAGGCATTCATCACCGCGACAGAGGCCCTAACCCTCTTCCGGAATAAGCACATTCAGATCGTCACGAGGTACATTATCCTACCATCTCGACAAGGGAGCAAGTCGGGTCCCCAAAATCTGGCTAGCTCGTCGTCGAAAAAGAATGGGGAAGAGTTGACAGGGACTGGCGGCACAACCCTGGTTCCTTTCTTGAAGCAGTCGAGAGATGAAACTTCAGAAGCTGGACAGTTGGAAAAACAGTAGATGGATATGCAATTTTATTTTACGGGGACTTTAATGTTTCAGATAATGAATGGTATGATAGAAGCATTAGCGATTAGATGAAGCGACGAGCGCAGCGTAGCCTTGTCGTTATGAATGAATACCTTGATAGATACTTTTTGACTGCATCAAGACACTGGTAAGTGATGTTCAATATCTCTAGAAATGGCTTACAGAAGAACGGGCAGATGCATCAAACATTACCCAATGCATGACGATCAAACTGTCAGCTGTCCCCTTCCCGCGGGCCTAGCCAACGATTCAAAGTCTGCAGGTCATTCTGGACGTCTTCTGGAACGATTCTATATGCGCCAAGGCCGTAGAATTATCTTCCGTCTGCCGATGATTGCAGGGCCAACATCCCCCCAATCCCAGTATTTTTAGATCACGAGCCGCTTCATGCCATTGAAACGATGACTAAGTATGGAGACAAGCATTTGCCGGTAATTTCCAGAGGACTGGATTGGATATATTCTCATCCGTAATAGTGTGGCAGTCGGGAGACAACCCCCGGGAATTGTTGGGGTTTCAATTTGATGGAAGAGAGGAAAAATCTTACTCGACTCGGTTTAAGACCTCCAACTTTCCCCAATCATGGGCTTCTCCCCACGTATTTTCCCCACGGGTAAAAAAGATTTTTATTCTTCTGCCTGAGTTAAGGGGGAGCAAAAACCGGGGCTTTGTCACCTCAGTTGCAAAGACTACTACGTTTTGAACTAGCGATTGTAGCACCACCATAATGTCAAATTAAGCTGAAACCTGTATCACCAGAAAGACAAATGACTGTTCTACCTAATTGTCTATCTTTTATCTTATTCTGTCCTCCTGCAACTTTCTAGAACTGTAGCCTTCCATAGCTAATCTATGATACTGTCTCTGCTTTTTGTCCCCCCCGAAGCGAGTCAGTCGGCACGCCTCCATGCGGCAGCTCCGCCGGCAAATGGACAAAGTAATCGGCCCTTTTTCAGAAATACCGGGGTTTGCACGGACTGAAGGTGACAGTGAACCTCTAATTCCCCTCACTTTGCGGAGTCTCCGCATAATCTCCAACGTTACGGCTTTGGAGAGGACGAGGATCTGCGCGCCTCCGCGGGAGAGGACACCGGCTATGCTGGGCCGTTAATTGGCCCTTGCGCTGGAAGCGTGACACTCAAATTTGCAAATGAAGTGCTACAGTCTACTCGGCTTTAGCATCGGCTCTGGGTTAATCCACGACAGTGGCCATTTCAGGCAAAGCTTCCGCCAGTCCAACCCCATTCCCCATGTTCTCGGGCTGCCATCTTCTCCGCGCTACGACACAACGGCTGCTCAATGATGTAATAACAGGTTGACTGTCGACCTGGGCCTAAATTCTGCTTCCAACGGTGATCCATCCTCAATTCATTCTCACATAAAGGCACAAGATGCCAGGCTGAGACGGTGGGTTTTCTGAACGTGTCCAATCCAGGAGTGTGAGACTGGTTCGGCGTCGTCTTACAGAATAACTACAGAACGGAGGAGAGGATCACGCGCCAATCGAACACAAAACACCACTTCTCCAAGATTCACCACCCGACAGACCAGACATCATGTCTGACCCCGTCGCAAAGCCAGACGACCATGTCGCCTCGGCCAAATTGAGCGTCGAGTCGCACCCCGAGTCGCGCGCAGCGGGCGCCTACGCCATGGACTCTGTGCACCGAGCCGTCGTTGAGAAGAGGATGAAGCGAAAGCTGGACACGCGATGCGCCCTGTTCGTGCTCATCTACATCATGAACTATCTCGATCGCAACAACATGGCCGCCGCGCGACTCAAGGGTCTTGAGGCTGACCTCAACCTGACCTACAACCAATACGCGACGTGCTTGAGTATCTTGTACGTCGGATACATTCTCATGCAGGTCCCTTCCAACATGTTCATCAACCGCATCCAACGCCCTTCGCTCTACATCTCGATTGCTATGCTCCTCTGGGGTCTCATCTCGACCCTCTCTGGTAGCGTCCACAACTTTGCCGGCATGGTCTGCATCCGATTCTTCTTGGGATTCGTCGAGGCTGCTTTCCTTCCCGGTGCCCTTCTTATTCTCTCCAAGTGGTACACCCGCCGAGAGTTGACTAAGCGCAACGCCATCCTGTTCTGCGGCAACCTTATCTCCAACGCTTTCTCCGCACTCGTCGGTGCAGGCGTTTTGTCGAACATGCAAGGCGTGCTTGGCCATGCAGCCTGGCGATGGCTGTTCTGGATTGAGGGCTCTATCACTATGGCCGTTGCCATCTCGGCCGCCTTCATTCTCCCCGACTTGCCTCACAACTCCCGAGGCTTCACCGAGGAGGAGCGACAGGTTGCTCAGCTCCGTATGATTGAGGATGTCGGTGAGGCCGATGAGGACTCCCAAGAGGAGAGCGCCTTCTACGGTCTCAAGCTCGCAGTCAAGGACGTCAAGATCTACATCATGATGCTCACCTTCACTGCCTACGTCGTTGGTCTTTCGTTCAACGCTTTCTTCGTAAGTCGCCAATCTGAAGCCAATCGCAAAATGCACATCACTAACAATTAACAGCCCAGCTTGACCCAGACCCTCGGCTTCGGCTACGTTCCTACTCTGCTCATGAGCGCTCCCCCGTGGGTGTTCTCCTGTATTGTCTCAGTCATCAACGCTTGGCATTCCGACAGGTGTCAGGAGAAGTTCTGGCACATTGTCGGACCAATTGGTGTTGGCACTGTCGGCTTCATCATCAGCATGGCTACTGAGAATGTGGCCGCGCGATACCTGGCGCTCTTCCTGCAAGCTGCCTCCTACGCCGGCTTCATCGTCTTCTACTCGTGGATCAGCTCATCTTTCCCCCGACCTCCCGCCAAGCGAGCCGTGGCCATCGCCATGATCAACGCCTTCAGTCAGCTCGGAAACGTGGCTGGATCCTACGTCTGGGATCTGAAGGAGAACGGCTACCGCAAGTCGTACGGAATTGTGCTGTCCATGTTTGGTGTCACGGTGGTTGGATGCTACATCTTCCGCCTGGTGCTCATTGACCTCAACAAAAAGCTTGAGAGCGGCGAGGCCAATGCTTGGGAGACGCGCCAGGACGTGGCTGCGCATACGGCGGCCGTCGAGGTCATGGACAGCCCCGACGAGGCTTTGAGGATGAAGCGGGATTTCCGATACCTTATTTAAAGCGGCGACAGGATTGTCGCAGTACCCTGCATTGCAGTGCATATCGAGGGTTCAGCATTAGGCTTCCCGTAAATAACATCACTCAATTGAGACCTCTCAACAAGAAGCGTGTTCATTAGTGACCCTGCCCGCGCCTTGACCGTGTAGTGACGACCCCTCTTTTGACAGACGCGGTAACATCCTTACCCGTTTGAGTCTTGGTTTGTCTTATGTAGATGTGATAAATGATTACATGAACATTTGTACAGCTGCAAGTAAGATAGAGTCCTGAATGATGTGGAATGATAAAGATGACTCAGGATGAGCTACAACTACTTAACATATCAAGCCGATAAGTAAGCATCTGTAAGATCTCAACTCATCAATTGTTTTTCAGGCATCTAGGGTAGCTATTCTACGTAATCAGGTACCACAGCAACTGTCGGGCCGGGATAATGCCCCTCCGTGCACGGCATTTATCGTCTGATGCGCCTTGACACGGACTAGACACGTAGACGCGTCCTGGGACTAACTCACCGGGCTCTGTTTCCGCGGTATCCAGCCAACCACAGCAGCCATCCAACAAGGTGGCCTCTACAGGGGGGCGGTGAAGCCCGGCCGTTCTGCGGGGTCTAGTCCTGTTAAGCAAGGAAGAGAGGGAGCTTGGAGCTTGGGACGGGAGAATGACGCTCGGTTTATCCACCGCGGGGCATTTTTCTCGGTGGTATTTGACGATTCACTGATGGATCAATGATGAAATGTTTCCATTTAATGGAAAGTCTGAGTAAGTAAACAAATCGATCGCAAATTCATCGATTGGTAACGGCTCAGTAAGAGTTTGATTGCTGAGGATATGGCTTTGTGGCTGCCGGCGGCCGAACCATTCAACCCATGCCATGTTCCCCCGCCCTGAGCTGTATCTCTATGCATGTACACGTCTGAATCTGTCAGATGCAGAGCCAATTGGTCTTTGTCTCGCGAGACAATCTCTCAAACGTTGGTTCCTTGTCGACATGGTTCATGCGTCCCACCGAAACTGCTAGAGACTGTGCTGTGTATGTATGTACTCACTCAACACTTCACCCCACGACGCGTCTCGAATTGTACGACCAACACGGTAGCTTCGGTCTCGGTAACTGATACTATGGAGGGGCTTGCAGCTCGCCCTACCTCTGCATCCTTGGAAGCTTCGAGTTATCGGCTCGTCGACACCCAATTCACCTCAATCAGTGGAGCCCTTTTCTCTTCCCAATCGCCGATGCCCCTCGTTTTTCTTCCTCTCTAGCTCAGCAGCATTGCATGTCATTGCTTCCATGACATCACTGGACCCATCCATCCCACCACAGCTGGTGCTTGATGGCTCGCTGCTTTATGCTCAACGGCCACGCCATGGTCCGAGAGACCAATTGCCCATTGTACAAATAGTCTAGACTCTCCTCCTGGCGATCAGTCTTTCTTTTTTCCCCTCCTTCATTATCACAAGCACTTTTTTACCCCTCCGTCGATCTCCTCGAATTCTATACCACACACAAACCTTCACAATGGTTCAGCAAATCCCCCAGGCCAACCGTCTCCTCGACCTCTTCAGCCTTAAGGGCAAGGTTGTCGTCGTCACCGGCGCTTCCGGACCCCGCGGCATGGGCATTGAGGCTGCCCGCGGCTGTGCCGAGATGGGCGCCAACGTCGCCATCACCTACGCTTCCCGCAAGGAGGGCGCTGAGAAGAACGTCGAGGAGCTCACCAAGGACTACGGTATCAAGGCCAAGGCCTACAAGCTCAACAGTGCCGACTACGACGATGTCGAGCGCTTCGTCAAGGAGGTTGTCAGTGAGTTTGGCAAGATTGATGCCTTCATCGCCAAGTAAGATATTCCCCTCATCCTATATCCCCTCAATGGTATCACATGCTAACATCTTTCTCTTCAGCGCCGGTGCTACTGCCAACGCTGGTGTCATCGACGGCTCCGCCTCCGACTGGGACCACGTTATCCAGGTCGACCTCAACGGTACCGCCTACTGCGCCAAGGCCGTCGGAGCTCTCTTCAAGAAGCAGGGCCACGGCTCTTTCGTCATCACTGCCTCCATGTCCGGCCACATCGCCAACTTCCCCCAGGAGCAGACCTCTTACAACGTCGCCAAGGCTGGCTGCATTCACATGGCCCGATCTCTGGCCAACGAGTGGCGCGACTTTGCCCGTGTCAACAGCATCTCCCCCGGCTACATCGACACTGGTCTGTCTGACTTCATCGACACCGAGACCCAGGAGCTCTGGAGGAGCATGATCCCCATGGGCCGCAATGGTGACGCCAAGGAGCTCAAGGGCGCCTACGTCTACCTCGTCTCCGACGCCAGCACATACACCACTGGTGCCGACATTGTCATCGACGGTGGTTACACTTGCCGATAAATGTCTCGTAATGAACTTGATGATACCAAACAAAAATGATATGAATACCTATATAGTAATGACACAATTACATTGACGATCAGCCTTGTTTCTTTCTCCACTGTGGATCTGTTCCTGGTGCGCATGTGCGTGCAGTAGCCTCTAGTAGCGTGTCTGGATCACGATCCTCAACGCCCATCCATGTTATCAGATGGAGCTAGAGAAATTCGCCGAGAACATCCCACACCGTATTTATATCTACGATGCCTGCTTGTTTCGTCGATCCTGCTTACTCTTGTTCCCGCATTGATCCCACCTGTAGATCACACTGGTTCTTGCAAGTGTGCATGTTGGCATTTTGTATTCTCTAGTCTAAAATCGCCCCAATTCCCATTATGCCGGCTGGGCTGAATCTATCTATACCTGAGTTTCTGCGTCACTCGCAAAACTCACTGACCCGTTGTTTCTACTATCCGTAGTTATCTGCGTCGTTGTCGTCGTCGGCGTTCTTGAATTCCCTTTAAGAAGTCCACCCTCGTCATGCAGCTCAGGACCAGATGGTGTCGGGTCTACCGTGATTGTCCTGAGAGCTCGATCAACAAAGACTCGCGAATTGCGTTGTTCCATCTCGCCGCCTCTCTTTGTCTTTATACGCGACATATAATATCGAGCTAGGTGGCGGATGTGCGGCATGCAGGCCACCATTACGCCTACAGCTAGCTCGATAAAGGACCAGATGATGGCTTTTTGTGCATTGATAACGGTCAAGTCTGCAGAGCGTGCAAATACCACCAGCTCGTGGACTCGGATCGCAGCGACAATTGTTAGGCTAGTAGACATTATTAGTATTACACAAGAGCCTATTCACAAAACACTGCATCACTTACAAAATACCAACGCTAAACATGCCGATAACACCAAGCTTCTTTCTTAACTTTAATCCTAACTCCCACAGCTGGGAAAGCGGAAGAATGAGCATCCATACATCGAGAAGGAGGTTCAGTCCCGCGTGGGGTAGGGTTATATTGGTTATTCCGGTCATCACAAGGTGAGCCTGCTTCTTTTGCCAACCCTCCCAGAATAGTGACAAAGGCTTTGTCTGAAAGAAGACAAGGATGAAGAATGCTATCCCGAGTAGATAGTTGAAAACTAACGTGCATTTGACCGTTATCCTGAATTTGTTGTCGGGAAAGATGCGGAGGAAGAAGTATAAGATGGATGCTTTGATGACCGCCAGGGTGATTACATAGAGAATTTCGATAACGATAAAATACTGGAACAGCATTAACGACAATTTCTACAGTATAGCGTAGTATAAAGGTTGAAAAGACATCACATCATCACTCACCTTGAAGGTCGATGTAATCTGATAATCCGAAAGATACCACATATCAAGACCGAGACCAAACGTAATCACTATTGACAAATACATTAGCAGGCCCTCAAGAAAAAAACAGATAGTCCTGAACCTACTGATTTGCAAAATGACTAAAAATGGAATCAAAAAGACCTTTCTACCATTAGTATATGCCTCACAAAGCAGCCTTCGATCAAGCCATGTGTCAAACTTACAACTGATACAACAGTCAGAGTGTCGTCCAAACCCCATGGAAGTGATAGCACGATCTTGGCTGCTATTCGTAGAGCAAAGAATATTACAGCGAAAGCAACCATAGTGATACTCATCGCTCGGTATTCCGCCTGGTTATTCGTAGGAGCCATTCCGCAAACGGCTGCGGACATTTTGATAAAATCTAAAGCCCAAGCGTTAATACTATCCTGGAACGACAGGCTATCTTCGACATCTTACCCATCGTCTGTCTCATGGTACATTTCGCCGTCAAACAATCGCCTATCGCGCTGGCAAAATCCTTGTCTTTGCATATTTGTGACTGATCCTTTCCGACAAAGCTTTTACCGCTCATCACGTTGATCAAGCAATCTGTCTGTGGACTCGTCAGCGAATTTCGGCCGTCGAATCGAGGGAATGATGCTACAAACAGCGCATTTTGGGGCTTCTGTGAGAACCGAGGCGAGGGACTGGGCGGCTGCTGCGTGGTACAGCAGACAGAGCGCGGCCAGTACGAAGAGACGCTTGTTAGCCGCCATCGTGAACGTGAACGTGTTTCCAACCGTTGAAAAAGTCGGGAAAGGGAGTAAGAAACACCAAGCTGGGTCTGTGCTGGTTTTTATTCAGCCGCCAATAGTTCTGAGACATTTTGTGCCACAACGGCAGTGGCTGACGATCTTCATTTATACAATCACCCTTCACATACATATCGAGCCAGTTGTGTAGGGCTCATATTCCCGGGCTGTTGGGTCTAGAGCAATCATGAACCATCTGCCTTCACACGTACCAGCTAACCAATGGACTAGGCGTCGGTATATCTACTAAGACCTAGCAAAGTATATCGCCAAGGCTAGTGTGACAGCTGCATGTATTGGAATGTGTTGCATTCCTGAGCGCCACATGTTCCTGGGTGTGGTAACACCACATTGAAGTCACATACAACAATCCCAGGTATTTGACACTTTGTTTAGGGCTGGCTGGACCTTGCAGTAGCAGCGAGTCCCTGCATAAGGGTCTTATGTGAGATGTGATGAAAGATGGTGCTGTCAACTTGAGACACGATAACCGAACGTTGAACTGGGGTCAGACTACACCGGACCCTAGAGGATATCATTAGACTGAAAGCTTGTCCTAGTTAGTCTCGCCCAGTCTCCCGAGATGGGTCGATGGCAAAACTTATAAGCTTTCCTCAATATTCACCCGGAAGATGCGATTGGTTCTCAATATTGGGAACTGAACTAGACCTCGGAATATCGATGAAACGCGAAGTTAAGCTGTTTGAGGTATCATTTGCATACTTCGCATTTGTTTCCGGAAGATTATTTCCACATCCATCATTGTGGGCTTCGGGGCAGTTGACCCTAGGTTCAGCCACTTGTCGATACCATCATCGGCGCTTGTCACGATCTCTACGACCTAGTAGACATGTCTCATCTAGCGCTAGGAATGAATCCAGGCACAGACCATGGCATCCAGACAAGCATCTGGCCGTTATAATGAACTCTATAACTGTCTTTGACGCCATTGTGCCATACTGGAGTGGCGGATTTAAGCAAATAGCCCATACCTCCAAATCAAAGGAACAAAACTTGGCTTTCCGCCACCAATGACCGGCTGAAGCATGAAGATATATTGACTCAGGCGGTTGGGGTAAGTCAGGGGAACACACCCAACGTTGGGAATTCGGCACTGGTTAGCATGATCGATGATGGTGCTCGTAAGCCACATGACCCGGGATCGTGGGATTTCTAAACTTCCGGAGCCAGACCCAGTACACTGAATCTGAAGTAGACAGTTTATGTATAATCCAACATCTAGGCAAGATTCCAAAGAGTCGTCAAGGCATCGGATATTGGATATGAATCGCCTCATAATATAGAAAGGTATCTTCAACGGACGGAAGACTCGTCACACAGAAAGAACTATGCTATGAGGCAAACTGTTCAAAGAGGATCATCTCTTTCTCATTATTCCCAACTTGGTGGCTATTTGGTTTCACCTGACCTGCATTGGAATGGAGAAGCACACGTAACGCAGATCTGAGTCTGGAATAGGTGGCACTTATCCGCTCTACCAGGTAGGCGGTACGGAATTAAGGAATCTTTATGAAACTCCATACTTTAACGGTTAAGGCTTTTTCTGCTGGGCGCTAAACCTCGGGATCAATTTGTACGTTTGTCAATCACCTTTTATCATGGAGATGGTAAGCATGCAAATGCAAAGACCCGCCCAAGTAATTGACGGGCTTATATAACTGAAATAGAGTTAATATGTGTTCGTCTGCAAGTGAAGCATCGTTTATTCACATCGGGTCATTGATTATGGCACAATTGTAATTACAGAAGAACTGCAGATGAGTCTGTTCACGAAACAAGATCATTGCGTCGTACAATAGGTTGACCGGACTGCCTCTACAAGAATCTCGTAATTATTACAATTCATAGGTAGCGACGCACTATATTTACTCTCAAATATCAATGACGATTATTCTCGGGTCAGCCGGTCAAGCACTGCCTAAGGTTACCGCTTCTGATACGAGGGTGGTTTGTGCGCTACGCCGACAGCCTTGCTCTATTTTTGCTATGGAGATGTCCCACATGGTGCAATCAGAGAAGCTAGGTATATACGAACCTGAAGGAGGCAAATTTGACTGTCGTCGCTTAGGTAATGACCCGACGGAGACTCCGTGTTGAATACCGAGGTGAGTGTCTGAGACATATCCGCTTTCTTTCCAGAACATGACCGTCAATGTAGCTGCTTCGTATCGTAGTCGGTTTATGCCTATTGCGACCCACCGTCTACTTTCTCCCTGTTATGCCAGAAGAGAATGTAGAACGGCAGGTATGAAAGTATCTAATTAAAGATTGGGCTTCGTAGGCAAGAGAACTTCTGTCGAAAGGATATTCATCAGTGCTCTGGCGTGAAGCTGCTTTCTTTATTACAGTTGAGGTTGATCTCTCGTCTGTTTTAGAGCCGCAAAGCATGTTGATTTAGCTCTGAGACGTGGACTGCTCGGTGTGTTTTACTCCTGGATTGACCGAGTGGACTGTCATTTGAAGAACCTTCATCTGATATTCATTCAAGTTGGAAGTCTTGGGCGACTCAGTCGCTAACGGGTGTGGCCCTTTGAACGAGATTGCCCTGTAGTCGTTGGCTGCTACATATCAGCATCCTGTTGATTGACTCTCAATCATATTATGACGCAATTTGCAGTTAATAACCTTTAAGAGACAATGAAAATTTCAGCTGGCATTTTCATAAGCCAAGTCGAGTAAGCTTTCAGTACACACTCATCGCATGCATGTCATTAAAGACAGCAAAATTTGACATGAGCACACCATCAATGAATATGCGTCTTATTCATAGCAAACTCACGTCATAGGTACGATGTTCAGCTTGCATGGAAACCCAGTATGTATCTATGCTTCGGCCGAGTTATCGGATTGAGCATCGGCTTGCCATGCTCCGCTTAACCCTATTGAATGTTGAGATGAATTGTGCCCACTAGGCTCGATTGAGTCCGTGGATCACTTCGTCATTCTCCGAGACTAGGCTCACTAGAGCGTGGGCCCCGGACACATGAAACTCACCCCTGTCGATCGCGGTTCTCGCTGATTCTGGACGGGCCAGAACACGGATTCAATTGTCCAATTGTTGCTTTTTAGGAGTGATTACTAGACTGTGCAATGATGATGGCTGCGGAAATGCAGGAACTTCTACATTGGGCCTGTGGTGGTGTAGGCCAAAAGGGGTTGGAGACTTGGCGGCTCAAAAGGGAACGTAGCATTGACCTGACTCACGAGACTCAAGTGGAAATACTCAACACGAGCAAGAATTTTATGAGTTGCTACATCTAATGTGTTCTTTAACTCAGTTCTCGCGACTATTTGTTAAGAGCTGTAAAGTGAATCTCGTCCACTTGAACCATACTGACGACTTAGAATAATAATGCACTCAAACATCCTTTGACTCGACAGCCATTTCATCAGAAGAGAAAAAGAAAAGAACACTACCGGGTAGCTTTCGGGGATTTTCCCTCTTTTCATAAAGTAAAAATTTCGATATTATTGATCGCTGTGATCTTCACTGTGAGTCTTGGATTAGGCTGAGAATCAAACTTCGTATTGGCGAGTTAGTTGCATGAGTGCAGACCAACTTGACGTCAACGATCGGGTCTTGTTAGTTTGCACCAGAAAAAAAGCCTCATCTCAACAGAACAGCTCACAGGTGCTGTGTCACAGTGGTGATCTGCTAAAAGCTTGGTGTTTACTAATAGTGATGCTTTTCTTTGCTCGTGTTGGTTGAGCCGCTTTGACTCAGCCTTGGCCAGAGTCCAGCAACCGTCTATCCAAACGGTCCATATTTTATCCTGGATTAATTCTGGATAACAAAGGAAACAACCGATCGATTCCCGTAATCCTTCGGCGATATCTCCGCTGTCGCGTGGAACCGAGCTGCCAACTCTGGGCTCGGCAGCCAACTCCGAGCAATTGCAAGGACATGGCCAACACCTTTTGCCATGATACGATACTTACATCTTACCCTGAAGCCATTAACTTCTCTCACGTTACCCCTATGCCACATGCTCTATGCGGCAATGCTTAATCTACGGAGTAGCTGCACACTAATCTGCCCGACTCCGAATTGCATGTCAAGCTTTCCCGTGCTAATAGGTAAGTGCATGCATTTTACTGTATTGTTAAACATTTTGTGGATGCTATTCAATTCAACAACCCATTTTCTCATGCGAGCACCAGCCGAGTGACACATGGAGACCCGTGGACGCAGGAACAAGGATGCACTAAACCTTGAACAGTTAATCCAATGGGCTTGTCTCGGTAATAGAACACGAAAAGACATTGGACAGAGGGAATTGCACGAATGCAAGGCCAAATGTCGATATGGTTGCTTCATTTCGAGAAAAGGGAGTGGTAATCTACCATGCTCAAGGATTATCTCGTAATTTTTCCACAATTTACTCTGTCGGCATCGTATAGAGCATAAGCGGGATGAATCTCAAATGCAAGGATACTGTAGCAGCGGAAGTCATCACAAATAATACGGGCTGATCATCAAGGTCACCACCAACGGTTTTCCTTGCGTCCGACGGCCGCCCGACGTGTTGACTCTCTCCACTATGCCATTGCACTTGTGCACTTGTGCATGATGGATCCTTCATTCACCAAGGATGAGCGAGGAGAAACCTGCTGGCCAGCCTTGGGCTGCGTGCGAGATTTTAGTTTAGAGTGGGGAGATAAGCAGCGATCTACAGGGAATTTCTCGTGTATGTAGGTGAAGAAGCACGCCAAGTTCAGTTGCCCAGTCGCCAAGCGCAACGATTCATACGAGGAGATGCTAGCACTATCCCGGTCCACAAAGAGCCCCACGAATCACCCACAGAGACAAGACGCTTGGCCAGGCAACATGGCAGAGACAGGGGGTTCTGAACCAACCATGACGTTCACTGACAAAAGACCTGAGAGCCAACTGGCCGCCCGCTGATCGCAAAAAGTCCCCCTCCATTAATGAGGCCGCGTCAGATCATAACAGAACTAGTTACCCCGCAGGTACACACTGTAGTGAGTAGTGAGTCTTGGTAGTGACGGCTACGCGATTCGTGTGCCTGAATTCAACGATGAGGCGTTTTAATTAACTCTATCTAAAAAAAAAACGGCTTCCAGGCACGGGTAGCCTATCGGACGGCACCTCAACGACCTCAATTTGGACCGTGCTTAAGCTAGACGACGTATTAGACGAACACGACGTTAGATACTGTGCACTACCTTGTTATTCCGTCCCATCCGAACTCTTGCAACATCGTGATCTCGACATGGTTTTATGGACCCCGGTGGTCGGTGGTTGTGCTGTGAGGCTTGCAAGGCCAGCCTGGTCCACCACAGCTGCAAGTTGCCCAACCTTCCACCGGTACCGTCCAGCATGACATCAGGTTACCAGGATACCTATGGAGAAGCCCGTATTCTGAACGGAGTTGAGCGAGTTGGGCCGATACGACAGAAAACAACAGATGATAAGATCTGGGGGTGAGGGGAAGACGTGCATGAGTATAAGATGTCTGCTCCGTTTCCCCCAGAAAACGTTTCCTACTCCTCATCCACCCTTCGTTTTAACAAAGCCGCACTCGTTTATCGCATTCGTTAAAACTTCAATATGCGTGGTCTTGTTCTGTTCAGCGCGGCCGTTGGCCTGGCTAATGCTGCCGCCGTCGATATCCCCAAGAGGCACTACAGCAACGTTCCTGAGCAGGGTAACAACTATCCTACTCCTGAGAACCCCGGAAACGGAGGCGATTATCCCGTTCCTCCTGTTCCCGAGCAGCCCAAGCCTTCCGAGCCCAGCAAGGGAGCTTACCCTCCTCCCGGCGGTGCTTATCCTCCTCCCGCCAACACCAAGCCCGGACATGAGGAGCCTTCCAAGCCTGGCCACGAGGAGCCTACCCAGCCCGGCGGTGCTTACCCTCCTCCCGCCAACACCAAGCCCGGACATGAGGAGCCTTCCAAGCCTGGCCACGAGGAGCCCACCAAGCCCAGCGACAACTACCCTCCTCCTGCCGTGACCGAGCCTACCAAGCCTGGACACGAGCAGCCTACTAGCGAGTACGCTCCTCCTCCCGAGGAGACTCCTAGCCAGCCCAGCGACAACTACCCTCCTCCCGGACAGAGCACCAAGCCCACCAAGCCTGGACACGAGGAGCCTACCAGCAGCGAGTATGGTCCCCCTCCTGAGCACACCGAGCCTACTGGCCAGTACCCTCCTCCTGGCCACAGCACCAAGCCTACCAAGCCCGGTCATGAGCAACCTACTACTTCTGAGTACCCTCCCCCCGAGGAGACCTCTGAGTACCCCCCTCCTGGAGAGTCCACCACTGGCGAGTACCCTCCCCCTAAGGAGTCCACTACCGGTGAATACCCTCCTCCTGAGCAGTCTACCTCCAGCGAGTACCTCCCTCCTAAGGAGTCTACTACCACTGGCGAGTATCCTCCTCCTGAGCACACCGAGACCACCGATGTCTCTACTGAGGAGTCTTCTACCAAGACTGCTCCTTACCCTCCTCCCTCTCAGACTGGACCCGTCGAGAAGAGCTCTACTGAGGTTGCCTCTTCCACTCACGATGTCCCCTACCCTCCTCCTTCTCACACCAAGCCTAGCTACACCAAGCCCACTTACACCAAGCCTTCTTACACTAAGCCTGGTTACCCTGAGACTACTGGCTGGACTACCTCAACCATCTACACTACCCGTGTCAACACTGTCACCAAGTGTCCTCCTGAGGTTACCAACTGCCCCGAGGGTCCTCACACCACCACTGAGACCATTGCTATCTCTACCACTGTCTGCCCCGTGACTGAGGAGCATCCTTCTTACACCAAGCCTAGCCACCCCGAGACTACCGGCTGGACCACCTCAACTGTTTACACCACCCGTGTCAACACCGTCACCAAGTGCCCCCCTGAGGTTACCAACTGCCCTGAGGGTCCTCACACTGTCACTGAGACTATCCCCGTCTCTACTACAATCTGCCCTGTGACTGAGACTCACCCTACCAACTTGGAGACCATCCCCGTTGTCACCGACAAGGTTCCTCCCAAGTCCACTGGCTACGCTCCTCCTCACCACGAGACTACCACTCGTCTCACCACCTCTACCATCTACACCACCAAGGTGAACACCGTCACCAAGTGCCCTCCTGAGGTCAAGGACTGCCCCGAGGGTCCTCACACCGTCACTGAGACTATCCCCGTCTCTACCACCATCTGCCCCGTCACTGAGACTCACGAGGTTCCCCCTCCCAAGTCCACCAAGCCTGTGGTCCAGCCTCCTCAGCCTCAGCCTCCTTCTCCTCCTCACAACCCCGGCAACGGCACCTGGACTCCTCCCAAGCCTCAGCCTCCTAAGGAGACTTACCCCGTCCCCTCTCACCCTGAGCAGCCCGAGCAGCCCCAGCCTCCCAAGGAGACCAAGCCTGTTGTTCAACCTCCTCAGCCTCAGCCTCCCAAGCAGACCTACCCCGTTCCTGAGCAGCCTCAGCCTCCTAAGGAGACCAAGCCTGTTGCTCCTCAACCCCCCAAGGAGACCTACCCCGTCCCTCCTCAGCCCGAGCAGCCTGAGAAGCCTGAGCAGCCCCAGCCTCCTAAGGAGACCAAGCCCGTCGCTCAGCCTCCCCAGCAGACTCACCCTACCTACGAGCAGCCTCCTACTGAGACTAAGCCTGTTGCTCAGCCTCCTGCTCCTAGCCAGCCCGGTGAGACCAAGCCTGTTGCTCAGCCTCCTGCTCCTAGCCAGCCCGGTGAGACCAAGCCTGTTTACCCTGCTCCCAGCCAGCCTGCTGGCACTCCTCCCGCTGCCACCCCTACCGAGGTCACTGCCGCTGCTGGCCGTGTCGGTGGTAGCATCCAGGCCGCCCTTGTCGCCGCCGGCATTGTTGCCTTCTTTTTGTAATTTCTTGACAGCTCCTAGAGTATTGAACATATAACGATTGGGGATATGAACTAGATGCAGGATATATGCACCTATTACCTTCTACATAGATAATTTTAGGATTTAATATATACAGTCAGGCATTAGGCCTAGTACAATGTTTTGTCCCAACTATAGTGATTTGTCAATGAACGGTTTTCGTTACGACCTGGGTGACTGATGTTAATTTTGCCTTACTGTGCCGCATGTTTAGCCAGCGTTATTTATGACAAGGATCTTCCTCAGCTAGTACAAGTCAAGTGCCTTGTCTAGATCGTGGCTGCGTTCCCGTCAATAGTTTGGAGTAGCGCGAATCGTGCCGCGTGATAGTCACCGCCAGCCGTCAAGATTGACAGGGGGCCAGACCATTCAAATAATTTACGCCCAAATAATTTCCGAACTGGCTTCAGCCGCATTGAACGACCTCTATCTCGGATCTGACGTACCGACCTGACGAGGTGAGAACATCCTTGTATTGCTCATTGACGCCAACGATCCTGCAGATGACATTTCGATCCTCTACCGACTGAGTAATTTTATCCCTCATATTAGGCTATCTAAGTCCACCCGAGTTGCCAGACGCGGATACGATAGTAAAAAAACGTTGATGGTATCGGCGCTTTATATTAGTGTATCGAATCTCCTTTGCCCCTCTTCATACTTTACTTCAGTTCAGCTTTATGTTGCCAGTGGGCGCAACAGACTCAGCATCACGACTGTCCAGAGTAGTGCCATGGGACTTCGCTAGACTCCTTGAACACGATAGAAATTCATGAAATATGGAGATGGGATCAGGACGAGATCTTTCAAGTCGTACTCGTGCATGGAGAGATCGCTGTGTTCAGGGTGAATTTGGCGATTCTTGAGGTTGGCGTTTATATATATATCTTATCTTGTTCGTGAATCAAACCATTGTGCGACTATTACTTTCGCCGAGGCTAAAGCGGGTACAAGTTGGAGCTTTTGTGACTACTTACCTGGACGATAAGCCTGTTGAAGACGATCAAACTGTAACTTAGTGATCTGTTCCCAGCGGCTCTATGGTGATGTCTTCAATCCACTGAGTTCGCCTGAGAATGACACCTTGTAAAATTCGAAAGAGAGTCATCCGCTTCCAGTATAGTCCTCGTTGTCATTTGCTTCCTGCAACTTTCCCCACTCGTAAGATTACAACGCATACTGAAGAGGGGCTGACAAAGATATGTTTTGTTGCGAATCGTTGTGTCCAACCCACACAGGGTGAAGAGCCGGTCAAAGTTCTTATATGGCCTAACAGATGGACACGGGGCTCACAACACGTCACGAGATTTGCCATCATCTATAGTCTCAAAGACGAGCCAAGCTTGCGTTACCTTTGGTAGTCCGGGTATGGCACATGTTTATTTGCCGTTCGAGAACATGAACATAGTTCTACTGCCACCTTGTCTGTGAGTGAAAACCGTAAGTTGAGAGCCATGCGGCTCTTGTTTCTAATATAATGTACAGGCTGGGAGTAGATAGTCAGGTGACTTATGGAAGCCTGCGGGATATTAACCGCATAGTGTCTGCTCGACAAGACTCTAGTAATAAAGCTACTAAGTAAGCGAATAAAGAGGCGCATTTATCTGTTTATCACGTACCATGGCACTTCATATATAGAAACCCCTTGGTCAATATGAAATCCCTCACTGTCAACGGGCAATTAAGCAATGCAAATAACCACAACATGCGTGAGCCAGTAAAGACTGCAATAAACAAGCTTGAGACGGATATTACGAACTAATATCTTATTCTTTAATCTGATCTTATGTCATTAAAGAGTGCTGTCTCTTAATGTTAGCTTTAATTAGTGTAGATTGCACTGCTCCCCATGATATACACAACATACTATATCAACATGTCAGCTTACCTAATTCAAGCTTCTTATAAAGCGGGTTCCTTTTGCATAATAACTCTAATAATTCCGCCATTCTAGTAAATTGGCTTCTGTACTTTTAAGTGATGTGTGGCATTCTACACCAGCGTTATCTCCACTACGTCAAGCTCCGCTGCTTTAAAGATAGGGAGTGATCTCCCATGCGTTATGCCAAGCCCTTTGTTGTGAGTCCTAATTGGCGCTCTGCTTCAGCTTTGTAAATACAAATACGAAGAGCTGAAACTGGTCCAGATGTTCGTATGAAGGTTCCAGGGCTTCGAAATCCTAGTGCTGGTACAAAGGGCCAGAGAACAGCTCGACGTGTAGATATGCCCGAGTCTAAAAAACTCTATATTTGGGGCATCTAATACAGCGGCGGTGCTTGGTAATCAAGTTAACTATCAATCTCGGCACTTGTGTCTTTCCAGTCCTGTCGCATATTGCAGTTATAAGAGAAGCTCACGACAGCGGGATTAGCTAGCAGTTATCATACCAAATCATCATCATCGAACTATCACAAATATATCATCAGAATGAACGTACTTATTGTTGGAGGCGCCGGTATGATTGGCGGGTACGCCGCCCTTCACTTAAAGTCGGAAGGCCATCAAGTCACCATTGCCGGCCGACGTCGTCCTGAATCTATTCCTGCACTCGCATCTTTCCCGTTTATCAAAGGCGACTATGTCAAGGAAGAATTCACCAAAGATCAGCTCTCACCTTTCGATGCTATCGTCTTTGCCGCTGGTGCTGACGTCCGCCATTGTCCCGAGGGAGAAGAAAAGGACACATACCTCCTTGAAGCTAATGGTGTTTGCGTTCCGAGGTTTGCGGCTTTGGCTCGCTCCGCCAGCGTCAAAACTTTCGTTCATATTGGCAGTGTGTATACACACATCCTACCGGCAGATGTCGTCATTCCAATGCCTACATCCGCTCTCGCAAACTAGGAGCTGCAGGTGTTGCCAACCTTTCCAACGAGACGTTCAAAGCTACAAGCCTCGAACCGCCTATCGTGGTAGGAACTGTCCCTGGGATGGATATTCCCTTCCTCCAAGCCTGGGTGCAGTACGCAGAGGGCAAGTTTCCGGTCCCTCCGTCGGCACCACAGGGTGGATTCAATTTCATATCAGTCCAGTCGCTGTCTGAAGCTATTGTCGGCGCGTTAAAGAACCCTTCGGAGCTAGCTGGAAGAACGATCCCCATTGGTGACGAAAACGTTACCTATGCACAATTATTTGGTAAGTTCTTTCAGGAAGTGGGTCATAAGGAAGGGACAGTAAAAGTAGTAGATGGGGAACACCCTATACTTCCCCGGTCGTTTTTATATGCTGGTGAACAGATCGTTACATATGAAACTGATCCCAAGGATTGGAAAAGCCTCGGGGAAGTCCGACGCAACGACATTAACAGAGCTATCAAGGAGGTTGTTAAACAGTACCGCTCGAGCTAAACGAGCATTGCTCTAGTTAGTCAAGATTTCTTACATAGAAGACAAAACACAGTTACCCCCTCCCCTTGAATGGAAACAAATTTAAGAGTTTTTAGCAACAAGAGGAAAAGGAGGATAACTGTGGTGACGGAAAAACCAATGATAACTACGGGAGTGACAGCAACGGAACAGAGTCTGACTAAGAGGGATAGAGAATGCGTTGAGTACCTTATAATAAAATGAAACTGACTGAAGAAAGTTCCGATTCTGATGCGCTTCTCTCTCAGCATCTCTCGAGGCGAGGACACCGAGTCCTTGCCATCACTTTCTGCCAGGACTAAAACAGGACACTGAGGGGCGGAAAGGAGGGCCATGAAACTGTACACGAGGCCGATCGTGTATGGTAGTTGATTGAGGTGAGAAGGGAGAGCTGCCGCAAGGTAGCTGTTGCTCAATAGCATTCCCCAACACATGAAATGGGCCGGTTGTTCGATAGGAATGGTGGTGTGGTTCTTTTACGCAGTAGACTAGAAAACACTGAGTGAGAACAAACGCGTTGGTCTCTCAATGATACTCCTCTAATGATATGTATTTGCTCCGGGCAGAGCGGTGATTACCCAGATTGTAGCAAAAGACAGGCTTAGAAACTCTGGTGGTGGCGTGCATCGCTGAACTGCATACTCACGCATAATCACTCACGTAGCCATCTCAATTCAGAATGAGGCTCTGCGTCTCGGAGGACGCTATGTGTTTCTATGATAGTTCCTCTGAATGAAATGCCGAAGCTTTCATACTAGAGCTTTCACCCCCAGTGACCATTATTCACACCGTTTCACTTAAATGACCGGGTCTCCTTAAGGAACTTGGTATCGCTACAACTTAGACTACACTTGGAGCATCTCCTCCAACACACCGAGGTAAGCAGAAGTAAGCAGCTTCTAGGCACTCAGTCGATTAACTTCCACTTTAGTAGGCTCAAAACTATTTCCATGGCAAAAATGGATTTTCAACCCTTAACAATAATCATTCCCTGATTCTGAACAATTTTGCGTACATCAAGCTTCAGCCCTCTGACCCGGTTCACAGGAGTACACGCCAAGAAGCGCCCAAAGTGAGGCTATCCAAAAGTGGATCCCAGGCCTAAAGCAAGCGCGGCTTGGTGTTGAGCGCCCAGAAAAGATTGGCAGGTGGCAGATCACATCACATGAAGCACATCAGCATCACTCTCCTTCTGCCTTGCAAAGGAATTGCAGCTTCTCCATCTCTCGCATCGAGTAACCCTCCAGCAATTGCAGCATTCGTATCTGCATCGCCACCAACACGCACTGCATCCACTACAGCATCATCTAGGCTTCGTGTGTCCAGTAAAGCTCCATGTTCCATTCTTCCTCTCGCATCTCCTTCAGCCCACTTCAAAGGGGCTTCGAGGTACGTTGTTCTGTCGCTCACCAGCACGCGACTGCAGTTGCGGAAACCAGACCACTGATTGTTATAGACAATGGTCTTTTCTATATTTTGGTGGAACTCACAGCGGGTCGAAGTCGAGATCGAACCATTTCAATTGCTGAGGCTCCCCGAGGAGCTGCAGCTCCAAATTATCGACTGCGCTATCCCGCCACGGATCTTCCCTGCAACCAACCCAGCATATGGCTCGATTTACACCTTTTTCGACAAAAAGTCAGAGGAGTACCTGTTGCCTTTGAAGCTGTCATGTCGCCGTATCTACAACCTGATCGAGGTGTCGCGCCCGGTCAGGGCCGTCTCTTCCCATTATTTCCGTGGAACTCCTCCCCCTCCACCAACCATTCGCTTTCGGTTCAACTTCAGCAAAGATACGCTACGCGTCTTCGATATGGCCTTGCCCGAGTTCCGTACCGCCAACGGCCAGCTTGCCTTGCTTCCGGTTGAAAGACTCGTCACAGTATCGATCCGAATGAGAGACACTTTCAGCGGGCTGGAAGATAAAAAATTGGCTCGGCTGCAATTCAGCAGAAAACTCGACCTTGAATGCCTACCACAGCTGAAAGAGTTCAGCTTCATTTGTCAGGTAGCCGGGCGCGGATGGAAAATTGAGAGTTTCGAAAGAGAAGGCCCTCAAATCGACATAAGACGCGACATGCTTACAGACAAATGGGGCTTAGTCCGCACCGGGTACTTCCCTCAAGCCGCAAGAGCATGCCGGGAGAAGGGTCTTGATCGCTTTGCACCGACAAACATCAAATGGAAGCTGAGAGCCGATTACCACGACCCTATTCTTCTCAGCAACGGATGGCACGAACCTCATCCAGATGATCATGGCCAATGGATACATGAACTTTGCGATCCCGAAGATCTCTCTCGCCCAGATGATATGCCCCGGTGGATGTACGAAAGTACTCATGATGGAGACTTTATACCATACATTGGCTTATATGGGTATGACCGTACCCAGATGTCAATGGGTGGCAATTGGGCTGGATTCCGATACTTTGAGGAAACGGGCGAGGTCTAGTTCACACCGCTGGCATGGAAGGAAGTTGAGGAACTGGTAATGAAGCCATGTGAAGCTGGCGTGGGAGTACCTTGGTAGAACCACCACTCACAGTTCGTCGCCAGGGTCTGGATAATACGCCGAGGTCAAGCTGTACTCTCTGGCCAGTGTGACTACCAATGGATAAAGGTTGAGGCTGCTCAAAAAACTGACCCCTTATGGAAACATCAGGTGGAGAACACTTGGAAGGCTGTGTGTCGAGAGGTTGGCAGACAGAGACAGGGTACTTGGTATACCCTCAATCATGATTGATGGAGGGGAGGCTCATGGAGGCTGGAGCGGCACCACGAAAGGATATCTGTACTAACGTGGCTTTGAGGGGGAAACAGAAATAGAGGGTAACTTTTGAAGAGCAGAGTGTCAAAAGGCAGGTAGGCAATGTCTGGTATTTGAAAGCCATAGACAATGAATTGCAGAAGAGAAAGACTGCAGGTCGCTAGTATGATACAAATACATTAATGATCCTTCTGTCGTATGTGATATCTCTTTCAAGCGGGAGAACAAAGCAAGAAAAAGGCAGAGGGAGAACCAGCGTGCTTTAGATGCTTGACCTTGATCTATTTCATCAGAGCTTGACTAGCATCTTTAGTGGCGACGTTTACTATGAGCGAGTGCTGTCGTTGGGATTTTATACAGACAATTGGTTCATACCCTGCATGTATGTGCATCCTCTTCCTTTCTGCGGAGTCGATGGCAACTTTTGTCTACTTGTCGATCTTTTAACCTAGAGGCTGCTATTAACCCTACTTTGCATGTAAAGGATGTTTTTACATGTAAAGGATGTTTTTAATCCACTGATAAACTCTGCAAGAATTTGACAATGAGGCAAGCAGATGTACAGATGACTGGAGGACTAAACATGTCTCTGGAACGAACCTTAATAGCAGAATTGACTTTCGTTTGTTGAGCGTCCTGTCTCGATGCTGTATAATAAAAGCATTTTCAGACTGATGCTACAATAGCACCACGGCATCTCTATCTTTAGACGCATCAATGAGAGTGTTCTGGTTATGACCGGCATTCCCCTGGCAAGGATACCTTCTGACGTTTCAACGAACGGTGTCTTACCCAGAAACTGCAAGGGACACGGAGATGGCGCCAGTGTTACTGCAAGGGGAACAGACTAACACAGGTCTTGGCAATGCGACCCGAGTGCTCGATACCACCATTAAGCGAGACAGGGGTACCACGGAGCGTCTGTGCTGATATCGCGAATATTCGCCATCCGTATCCCGGACAGCAGAAAAGGAGGAATTGAACAGGGCTAGAGATGAAGAGCCTAGTTCTGAGACTTGGTCAATCGGTACGAGAATTTTGGAGAGACATCTTTTGAAAACTTCAACAGAAACTGTTGCTGTTGTTTGAAGGTCTTGGTGCAGATCGCGATCTACAACTCAATTTTAGATTGCATCAAAATTCTGTTGAAGTGTCGCTAAACTCACTAAACGATTGAAAAAGTACCCGAAAGCTTAGGGTAAGATCTATCAGATCATAGTTTGAACTCTACCGTACGCGCGGAGCCAAGATACTCGAGCTCGGGTTCAGTCAACAAGTCAGTTCATGATTACGCGCTGACCAGGTCTACCATAAGCGGTCAATTCTCCTTGGCCTTGGAAACAAGCTTAATCACTAGTTCAATAGGCGGAAGTTTTCTGTACCTGCATATTTAATTGCAGTCCCAGGTTTGGCCGCGCAGGGTCAGGGCGTTTACCAAACACACATTGGACGAACCCTCGAAAACATGTTTTTCGCAAACATGAATTTTTCCCCCAACTGAAACCGTAACAAAGGCCCGCCTTTCCGAACTGTCAGCCAAGAAAACCTCCCGCTTGCCGCGCGCTTGTGGTTGGACGCGAGAATGGTTCATGTTTGAGCCCCTGGTTTATGGCCGGGGTTATGGCCGAAAAGAGACAAGTTCTCCACGAAGCTGAGACGAAACCCATATTCCACCACTCTGAATTCAGTTCACTCTTAGCAGACGAAACAAGGTGTTTGCTGGGCCTAACGACAAGCCAAACCCACTGAAAAAACATCTCTCAGAAACATATATAACCATGAAACTCTTCTCGTCTGGTATCTTGTTTCTTCAGCTTTGTTTCCTCATCTCAAGTCCATTCACTCTTTCTTCATTCTTTCATTCCATTCATTACTTCACTGGTTGAAGCTGGTCTATTCACTCTTTTTTAAAAACAAATTAACCTTACTTCAACGAACTATCTCTCTTTTTTAACCATACCAACAATCAACATGTCTTTCAAGATTGCTGCTACTCTCGCCGGAGCTTTTGCTTCCGTTGCCATGGCCCACGGTACCGTCACTGGTATCAAGGTCGACGGCAAGTACCAGCCCGGTTACAGCCTGGACTCCTACTACGCCAAGCAGAACGGCCAGTCCGTTCCCAGCATTGCTGCTTGGTCCGCTGAGAACCTCGACAACGGTTTCGTCGCTCCTAGCGCCTACAACACTGTCGACATTGCCTGCCACAAGAAGGCTGCTCCCGGTACCAGCTCCGTCTCCGTCAAGGCTGGTGGCAAGGTTGACTTCCAGTGGTCCGCTTGGCCCGAGTCTCACATCGGTCCCGTCCTGACCTACGTTGCCAAGTGCTCTGGAAAGTGCACTGAGGCTGACCCTGCTACTCTCAAGTGGGTCAAGATTGACGCTGCTGGTCTTGATGGCACCTGGGCTGCTGCCGACCTCATCAAGAACAACAACACCTGGACCACCACTGTCCCTGAGACTCTTGCTGCCGGTAGCTACGTCTTCCGTCACGAGATCATCGCCCTTCACGGCGCTGGCTCTGAGGATGGTGCTCAGAACTACCCTCAGTGCTTCAACATTGACATCACTGGCGGCGGCTCTGACAACCCTGAGGGTGTTGTTGCCACCAAGCTCTACACTTCCACTGAGAAGGGTATCCTGTTCGACCCCTACAAGGGATCTACCACCTACACCATCCCCGGACCTGCTCTGTACAAGTCCGGCTCTGGCTCTGGCTCCGGTGCCAGCCCTGTCGTTCCCACTGTCCCCGACTCTCCCTCCAACGGTACCATCTCTACCCCCACTCCCGTCGCCCCTGCTCCTACCAGCCTCGTCACCTCTGTCGTTGCCACTCCTACCGCTGCTGCTGCCGAGATCCCCACTGAGGCTGCTGAGGCTCCTGTTGCCACTCAGCCTGCCACCGGTGGTGATGATGCCAGCGATGAGGGCAGCTCTGGTTCCGACGAGGGTAGCTCCGATGAGGGTTCTTCCGGCTCTGGTTCCGGCTCCGGCTCCGCTCTCCCTGAGACTTTCACCCTCGACACCTTCATTGAGTGGCTCCGCTCCAACGCTGGCTCCAAGAAGGCTCGCCGCCACGCTCGCCAGTTCTAAGTTATCTGAGATAATGAGTTGCAAGCAACATGGTGTGGTGTGAGGATTAACATTCTGAGAAGTCAAGGTCTTTTTCACATGTAGATAATAGTTGATAGACTTGTAGAGAATCAAGCCACTGTATTATACAACATTCAGTATTACCGAGATCATTATGTGATATGTACTCAAGGCAAATGAAGTCTGTCTAAAATGTTCTAAGTCGATAATTTTTGGTCTGTTTGCCAAAGGCTAGCACTGTGATGGTCTAGTTCCAAGAACCGACTGCTGAGCTTGAGTGGCTGATTATAGCATGTGTGTAACGTGATCTCTTCCACATAATCTAATTAACCATAGGGCTCTGCAACTGATTTGCCGTGGCTAAGACTCTTGTCGCACAGTCTCAAGGTATGCTTACGTAGTTCACTGGTAACAAACGTGCGTATACACACCCAAGTAATTCCCAGTATCCTCCCTTTGATGGGTGGCGGTGCAACCAAGACGTGCACTCTGTTAGATAGATGACTTTGTCTCTAGACTAATAATGGACAGCACTCTATTTCGTCACCACCGAAGCCATCCTGTGACATTCTAGAGGCATGTACACGATGATAATTTTGATATAAACCATGCATTCAACTATCCGACACTACATGGCCAGTTATACTCTTGCCACACACTCCTCTGATGATATATCAACGAACAGATCATCGTACATTTGAAGAAGCTCATCCATTCCAAACTCTTGACGCCTAAGCATTGATGTCATCGACAAGAGAGCTCTTTCCCTGGGCAGTTCCAATGCGACTCTCAAAGTACAATTTCAGCCTCTCCACAAGCGCACGATCATTCATGAACCTAGCAAACTCAGCAGGGTTTGTCGCAGTCTCATTTCGCAGATCAGGAAGTCCAGCTGGAGTAGGAACATCACGACGAACTGACCATCGCCTTGGGCTCCCCTGTTGCTCTTTGCTCAGAATGAAGTTGTGCAATAACTTGGCACCCTCGGGATGGGGCGCGTCCTTCAGAATAGCAGCAGTCTGTGGCCAAGAGACATACTTGCCCTTAGTTGGGTGGGAGAATGAGATAGTATCGGTGTTGTTCCAGCTTCCGGATGCAGTGAAGTAGGCGGCATATGTGCTGTTTGCCTGACCGATGAGAATGCTGGGTGTCTGGGATCCACGGACCCATCGAGGGTTCTGAGCAATGAGCTTATCAAACCATGCTGTTCCATATTGCTGCAGGCTGTATTCTTGTTAGTACTTAGACTTTGAGTGGCTTTGGGTGAAAGTAGCTTACATGAGGTAGAACCCCCAGAGAACAGCGTCGTCATCATTGGGATAGGTCAGGACGAGCTTATTCTTGAATTCAGGTCGCAGCCAGTCCTCATACTCCTTGGGAGGGTCGATATCAGGGAGCTTCTTAGTGTTCCAAGCGCCAGCCCAAGAGCTCACCCACACGCCATACCAAGCGGCATTGTCGTCTTTGAAGGCGTGCTCAATCTGCTCGAATCCAGCAGGTGCATAGTTGAGAAGCGCGCCCTCTTGAGCCCAGCGGGGGTAGTCGTGGAGAGTTTGCAGGATGACACTATCAACAGTGACTTTGCCAGCTGCAAGCTGTTGATCCAAACGTCCGTCGTGATACTTGGACAGGTCGACGGTGACGTTGAGGGTGATGCCTGGGAAACGTTCTTCAAAAGCTTGCTTGAGACTGTTTTGTTGGGCTTTCTCGTCTCCGCCGGCCCAGAGGGTGACGGTGTCCCCTTCTTTCAAGGCAGCCTTGTAGATCTGATCAAGCGTACGGTCCTCGTACTCGATCTCTGTGTTGAAGCCGAGGACTTGGTCGTAGGCGACGACACGAGATGCCAGCAAGGCGAGCGAAAGAGTGTTGAGAAACATGGCGCAATTCTTGGATGAAATAGCTGCTGATGAGAACCGAGAGCTAGAGGTTGTGGTCAAGTCTTTATAGTACGATCAAGTTTTCCCTTGAGTGCATTCGTAGCATCCCACTCGTTGTAATGCGAATATTACTTGGCAAAGGCGAATATCATCAGATGCCGGGTATTTTCTTATCCCAGTGTTTCATCCCAGTGAAGAAAACGGACACATTTCCGCTCGAGATCGAAGCTAATTGGATCGTACCTGTTGAGAAATAAAGTTTGCATGCAGTTGGGCCTGTCGACACGGCAGCACGGCAATGCCGCGCGGGTGATTGTCATCTCGGTGGTGGGTGGGATACTTATTCAGCAGGATATCACGCGTTAATAACGATCTACTACGTCTTGAGCAATTAATATGTTACGCGTCTAATTTCCGCAGTGTTGCATATGGATTATCTATATAATCGTTTTCCTTTTGAGTTAGTCGAAGTATCACAGACAAAAGACGCCTAAAGTAGGTATATACAGCCGAATGACTCGGAGGTTGAGCTGTACGATGCCCTCAGCATCAGCACCCAAGGCCAGACCTTAATCTTGATCAAGATCTCTAAGCGCATGAAATGATACGCCTTTCATTTTATCACCGATATTGTTTCATCTTATTTCGAGTGAGGGTTTCTGGAGATTGTGCATCTTGGGTGATACGTAATCCCCTGCACTTTGATAGCGGGAGCTGGGTCTTGAAGAACTGCCGATACGTGGGTCTGATTTAGGTAATGCAATACTTGCTATCTAGTACCCAACATTGATTCAATAATTGACAGCTCTTTGTCGCACTGAATCACTGAATATGGCGATGTAAAGTTTGTCTGAAGTTCCCCGTGACATGACCAATGTAGGACTTGCTGAGCTAAGCCCTACAAACCTTACCATAGGGCTGTCGGCTGTGTGTCTGCCTTGATGCCGCGACGTCTGCCTAAACCAGGCTGAAAGAGTCACACGCTTTTCGCTTTGTCCATCTCCTCTTTATCATCATCACAATTTCCATCTCTAGACTCTTCAACTGCAGGAAAAATGTCAGAACAACGCAGAGAATCCATCGCCGACGACTGGCTAGAAGTCGAAAGCGCTGCATGCGTTATTTCACTCGCCAACAGCGACGATTTATCACGGCCAACGTCCCCATTGCTACAAGCGTCCCCGCAAGAACCCCCTGTAACCACGACATCAGCCACGACGTCAGCCGGGCCATCCCACCACGACGCCCCTACGATTACGACTCCACTGCCCATCAGATTGCACAATGATAAGCAACCCGAACCATCGTCTACATCTCAACAACAGCTTGACTCGGCATCATCCGAGCAAGACGAACCTGAGGAGAAATATGGGGATGATTCTACCACCTCAGAGACGAACCCCCGCGATTACCACAAGGCCTGCACCGCAGCGATAGAATCCCTAGATGCACTGGCCAATTCGGCACGGGAGCTGGGCGGACACCGCGTTTCCACATTGAAACTTATGCACTCGACATGCAATGACCTCTCCACACAAGCAAAGGAGCTCAACAAGATGCTCGAAGCATATGCCAAATTTTGGGGTTCTAGGGATTGCAATCTGGCCCTCGTGGATATGCCACTCACTCCCAATATCTGGGACTGGATATCAGACCTTAGAGTCCAGGTTCTACGGGCGCAGGGCGAGTTGCGTAGGCTCAAGCCAGCTCAAGATGCTACAATCCCGTTAAACCCGAAAGATATCCCATTGCACATAAATCTAGCACTGGCTAGTTGTTTGGAAGCGCTAGAAGACACCGAAGAAGTGTTCTCCGAGTTTTTGCCTATTCTCAAAGCGTAAGTCTGATCACTCCATTTCCCATGCACATAAAGCTCACAATGACAGGGATTTTGACGAGTTTCAAACCCAACACATGGGCTTTCCAAAAGCACAAGTCAGCCAAACTCGAAGAGAGTCCAATTGCGAGCCGCCTCATCCCGCTGTTAGCCGAATCCGCCGAGAACTATACGCACTGAAAGATCGAATCGTGATGGTCTCCGTCTTTCTTTCGAGATTGAAGAACGCCGAACCAGAGCCAAAAGATATCGATCCCGAGATCTTCAAGTCATTGATTGGTATTGTCGAGACCATTTCCACAGCATTGACCAACAACCCGTCAGACTGGATTGATTCGTCCACCGCGGCTTCGACACCAGGAACCATGTCATATCTTCAATTTCTGGCATTGGATCCTGAAATTCTTCATGATCTTACATCGACTCTGGAAGCGTTTCAGGACGAGCTTGATATTAAACCCAGTGAAAACGCCTTCAATTACACTCCGAGCATGATACGGAATCATCAAGAGTTTTTGCTTTTCGAGGGTGGTCAACTGCAGGAGTTACGTGGTATGATCGAGTTCACTGAGACTTTATTGGCCCCAAATGCTTAAAGTATGGTCAAATTGTTAGCTAACAGATGGGTATCACTGGGTGTTTTGGATTGGAAACTGTGAGAAAATTGTTTTTGGTGGGATCGTAAAAGTCATGATCGCACATGGCACCTATGTTAGTCTTGGATGTTATCAGGAGTGGCGAGGGAAAATAATGATATTACGGCCTGAATGAATAAAAAATTTGCCCAAAAATGCTATTGCACTTTAGGCACTGCACCTCGGACAATTCCTCTTAGGGACTATCGGTATTGAGATCAATAATGCGATCCTTAGATCTATTGTCCCAGACTCTACACGGAGGTCCTTAGGGGCAAAGACTCCTAACCAGTTCGGTTGAGCGCATACTAGATAGGCACAGGACTATACAAGGTAATACACTCCTAGTCCGTCTTAGGCAGTGTAATGCGGTTTTCATTGCAAGTTTCATGAATGCCTTTCGTGAATGTATATGCCATTATTGCAAGGGGACTGCTACTGCCAGCTAATGGCTTCACTGAGTCGATGAAGCGATCGTAGGCCAGGTAATGGCCGCTTGTGATGTCTATTGGGAAGATGGTGGCATTCAACTGCTTTGACAAACGATCCGGACAGGCTGGAAGCAGAATTCCGCTGAGGTCTGTTGTTGGAAACGTGGAAGCGAGATCATTGGCCGATAAAGCATAAATTCGCTCAGCAGCAATGGCATCGTTGTACGCGTTAGCTTCGGCCAGTGGTGAGATACTTCCGGGAACATCCACGGCGCCACCCATGATATGAACCTCTTTGGCACGCAGGAATGTTTCGGGGTCCTCGGCAGCGGCAAGAGCTATGTTGGCGAGCGGTCCAAGCGGGATAATGGTGATAGTGTCTGGGCTTTTCTCGCAAGATGCGGAGAATGTGCTTATGAGATGGTGTCTTGGAGGTATTGAAGTATTGGTAGAAATCGAGTTCCTGCTTTGGTGGAGGGACGCTATCATCGAAAGGGGATTGTACTATGAAAAGCGACCAAATTCTTTTTAGGGGTCGTAGCCACAGGCAAGTACGACAAAAGAAGAGTGAAGGCCTTATTCCCAACATAAACCCGTATGTAGATAGTTACGGCTTGAGATTGGGGCTGATCCTAGTCGTTTAGTCAACATCTGGCTACTATACTGTATAAAGATTCCTTAACATTTCTCACCCTGCAGAGAGAAACCTGAGGGTAAACAGCGCACATTGCGGAACGTTTCATTATTTACATATTTTGCCTTAGTTAGTCACTGCAATGTAGTACGCAGATGTGTATATAGATAAAGAAGCTATGGTAGTATCCTTGTAATAGCACTTAATCTAGGTGTATCCGGCCTTCTCGAAAGCGCAGGTATCATCCTATTCTCACAGCCTGGGGATCGGGACAACAGCGCAAGCGACGCCATTGTTTTGAATAGGCCCAAAGTTACCGCCATTGCCAATAAGCAGCTTTTTCTGACCTTTGATGTCAGCCTCTCTGACACTGCGGGAATAAGCAGACCAGTGATTGATGTTGACTTTCTTCCACTGTCCATTGACTGGCTGGTCACCTTGGATGAGGAGGTTCTCCGAGGAAGTGGTGCTGACGATGATAATTCCGGAGCCATCTGTTCGATATGGGTTACGCACCCAAGTTACGTAAGGGCCGTTGGTGAATGTGCTGCCGTCAGTAGCCTGTAGTCGCTGTCCAACGGAGTCTTTGAAGCTCAAAGGGCTTTCGGCGGTTTTGTAATAGACCTTGCAACCATCGGTACCACAACGCTCGTAAGTCATGATCCACTTGTTAGTGCTCTCTATGTGAGCGACAGTGGTCATGCCTGGGCGACCCTCGTAGTTCTCATCAGCCTCATCCTCCACAATCGGCGTCCATTTTCGTAAGTCTCGAGTGGTGGTATGTACAAGCTTTTGAGCATGTTTGGGATCGCGTTGGTCAGAGTAGTAGCAGACCAGTTGGCCATCATACATCAAGATGAAAGGCTCCCATAGTGCTTTATTACCATTGGTGATGGTGTTGGGTCCATCACCGTATGCAATATGGGATACGAACTTCCAAGTCTTGGCATTGTCGGTACTCGCATAGATCTCGATCCAGACACCTCCTTCCAGGCTTTCAGGGGTTGAAACACCAGCTGCCAAAATGGTACCTGTGGGGAAGCCGCCAAACTCTGTTGGAAGTCGGTATAAGAACGGCTGGAAACGCATGCCCCATCCATTCTGAGTGTCCTTGACAGCACTGTAATTGGACCAGGTAGCACCGCCATCCGTGGACCTAAACACAGGATCTAAGTAGCTGATCAGTTTTGGCTCGCATGATCTTGTTGATGTTGGAGAACATACGGTTGACAAGATTCTGTGGAGATTCTGCTGGGTAGTTCTCCCAGGTCATAAGGAGTGACTCATCAGGCAACTGGAGGGACCGAGCGTAGAGAGTACCCCAGAGTTGAGCACCTGCCGCCGGTTTGAAGAATTCATTCCTAGTGAAGTCGGAGAAAGGAGCCGGTGGTGTGCCACGTATCTTTACAGCACCAGAGGCAAAAGCTGCAGAAATCAAGCTGACAAGAAGTATTTTCATCATTTTGAGATGGAAGATTGATCAATTTGCGGTGATTGTGTCGAAAAACCAGTGTCCGATAGAAGGAAAACTGTTGTCTTATGTAGCCCTAGCCACTGATACAATCCGTTCCGCCTCGTAATAGCCGCAGCAAGTGCGATACCAACAACCGAGTACCGCATAATGACACGACGTAGCTTGCGGGGAAAAGAATTGTTAACCCCTGGTCTAATTAGTATTATTACCCCGTAAAAGTGAGAAGCGGGGAAATCCCAAGCTGCGTTCATCACAGCTAAATGTTTGATTGGGGCGCCAAATGGCAATGAGTTCTAACAGACCTCCGATCACCCACCGTGCGGAAGGTCGGGAAGACAAAGCTTGTAAACATATCATATTGGAGAGGAGATCACACCATGAACTTGGCGTTAGAGGATAACACTTGAGGATGAGAATCTTGCTGTATTTTGGTTTAATTGGGCAGCTCTTCGTATCAAGAATGCTCGCTTAAAACCCATGAAATTGCATATTGATACGCGCGACCAGTCAACTCATGTTTAAGACAACTAAAACAGTCTTACCATCATTGATCTGCAAACCATTTCATGCAACTACAAAATTCAGTCTCAAGCCATGTCCAACGATATATGGTTGTTTGTGTCTAGGTAAAGGCACTCTTTACGAACTCATCTCACCCCACAGTCCCTCGAGGTTATTAGGTTTATTCCAAAAGAAAGCGATACTTTAACAAGAATCTCTTCTATCGGCTTAGCCTAAGTTCGAGTTGGCCTCACTTCAGTCATAGACATGACACAAAATATACCGAAAATGGAATTCTAGCGCCATGTGTATACCATGGTCCCCATGAAGATCCATGTACTAGCTTTGTCGTGCACATCTAGAATGGATCAAGGAGGGTTTAAGCGGAGTATCGGGTAAAATCAAGTCTAATTGGCGTACCAACGCCTTGTAGGAGTCTGAAAAGCGTTCTATCGAGAATTGCTTCTGAGCTTGCCCATGTCAAGATGCTCATTGGTGTCAGTGTGCTATTTGATGAATCCTTCAGGGTTGCGGGGTAACTATCCGGGGAAATATCTGCATTGCTCATTTGCTGGCTTGTGACTTTGAAGGTCCCCTGGTTCTTCCGCTTTTATCGGTGTTCACCCCGATATTCCGCGGCACTAGAAAGAGTCTGCAACTATTCTGGTCACATGCATGTCCAATGGTCAAAACAACAGAAGTTCCTCTTCGTTCCCCGATACTCCGCGACATCTCACTAAGCAAGCTGCCATCAGATTTGGCAGAGCCGTAGACAAAGATCAGCGGATTGCCCGCAGCCAATTGGTACTTTGAACTTGACATTGTGCAAAGCTCTTAATGATCTTATATTCTTCGACTGAACATAGAATAACTCATGACAATTCTGCTTACTCTCATCCCCTATGTCAACGATAGATCTCAATCCCGCCATAATGAAGAGCGCTACCCTCCCAACTCAGCCGCATCACGAGCATGCTTCCAATCATGAAAGATGGCCTTTGACATTTGATCAAGCTATTCGAGACATCAGACTAGGTCATGCCCCCTCATTGGTATCTAGCCGTCTCTTGACAGAGCTATCCTTGACGGAACGTCTACACCTCCTTGACGGCGACGAGCCATTCTACAAAGGCCTTCGCGGCATCTTGTGCGATCGCTATAATCGTGTCCCGTTTGTTCTCGGTGCAATTCCCCGCCTCAACATACCGGGAATCAAATTCACGGATGGACCTCGAGGCGTGGTCATGGGTTCTTCAACAGCATTCCCTATCTCAATGGCACGAGGTGCCACTTGGGACATAGAGCTTGAACGGAGAGTTGGCGACGCAATTGGGCTTGAAGCAAAGGCTCAGGGCGCTAATTACTTCGCTGGTGTCTGCATCAATCTTCCACGTCACCCAGCGTGGGGTCGGATCCAAGAAACGTATGGCGAAGATCCAATCTTGCTGGGTGAGTTCGGAAGTGCACTTGCTCAAGGCGTTCAAAATCATATCATGGCGTGCGTTAAGCACTTTGCTCTTAACTCGATGGAGAATGCTCGTTTTCGAGTCGATGTCGAAGTGGACGAGAACGTGTTGCATGAAGTTTACCTTCCACACTTCAAACGGGTTGTGGAAGCTGGCGTTGCATCCGTCATGTCCTCATACAATTCAGTAAACGGAGAATGGGCCGGTCAGAACAAGGATCTTCTCACTAAAATTCTCCGAGACCAATGGAAGTTTACCGGGTTTGTTCTTTCAGACTTCATCTTTGGCTTGCGAGATGCCGCACTTTCCGTCAGGAGCGGCCTTGACATAGAGGCTCCTTTCTCGCAGCAACGAGCCATACATCTCAAAAATGGACTGAATTCGGGCGATTTATCTTGGACAGATGTCAACAAAGCAGCTACAAGGATACTTCGAACACAGCTGGAGTTCAGTTCTCGAACCCGTCAAGAGACCCCAGATATGTCTGTGGTCTTTTGCGAGAAGCATCGACAGCTCGCTCGGGAGATCTCACAAAGATCAATGGTCCTGTTGAAGAACAAACGTGTTCATGAGACCCCGCTCCTACCTTTGAACGTCACAACGATATCCAATCTGAGCGTCATCGGCCGACTTGCCAATAGGCCCAACACAGGCGACAAAGGCTCGTCGCAGGTATTTTCACCGAGTGTAATCACGCCTTTCCAAGGAATCCAAAGCGCACTACCGGACAAAAATATTACCCTCGAGGATAGTGACTCCACTGAAGCTGCTGTAAAGGTGGCATTGGAAGCAGATGTCGCCGTATGCGTAGTTGGCTACGACGCCAGTGATGAGGGAGAATACGTGGTACCTTCTTTGCAGCACGACCCTTGCTTGTCTGAACTCTTTCCTCCTACCAGAGGCCATGAGGATGAAGAAGTCCTGTCGATAGTTCATGGTACTCAGAGAAGTGGCAAGCAGGCATCTGCACTGGAGGTCGGAGCTGGTGGTGACCGAAGGTCCTTGAGGTTGAGACCCCAAGACGTGGACATCGTCAAGGCAGTCGCTGCTGTGAATCAGAAGACAGTTGTCGTACTTATTTGTGCTGGTGCTGTGATTATGGAGGAATGGAAGGACGAAGTGCCTGCCATAATGATTTCTTGGTACTCTGGATCAGAAGGAGGTCAAGGACTCGCCGACGTCCTGTTAGGACGAGCTGACGCTGGAGGCAGACTGCCATTCTCGATCCCCAGAGACGAGAGCCATCTACCCCACTTCGATATCGAAGCGACCTCTATAAAATACGATCAGTGGTACGGTCAATCACTGCTCGACAAACTTGGCTTCGATGCCGCATTTCCATTTGGCTATGGGCTTTCGTACACCGAATTTCGCTTCAGCAACATCCGTGTTGTTGCCGACGGGGAGGACCAGAACCGAGAGAGTGTTCTAGTGTCAGTCAATGCTACAAATACAGGTGCCAGACCTGGACATCATGTTGCTCAGGTATATGGATACCCCAAGATGACAGACTTTCCATCACGGGTACTGCTCGGTTTCGCGAGTGTGCATTTACGGGCTGGAGAATCAAAGGAAATCGCAGTCCATGCGTCTTTGAGGCCGGTCCAGCGATGGGTGAAAGACCGCTTCCAATTGTTGATTGATAGGATGGATATCGAGGTCGCATCATACGCAGGGGATCCGCAAGCTATTCGTAAAACTTGCCAATTTTAAATCTGTAACTACCTAGGAAGAAACACATATCTACGCGTGCCCAGATATGACCAGACAGAGTAATAACTTGAACATAGCCAACTACTCTACAATTTCAAGCAGCCGTGTCATTGTATGCAAAACAGGACACATCTCCTTAATCTCAGTACTCCAATACTCGACCATCTTCAAAGTAAGCAAGACTGCATCTTTCCAAGCAGGTGGCATCACTCTGGAGCTAGGGTATAGGCGTACGAACCCGAGTAAGATGCACGCGCTCCTTGCAGAACTTCGTACCATGAGCCAAGTCCCATGATGGCGATGATAATAGCCAGAAGTATTGGCTAGAAGCCTATCATAGTGGAAGGCAAGAGCATCGGCCACTTGTTGGTCAGCCGCACCGTTCTCATTTCTGTCGCTCATAATAGCATATAGGAAAGGCCACGAGATAAGTTCATGAACATACGTGACACGTCCACGCAGCACGAAGCGAATTACGTCATCCTCCTCAGTGGTACTTCCATTCTCGATGCTCACAAGCGGCGGTAGAGAACTTCTCCAGGCCTCGAGCTGACTCAACGTGTCGTGATAAACTTCAATCAAGGTTCGCGGCAAGCCCCGACAGTCACCCTGCTGAAGTTGATCGATTGAGCGCCGGGCATTCACTTCCAGTCTCCATAGGGAGATTTCGGAAAGGTAAAAGTACCACGCTCGTTCAATATCACCTTGACATCCTTCTGGCGGGTCGGGAAATAGTTGGGGAGGATCGTCAACTAGGGAACTCGAGCCGGGCATTCCGAGCTCAAACCTCAATTCCCGCTCGGATTTCCAGCATGACCAGAAGACGCTCTGTTCCGAGACTTCTTGTGTACCTGAGGCATCTTCCGAATCATCGTTACCTCGTCGAGTAAAAGGAAATGTCTGGCAAATAGCCAAGCCATGGACAAAAGTTGTCCATGCCTCGACTGGTCGCAGCAACGACATGAGGAGAACGCCGGAGAGAAATGCACACTGAGCTCGAATTAGGCCCATGGACGTCAGATCAGCGCCAAGTCTTCTCTGTGCCGCATCGAATAGCGTGATCGCTGCTTGTACGTCTGGATTCGACAGAGGAAGGGCTTCATGGAGTGGACGCGCAATAGCCCCGTTGGCGCAGACCAGAAGGGCCAGACCTGAGGCGACATCCCAATCAGGTCCTTGCACACATAATCTGGAGACTAATCGTCTGGTTTCGGTCTCCTTGAGAATGGGATTCTTGACATGTACATGAGCAAAGAAGTTGTCTAACCATCTGTCACACGAAGATCTGTGAAGTACATCCCCAAGCCATGCTGTTTGTTGGTTGGCAGTTCGAGAATGCGACCGACTTGAGTCTGGTGAGGTAGTTGTGGCTATTGGCGACGTGACATCTTGGAAGACGGGCCACTTCAAAACCCCACCAAGCGTGACGGGGAAAAGCTGCTCACGACTGAGAGTCGGAGATGATGGCTTGATGAGACCGATGTCGTTTGAATTGGTTGGGTTGTCGTCTCGGGTTTCTCCAACAAGGGCCTGAGCATCGATCTTTCGCTCAAGCCTGTCGAGACGATCTATGATGGCGAGACTGGCCTGGTCGAATGTCGCATTTTCATCCGGCTCAAAGACACACTCCACGCCTGCTCTAGCGCAGAACGAGCAAGACGGCCGTCTCTGGTCACATTTCGTACGTCTTGCCCGACAGACCTGGCATGCTTTAGTGGCTCGTTTGCGCGCATATGTGGAACTCGAGCGACTAATGGCAGCACGATGAGTGGTGGAGTCACGCGATGGAGTTGCCATAGCGTAAGCTTTTTCGTTAAGCGGAGTGTCGGGAAGAGGGAAGAGGACAAAGTTACTTGAGTAGAAGAAGAGGGGACTTGGGACATTTAACCCAAGATGCTGGCGCTAGCTAGCGGAGTATCGGGGATAAGTCCGCTGACTCACTAACAAAGTCAATCCGAATCACATTGGGAGCATTTCTCCATCTGGGGTAAAAGCTCTCATTGGGTGCATCTGTTCGTTTCCCCAGAGTCGAGGGTATTTGACGCGGGGGGTAAGTAGCTTAATTCAAGGTATGAATTTACGATCCCTAGCGTAGCATCTTACCAAAACACTATAAGATGTTGTATTGGGCCAACTGACTCTGCATCACCATCTTTGTTTCGTTCTCAAGCACTTTTTAAGCTCTACTGCATCAATAAATTACACTGTCACATTATGGCAGACGACCAGAAAAACTCAATGAACCTAAAGAATATCACCAGTCATGCAGATGCAACCGTCGAGCATGACGCAGTCCCTGACAAACGTGACCTTGACCAAATTGACTTGGCCAACGCCAACGAACACAGCCTGACTTTCAGAGATGTGGCCAAGAAGTATCCCAGAATAATCTGGTGGTCATTCTTCTGGTGCATGTGCGCCGTTGGCTGTCAGTTGTCATCGTCTTAAGGCCTAGCGTATACACGAAACGCTAACCTATCGTCTAGGGGGATTCGATACGCAGGTCAATGGCGCTATCATTGGCGTTCCGGCCTTTCGCAAGTATTACGGGTAAGTCACCAACCAGCTGGGCTTAAAACCTGTTATAATATAATCATTTCTCACACCCAAAAAGTCATGAACGCGACGGCAGCTGGATCATCCCTGCTGACTGGTTGACCGCTTTCAACGTGGTCTCCTCAGTTGGTCAGTTCTTTGGAGGCTTTGCTTGCAGCTACATCTCGGACCGGATGGGTCGCAAGAAGAGCCTTACTCTGGGTGTTTTGATCGTGACTGGAGGCATCTTCGGGGAGAGTTTTTCCTCGTCGAGGGCTGCCTTCGTGGTCAGCAAGCTCATTCTTGGTGTCGGCGTCGGTTTCTACTTGACTCTTGGACCTATTACATGTTCCGAGATCGCTCCCACCGTCCTGCGTGGCCTCTCTACTGCTGGCGTTAACCTTGGGATTGCAGTCGGCCAATTGGTATCTAACGCGGTCACTTCTGGTTTCGGCAACAGAGACGATACATGGGCTTTCCGAGCGCCGTTTCTAGTGCAGCTTATCTTCTCCGTCTTCTTGATGATCGGCAGTTTTCTCTCCCCAGAGTCACCTTGGTATCTTGTAAGAGCTCGTAGACTGGCTGAAGCGGAAGCCGTTCTTAAATCTCTTTATGGGTCCGAGTCCGAGGCACAAGAAAGGCTTTCAGCCATTCAACAAACGGTCGACGAAGAGTCTAGTCTGGAAACTCCTTCTTACGGCTCGGCTTTCAAAGGCACCAACAGAGTTCGTACCCTGATCTCTATTGGCGTCTTTGCTTGTCAGCATGCCGTAGGCATCATCTTTGTGCTCAGCTTCTCCACTTACTTCTTCCAGCTCGCTGGCCTCGACACCCAAAAATCCCTCGACCTTGGCGTTGGTGTCACGGCTTGCGGAGTAGCCGGGAACATATGCTCGTGGTTTATCGTCAACCGCTTCGGCCGACGTCCCATCTTCATCGGTGGCATGTTTTCTTGTACGACAATACTTCTTCTAATCGGTATACTTGATGTGGTCCCGACAGGGGCAGCCAAGTGGGCCATGTCGTCCCTAACCGTCGTTTTCTCGTTCGTCTACTTCCTTACTATTGGTGCGGTTGCCTTTGTGCTGTTGGGGGAAGTTTCATCGTTGGCTTTGAGAGCGAGAACGACTGCTCTGGCCACGGCGACACAGGCTATCTTTGGCATTATCATGTTCTTTGCTGTGCCATATATGGTCAACCCCGATGCTGGTGTAAGTGAGATCCCAAGTCCCAATGATAAAGAGATGCTAATAAAACATAGAATCTTGGTGGCAAAGTTGGCTTTGTTTTCGGCGGACTTTCGTCCATCGCCTCTGTGGTATGTGTATTTTATATCCCTGAGCTGAAAGAGCGAACATATCAAGAGATAGATGCTATGTTCTTCAGTCGGGTTCCACCTCGTAAGATGGGATCCTATGTATTTGGTCAACCTGAGTAGGAGGGTTTTAGTGGAACGAGGAGGATATTTCAGTCTAAACCAGACCACAGTGGACCAAGTCTATGCATTTGGGCTGTATATGCCATCTTTATGTAGAAATATATGTCTAAGGGGTTATATCTTTTAAGATCTTTTTTTTTTCTTACTTACCAGGGACTAGAACTACATATATAGCTCTAGATTTCTCTCATACTCCCTGGCGCTCAGTCCGGCCTCAGTCCAGACTTAAGATAAGTTCACAGCCACACTTAGGTTAAAGCGGCATTAACTCAGGCCAACAAGCGAGAAGTAAGATCCAAGGCATCTAGATTCGCGTCCTAGTATAGCTATTATTCCCTGCCGAAGAAGAGCTAGCCAAGTCACAGAGCTCTATCGGTCTGGGTGACGTTGATTAACGGGGCTGGTGTCACATCACTGAAGGGCCATAGCCTAAACTTTCCGAAGGACAGCTCACGCATCGTTGGTTGATCGGGGGTCTCCGCGAACGATAGGTAATTAATCGTTAATTACCGGTAGACTTCGAGAGAAAAGGATACGGGGTGCACTCGGTAAAAAGGTTTGCGTCAAATTGAATACACCGCATGGTCGAGTTGTTGTACATGAATACAAGTCTTAGCCAAAAACTAGACCCGAGAAACTGTGCGTACGGGCAACCGATTCCACCAGCTTTGTACGAGTCCCAGAGCCGTGGTTTTGCTTACTGCGCGACAAGGTAGCAGTTCTTTCGAGTCCTTGGGCCATATGTTGAGAAATGATTAAAGCTCACAACTGGCTCGAGCTTTGCGGACAGTCCAGGGTTCAATAATATATTGGGCTGTCTGTTAAGTTGGCTCACTACCTTGTATCACAGCCTATTCTCTCGTAGCCAGAACCAGATACTCGTTGGTGCCAGAATTTCCCTGGGGCTACAAACGGACTCGAACACGAGAACAGCACGTGAATTGGACCTATCATCGAGTTTTTGGTACGAAGATCAATATTTTGGTCCAAGATACTCTACATGCTCACAACCATCTACTGCATCCGTAAAAGCCCAGACCCAGGGTTATGCTCAGTGGCTATGACTCCTTTGACGGGTAGCTGCACTGGTCTGCTTTCCATGTATCTCGATGTGATGTGCCCGACTTTCGGGCCGCCTGTTGTTCCGCTCGCAACAGAAATGAGAGACGCCAGGCCAAAGCCTTCTCAAGCTAGGCGTTAGTTCCCGACTCCCGACGGCTTATTTTGGTCGAAAAGACCCCTAGTCACGGGACATAAGACAGGGCCTTCTCCTGATCAGGATCTGGTTGAAGCGTGAGGCTGAGTTGCAAAGCTGAAGATTCTCGTGTAGGACCGCCAATATTTATGTGCTCATGTGCTCATGTTAGCTCCAGACTGTTCAGCTAATTGGAAAAATCATGCGGCACGTTCACCGCTGGCGCTGCGCGCACAATAATTATGTTTGTATCTGTCTTCATCCTTGCTCTACTCTCGTCTAGACTCATACTCCAGAGTACAATTATTTAAGAAAATGACCCGTTTTTGGGATCTCGACGAGTCTGGGCCCCAATTTTCAGTACTTCCTGTCTGGAATATTGATCCACTCTGATCAATAGCCGCCTTTAGCTTATGAGACCCTAGAGCTTGCGCATTGGTGTTTGTAGGCCTGGAACATAAAGAACGCCCAATAACCGGCCGTAAAAGACTAAATAACTAACAATGTCTTAAACGCCTCAAGCTCCGCTGCATGGGCCTTATAGGGCATGTTTAGTAAGGGCACTCCATGCTGTTGCGGGTACGATGGTGCATCTATCCAATGCGTGTTGTATGACTGTTTACCAGCTTTTTTTCTCGGCACCGACCTCACCAGTAAAGAAAGCCAATTCGATAACATCTCTTGATATATTAATAAAGAAAAAGTAACCTTCGTACTGTTCTTAGATTTTGTCGTCTTGCCTCCCTTTCTCTCTTTTTTTTTTTCCCTCCTGTTCCAGATCATGCTTGGTTTCACAGTTGATTAGACACTGCAGCAAGCGACCGATGGTCTCCTTTAGTGCCTCGAAAACGATGTAGATCTCATCCTCCAGCAGGAGTTTCAAGCTACTATTAGTGCATGATTCAGCTCGGAACCCGTACCGTCCAATGGACTCATGTAAACTACATGGGTCTAGACTTCATTGATCAACCAAGTCCATGCTTAATAGCGGTTGTTCGAGACCAGCTCGGTTATGATAGCTGAGTATCTCGTCGCTATATAAGTCCAGGTCGAACCTTTTATTCTCCCCGCAAACAAAAACTCTTTTCCAGCAACTCGTTCATCATGAAAGCTCTCGAGACCTTGTTTATCCTTTGCACGCTGGGCGGTCAAGCCTGGGGTGCCGCTCCACCTTCACCGGTCTGCTCCACCAAGCTTGGAACTGTCTCTGTTGCTCGCGTCCCAAAAGCTACAGCCACAGTGGCGGAGAAAATTACCATAGTGAAGAAATACATCCTCAAGGTCAACGTGGTGGTGGTCCCCAGGCCAAAGACTACTACCATTCTCACGACATCGTTGGTTACAACTACAAAAACAGCCGACCACAACGTTCGCACCGCTACCGACACTGTCACTTGTAAGACGACAATGCATATATCTTCCACATATAATACCCTATCTGACCATCTTTACTTTAGCCAAAGTCACTGAGGTCAGCACCCGAACCAGCACGGACACGACAACGAGCCAAAGCACAACTATCACAACCAAGTTCGTGACAGATACCATACCAGCTCCTGCTGGATTCACACCTATCCTTGAGGACCCTCTATATGAGGCTAGGCGTAAGGCTCGTCGTGGTGAAACCGAGAATGGAGACGCAAAGGATATGCCGGGAGCTGCAAATCCATTGTACCCTCAGCGTGTGGATTGTGTCCAGAAAAAGCCCACCACCTTGATTAAGACTACCACCACCACGGTTCAAGGAGCTAGAATCACGCTTAAGGCTGCGACAAAGACCATGATGTCAACGGTTGTGCAGACTGTAACAGAAACCGAATTTCCACCTGATCTTGAGACAATCACTACAACAACCACTTACCCAACAACTACTTCATGGGTGGATGAAACTACCACGAGCACTATCGTCCAAACTGGTAAATATTGATGTGATCAGCCTCTGTAATCCAATCAAAGCTGACATTTAATTTTTCTAGTGACAATCGAAAGTCAGGTACCAGGCGCGACCATTTATGAGGCCTGCTATAGCAACAACATTCTGCTCACTGCTAATAACGGAGGCCGTGTTGTCGCATGGACCGGTGTTTCTGCTGCTGACAACGTACCTACTGGTGTTGGCGCTGGCTTTGATGCTGCTACATGCTGTGCCGAATGCGCCAAGCGACCTTTTTGCCGTATTAGTCTTTTCGACACCACGGATACCAACTGTTATGTCTATCTTACCGGCAACTCTAACACCTGTGCCAACGGCCAGCAACCATCATTCGGTAGATATGTGACAAGCAACAATGCGCCGGCAAACCCGCATTGGATCTACAGCAATGGGCCATGTGGTCAGTTTCGAAACGGGGGTAATCAAAATTAGTCAGTTAGACGAGGGCGTAACTGAAGCTATGGGATTGAAGTAATTGGTTCATTCCCGAATTGAATCCAATACTGTCGAAACTGTTTGACTCAAAATATCTCATCCGTTGATGCCTGAAATGTGGATATGATATCGGAAAGCATCCCTCCTGAATAATGCAGCTCAGACTTCTCAACATCACTTTAATCTACTATTAAAGTGAGTAAGTAAGGTGAACTTAAAATCATTCTGCGCCATATTTTACTGCAAGTACCGCGACTGACTGACGGGCCGACGTGAATCATAATCGAGGGTAGTTTATTCTGCTTCGAAACGACGCCCTGCGGGACGCGATTGACATAAGGAAATATTTTCTCTGGTAGATATCGTGATATAAGGTGCGGTAGACTAGCTATACTCGACTCCGCGTTCACAAGTAGACTGAAACCGGTCGGCCCATTGGGTGGGCTAGTATAAACAAGATTACTAGGGAGCACTCTTGAGCATGTCCTCAGAATTGAACCTCACTGGATACTACCATTCGTCATCGTCATTTGATCTCAGTTATTGTGAGAATGACCTTTAAGTAAGGACACATTTCATTTAAACCCACAAACAAATATATAAGGTAATGGTTGATATAATATCTCCTTCCTATAGCAGTTAGCTTCAGTTTGCATAGAACCTCAATTTGTCAGCGCTACAAGTCGTTTTAAAAATCCTGCGATGACGAAAATACTAGGGTTTATTATTCCACCAGTCCTCACGCCCCAGTTATTTTCGCTTTTTCAATTCTTCTTCTTCAACCTCAAAATACGATTGAGCTGCTCTTCGGCGTATTGCTAGTATTGACCTGTTTTCATTATGGCCTCGCAACACATGAGGAGCGATCCCTTGGCGTCAGAGGCAAGCAATGTTGCTATTCCTGCTCTGGCCTTGATACCAGCCCCAATTGGCGAAGAAGCTTGGGAAATACACCAAGGCGGCGAGCGCAATGTGTATAATAACAACGATGTTGGCTGTTATGTTGGGGAGGAAGCCTTTGGCAAAGACAACGAGGATAATGATCCAGAGTGTTTGTCTGGGCCGAAGCCTTATGACGAAGAGACTCCTCTTATCAACCACGATAATTCTCGGCGCCTCTCATCTACATCTTCATCTGCAGCTCAGTCATCGACTCCAGATTTATCTCATACGAGAACAAAAGCTTCACCATTTTTAAACGGTACTTCAACCTGGCATTTCTGGCTCATATTCGCCCAAATCTTAGCCACCCACTTCATTTCTTGCTTCGACTCAACCATCATGGCTTCTTCTCATCCTGTTATCACGTCCTATTTCAATGCTTCGAACTCGGCTTCATGGCTATCGGCTTCTTTCCTACTTACTGCGTCCGCTTTCCAGCCACTTCTCGGACGTCTCTCAGACGCCATCGGACGCAAGCCATTATTTGTGGGTTGTACTGGTGTTTTTGCTATTGCAACTTTGTGGTGCGCTCTTGCAGAAAGCATAGAGAGTCTTATCCTAGGAAGGGCAGTATGTGGCCTCGGAGCCGGAGGCGTCTTAACTCTAGGCAATATCATCGTGGGCGATCTAGTTCCAATCGAGTAAGTAAAGATTGGAATATCATCATGGTCCACTGGTCTCGTGAGCCCAGCATACCTTGTATTTACTAACTGCCCTGCCTATAGAATCCGTGGTACATACCAGTCGTATATCAACATAGTCTACGGTGTAGCCTCATCTTTGGGTGCTGCTGTGGGGGGCGCAATGGCCGATTACCTTGGTTGGCGGTGGGAATTTGGCGTTCAGGTGCCTCCACTAGTCCTCTGTACCATTGTTGCTTGGCTTGCTATCCCAAATGGTTTAGGCCTTCAAGAACAGGGTAGGATGAGTACATGGCAGGCTCTCCAAGAATTTGACTTTCGTGGCTCATTCCTCTTAACCACGTCAATTACCTTTGCCATACTAGGTCTAGTGAGTCATAGTATGGTCCGTGTCAGGGAATTGGGGCCAAGTGCTAACGCTGTTTGGGGCAGAACTTTGGAGGCAATGTCCTGCCATGTGAGTTAAACTTGAACTTCCTCCATTTCATTAGAACAAACTCCAGCTCACACTGTTTAGGGTCGCATCCGTTTGTCATCGCTTCCCTAGTTGTCTTTGCTACTCTATTTCCGATCTTTATCTGGGTTGAATCCTGGGTTCATAAGCCTATCATGCCGTTGCAGATATTCCTTCACGGACCCAGATCCAATCTTATTTACTCTAATATTCTGGCAAACATCATTGCCAACTCAATTTTATTCAATATGTAGGCTTTTTATCCCTCACATATGTTCTAACACGATACTGATATATCCATATATATAGCCCTCTTTATTTCCAAGCTGTCCTTCTCAGGAACGCCACTTCGTCTGGTCTATATCTTATCATCCCCACTATTGCCAACTCCGTAACGAGTACTCTTGTTGGTTTTGCCACTACTTGGTCAGGCCGCTTGAAATGGCCCATCATAAGTGGTACAATTTGCATTCTTTCCGGCACGATTAGTCTTGTTTGCCTACAGCGCCAATATCTCCCATCATGGGCCTACCTTTTTGTCCTATTGCCATCATCTATAGGCCAGGGCCTTCAATTTCCGGGTATCTTCATGGCTATCCTCGCCGTGTCAACACCATCTGAGCATGCAGTAGTTACTAGCACCCTTATGCTCTGGCGCAGTCTTGGCCAAGTACTTGGTGTTTCAAGTAGCAGTCTTATATTTCAGAATGCCCTGTCATATTACCTTGATCAGCTTGTCACAGGGGACAAGCGTGTTGACATCATACGTTCTGTGAGGGAGTCAGTCGAAGAAATCGCAAAGCTCAAACCTGAGTATCGTGAGCAAGTTATCAGGAGCTACGATTCAGCCTTGAAGCTGACCTTTTTTTGTTGTGTTATTCTGGCATTCTTCTCTTTTATCATGATTTTGCCGGTTCGGCTGCCCCGGCTCAATCCTAGAAGACAAAAATAGATCTTAGAAATGTGTGGGCATCCAACTAGTGAAAATTTTTAAGAGGCCGAATGGGAATCAGAACAGATGTAGTAGTAGGGAACTAGAATATTGTAGATCAGACTCAGCTATTAACTTTAAAACTTAGAGGCGGAATGTTAATGTTCTTAATGTGTGGAATCAACTGGAACAGGAAAAGCACTCATGTGATATTATCATATGACTTCTAATTATCTGCTTACCGCCTTTAAATCTACAAGCTATGCAGAGGTAACTTAGAGATCTGATATGTAATAAACGCGCGATAAAATCTTAGTTTGCGCCCCTACGCTAACTGTAGCTGGGGATAAGGATGAGAAATAAAGACAACGGAGCGACTGGAAACGTGTCGGCTAACATTGTGTTGACGATTGTTTCGACCTTGTTTGTTTCATTCCTATTTGCATTTTAAATTACATAGGTTGACATATAGACGTGGCTACAATTACAAAACCATTTAATTGTTTTGAGGTTGGCTAGAATTTCGTGTTTAGATTTGACAATAGTACTCTCTGTGATGCGCACTGCTTAGCTAGATGATTTCTGAGCTTCGATGAGGTTTAGTCACGCCCGAGTAACCATTTCAGGCCATGTAGCTGTTGAGAGATATCGCATCTGAGGTGGCGGTGGCTGCCTGGACAGAGCGCATTACGTAGACCTAACCCTTGTAGATATACGGGCCACAAGCGGAGAAAGCCATGAAGAGCTCACGTACTTACGATGTAGCCGCGCTACTCATCTGTTCCATCGCCCACACTCTGACATTACCAATTTTGTCGACTGCCATCATGGACACAGCTGTTGACCTTGCAGCTAGACCATCGACTCCCGAGCTAAGCCCGATCGCCATAGCTGAGAGAGGGAGAGAAATCAAGGGCCTTGACATTTTTGAGAATACTGCCGACGACATCACGGCTGAGAGAGTAGGAGAGCTTATGGCGGAGATGAATGCGGATGAACCTAAATATGGACTGGAGCTGGCGTATGGAGGGAAAGAAGCCCAACACCTTCGTCTCTGGGAAGCTAAAACATCATCGAAGCATGCGAAATCTCCCATTATCGTGTTCGTCCACGGCGGCAGCTGGAAGTCTGGAACTTATCTCGACTCAACTGGCAGCGCGAAGGTGGAACACTTGACTGGCCTCGGTTATGCGTTCGCTTCCGTCAACTACACTCTTATCCATGAGGTTACAGTTGAAGAGCAGGTCCAAGAGGTTGCTGACTCAGTGGGATATTTGATTAAGAACGCTGTCGAACTTGGCATCGACCCCGAGCGATTCGTTTTTATGGGACATAGCTCTGGGGCACACGTCGTCACCCTCCTTGGCACCGACACGAGCTACTTGCGCAAAGCAGGCTTCAGTCTGCACAACCTCAAGGGTGTCATCTCCCTAGACGGCTCCAACTATAACGCATTGGCCGAGATTACCGACAGCCCTGGCCCTGTAGCCATGAATTTGATTGATGCACTTGGTACTGATACAAAGCGACTTCGTGCCATGTCGCCTACTTACCATGCCGCTGGAACCAACGCTGGAGCTTTCCTGCTCCTTCACGCTCAACGATATGGTGATATTCGCCAAGCAGTTGAATTTTCTGCAGCACTGCAAGCTGCGGGCACAGATGTCGACTTGCATGTGTTTGAGGGTTCGAGTTTCGAAGGCCATATGGCTATGTTACTGCGTATCGGTGACCCATCCTACCCTGCAACGTCGGTGATGGATGAGTGGCTGAGAAAGCATGTTCCAGTGACCGACTAGGAATAGTTCTGGAGATATGATAGGCAGAGTGTTTCAAATTCTTACCTCATCGTATAGTTCTTGCATCTGGTACGCAGTTTGGAGTCAGCAGAAATTATCTTTTCGATAACCGGTCATCATCGACCTGATTGGATGCCAAGCGCAATCAAAAGCTTATTAAACAAGGGTTTTGGCAACACACAACTGGAGAGGTTACTTAATGTATCTAAGAAGTAGACTTGTAGATATGAATTAACCGAATTCCCTTCAAGATAAAATATGGCATGCGCACTTAACAAATGCCAAAAAGTGATATTGCCTTAGTTCTCCAGGACCGGAAGAATGTGGCGCGTGTATATTGTGGCGCAGCTTGGCGGTCAAGCCACATTTGAAACGCGTCGCGGGCTAAGCCGCGGTAGATCTTTGAGAAATTACCTTGAGCATCTCAAAACATCGCGACAAAATGCCTCCACGAAAACGAAGTGCGCCCAGCGCTGACGCTACCGATGAAGCTGTCCCCAAAAGACGATCTTTGCGACAAGCAGCTTCCAAAGGCGCCCAAGAGCCTGAAGCACCAACCGAGACCAAGCCGGATCCGCCAAAGAAGCCAGTGAAAGCGGCCGCCGGGAAGAAGCAGGACAGCAAACCCAAACCTTCACCAAAAGCTCCAAAGCTGGCAAAAACCGACGCACCAAAGCCGAAAAAAGCTTCGAAGGAAGTTTCTAACGCCAAAGCCAGCTCTCGCGCTGCGTCCGAGGATCCTGATATTGACTCAATCCCCACAACGAACCCTGATGCGCCGAGACACGACGGTCAATGGTACTGGCTCATGAAAGCCGAGCCTGAGACTCGCATTGAGAATGGAGTGGACGTCAAGTTCTCTATTGATGACTTGAAAGCGAAAGATGAACCAGAAGGCTGGGATGGTGAGTTTTCCTCTTTCTTTACTTTGCAAGTCGCAGCCACTAACTTCCGTACAGGTATCCGAGCATATGCAGGCAGGTCTCATGGTAAATGATTGATGGCACACACGACTGACATTTTGCAGCTCGGAACAACATGAGAAACATGAATGCTGGTGACCTCGCATTCTTTTATGCGAGTAACTGCAAAGAGCCTGGCATTGTGGGTGTCATGGAAATTGTCAAAGAGTTCTCCGAAGACAGTCAGTATAATCTCCTATTCACTCAGATATTGTCTAACCTGTACCAAGGATCCGCGCGCCAACCAGGTGCGCCTTACTACGATCCCAAGTCAACCAAAGAGAAGCCCATCTGGGATCTCGTGCACGTCGAGTTCAGGAAGAAGTTCGCTGTTCCCATCCATCTCAAAGAGCTTCGGGAACTCGGAAAGCCTGGTGGTCCTCTCGAGACGATGCAACTTCTCAAGCAGTCAAGACTCAGTGTCAACAAAGTCAGTAGCGACGAATGGAAGTTTCTCTGCGAGCTTGCGGACAAAAAGGCATCGGAGGCGGGATTAGAACATGAAGAAGCTGCGAAATGATCGCATTTGGAACAAGTGAGAGTGATTCTTCACTGACTTACTCGAGGCCGGCGCTTGGGTGTCGCCATGAAGGGCGTATCTGGTATTTTTGCGACGAGTATAGACTAATGTTCCGCCATCGACGCGGCTATTTGTGGTTCTAATCAATGTTTTAGTAGTTGCAAGAAGATCGGTCTGACGTGCTTAATCTTTCGGGTATAATTACCGTAAGGGAGCGACAGGAAAGACAGGGCTGGACACTTTGTACGAGACATCTCGTAAAAAGGACTAGTCGCGAACAAGATATCGTATTGGCTGAACACCTCATACCATATCAACCAACCACGCATCCACATATAGGCCGGCCATGATATGTATGCGACTATGGGTTGCTACGGGTGAGTTAATCTTTCGTTTCAGCAACATCTCAACCGAGGTAAGGAATAATGCACGGTAGAAGTTTTGGGTTAGTTGATACGCTTATGAGCCCTGCACCACATGGCCAAGACTTGGTAGTAACGCTTAAAGCCAGCCTGATTTTCAGTTATTCCACTTATATACTACCGCTTGCTTACCTTCGAGATCGGAGACATGCCGTTACAGCTATGGTGATTTATCACTGAGGGTTGATGGAGGAATTACATGACGCCTTTTGCATTCCAGTTCTCCCCCATCCCAGAACCAGGGTTGACACCTTGGTAGTTAGTTGGTTCCTGAGCTATGATGGCGTTGGTAAAGCGGCATTATAAAACGCGTCGATCCAATCTAGACCAGGGTGGCTTCGATGATGGAGTAAACTTAATTTGCTTGCGTTTCTCCTATGTTGATTGTGGAACAACCTTCATAAACATTAGGCTTGCGCACCTCTGCAACTTTGATCTTCTCTTTCTTGTTACGCGATCGTTACAACCTCGAAATGAGAGAACGATGAAAATATCGATCATGCATGAGATTGCCCGACCATACAGATTTGATCTAACGACTCATCCTACATGAAATTACGCCTGTCGCCGCTCGGCCGACATGAACTCAACAGAGCCTCCAGAAGGCCCAACGATCCCTGCATTTTCAGGCCAACATGGATTGTTCTCGCACAGCGGTGGATTGAGCACTCATTTGTTTAATACGGCAATAATTCTAGCGATCGTAGCGATATCAATTGTTGCCCTACGTGTGTGGATAAGCAAGAGGATCATTAACAAATGGCACACTGATGATAGTCAGTAGTAATTGTCTCGCATATCTGACTCTACTGACGTACTCCAGCACTTATAATTGTGGCAACAGTATGTTCAGACCTAATGCGTTTTCCTCGCAACGCCTCACCGTTGATAGATATTTGCGACATTGGGATCGATCAGCGCCGCTATCAGTATGTTTTCATATTAATCACTGGTAACATGTATTCCGAGCCAGCTACTCACGGCAAATGACTTTAGGCGCACGCCTTGGTGGAGGTGTCCACATTCAATATTGCAGCGTAAGAGGGGTGGTTGTTCTATTAGAGGTAAATATATCGTTGGATTGGTTGCATTACGTCTAACTCGTGCCTCACCATCTAGAACGCGAAATGGGGTGGGATTCCAACTTACAACTTAGCCACAGTCTTCACGAAGGCTTCAGTTCTGACATTCTACCTGCGATTTTCAGTCGACATATACTTCATAATCTGTACATACGTGGTTTTATGCATCGTCGTGGTCAACGGTGTATTTCACACGGTTACGGCTTTAGCATTTCATTGCACCACTGACGGGGCTCCGATCTGTCAGGATCTCATCAATATTTACACGGCTTCCGCGATAATCAACTGCGCAACTGATGTCAACATACTTCTGCTACCCTTCTGGATTTTACACCCCATGAAAGTGCCAATGAGTCGCAAAATTGGTATTGCTTTGATACTAATGGCTGGAGGCTTGTGAGTTTTTGAATCTTTGACGTTAGTGAGTTTCAGTACCACTTGCTGATTCTCCTGCAGTGTCCTAGTTGTAAGCATTATACGGCTTGCAGCAAACTTGAAGACTGACGAACAACTGGACCTGACCTATGATCTGGGCTGGGGTATACTATGGAGGTAATGTGCATTGTCTCTATTCCGCTTTCAGATGTCCTGATGATAATCTAGTATTCTTGAGCCGTGGGCTGGAATCATCTGCGCTTGCTTACCTTGCATGAAGCCCGTAGTCACTCGTTGGCTCCCTACTCAGAGAGCAAAGTCATGGTTCCCAAGGTCATGGTTTTCTGGATCGGGAAGAACATTGAAAGTCTCTAGTTCTCCTATTTCCCTAGAACCTGTATAGTAACATGGCATATAGAGAGTAACTCAAGGATGAGTTGAATGATGAAAATGATTATGACCAAAATGCGTTTCTAGGACACACAACGTGATAGTTCTTTGTGGAAGAAAACACCACTGTACTTGTCCTGAATCACCAACCAGAGCTCCCCTAACTTACTCAAGCTCTCACTTCTCTATCAACAACTTTTTCTTTGAAAAGTTACCGTGATTTAGATATTACAACGCATTGTAATGAGTTTGTGATCGATGAAGAAGAGGCTGTCAGCGCATTAAGACTCGGTTGATAAAGAACTACAATCGCGGCGCTACGCATCTCAGACAATATTCCGGGACCTTTGTACTTTCTTGACTCATTAATACCATCTTGCCCTGTAAACCTCTTTTGCAGGATTGAGTCAAAAAGTTAGCCTGAATTAGCTGTAATTAAGAATCTGACGTCTGCAAATGTCAACGGCGAAGGACCCACAGCGCGTGGTAAGATTCATAAGCCGATTTGTTAGCGCTTCTATAACGATTAAAGTCATTCCACCTCATACTACCGACAGGATAGATGACGCGATAATTAGACCAGCCGGCGCATAACCTCATATCAATCGATGGCGGCACACAATCGTTTTGGCGGTCAGGGCGGCTGCTTTCTCCGCTACAGCTATAAATACACTAACGGCAGCTCGGGAAAATTACACACCCAGCCGCGTGGATTTCTAAACAAACCGAGGTCCAAAGCAAAGCTGTATCGGACATGGAGACCATTATGGAAAGGATCCGAGGGCAATTCTTCGGCAGTCATAAAAAGCGGGCTAACCATTGCCCGATACAGAGGTAGGTTAGCAAGGGCGGTCTGTTAGTCGCTCCGTGTGTGGTGGATACCACCGATTTTGCTGCCATACCTCGGGCTGATGAACTCATTCATTCTCTTCCTTCCGAGTCCGAACGCTTACTTCGTTGCCAACATCCAATCCAACGTAATCTTCTTTCCCATTTCAGTAACATATTTCCTAAACCAGCACCAATATAGCCCTCGGAGGAATCCAACGCCATGGCAACTGTCGCTATCCAGTATCCTGTCGGTCACGAATTCGATATCGAATACTATCAGAAGACGCACATACCGCTTGTCCTGAAGTGAGCAACTCTAGTCCTACAAAAGAATTTCACTAAAATCATCTACAGGATCTGGGAATCAGCAGGCCTCAAGAGTTGGGAGGTCATTCAGCTGGGAGGATCGGGTGCCTACCAGGTCATCACTATTCTCAGATGGGAGAGCCTTGCCGCGTTCCAGAAGGCTGCTGCCATGGAGGAATCAAAGGCTCTCAAGGATGATGTGAAGAACTTTACAACAGCAGTAGCTACATCAGTTGTTGGTGAGACTGTCGCGCAGGGCTAAGTTGGACCTGAGGACGAAACTATGTTGTAGCTCATAATATCATAAACATATTTTTACATACTGCAAAGGTGACGACGGCGGTATGGAAGCTACATGCCATGATCTAAAGGTAAAGCGACAGCAGAGACTGGTAATGAACGTATGGTATTCAGTAGTCGATAATAGGACGACTGCCAGCGTTGTGCTTGGTGATAATTAGACTATTGTATCCTCATGAACGCTGAGAAGATGAATGTTCCTTGTCTAACCATCAACCAAGGCAAGGCGTTATGCAAACCCTTGAGAAAAGTCGCACCCCACCTCCACCGGCCACGCTGCAACTCAAGTCCGCCCCCTGCAATTGACTACCGGAGTTAAAGTGGTTCCCGGACCCTGATACGTGTTGCATCATCGGATTGGTAAGCTTAGACTTTTAGTATATAGAAGAGGCCCTAGTCGACACATGGTTCTAATGACAGGACGATCCTATCTGTATATTCAGTCTACAGGCATATTCAACATAACTTCAACTTTGAACTGGAAGTCTTTCTGTCACATCTCTTCATTCAACAATAATGGCTCCTCTCGAAAATCTCGCAGTCCCTCAAGGCTCTACTGTTCTTGTGACTGGAGCTAACGGCCTACTGGGATCCAACATTGCCGATCAGTTTCTCGAATATGGCTACAAAGTTCGCGGCACTGTCCGCGACACCGAAAGAGATGCCTGGCTACAGACTCTCTTCGACAAGAAATATGGAGAGGGCAAATTCGAGCTTGTCAAGGTTGCTGACCTAGAAACTGAAACCGCATTCGATGATGTCGTCAAGGGTAAACCCACCATCTGGAAATAGTGATTGTGCGTTCAACGGCTAACATATACTGCATAGGTACATCTATTGTTGCGCACACCGCGAGCATCATGAGCTTCTCTGGGGACCCCAACGCTGTTATTCCTCAAGCTGTTGCGTTCGCCCAGAACGCCTTGAAGTCTGCTTATAAAGAAGCTTCCGTGAAGCGATTTGTCTTTACGTCGTCATCAGCAGCCACTTATTCCGCTAGGCAAGGTGTTCCCGGCGTCGATATAACCGAGGATAGCTGGAACGAATCCGCTGTCAAGGCTGCGTGGGCAGACCCTCCCTATACTCCTGACCGTGGCGGCGTCGTCTATGCTGCTAGCAAGACAGAGGCTGAACGAGCAGTCTGGAAATATCACAATGAGAATCGGGATAAGCGACCCGACTTGGTTGTTAACACAGGTGAGGATTGCTAGGCCGTGAGATTCGCGCTTGAAACTGACATTTATCAGTTCTTCCCAACTTCAACTTCAGCAAAACTTTGGATCCGGCCAGCCCGAAATATCCTAGCAGTTCTGCTCTTCCTGTAGCCCTATGGAAGGGACAGGCGACGCCTTTTCACAGGACAATTGTACCACGTATGTGCTCTGCCTTCGTTATCGAATAGAGAGTAGCAGCTAAGCAATTCACAGAGTACTTTATTAACACTCAAGATACCGGAAGGCTGCATGTCGCAGCGGCCATCTTTGACCATGTTAAAGAACAGCGGATCTTTGGTTTTGCAGGACGCTTCAGCTGGGACGAAATCTTGGATATCCTCCGCAAGGCTGGACCTAACAAGGAGTTGCCCGACAATTTCTCTGCGGGATCAGATCCCAATGAGATTAAGCCTCGTGATAAGGCAGAGCAATTGCTTCGAGACCTTGGACGTCCTGGATGGGTCAGTCTGGAGGAGACTATTCTTGACAACATCTCGGATGTTAAAGATGCTTGAGCGCCCAGAAATTCCGAGGCGCGAACAGCGGCATTGTGCGAATGAGGTGGAACTGGAGTGGTCATGGCCTCGTCGCAAGCGGTTCGATAGATGAGCTCAATAAAGATGTTTGAACATAAGATGAGCTAGTTACGAATTAGATAAGAATATCTGGTAGAGAGATTGAATATCAGACTCGCTCTGTCTGAATGACGGCATGGTCGGATTCTCAAGCCCCAAAAGAAAAAGAATCTGTCTACAGAAGCAAAGCTGCCCAAAATACCAATAGTCTACGCCATAGTGCAATTTAACCGGTACCAATAAATAACCTTCTTGACAAACTCGCAGCAGCTCCCAAAATGGCGGCTTGCTTCTACTCCGCCCTGCTCAGCCCAACCCAGCCCCAATGCATTCCTGACACTAGAAAGCCACTTTAGGTAATGTACAGACGATGGCGCACGTCGGTGAGAAATTAGCCAGGGAGCTGTAAAACAAGGGGTAGCTTTTGGTGGGTGAGGGTTGTCACTTTAGTTTTCAGCTCGACGCCACGCTTTCATTTATGGTGCACTTTGGCGTTGACCACATATTTCCCCCGCTTGTGCGTCTCAACGGTGGCTCACCTGTCTAGTCTTCTATTCGTCAATGGAAAAGCAGGCTCTGGTCTGGTCGAGTCTCGGCGACGCCAGTTTCGATAGGTTAAATCCACAGCCTTAAATCGAATCATTATAATAAGCGGTCTGCTCCGGTGCAGGACGGATGAGGCTCTGCATCAATCTTTGCTCTCGTTCTTTTACCTATTATTACACCTAATCATAATGCGAAGCTTTGTATCTGCCAAGATCGCAAGCCTGGGGTTGCTGGCGCTTGCTAATGCCCAAACTCTTCCAGAGGACTTGACTGGTGCAATTGCCAATTATTCCTCCCTCTCCCTTTTTCGCAGCCTCCTCAGCGCATCCCCTCAGACTCTTACCACATCTTTATCTGATAAAGACACCAACATCACGGTTCTGATTCCTACAAATGATGCCATCAACAGCTATTTGAAGAGTTCTGGCGTCTCAGATGTGACAGAACTCAGCCAAGACGACGTGCAAGTGTTTTTCAAATATCATGTTCTGTCTGCTTCGCTTGTGTCAAAGGACTTTGATAACGCGCGGGGCTTGTCTGTTCCCACTCTACTCGATGATTCGCAGTATAACAACAGAACTTCTGGTCCACAAATCGAGAGCCAGTTCGGAGACAAAGCTACCGGCCAAGTAGTCTTTGCATCCAGAGAAGACCGAGATGACAAGAGAGCTGAGAAGGACATTGATGGCCCAACTGTCAATCTTCGAGCAGGATTGCTCCAGAATGTCAAGATGACAGCCGTGGATGGAAGTTGGGGCGCCAAAAATGTCAACACTTTTCAGGTTGTCGACAAGTGAGTGCAGCTCCAGGTTACATATAATGAATCGGAACTGACCATGATGTCTTTACACTTTAGGGTTCTATCGCCACCCAGGCCTTGTTCTACTACTGTTCAGAGCGTCAAAGACTCGAGACTCACAGCTCTGAACAACGCTCTCATCAAGACGGAGATGTGGCCTGCTCTTGATACCTCTCGCAACGTGACCTGTCTTGCACCTTCAACTCAAGCTTTCAAAGATGCAGGAAGTCCTGATACCAAGTTGTCGAAGCAGGACCTGACAGGGGCGCTACTGTAAGTCGGCATAGCTACTCTATACTACGCAGCTAACTTTCCGTCAAGGGCTCATACTTTGGACGAGGTCACGTACTCCAACTACCTCCGAGACGGCCAAGTCATTGGCACCTTGAACAAGACCGAGGTCCGTGTGAGTATTCAAGGCGACGACATCTACTTCAATAATGCCAAGGTGATCGAGGCGAATGTCTTAACAAACAACGGCCTCATCCATATGTAAGCCCTTCTTGACATGGTATGCTCGTGGTATCTCGTTGCTAACTCAGAGTAGACTCGATGCCGTTATTGAAGCAGATGGCAAACCCAGCAGCACTAGCACAGCGACAACCGAGACCGCAAGTGCTAGTGCTACATCAAGCGGAGCTGCTGAAGCAACCGTTACGACGGGTAGCGACAACTCTGCCACTTCACTCTCGACTGGCTTACCAATGCTGGTTGCGTTCGTTGCTGGTCTTGTGATGGTATAAGAGCTGTTTGGGTGGTTGTAATCTGGATAGTTAATGTGCTTGAGATATACAACGTGGTCAAAGGTTAATGACTAGATTGCCAGCGTGATTGGATTGTTATTCATTGGTTTCGCTTTCCATCTATTACGTTACTGATAGCATCAACGAATGAATTATTTAATATGCTTTTCAAATACCTAAAAGTGGTTTATGGTAAACTCAAGTAACCAGGCTCTTCGACCTGCTCGCTTTTAATGGAAGTGAGGTAAGCCTTCCTTTCTCGCTTGGCCGCTGCTCATGCGAATAGTCAATGCACATTCCCATGCAGGCTGCGACGAAAGAGGTAGGTACCAAGACCATGATCTCATGCTTCATCAGTGAGTTATTTGAATCGCCACCTAATTCGTACAAAGATCCATCTACATGAGTGCATCATCAGTTCCCCACCCTCTTTTGCCAAAGCAGGCTAAGCACCCACACTCAGATGAGAAAACAGAGATGAGGCTCTGGATAAATTCAGTCCACCATGTTAAATAAGTTCGGCTTAGCAACAATCATCTCTTTATCTAAAGAGGCTTAAATAACCATCCGGATAAAACGGCATCATACCCAAAATGGACGTCTCAAACATCGGCTCTTGACATGGTGAGATACCTTGATCCATTTCATCTCTTGTATCTTCCGTTTGTAGGACTTATGAGTTAAAATAGTGAGTAGATGTCGCTAGTATGTAAGACTACAATCAAGCGGATGCCCCAACACAGCTCACTGAAGTATACGATTAGATGGCGATGCCAAGCTGACGTTGACTGCAGCAGACTCAACTTGTAATTGATTGCAACTATCTAGCTAATCAGTGCTGTTTGGCCAGCGTACTTTTTTCGGTTCAGTAATTTATGCATCTTTGCTTTATGTTAAGTCTTCTGACTGCACCGTCGTGCTTCCATGGAACTTATGAGATGGCTGGTAGGAGCAGGCGAAGACAATTCGACTTTTCTCTCTGAAGATTGGAGCCAGAAGAGAACCACTTCATGAGAAATATCCTCTTTTCAAGCTAGGCACAGAGCCAAAATTCGACCTATTATAATTGTGCGACAGGCGGCTAACACGAATTTGTTGTAGCTGTTGAACCAGCCTCGTCGCTGTGATTGGCCAGGGCGGAAATTTGCTGCCGACAGAGCAGCCGCCAAGTCAACACAGCCTCACGTGAATCACTCACTTTTGCTGACGCGCGAGCGCAGAGTCTGCTTATCTGGCCTCTTCAATATCACTGACGTTCAACTGCTTTCAGCAATCTCATACTATCGATCAGATCCCACTAACCCCTTCTAGGCGTGATGTCGGGTGAATCGGATGAGGAGAAGGAACGCAAGAGGGACAAGGTGGGAGACTTTGTGTATGCGCCATTTATCCCTTGTCAGCAGCGTCCCTCACCCGACGTTTTGCTACGCATCCTTCCCGCTAGACCCTAGTGCATACACTGACGTTTGACATGTAGCAAAAAGAACTTCAACAAAGGCGAATTAGCTTTGAAACACGCTGTGGGTCTTGGCCAAACGCCCAATGTGGTCCCTCTGGCCCAGCCTGTCGTCGATGGACCACTTCGGCCAGTTGAGGTTGGTTGGCATCCTGTCGGCGGCTTCGCTGGCAAGTGGTTCGCCGAGGAGACTGGATTGGGCAAGATGATCACGGAGAAAATCAACAAGTACCCGGATCCGACCCAGCACTGGGCAGTACTTGTTGGCGAGTATGCGCATCAGCTATGGATGGTGAGTCTACTCATTGAGCGTCAACGACGGAATCTAACGTGTGATATGTTGCAAGGATGAGAATTTTGATGTCATCTACACAAATGCAAAGGTCGATCCGGAAGAGTGGCATACTTTCCAAGTCGGAGAGACGCGCTTCAATGACGATGCACTGCGACGAGCTGGTAAGCTTAGCCCTGCCTTAACTTTCCATGAACTGCAGAATCAAGTCAGTTCCAATGCTAAATCTTGAGTGTCCATAGGCGAATCTGTGATCGAAAGCATCAGAGCGAAACAGCCTACTTACAACCTCATCACCAACAACTGCCAGACGTACGTACTACAACTACTCGACGCCATTAAGGTTGGTGTGAATAAAGAGTTTGGCACCACCCTGGCGGTCTACGAAAGGCTTTTTGGTCCAGGCAAGATTCAGGATCTTTTCGCAGGCCCCGAGAGGCCGGAGGAACAGCCTCAGCTACTGCCACCTCCAGAAGGAGAGATGCCCGAGCATCCTGGTAGATCGGATACGGTCTCTTTCGCACAAAACGTCATGAATGAGAACACGAATCAATTGGACACTGGGAGGGAGTTAGAGAGGCATGAAGACGAGAAGAAAGAGAAGAAAAAGAAGAAGGGGTTCTTCTCACGCTTCAAACGGGATTGATCATGTTTAACAGCGATAGCTTAGAGGTTGCAACTTTCGGCATCGGCAGCGAGCATGAATTTCTCGACGATATATAGATAATACTTTGACAAGACTTTTCCGAAGTGTTTTCTCTAAACATTCAATGCGTTAACCGCTGCAAGGGAATGCCGACCCATAACTCTCGCAGCTTTTGTGTACGTTCTCACCTGAGCTCAAGCGACATCTGTAGTTCTGTATGGGCGAAGCAGCGGCCAAGCCCTCCCACTTTTCTCTGTCCCAATCCCAGCCTATGGCGCAGCTAGTGACCTAGAAATCGCCAACAAGTTGTAGTAGTTAAGACCAATAAGAACAGGGACGCAGCATAGCCGGGTTCCCTCTACTTGGCAAGACCCGGTAGCTCTGCCTCGTCAGTGCAAGAAATATGCAGCCACAGTGGCGAGTCACATAGCTCCACGGATAGCTCTTGTTACCCTCCCATGAGCTGGTAAGCTATTGGCGGCCGTACACACAAAATTGGCCGTCTTTTCTGCACTTTATACACACCAACCACTAGAGGCGGGCGACTGCTATGCAACCTGGAGATTTGAGCCTATAAAAACCTTTGATACTCGCTCGAATGTCCTGTCTGCATCACACTTTTGTAATTTGACTTCTCGTGTCACAACCTGGTCACACCATGCTGCTAACATATGCCAAACCGTAGCTTATAAATGCCCATTACCTGCCCGTTGATTGCCTTATCACTTAGTTTTAGTCACCCTCAATTCTCTGCGACAACTTCATCATCCTACTTCTTACTAAAACCAGCTCGGCCATACTCAGCCCAATGTCCCTTCAAGTTACTACTGCACCCGGAGCGCTCGTGGCGTTGGGCATCGGTGCCGGAGATGTCGCAAGCATTATCTCTCTGGGCCGTAGACTTGGTAATTGGTGGACTGGGCCAAGCGGAGACGTAGAGCTTCTGAAGCTGCTTGATGAAGACGAATATGAAATCTTGAAGAGGCGTGGGCTTTTGGATATTCTTGCATTCAATAAGCGATGGCGCAAACAGATCAGGCTGTTCGGTAATGGTGTTGCCCTGAACCTCAAGGAGGAAGACATACAGGCGGTCCTCAAAGACACGGACAAGTTACTTGAAGTAAGTTTGGTGATTCTTTTGATCCAAATTGAACTTTACGGATAGCTTTAACACTCACCAGGAGCTACCACTTTTCACGGCGATCATGACGTGCCTGGTTGCAGTTTTGGATCACTTCATCAGCCGCAGTGTTGTGCAGGTCTTGCTACACAAAATTCTGAAAACCCTACTGAGCCCCTGTGAGAGCGGGATGGAGATACTTCGCTCTCAGTATAGTTCTCGCCTCAATGCATGGAGATCAACTGCTTGTCTTCGTGGATTTACTGTCGCCGTTGAGACCCACAAGTCGCAACTCACTCAACAAGGGCAGATTTTACCTGGCTACATGCCCGCCAGCGACTCACCACATATGGAGCAGTTCATTTTGTGGCTGTTAGGATCTAACGAACCCACTTTCAAAACCACTTCCTCAGACGTCGCTGGAGTGGCTGCTTGTCTTCACACCCTGGGGATTGACATCCTGCATGTTGAAGGTGGTAATTTCGCTGCAGTTTCTAACAGATCCTGCAGCGTCATCTACTCAAGCGAGCCCTTTTTACACGATTCAGGGTCGAGAACCGCAACTGGTGCCGCAATTTTAAGACGAAGCGTGATGATAACGGTACCTCTTCAAGATCCATCTGAGAGCATCAGCACCTTCCCAATCCCTGCTGAAGATCAGACTAAGTGTCGATTGGCGTGGAGCCAAGGGATTGAAACTGCAGCTGCAGTTGCGATTGGTGTTCGAAAACCGCCTTTCCAGGGGTCTGTCAGTCTCGGCGCTTCATTCATGGACATCGAGTACGTAATCGTAGACAGAGGACAAACTGTAGGCCGCACCCCTACCGAGAGGATGCTATTGGCCGAGAGGTTTGGACTGGTTCTGAACCAGGAGCTTCTTGACGGTTTAACCAAGTGTCTTCAGCGCATGACAAAAGACCAAGTTGTGTGGCTGGGTAAAACCACTGAAGGTCATGCAAGGAGTATCATCGGTGGTTTTGGCATTGCCGACCCGGAGATGAAGGACGAGACAAAGATTATCAATTTCAGTATCTTTCAGTCGTTCTTCATGGGATATTACTATGACATCTTCAGTAGGCTTGTAGACACGTCAACTTTGGTAGTGCAGACTGTCGAAGGGTGCTGGGGTTTCCGATCCGAGGACTTTTTCCGCTATATCATGTCGTTGAAGAATTCGCTACCGCCAGAAGAGAACGACTCGCGCCGCATGATACTACCAAGACGACAGATGCTTCCTATTCTTGAAAGGCTTTTCCTCGATAACGACAAGGATCATGAAAATAGATACAGCGATGATCCTGAACAGGGAAGAAAATTGGGTTACATGGGTATCATCGGCAAAAGAGCTCTATTCATCAATAGCATGATGGGTAAATGCGCGTCACCGCGGCACATCGGTGGATTCACCCTTCTTGACGTAGATGTCGGAGGCGTGCCAAGGGACAACGAAGGACTGGTTATACCGGGTATGCCGACGGAAATGCTCGACTCAGACTTTATAGACCCAAGCATGGTAAATAGATCCATGGGACGCAGCGTCGGAGAAAGATCCCCAGAGGAAGATGTCACATTTAACATTGAACCAGACTGGGAGGGCAACCCCGACAGCGCTCTTCTTTGTGTGAGATACAAAGGGCGTAGAGTTACGACATTCTCACCACTGCGGACGGATCTCGACTTTTGTTCCTCATGTTGTCCCCCTCTAGCAGCTGGCACAGCCACTTCAACGGCGGACAGGACTCGTTTGGACTCCGCGGTTGAGGTAGGGATCACCGACCTCATACAGGGCAATGCTCTACTTCCGGCTTCAACCAACCTGCAAGTCCCGATGTTATTCCACGCTCTAAATCGGCCCTGTTTGCGCTACTCTATGGTCTCTATGTATAGAGACAGTCTGACCAGTTGTTGCGTGGCGACGGACAGTGTGAACAACGCTTGGAAAGAGAGCTTAGCGTGGAACAAGACCCGAAAGCACCCTAGAAGTTTCGTGATAGTTGCGGGGATGACAAAGACAGAAGAGTCAAGCATGCCACTGAAGTTGGAAAGCAGTGTCGTCGAGGTATATGAGATCGGGCATTGCAAGAATTGAGTGCTAATGGGTAGGCTTTGTAGAGGCTTTTGATATGGAAATCGGGCATAACATCGCCAAGGGATGGCACCTTGCCTCAGAGACTGTCCATAGAACTTCTGTGTAATTACGCATACCAACCGTTCGCCCACAAACAGACAGATCCTTAGTTGCCGAAATCCATTGAGGCATTCGCATAGTGGGCACCCACTATTAAGTGTTGATGTCAATAGATCCAAACACTTTCATTCTGACAGCCAAGACTGGAGGGCTTACGAGAACGTCAATTCGTGCAATAGTGCGGCACTCAGTGGCCCAATCCAGTATTCCCCGCCACCAAAAATTGGCAACAATGCCTGGCCAACGACCCTTCTGGGGTTATTTCTAGAAACCTTCGAATGGCCTCGACTAGCGCGACATGGAAAAGCCTCGCCAATCAAGATAAGACGGCATGGGGAAAGCTTGTTCTTTGACAGGTTTGCGGAGTAAGACAATTTTCTTCCAGAACATGGGCTTCACGCAAGTGCAAGTAACCCAATTCCTTAGTGAATAGGGCAATGCATAGATAAACAAAACACCAGCTGTCAGACGCGTATCTAGAAAGAAAATGGAATGTCGGAGAAGCAAGCGGGCTGATAGCCAGTGTTTGATAGGAAGATGGCTGGTGACTCCGCAACCGGCTGCAATTTACCGATGCCGATCAAGGTTGCGTCACGATACGGGGACCAAGAGTCGGGCACGGACACCAGAGTCCGGTATCAAACAACAAAATGTGTGAGAAAGATGCGGAGGCATGTAATGCGGGGGAGATAACCTAGAACATGATAGGAAATAGTAATACAACTACCGCGGATGGCTTCAACCAGCTGATGCGTCGTTACCACCTTGAGTCAAGGCGGACCGGATACAGATATGCAAGTCACCTATCTCGAGAGGGGATGTGACCCGGGGTTGACGGTATAGAACCGACCAAGGGCGGGAGTAACTCCATGGTTCACGGCCCACATGAGGAGCATCCAATCCGCTTGTGGCTATTTGACGCTTAAACTAGAGTTTGCTCCCTTATCACCGATCACATGACCGGTAGCATAGCGGGATGCCCGACTATCTCGACTATCAGTTCTATCATAGTGATGGATGCGAGTGGCGTTTGCCTTGTGAGCAGTGTCAGCTGGCCATATCAATGACACTCGTAAAAATAAATAGATTAGAGTGCCCCCTAGAACAGCCCAAACAAGATTATCGCCAACTCACCAAGAAACTACCTCAACACCACAAGGAAGTCACTCTACCGTCAACATGTTGGGTCTTGGTGCTGCTATCTTTGCATTCATAGCTATTGCTATCGCTCTTATCGCAAAGAAAACACTCAAGCCACAAGTAAAGGAAAACCTTATCTCAAGAGCTATCCCCGCTGCCACACCACTCACACAACCTCTACCCTCAACATGGTACAAGTCTGACGACATTTACGAACTGGAACGAAGGGCCATCTTCTCAAAGAAATGGATCTTGCTTACTCACAAGTCGCGATTCAACCAGACTGGTGCTTGGATTCGCTATGCTGAAGCCGGCTTCGATTTCTTCCTTATCCGCAACGCTGAGGGTGCTATCCGGGGTTTCCACAACATCTGCCGACATAGAGCATTCCCAGTTGTCACCAAGGACAATGGCCAGAACAGTGTCTTGTCATGCAAGTACCACGGATGGTCCTATGGCCTGAATGGACAGCTTGCCAAGGCTCCTCTTTACCAGGATCTTCCAGGATTTGACCGATCTAAGAACGGTCTGTTCCCTCTTCACCTTCACGTCGACGACAAGGGCTTTGTTTGGGTCAACATGGACGCTAAGCCCCAGCCCGAGATTGCATGGAACGAGAACACCAGAGATGGATCTTTCAACCTTGACGACTACCACTTCGACCATGTCAAGCAAGACACCAGCAACTACAACTGGAAGGCTTTGGCCGACAAGTACAACGCCAGCAGCGACGCCGACAACCTCAACAATGCTACCGAGCGCAATGAGAAGGGCACTTCTGTTGTCAGCGACTTTTACTTCCCCAACGCTTCCATGACTATCACGTAAGTTTGACAGCTCTGAATTACTCCCAAAGAACAACAACTAACTAGAACAGACCCCACTTCTTCTTCCTCATGCGATGTGTTCCTACATCAGCCACCAAGTCTCAGCTCCAATATGAGGTCTACAGACATAAGAGTGCAAGCGAAGATGACTTCAAGAAAATTGATGAGATCCTCCAGCGAAATGCCAGCGAGGTTGAAGCCCTCTCGAGCCCATCGGAGAAGAACCTCCGAGCGGGTGTCTTGGTTGACCAGACCCCTCTTCACTTCCAGAACCAGGTATACCAACTAGTTGAGCACCACCGCAAGCTCGAGGGTGTCGCCGGACGGGAAATTCGACCGGCACAGCAGATCCTTGACAAGTCTGCTACCAAGACTGAGCAAGACGAGAGCCTATTTTCTTCCTGCTCTGGTCTCTCATGTGGAAAAATAGCCAAGGACTTGTCCTGGTAAGGAAAGAAATTGTAAAAATAGAAAAAATAGAACGAAAGTCGGTTTAGCATGGTTGGAGTTTCTGCTAGTGTAGTGGTGAAGAATACTAGATAATATTTGAGACGCTAGAATTCATGGTTAATAGTATACCATTTTTGAAGGTCACTGAAAGACTTTGGTTCCGAAATATTACATCGTTGTATGAGTGAAACCCCAAGTTCGCTCATAAACACTAACTGTACAAGATGGATTTAACTGTCACGACGCATTGGCTCATAGGCATTGGAAATATATTCGCTTGATACTGAGGCCATGACGAGGCTCTAGTTTGTAGGTGTTTCAACACATTACTAGACACGACCTTCTGCCCATTTCAATGGGCTACCATCTTCCGACAACGCGTATCAGATGTCAAGGCCACAGTTATACTATCAAGTCCTTTTCAACCTTGGCTAAGACTTAAGCATTAGGGTCAAAATATGGTCGTTCCGCCTGGGGGGTGATGCGTAGCATATGTCGGCGCGTTTGGCCCTCCTTTACCTGGAAGTCTCGAAGTGCGGAACTATTGGTGGTAAAGGTCAGTCGTCGTTCGTTAACAAGAACAGGGATTGCAGGGAGTTGAACACTCCAAGATTTGGTGGGATTTGTTGAACTTACTGTTGTGTAATGCGATTATCGTAGACAACGACTGTGCCTGGTGTCCAATGGATCCGGATGTGCCAATCTTGCCCATGTTCAATGTGGTTGTAGAGGAAGTTAAGAGTGTTAGCTGCGAGTAATTAGTACCTGGTGTCTTTCAAGTCAGTTGGGAAGACGTACCACTTTCTTCTTCCTTTAAGCCTTGGATACGTCTTGTGTATAAGCGATTGACGTATAGGGACTTTGACTTGGTTACCTGTACCACGAAAAGTGAGCGGGTCAATATTTGTCATCGTTAGCATATTCCGGGCATAACTTACAGGGTGAGTGCGAACAACTGGGTGAATTGTTTCAATTGGTTCGCGAATGTAACGCTCTTTGTGGTCGGCCACCTTGGCCTGTTCAAAACCAGAATGCGTCGCCTCAAGGCCGTGGAGTTTCTCGCGATACAGTGGCGATAGTGCCTCGTATGCTGCTACTGTTGACAGGTACAGTGTATCACCCCCGGACTTGGGAGCATCCAGTGCCAGAAAAGTAGTCAGGCCCATGCCGTTGCTTCAAAAAGGAATGTTAGCTAGATTGTTGTAAGCAGTGACTTGGGATGAAGAGGCCTACATCTCGTATGACATATCGGTATGCCACTTAATGCTGCTGACATTGTTCTTGATCTCATTGTCTACAGCACCAGCCCTAGTAAACAGTGTCAGAAATAGCCTACTCGAGCTAGTTAAAGTCGGTATCGTTACTCACGTAAAGTCTCGATAAACAGGCAAGAGTTCAGGATGACCCTTAACCTGACCTCCATGCTGATGAACATGCAACTTGCCAAAGTGGGCACCAAACTCCTTCTGCTTCTCGAAGCCAATGTCTGCAAAGTCTTGGTCATAAAAGACAACAACACCTCTTTCGGCTGCGAGGAGAGCGAGTTCGTCCTTTTGCTTCGAGTCGAGAGCGCTCAGCTGAAGACCACGAACCTGGGTGCCAATGGCAGGGGTGATCTCCTCGAACTCTGCACCAGGAGCACCTAACAGGGAAGCTTTGGCAGGGTCTGCGCGTAGTCCAGGGTCCTCATGCTTGAACTCTTCCAGGGGCGGCTGTAGGCCTGGCTGGGAGTGGGGAAGATAATGGGAGTATTTGTACTAGCAGAGTGTGATGTATTAGCACAACGCGCTCAGAACACGGCTATCATGTTGATTCACCTGTTGTTCCTGATAGTTGATTGAGGTGTCATACTTCACTTGAGTAATTGACTCGTTAGTGGTAGTGGTAGTGGTTTCTGTGGCCATGTTTGCTGATTGTGTTATCTGATGCTATTTCGATACTGCCACGGTCACTCCAGTATCATTGCCATACTTCGCCTAGCTTTTATAAATCTCATATTTCCGAACATCTGTTCCATGCTTGGTAATATGGAGCGGGGATATACCGATGATCCTAAACTGATAACGCACCTAACCCCACGAGCTTATTGCGACATCATCTACGCAGGTGATGCGACACCTACCAACATGACCCTAATTGCCCGATCTTATCAGCTATCCCCGGTCCTTCGCAATGTATTTCCGAGATGACGAGCGTATCATCATGTCTATGATTCGCCTGCTCTCCAGGTTTATCGCGTCGGATACATGCTTCCTAAACTTGAGTAGATGTTTCGTGATACATACAGATAATGGCGACGCCGCAATGAAACAGCAAGTTGCAGTATCAATATATACAAAGACAGCGAATAGTTTCCGGATACAGCCAGGTATTCGGTATCATTTGTTCACACCTGTTGATTTTATTTGTTGCTGATGGCTACTACCAAAGATACGGCACATATTGCCGTTGGGCATACGCCTTCGTCAACCGACGACGACGTCGCTGTTCCGTTACCGATAGAAACGAGCGAGCAGACACCACGAAAGCAACCCATTTGGCGAAGAGTCCTTGGGATCTTTTGGGACTCGGTGGATGGCGATCCTCGAGATAGAAGATATATCCAGAAGCTCGATACCTATCTCTTGTGAGTCCATCTATAAAGACGACGACCTGTGGCTCATGGAATCATCCAGTTCCTACATATGTCTCGGGTACTTCATCAAGTATCTGGACCAGACGAACATCAGTATGTATGAAAATTACGCAGGCCTTTCTATAGCGCTAACCTCTTGCAAGGCAATGCATTTGTTAGCGGCATGAAGGAGGACGTGAGTACCCTGACAGTCCTAAAGGTGTATCTAGAAGGACGTAGCTAACACGTTCACTAAAATAGTTGAAACTCTTTGGAAACGAACGAAATTTACTCAACAGTTATTTTAATATTGGCTACCTGATCGGAACGGTCCCGACACAAATGATACAGCTCAAGTACATCCGACCCTCGATCTGGATCCCGACATGCGAAGTATTATGGTCAGTCTTGGTTATGGCCATGGCAGCAGCCAAGAATGTCGAAACTGTATGTGGTCATTACATATGCCGAGTGCCAAGCACTAAGCGAATAGTTTGAACTGACTATAGTGCCGTAGCTGTATGGACTTCGCTTCTTCACAGGGCTCCTTGAAGCATGTGCGTTTCCGGGCTACGCAGCCCTCCTTGGAGGATGGTATGGACCTCGGGAATTAACCAAGAGAATGGCTATCTTTGAGCAAACCAGTGGCATTGCCTCAATGTTCAGCGGCTACCTACAGGCCGCTTTGTATAAAGGACTTGGAGGACGACACGGCTTAGCCGGTTGGCAATGGCTCTTCATCTTTGACGGGATCATCTCGATCCCCATCGCGGTCTGGGGCTTCTTCGCCATTCCTGATCTGCCACATACAACTCGAGCGTTCTACTGGAAGAAAGATGTGCGTTACTCCCAAGCTTTTCAAGAATTCGAGGAAGTCAACTTGAACAAAGACTAATTCATTTTAATAGGATCGGGAATACGGCATTCGACGGGCGGAAAACAACGGGCGTGTCGCGCCTCAACCACTGACCCTCCAAGCTTTGAAAGGCGTGTTCTTGAACTGGAGACTTTGGGTTTTCATTCTCCCTTATTTGTAAGTGTTTGATAAAAGACAACTACACACCTCTCCGATGACAATCATGGTGCTGACACTTTGTAGGATGGTTGCTCAAGCTGGAAGCGGAACAGGCTACTTTAACCTGTACCTCAAGGACAAGGGCTATAGCGTAGTGCAAACCAACGTTCTACCCACTGCCGGCAATGCGATCAGTGTTGTAGCAGCCTTCTTGGCGGGTGGTATCGTCGATGCTACTCAGGCGCGCCTGACCGCGTCTGTAATTGTTCAGATTGCTGTTATGGTGTCAAACATCCTGCTCGCAGTCTGGTATATACCCGACAATGCAAGACTCTTTGCGTACTTCTTGTCATATGTCGGAAGTGCAGCGCAGCCTATCATCATTGTAAGAAGCATAACGCATTGAGTAATCATATTTTTGCTAACGCATAGACATTTAGTCGTGGGGCCATCATCTTAACGCTGCCGACCCTAATCTGCGTCAACTTCTAGTCGCAACAGGAAACATTTTTACGTACAGTTTCTCTACATGGTTACCTTGTGAGTCAACTTCCAGACATCTTAAATTTTCTATGGGCATCACACTAATATGGGATGGAAGTGGTTCTGTTCCCTACCTACGATGCTCCTCACTACAAGTATGGTTACCAGATCCTCATCCTGTTCGGAGGGCTCGCAATATTCGGCGCTTACTTACTCAAACTACTTCACGGTCGGTTTGGATAGGTCGACAGTGGTGGCTTGATAAATAGACCCGAAAGCGCTTCGCAGATGTGCGGTTACTGGGCGATATATAATTCTAATAGCAGATCTGGCCTAGGAGCTCACCTTACGTCGTGTGTGAAGTTTCCTAGAGACATGACTTGGGGTACACTTAGAGCCATTCAGAACTACGATGTACAATTGTGAAATAAGTCCAGAGAGCTGGGTTCAAATGCAACAGACATTTATAGCCTGTTTGATCCGACTCTAGCTCCATCTAAAGGTTCAAGGCTACTCTTACGTTCTTAACTATGCTGATAAACTTTGCGATAAAGCAATAGAGGAGCCTTACTCAGTCCAAGCCGATATGTCAGTTGCTGGAAGACTCGTCTGTGCTATACACCTGTTTGTGAAAACCCTCATTCTCAACTACCAGGCCAAAAGTGACCGTGCGATGTATCGAGAGAAGCATTTGTGACTGGCGTCTGAGTGATTTGGTATGCTCGAGGGGATGACCAAGTTCTGCCACTAATCAATAAGTCAGCGTCTTGATAGCAGAAGAAGATAAAGTCAAATTAAATAAGTTGAATGGCCAAAATTCTTACATGAAGCTTTGCATTGCCGTCGACGATGCCACTTGCAAAGGACGTAAGCGGTTGGAGGGATCGCAACGACCAAGGTGACAAGCGCTATAATTGTCTCAATTTTCATGGCGTATCAGAGGATCGACTTCTTTCAACCATCAGACAAACGATGAGATGTGGCTGTATGGTTCAGCACCTGTATGCAAAGCATGTGTTGCCTGCGTATTGTCAATCTGCTCGTGCAGTTCCCAGGCGTCAACATAAAATATCAGTAAGGAAGAAGAGGTTCTTAAATAACTTGAAGTCCTGAAGCCTCGGAAAAATCACACATCTTGCTTGTTTGCCGTTGTGTCTTATACTACGCAAGCCTCAAGATGAAGTGCAGTTCAGATTTTGGCATCAGCCATTGAGCTGGCTAGCCTGGGTCCGTACCGTACCACGACCTGTCAGAGTGGTGGCGTCTTCAGATTTCGGATTCAACCAATGATACTACTAAAGATGACAAGCGAGCCCAAGCCAGAGGCAACGACACAAATGCCCCTGCTATTCAGATTCAGGACGTATCGAATCACAAAGTCGTAATGCTGGAGAGAGCCACTCAGGGCTAGGATGGTGGGTCAGTCGGCCACGTTGAGGCCACCCGGTCTCACCCTGCCCCCCTTGTATAATGCAGCCACTCAGCCTCCACAGACACACCTGGTCTAACTTGCAAGCCACTTCAGATTTTGGGTCAGACAAATCATATCACAGTTCCCATAGCCTCATAAGTACAAATTAGCGACAATCCCCTAATATCTTGGCCATCTGAGTCTTACTAGTTGCAGCTCTACAAACGGCTAAAATCCTGTCCCTTGAATTCCCTTGAATCCTACTGCTTCCATATCTTTTCATTCTTTCTCGTTTTCTATGTCCATCCATTATGGATTATGAATTCTTTCGGCTAAATCAGACCACAGCCCTGATGGCACCTGGTGTGGGAGCCAGACATCCTTCGCCGACTGAGGAGCAGTGGATTCAGTACAAGGACATCATCCAGTATCAATTTCTCATTTGTAATATGCCGTTGGAAGTACTTGTCAACTTCCTATCGTGTCTGGGCTTTGTTGTAACGCAAGGCTACCACCATTACCTCCTCGCTCTACCGCTGACAAACGCTCAGAAAAGCACAACTGGAGTATAAACTAAAGAAGTGGGGGATTTTTAAAAACCTGAACAAGTCTACATGGCAGTATATCGACCGCAAGATCGCGAAACGCAAGTGCGAAGGCAAGAGTACCGACGTAATCCATTCAGGAAAACGCCTCAAACAGTCAACTATCAACAAGGCCATTAACCGCCACCACGAGGCGCCTACCTTCGCCCAGGCGACCCAACGTAAAGATCCTTTCGCTTTGAGCATCTTTTGATGATACCAGGCTAAAAACCAAGTAGCTCGTGCCCCTCCAGCTTCGCCAACCAACACTTACCTCACTTTGTGTACCCCACCACATATTCGGATGGAGTTTGAGTGGCCAGCGTCTCTACCCTGGCTAAATTTCCGGGGCACATATCTAGAACGTGAGTTGAAGGTCAACTGTTGTACTTGAAGATCACTCATATGAGTTCCTGCAGTGGTTCGCGACTTTCTGGGGCTCGAAGATGTTCATGTTACTTTCAACGCTCTACCCCAGGCAATGGATACCAGACTTGTCCGGCTAGCTATGGGACGCACGGTCGAGAAGGCTCAGGAAAGCTATGTGGTTACACATGTCTCTGAGATGGCTACCCAAATTGGTAAAATAATGCCCGAGTTTTACGAAGGCGAGCATCTGCAGACTACTCAAACCCTCCTGCACTGTCGTGGAAAAGACGTCATGCCACATGGTCTGAAGTTCATTATTTATCAAGTCTCCAACGGGTTTCTGGGAAATCTGAGATTCTTCGACGCATGGGAAGTGTTTTATGACCTGCTTATGGAACTCAATATCCTAGATCTCCGGATTGATCTGAAGGAGCGTCATGCTGATGACATCCTCCTCAGAACGTTTATGGAAAATCTCTTTCAGTATTCGATCTTCTGGGTAACGAAACAGATTTGGAGCTACCAGAATCATCTGAGAGGCAATCTGGATCTTGTCAAATGGCTGCTCAGCTCTGGCCTAGACCCTAATAATGAGCTCAAATTACTGACACGTGAGTTGGGCCGGACAGAAGGGGACAACATGCCGCGCCCCATCGAATTGGCAATCTCGTCAGGTCATGAAGATCTAGTAGAACTTCTTCTCAATTCCAACGCGGATACAAGCGACAGCACTTTCCCCAGAAGCTCAATCACAGAGTTTACACTGCAGTCAAACCACCCTGATGCCGTCAAGCATCGCATCATCGACCTACTAGTCCGGCATGGTAACTCAATCAACCTGGACGAGAGACTCTACAGGGCAATCAGATCACAGGACCTGAACTCTATCAGAGTCATCTTGAAATTGGTTGTTGACCCGACAAAGGCTCTCGAAGTCAATTCTGACCTTGGTCCACTCTTTGAGGAGACTGTATTGAGTGCAGCTATCAAGGCTGGCAGCGACACTACAGATATGATGTTCCACCATTTCAGCTTCCTTAGCACTTCCACGTTCGAGGCCCCCTTCATTACCGCAGACACTTTCATTGCTGCTGCCACGAAAGGCGACGATGCAACTATTCTTCGCCTGCATGGGATCTGTCCCAACATTGGCAATACTCGCAACCAGCGCGGCATCAAACCGGTGCAAGTGGCTGTATCAGCTGGCCATTTATCGACATGCGAGCTACTCTTATGCCTCTACGATGGATATTCTCCAAGTCTTCTCTTTCTTGCTGCATATGAGCACCATAGAAACATCTTACAATTCCTTCTACGTGAAGGAGCAGACGCAAATGCAACTATTGATGCAAACGACTATGCAGAGTGTGTAAGGGTCTGCAGTCATTTTATAGAAGCTGTCAGTGGTGGGCCATTGCCAAGCGTATTCGGGACGCTGCTCTACATAGCTGGAATTCAAAACTGCGTCAGCGATCCAGATTCTGATGGATTCGGTCTTGGAGCCTTGATTGAGAATGGCGCTCGATTGGCTGGAGGTGAGGTATGGCGGTTCGCAGCAAAAGGGTCTGTCAAGACACTTCTCGCCGCATTGCATGCTGGCGGTAGCCCAAATGAGCGAGATAACTTTGGGATGAGTGCACTGCAGCATGCCAAGGCTAGTGTTGAAGCCAAAGCGGGGGCAAGTTTATTTTCAGAACAGGTCCAAAGGCGATTCCAGGTCGTCGAAATATTATTACATCATGGTGCTGAACTCCTCGGAGGAGAACTTGTCTCAGCCATCCGCTGTCGGGACCTCAACCTGGTGTCGCTTATTTCAAACTACTGTTCGGACCTGAAAGATACGGACGGTTATGGGATATCTGCTCTTGAAGCAGCCATTGGGATTTTAGACAACGACGTCCTTCACCAAGTGGTTGAAGCTTATGATGGTCATTACGACCCACGTTCTTTATGCGCCGCAGCTAAAGCCGGAAGGTTATCACTTGTCGACTTTCTTCTCGCCAATCGTCCTCTACAATCAGATTATCATGTTATAGAAGGCACAGCTGTTGGACTGGTTGCAATGTCCGGAAACATCAGCCATCTGCAAAAGCTCATCCACTATTTCCCAGATGCTAGTGAGCCCAACTCTGCGTTGGTTCCGGTCTGTGCGGCTGTACTCAATGGTTCCGGCCAAGTGAATTTGTCTGATCATCAATTCTTTTGGCGCCAACCCTCGGTGCGCCAATGCCGTTATGGAAGTCCCCTGGCAATCGCTTCTGTTGCCCTAGACACGTCCGGCTTTGAGGAGCTTTTGAGAAAAGGCTATCAAGCCGATATACTTACCTGGACCAACATCACCCATAAACGAAGTTTTCCGCATTTAGAGTTGTTGACTAGATACCAACAACGACTTGATGCATTCCCTCCGCCACCTCCTAACTTTGAGACGCCTCTCTCGATCGCTGTGGGTCAGAGGGACAAAGAGCTAGTAGAGTTCTTGTTAAGTGCAGGAGCTGATATCAACGCATACGGATCCTATCGCTCCCCATTCCAACTTTCAGTGGAGTTGGGTAGCTTGGAACTGATAGGTTTTCTCCTCATCAAGGGAGCAGATGTCAACGCACCACCAGCAATCGACAGGGGTGCCACAGCTCTCCAGCTAGCTGCCATACAAGGATACCTTGGTATAGCACGTGAGCTAGTTGGCCGTGGAGCCTGAATCAATGCTCGAGGTGCAAAAGAGCATGGAAGGACGGCGCTGGAAGGTGCAGCAGAATATGGGAGGCTTGATATGTTGAAATTCTTGATCCATCATGGGGCTCTTATCACGGGGAACGGTCGTGGCCAGTTTGTAAGAGCTGTAGGGTTTGCAACGAAGCAGGGCTTCCATGCTGCAGCTAGTCTCTTGAAACTTTGCGGGGGATGGACCAAGGAAGATGTGGAAGGATGGCGCTTATCACATCCTGAGAAATCCTGCTGCGATGAGGTACACGATCCCAACACCGAGTGCATCCACGACTCTTTCGATTCTGAGAAGGAAATCTTGGTTCTAGATTCATGACACTCAGCGACGATTATATATTCACATGACAAAGCGTCAGTCGTGAAGAGTGCTAGAATCGTCAGGAGAACATACAGTGTTCTGACGACGACTGTGTACTTTCTGATCAGTCGGAGTCAGAGTCGAAGTCGGAGTCAGAGTCGAAGTCATAGTTGGAGTATGAAGAAAAAAAAAGAGTCTTAGAGCGAAGAGGCACCCTGGTGGGTCCCAGATGGTAGCTCCGAGCTAGAGATTGAGTAAACTGTGATATATCTGGTTTATGTATCATGGGAGATAATTTATCAAGTCTGATATTACAGTATATCTAATTTATTAGCAAGATTTTCGATACTGTGTTGGCCTATATATTATCTTCACCTAAAGGCCGCCGGGACCACGAGCTGAAGTAACTCCATCGTCGACTTCTGGCTGTAGATTACTGTGGACAATACCTTCCTTTCCAGAAATGTCCACTCATGTAATAAGCTGTAATACTGCACCCCATCTCGCATTGTGCATTGAATTAATGTGTCCAGAGGTCTTTTTGTTTCTCATTCTTCGCGCTTCGTCGCGGACCAGAAAAATAAAAAACGATTTCTGTCTCAAGCTCACGCCCATGGATATTGAGTATTACAGCACAATCGGTCTGAACACGGAATGTACCTTACATAAGATTGATTCACTACTGTGTGAGTTCATCTTTGGATCATTGTTGATCTGTTGTTATTCACGATAAACTCAGAATGGCACTATCTACCCTGTAAGCACTTCAGCCTGAGGCCTGCGGGAATGGAACGTCACTACACGGATGGTTCCACCCTCGGCTCCAAATTAGCTCCGGGCTTTACCTTGTGTGGGTGAAACCAGCCCCATCGGGGTCCACGCTGACGTCTAGAACTTTTCCACCTGTCAATTCATCTTCTAGAGTTTGATTGCCCTGTCACCGCCTGGCCCGGTAGTTAATGCTGAGCTTGCTCTGTGCGTCGCGCCGTGTAACCTGTGAAATGAGATAGAGTCGCACGATTTGTGTAATATGCATAAACAGGCGCATGTCAATTCAAGCCACGGCTTCAGCTCAGGTTGACAGAGACACCGCTTATTTACATCATGGCGTCATTCCCCTGTCTTAGTGCCCCTATCGGCTGCTCCCGTAAAGTCAATCAAGTCGTGAGACAATTCTGCAGCAGACAGTATGATTCAACTATGCTTCATAGAGCGACAGAAGATCAGGAATGCTCAACATACCAGTACACAATTTCCCGATTTCTCGTCAGACTCCCGATGCAGAATCACATACCAAGTTCGAGATTACAACACGTGTGGGGCGGCAGTAAGAGGTAAGGCGGGCGCTGATCATTCTTGGCTAGCCCTGCTGTCTAATAATAACTCATATATAGCTCGTGAATACGAGCTAAGCATAATCATTAAGAAATGAACCATGCCATAACGATGCGATGCACGGGCGGTCGGACGGCCTGTCGGATGTTTCGGCATGTAGCATTAGGATAGAAATCCGGTATAGTACCTTGTTTTTGTTGATCCCCCAACCCCGCAAAATATCACGAGGTTGAGTTTCTCCGATGGACACGGATGGATCCCGTTCGTATAGGTCATTTTATGGCGCAGCTAGAGCAGCGTAGCTCGTATTCTATCTAGCTCATCTAAGATCTCTATATGCAAGTCTCCCCTACTTAAGACGCAGCTTCTGGCCAACTATTCTGGATTTTTTTTATCATCTCACTATCACTCTCATCTTCAACAATCTAATACACAATTCTTAATACCCAACCCAACCAAACCGTCAACATGAAGTTCTCCGCTCTCACCGCCCTCACTGCCATCTTCGGCACTGCTGCTGCCGCCAACAAGGCCATCGTCATCAACGAGTGCACCAGCGCCATCTATGTCCAGTCTTACCCCTACGCCGGTGGTGCTCCCGGCCCCTTGACCACTGTCAAGCCCGGACAGCGATTCTCTGAGGATCTCCGTGCTGGTGGCTCTACTGTCAAGATCGCCACCACCAAGACCCTGACCAAGCCCCTCTTCTTCGGTTACTCTTCCGAGTCTAAGCCCAACAACGTCTACTACGAGCTCAGCACGTAAGTCATATCCTTTTACCGCTTCTTAATATACGATACTAATTCCTCCTAGTGAGTACGGCAACCCCTTCGCTGGCAAGCACAACATCCTCAGCCCCGGTGAGGGTTGCGAGAAGTTCGACTGCGCTGCCAACGATGCCAAGTGCTACAGCACTCCCAGCCACAAGATCGTCTACGGCTGCCCCAGCCCCGTCAACCTGTATGCTAAGGTCTGCGCCAAGTAAATGCGTCCCTAGCAGGCGACGGCACCGCTACTTCGGTAGCACTAATCATTCTGGCCATACATCTGGCGCCCCGGGATCAGATCACTGGGTATTAATGAATTGTTCATATTAGAAGATTTGGGAGTCATTAGTGCAGATGGCTTCATGTACATTGCAATATATACATATACTATGATTCTATCACATTGAGTTCCGCTATCCCATCGTGAAGATTACTGCCTAGTACTGCTTCCGCTGAGAGCATTATGACGTCTTTAAGGTCCGCTAGATATCTTTGGGCTCGCTCACAGCAGTATTCCCTGTCATAAAGGGTGGCCGTTCGTTTAATAAATTATGCATGCGTTACCTGCAGAGCTGATCACTACCGAATACGGTGTGGTACTTACCGATGCTGGTCCTTTTATTAGGGTGATTATCAAGTTCGACCCTTTTCGAAGGAACTTGGTGTGATTATCATCGTGTTGTTCCGTACAAGCTGTCCTTTTTACAGAAGGCCACGTTGTCATGTATGTTGTAAGCTCTGTATTGGGAAAAGCTTGTTGCTTGCATGATAAGGTTGGTTACTCCTTGGAAATACGGCATTATTTTGCCTCAAAGTTGAGAGACGGAAAACCTTACTATAATATCGGGCATTTTGCTACATCATACAACGGGCTCATATAATGTATACAACCTTGATGTACCTCTTTGGGATATAGTCATACACAGCTTAATGCACATGGTTCAATCAACGTTAATGCTATTAGATGTTTGTTTCTGCGCCTTTATGACGCGAGCCTTCCTAAGTCCCTATGATAACATGAAAGAAACCCCAACTCCTAGTAAACTCTTGATCTATTATATCATCGCCTCACCTTCGTATTTTCAGTGTCACTTGCCTCTCCCCATCCTGTCGCTCAATTGTAACATCGAGAGATGCCAAAAAGTACGGGAACTCTGTCTTCTTGATTTGACCGATCCACTGCAACAGTGGGATCTGCTTCAACTCGTCTACCTCCAGGCTGGCCAAATCGCTTTCCATCACTGTGAAAGTGGACTTGAGATCCACTGTTGCTTCCGCATTTGCCACCATCTTGGCCACATCCTTGGCCCACAGAAGATCCATCCGGCCGGTTCAGCCTTGCAGGTCTGGTTTACAGCCAATTTGACGACTCCTTTCCGTCAAGTCTTGAGGCAACTCACGCGGCGCTTCTCTTGACTCTGCCGCTGGCCAAAGACGTATCGCCGTGGACGATACATCGAGATCAGCAGCGGCACGCGAGAGGATTTGTTCCGAGACCCAGCGTGTTGCCGTGTAGCCGGGCATGTGCTTACTGAGCTTGTCAAGAGAATCTTGGTCAACATCTGTTACAGCTCCTGTTGAAATGTAGCGAATCGGAATACGGCGGGGCGAGGCCAAGCCTATGAGGGTCTTGGTGGCCAGCACGTTGACTGGTCGCAAAACATGGTAGCTGTCCCAGAAGGAGCGAGCAGCTCCAAGATGGATGACGGCGTCAATGGAGGTAGCTAGTTCTTTCATGGTCGACTTATCAAGACTAAGAGTGGGATGAGAGAGATCACCGGGGTGGATGACCAGCTTGGGAGAGGATGCAAGCGATTGCAGCTTGTTGACATCCCGGACTGCAACGCAGTGAATGGTCTGAATGGTAGGCGAGGCAATCAACTCTGGTAGCAAGAATCCACCCAAGAAACCCGAGGCACCAGTTATCAACAAGGTCTGAGGAGGGTTCTGTGGTAACTTGGAAGTTGGCAATCGTTGGAGCTCCCAATCAATCTGCTTCACGCAAGATGCTTCGTCAATCTTTTGAGCCATGGTTGAGACGGTGTTGTTGTCCAGTAGGTCCAACAGTGGTATGCTGACATCGAAGAAGTGACGAATGCGAGCCTGGAGGCGGACAGCGAGTAGAGAGTTGCCACCAGCTTCGAAGAAGCTCGTGCTCGGCGTGATAGCAATGCCCAAACGATCCACAATAGTCTTCTCCAGGACGTCCTTCCAGAGGTCTTGTAAGTGATGGACTGTTGTGTTGCTGTCCTGCCCGTCCTCCTGGTCATTGACCTTCTGGTTGTCTGGCAGAGGCAGGCCTGCACGGCCTTTCTATCGATCTTGCTGTGGAAAGTCAAAGGCAGCGAGGAGAGGGGAATAGCCGACACGGGTATCATATACTGCGGAACAGGCAGGTTGTTTAGCAACTGGCGAAGAAACGCTGGTTTCTCGTGGTCGGTGATGGGATTGTCTTGCTTGAACACCACATGGGCTACCAGAAGGTCATTTTCGCGCAGCGTCACCACAGCTTGCTTCAGGACTCCTGCCGAGGCTTCCACAATATTGTTCTCGATATCACTGAGCTCAATACGCAAACCTCGGATCTTGATCTGGGTGTCCCCAGCCACGCGGTGGTGGAACACCATAGCTCCGTCAGATTGCAGATGGCCAATGTCTCCAGTGAGATACAGCCGATCCCAGCCACGTCGCTTATCGTCCTCAGTCGCAAATGAATTCTGGGCAAATTGTCGGGCTGTCTGTTCTGGGTTCTTCCAATAGCCGAGAGAGACACCAGCACCGCCGAGATAGACTTGGCCAGGCATTCCAGTGGGCACAGGATGCATGTTGTCGTCGACCACGTAGGTATAGTAGTTTGGTAGAGAGTAGCCACAAGGAATGCGATCCATTTCCTCGAGAGCCTCTATATCCTTGTCGGTCTTGTAGTTAATCTCCATCTTGGTAGAGGAAATGGAAATCTCGGTTGGTCCGTACGAGTTGAAAAGCCGCAGCTGAGGAAGATCAAGGTTGGCAAAAGCCCGGACGACGCTCGTTGTCAGCGGCTCACCACCGCCAAAAGCTCGTCGCCAGGACACTGCTTTTCGTAGATCATCACCGCCGAACTCCATCCATAGAGCGTATTCTGAAGGTGTGGCCTTGGTGTAGGTGATCATTTCCTCGTGCATGATCTTCGTGATCTCGACGGCGTTACCGCGTTTGTGCCAAGGCACGATGTAGACCATCCCGCCGTTGACGAGAGCTGTGTACATCTGATCGGAAGAATGATTGAATGTGAAGGCACTCTGCTGTAGTACAATCTCGTCCTTGAGTTGCCAGGTCTTGGTGTAACCTTCGATCTCGTTGCGCAGACCAGCATGCGTCACCACGATACCCTTGGGATTCCCGGTTGAGCCTCTTGTGTACAGGATAGCGGCGGGATTGCTTGCCTTGGCTAAGATGGGAACGGGGGCAGAGGTAGGGTGGTTGGGGACCGTAGCCACATTGATGACTGGAATCTTTTCACCTTGGACTATTTGATCAACCGTGTCGACAGTCTGCGCATCGACAAGAACAGCTGCAGGGTCGCAGTTCTGCATTCCTGCCAGTCGAGGTAGAGGATTCCGCAAGTCAAGAGGAACGTAGACAGCACCAATTTGCACAATGGCTGGCATAGAGCAGGGCCAATTAGCGGTGGCCTGTTCATAAACAGGAACTGCTTGGCCAGGGCTGACACCTGCCATCAGGAGTACCTCAGAAATGGCCTCGATGCGATTGGTCATGTCTCTGTACGTGAGTTGGCACCTGTCGTCTTTCAGGGCCGGCTTGTTGGCGTATTTCTTGGCCATGTCGTTGATACGATGTGGCAAGGCCTCTGGCCAGTCCGAGACAAGATCTTCTCCCCGTCCAATGGCGACGGCTTTGGAAAGTTGCTCTTGGCTGAAGAGAGGATGGGCGGTGTTGGTACTTGGGTCAGCCGTAAGAACATCTAGAAAGTGGACATAGGTGTCTGCTAAGAGTTGGGTAGCATCCGCATCGTAGAGACTCTTCTGTGCGCGAAATATGAAAACAGCATCGCCATCAGTAGCTCCATCGGTGATGTCGACCGTCAGATCGTAGGCTGTCTTGCCCGTATGTACGTCTTCGCTCATTTGCCACTGAAGGCCGTCCTGCTTCCAGAGTTGAGTCTCCTGTAGACCTTGACGGTAATCGATAAAAGCCTGGAAGAAAGGACTGTGTGTAGAAGTTCGTGCCACACCTAGCTCAGAAAGGAGGACATCAAAGGGAATGCGGGAATGTGCTAGAGCTTCATGAGAGACATCGCGCGCTTCAGAAACAGCCGAGCTAAACGAGTCACTGGTCCGCTTGAAGCGAAGAGCCAGAAGATTCAAGAAGAATACTGCGCAAAATTCTGGGATCATCGCCGCCACGAGCACCGTCCGCCACGCCGAGAACGACTTCATCCGCATCTGTGAGAGCAAAAAGCATCGCTTCGAAGGCAGCAAGGTAGACGTGGAAAGGGCTCGATCGTTGCGACTTGGCTACTGCACGAATGCGAGTGGCTAACCCAGACTGACTCCCGTGGCGTTCAGAAAGTCGCACCATCACCTGATGCGTATCGAAATGTAGCATAGGCACTCTTGTCGATACTTTGGCGTTGGGTAGCAGAGGCAAAACCGGAGGTGGGCTGTCAGCAGGGAATTGCTGCTGCCAGAATGAGAGGTCATCAGTGAAGTCGCCTCTGGCCACTGCCTCATGCTGGGCCACGGTGTAGTCGGGATATTGTAGAGGAGCAGCGCCGAGTGAGTGGCCGTCGTAGGCCGTCTCGAGATCAGAGAGGAAGACTTGTAGACTGATTCCGTCGAAGACAATGTGGTGATGGTAGACAAGGAAGTAGTTTCGCTCGGGATCGGATGTGGTTAAAAGAAGGAGCTTCAGGAGTTCGCCGCTTTCGAGGCCAAGATCGGTCTGGCGGAGAGCGTCGTATTCGGCCGTGATAGCGGTAACCTCAGCCGTGTCATCATAAGAAGCAGCTTCGAGCTGCTTAGTTTGTAGTCGAATTGGTGAACTAGGCAACACCTTCTGGTAAGCCTGGGCTTCATCGAATTCATCGGCTACAAAACAAGTCCGTAGGGCCTCATGACGTGAGGCCACGAGACGCACTGCCCGTGACAAAGCCGGTATGCTCAACGAACCGACTATGCGGTAGTAGTAGGCCACGTTGTGCGTACGCTGATTGGTCAGTAGCTTCTGCAAAAACCAGAAGCGAGACTGACCAAACGATAACGGGACCGACTTGATGAAGCGACGAGGTTTGGGGGCGGGTGGAAGTGGATGTGTAGGTGTACTGACCTGGAGGGTGGTCTTTACTTGGGTCTCGGTGTCATGTTGCTCGGGCTTGACCAGAATCGTCTCTAACAAATCGGTCGTAGTATCAGTATCAGGCGTCGTGATCGAGAGGTGCGGGCTGCCAGATGCTGATGCTAATGCCGAGGCGGAAGCTGAGGCTGATTCTGATGTTGACTTGGATGCAGATGAACTGGGGGGCGTCAGAGCTGCTGCACCTTTGTTGCTCTCTGCCGCTTCTTCCTTATCACCATCTTTGCCCTCATTATTAGTCTCCTCGGGGCCTTTCTTTTCCAGCCAGGTCTCGGGAATCTTCTCCATAGCCTTCTCACAGAGTTCTACCAATGATGAACCACCGACGATCTTCAACACAGGAACATCGACAATCAACTCCTTGAGGAACCACGAGCGCGCCTCGACAGCGACAAGAGAATCGATTCCGAGATCGACCAGTGGAGCGTAGTAGTCGATCTCATTGTCGTCACCAAGCTGCAGAATCACGCGCAACTTGTGGGCAAAGCAATCTTGCAGCACTCTCTCAGCCTCTTCAAGACTAGTGACAAGCGCGAGCTGGCGAGAAGCAGGTAAGTTAGATTTGGAGCTGCTGGCGCCAACCGCACCTTCGCTGCTATCAGTCACGCGGACTTGGCGAATGAGGTGGCTGTAAAGCGGGTTACTGAACCAAGGACCCTTGATGTCTTCATCAGAAGCAAAGGTGCGAATGCCGGTAGTCAAAACAGCAGAGGGGATCGAGTCAGCATCTTGATCATGTGCAGGATCAGGACGACCAGCCCGAATGGTCTCAGCAAATGCACTACGCAGATCCGTCTCAGATAATGATGACAGTCCAAGAGAAGCAAGCTGATCCACGACTACTTGACCAGCCGTCTCGATGTAGCCAATACCCGCCACCTGACCAATATCGAAACAGCTACCAGCCACTCCACGACGGCGACGTTGACGCACCAGGCTGTTGATGTAGCCGTTGGAAGCGTCATAGTTGGACTGGCCAGCATTTCCAACCACACGCGAGGCTGATGAAAAGAGCACAAAGAAGTCGATATCCTCGTCGTCATGGAACACAATGTCGAGATTACGTGACCCCGTCACTTTAGGACCTAGCCCCGACGTCATTTCTTCTGTGCTCATCTTGGAAAACAGCGCATCGTGCAGCACTATGGCACCGTTGGCTATACCACCAATTGGAGGACACTCGGCCCGGATGGTAGCCACACACTTTTTGACACTCGCCAGATCCGTCACATCCATAGCAAATGTCCAGACCGTTGCGCCAGTGCCCTCGAATGACTGCAGCCACTTTTGACTTATAGCACCGGCTCGTCGACTGGTCAAACACACACATCCCGCACCACGCGAAACCATCCATTCAGCAAGAGATTGGCCAATCTTGCTCGTGAGGCCAACCAAAAGATAGGTCTTGTCACGGGAGAAGAAGCCGCTCTTGGACAAGGGGCGGACTTGCACAGAAACGATACCGTCCGCAGGCCACTGGATGGTTGCTGTGAGGGATTCGGGCGCAGATGAGGTACTGTCTTTCAGCGAAACCTCCAGGTTGTCGAGACCGGCTGGGAGATGGCTGATAGTGGAGAGGGCTTCACGAAGAACAGAAGCGAGGGTGAAGGCGGAGGAGGAACTAGCAAGTAGGGCCTCGCCGGTCGCGAATAATGACTGGTCCAAACGAATGCAGTTCAAAGGAAGAGCATTTGCAACATGCTGACTCATGTTGGTTGTGGCCGTACTGAGGTTCAGGAAGTGACTTGGCTGCAATTTGAGGAACGTCTTGGACATAGCCAGCTTGGAGACACGACCGCTGACCATCAAGCAGTCTTCATTATCCGATATATCCTCACTTGCCACTGTCAACTCTATGCCCTGGAGCGCAGCCTGTCGAGTGAGAGCCTGGGTCAGATGCTGATCTGCTTTCGAGGCACACACCAGCAGACGACTGCCAGAAGTCAAACGACCCAGCACAGAGGCAGCGACGACTTCGCCTGAAACAGCAACAAGAAGAGTGCCGCTATTCATCTTCCTTTGAAGCGAGCCAAGGGGCACGCGGGCAAGGGGTTCCACCTCGGCTGAGTTGGTAGCCGACAGGAAAAGGGCAGACTGACCGGTGGTGGCATCGTCGCCGATGGATAGGAACAGATGGTGGTCAGGCTTGATAGCGAGCGCAAAACGAGTGGAAGCTTTGACACGAGCAGAATTGCGCAAAGTTCGGTCCTGTGGTAAAAGCAGAGAAGCCGGCTCTACCAGAGTTTGGTCGACCAGCTCGACATTAGACACGCCAATCTCAACACTCTTTGTGATCGAACGTCTGGCCGAGTTGAGGCGGGTATTCTGCTCGTCAGCGCAGACTAGACGAGGCAATAAAGCTTTCCCGCTATTGTTAATGAATGTCTCAGGCTCCTTGGACCAGAGAATACTGCTGGGCTTTCTGGTGTCGACGTCTTGCGCCCCCCACTCATCCAGGGCCATCAGACGCAATAAATGCTCGGCAATAATCTGGGCAGAGACACCGACGTCACTCAAATCAGCCAGATCGACGAGATTAATGCTGATATGGCTTGCCTCCCGACGGATGACACGGCTAAAGTCGATACTGGCCATGTGGTAAGGCTCGTCGACATAGGCACCTTTGGTCACCCAAAGGACGTTCTGGGCGAGATCAAAGACGCGTTGCAGGCCCTTCATGCGATCATCATCTATATCTTTGAAGATAGGTCTGTCTAGGTCAACTAGATTGATGAATGTGCTCATGGGAGGAATGTCGAGCTCATCTTCTTCGGCTGGGGGGCCCTCCAGCACGGTTAGCTCGGTAGAACAACGATCTTGCAGTAGCTTAGACAGCTCTTGAGCGATGCCCGACGTTCTCTTGCTGCCAGTGCCAAGGATGACGAGGTTGTCAATCGAGACGGCCTTCTCTTGTGTTTCAGTCTCGGCCAATGGTTCCCGCAAGAAGTTGATCTTCTCGTCGACAGCCTGGGCTGCTAGAATGGAGAATGGCCACGCAACATAGTCAATTTCTGGAGTGAATGTGTCAACGCCCGAGAAACCAGCTTGTTGCAACCTCTCATTCCACAAGGTCGGGATGATGGTGGGCGCCTAGCGACGGTCATCTCTAACTCCTAGCCACCAACCAGCAAGCGTACCCCAGATGAAACCTGTGCGGATGGGCTCGTTATTGGTAATTTCAAGAAGCAGTAGGTAGCCTCCAGGCTTGAGTAGCTTGCGAGTGTTGTCAAGAGTGTTCTGTAGGGACTCGGTCGCGTGCAAGACATTGGATGCAACGACAATATCGTATTTATGTTCTTGGTAACCTTGCGAAGCTGGTGATTTCTCCACGTCGAGAACTTTGAACGTAATCTTGTCGCTGTACGCTTTGAAAAGCTCTGCTGCCTTGTTGGAGAAGCCCACCGGGATGTCGGTGTATGTATATGACGCCATCTTATCACCCATCTCATTGAGGATGTACTTGGTGGCACCACCCGTACCAGCACCGATCTCAAGAATGTTGGTATGAGGGTATCGGTGAGAAATTTGCTTCATCATCGAAGCCAGGAACTGATTGTATTTTTAACTATAATATGTTCCCCATGGTGACACCCGTGCCAATTCGTTTATTCACGTTCCAGAGTTGGAAATCTTGGTAGCTGGTGATATCGTTTATAACGGCGATTGTCACCAGTGATTAGGCGAGGCGTCGAACCTCGAGAAGCGGAGGAAGTGGCTGGCGGCTCTTGACCAAATTGGTGCTTTGAAACCCAAGATTGTTGCTCCTTGACACACTTTTACCCCGACCTCGACACCGAATGATGATGTAGCCGCCGGTATGCTGAAGGACACGGCGGAATATATCAACGGATTTGCCGAAGAGCTCGAGGATGCAATTAGTGAGGAGGACCTATTTCAGAGAATGAGATCTCGATATGACCGGTGGAATTTGCACTTGCTTGGTGGGAGCGTCAAGGCCGTATGGGCCAACAAAAAGCTCTAGAGGTGCCTGGATTCTTTGAAGCTAGCCGTTAATAGTAGAAACTGTTGCTCTCGGGTGATGGCCTTGAAAAGCTCAGCACTCCTTGAGAAAGATATTCAAGCATGGAGTATTTAGTTGAGCCTATGTGGTAGACTCCAGAAAGTGGCCTTAGGTGATGTCATTGTTGGCATCGGCGTATACGGCCCTGCGGCTTCCAGTGATTATTGCCGGTAAAATAGCGCCATTGCACATTGGCAGTGGATGAAGGATCAGCCGCAAGACCTGCAAGTACAACTTGGCTTTCACGGCTCATAATGCAACCTGAATGACTTTAGAAGATATGCTCCCCGTCAGTATCAGCCAAAGTCTGTTTCGTGATCTCACAATTCAGTGATGCAGATACGAAGCGCCCATGGTACTTTGAGAAATGTAAAGGCTGGGCCAATCTACCTAGTAGACGGCAGATTCTGTTGTGCTCAAGCAAGCATAGCTACGGCCGTTCGATGGTATTCGAAAGGAAAAATAATGATAATAACAGTTACTACCTAAACTGATCTATCTGCCACTTTATCTCGCTCTCAACGCAAGTAAGCATGGATCTTGACGAACATTGAAGGGCATCATCAGTATGGTTTACCTTCATCCAATGAGCCAAAACCTGGATTAAAGACGGTGGAGTTTACTATGCTACAAATGACAACTTGACCACTATATGTCCATGATATACTCGACATCCTCCTCAATAGATGATTATCTGGCCGTTCCGTCTTGATCAAAGAAGCGAATGATATCCCTAACCACAGTTAGTGAAGGGCATCTGATAGTCACTCTAACTTCCCCGGTATCTCCCACTCTGCCTTCTTCTCGTCATAGGAGGAGACGCTGGTAGCTCCTTGGGTACATGGTAACACGCTGGGATCTGCTCCGGTGCCGCAGTAACGAGCTTATGACTTGCGGCAGCTGGTGGCCAAACACCATGCGATGTCCCGCCAGTGTGGAGCCGTAAGCTCACTCAAACACTTGATAATTGACAAAGATGAGGTATAAAGCATTGGCTTATGTGGTATGCTTATGGTCATCATTGAGTGCTATCTCCGAGCCAGAGCCAGGGTTTTCCCAAGCCTGCAGGGGCTCACTAGTTGCTGCATTAGGCGGCTGGGGCGCGAGTTCTGATTGGATCACATATCCTTGGTGCCGATAACCTGGTATTTTGGGGCAAGGAAGAGGTTTCTCGGTGAGGTCAAGCAGTTTATGTGAGTGGTAAGGCTGCCTGTGGCGGAGGTACTCATTGAGCTGGGAGTGAACTGCGCCAGGAGAAATACACCTTTCCCCTGTTTACCCAGGGAGCCCCTGTCAGGATCTTGCAAAAGGTTTCTCCAATGGGCCTATGTTTCGCCCATATTGGTCCGAGTCTGAACGCAGGTCAACACAGTCTCACTAGTGAGTGTATACATGAGTTCCACCCAAATGGCACGACATCAGGCCTTTTGAATCACTACCCAGAAGACGCCCGAGCTTTATTTAAGGTTCTTCGAGAAGAATGCATCATTCAATGCATTGAAATTGAAGTATAGACATCTTGGCTATAGCCATGGTGGGACGGAAATTGCAGCAACGTTTAAGTCATCCGAACTACTTGAGTAACTAACCCGGGATCGCCGAAGAAGTCATCAACTATCACGTCTAGAAATGTATCATTGTCAGTATCTCACCTGGGAGGTTTAACAGACAGACCTTAGTCTCATTTTGATCTCGTTTACTCTTCCCTGGGTTTCACCGGGCTTATGATGACTTCCTTTGAGCAGGAACAACTATTCTCGTCACTCCCTGAACATCATAGGCACCAAAGCAGTCGGACTCTGAAGGATTCACCGCCCAAAGAACTTACTGAATCGAAACCCCACACCAAGGAGGGATACTATTAAAAACTTTCACATAGCCTAATGAACACCAATTATGTGAAGGGCGCAAGGCTAGTTACAGAAGCTTCATACGTCTTAACATAGGGTCCAGGCTCTATCTAGGCGGCCGATCGTGGATAGTTTATGGCAGTGCGGCGGCTATTTACTCAAGACATGAGAGAACATGAATCCCATTTCCCCGCAGATAATGCTGACACGTTTAAAGCCGACGTTCCTATCCTGCACTGGAACGCTTACTGAGGCATGGATTGTGATTATCTGGCAGGTCTTGGCAGTCAGCATTTGCTGTACTAAACATCCGGATCAGATATGTCAGACTAGTCCAAATTAGATCGATCAAGCATCTATTCCGGAGATACCGTCAAATATGCCCGACCTGCAGCTGCATTCTCTTATTTGTATGCCAATTTACTGGAACAATGTATGGCTATTTGAGATGGAGCTACGTATCCAGGAGAGCAAAGGCTTCAGTGAAGGATAGTTATTAATTGGATAGTTTGCTATTTTTGACACAGAAATAACTCGAGGACGCATGTTTGTATGATCTCAAGCCCTTGAACTGTTATTTCTATGAATTAGTTCTAGTAGCTTTGTCTTGTCCTTGACAGCATGCGATACTGATTTCTAATAGACAATCACTCCAGCGACCACTCAGAGAGAAGATCCGGGTTCTAAATTTAAACAAAAATCCCACGACCAGCTTACCATCTACCGTGCCGCATTTCCAGTCTTGGCGAGCAACCCAATAAGCTTGTGCATGACCCCAGATCCTTTAAATCCTTGTTCGGGGGCAGCAGCCTCCCGGCATTTGCCGTTAGCTTAGAATAGACCAAAGTCCCCTTGGGCATTCAGGCTATCGCCAAAACCAAAGTTCCGCGGCGTTAATAAGCGAAAAGTCCTTTTTTATCACGACCCCAGTCAGTTAAGTTGATGTTAATATCCTTTAATCTTTCTTTACCGCCCGGTATGTAGAAAACTCACTTGATATCTAGAAAGCTGAGAAAGAAAAGATTTATCGGCGAAGTGCATTTATTTTCTACGTCCACGTTCTTTATATTGAGCTAGTACTCTAGATAAAGAAAACAAAGCAAAGGGTCTTTAAAAGCAAATCCTCTCATTAAGCCGGTATGCATGTCCATAACAGCGATCGCAGAAGCATAGCCCTCGGCAGTGTAAGCTTTGCGGCTGATGTGGAAGGAAGGAAGGATTCTTTTGCAGGGGAGGGCTAATTATGTACAATGCATGATCACTCTTGCGCAGAAATTTGGACCCTACACCAGAGTTATCGCCCGTCTATAACTGGTTAGGTCGCTACATGATTGAATGTGAGGAAAACTATTAAAGAAACAGTCAACGCCAGCTCTAGAAATGTATCTTTAGCTCAGACAACTCCGGCTTTCGAACAACAAGTAACAATTCCCTTGGTCTATTTCGGTTTTTCCTTTTCCTCTTTTCCTTGATCTATTTCCTTATCTTTGAGGGTTTGTGCTTCCATATCTTCTTCTTTCTTTGCCTCCGTTCGCATATAACTCTTTGAGTCTATTCACTACCACGGCAAGTTTCGCAATATGTCCACCATCATGTCTTCTCTCAAAGCGGTGGCCATCATGAGCTTTCTTGGGACAGTCGTTTCTTTTCCTACCATGCATCAACCTCCGGCGGTCCATCAAACTCCAGCGGTGAAGGAAGCTCCCGCAGTCCAGCAAACCCCGGCAGTCCAGCAGCCTCCCGCTGTCGAGGAACCTCCTGCCATGCAGCAACCTCCCGCCGTAGGAGTCCAAGCATCTGGCAACTCTACTGCTGCGCGCCGTACTCTGTGGCCGCTGACCAATTATGGAGGTGTCGGTTCGAAGCCTGATCCAGTTTTATATGAATCAGAAGAGCTTTTCTGGGGAGACGGAAGTGAGTGAATCCAAGATGCAAGGTTTTCTTATAAACATTACTAACTATCACCAGCTGCTTTTTCCAATATGACTTGTGCCCCCAAGGATGACAACAAGATGCTCAACATGGCTCGTCTTGGCGACTGGGTCAAGTCTCTCGACTGTTCCAAGGATGCACTTGACGTGGGCTTCGAGAGCTCTGATGCCATGAACAAAGCAAAGAGCGCTTGGCAATGGGTTACCGAAGACCCCGATAATGCCGCTATCGTTGTTGTCGATGGCACGAAATGCGGTGGACCTAACCGCCGACAGCCCTACCTGATCCAGAAAGTTTCCTACGATGAAAAGTCTCAGCAGGCAACCCTTTCCGGAAAGGCGACGAAGTGGGATGAAGTTATGATGAATGTTGCAGTACAGATCAGTTCTTCGTACCCTGCTAGCTCTGGCCTTGATAAGCGACAAGAAACAAGTGGCTCTGTAGACCTCGCGCAGACTTTTAACCTGAACATTGCCGAGATCGCTATCAACGACGATGCTCGGGTTCGACTAGACTGTGTTGACTGCCGTACAACTGGTCGGGTGGATTTCACCGCCAACTTGGACGTTGGCTTTTTACCCCCAAAGCTCGACATCTCAGCAACGCTGACCACAAGAGACGGAGTCGGTATCAACCTTGGCTTGGGTCTAACGCTTGAAGCTGACATCACGGGCTCCCTCGACTTTAACAAAGAGCTTCTCAGCGTTCCTCTTGCCGGCTTTGATATTCCCGGAGTTACAACCCTGGCACCTCTCCTTAGCATCAACGCTGGCGGAAGTATCGGCCCTGTTACTGCCTCTATCGAGGCCCAGTTTGGAGGTGCAATCACTGCCGCTGATGATAGAACTCTCCGCATCGGTGAAGGCGACTCTGATAACCTTGAATTCCAGTTCACTCCTCAAGACCCGACACTCAGTGGTTCGGTTGAGCTTACCGCCAACATTGGACCAGTTTATATCGCGGCTTTCGAGGCTAGTGCATTTGGTCTTGCGGGGTCTTTCGGTATCGACTTGAAGGCACCCACTCTTGATGCTAGAGCGGCAATTGAAGCTTCCTCTGACCTCGGAGTCTGTGATGATCCCAACGCCGCAGCCGGTGCAACTCTCTCTGCTAACGCTGGTGTCTCATTTGGCATTTTTGGAGGTCTCGGCAAGGCTGAAGAGCTTCCCAACGAGATTGTTATCGCCGAGGTCAACCAGGAACTGTTTAGCAAGTGTTTCCCCTTTGGTCAAGTCGATGGCGGTGATGACCCAGCTGGTCCCGGTGAGCCCGAAGGCGATGGTGCACAGGGTCGTGATATCACTAAGGACTCGTCGGAGAACGTTTCCAACTTTGACGGCAACGACGGAAAGCGGCCTTTTGTCGGAAGAGTTAACTACGCCAACGCTGACGGCAACAACGGGGCTTCCTTATGGTTTAACGCCAATGATGTCGTGCTGCTAAGCCCGCTCAATGAAGGTGACACAATCGCCGACGTCTCACTGATGGCCGAAGTCAATGCTGCCGCCAAATGCACGCTCTTCGATAGCTTTGACCAGGCTCAGGGTGCCGATGGCTGTGGTAACCTTGCCAATCCTATTACCCCCGACTTAACCCCGGGTGCCGCCCCAGTCGCAATTGATGGGAAGACTCATCTCTGCGCCCGATGTGAGGGTCTATAAGGATATTCTAGCTCAGTATGTGATCGGAGTCATGATCTTTAGTGTGGAAGCATAGATCGCTCTTTGATTCTTGATTTCTATAGTATATATCTGGTTGTTTGGAGTTGGAGTTTATTGCTGGTTGTCAACCCTTTCATGGTTTTCAAGACAACATTGCTCTCGCTTATATACCCCATAGCCTATCTGTTTATAAAACACTCGTTTTGTTTCAGGTCTACCTTAAACCCCTGCTGCTATCAACTTGATAGCAGGCACCATGAGTAACTACAGTACAAATCACACATGCTCGGTACGCAGGTCGCAATTTATGCGGTTTAGAAAGCCACAGGAGTTTCTTGATCCCCGCGGTAACTGCCTCCGGATTAGAGCGATCTAGAAAATCACCCCCTTCAATAATGTTGACATCTTCGTCTGGTAGATCTCGTTTGAAAGCCTCAGCTCCAGGAGGAATAAAGAATGGGTCACTCTGGCCCCAAACCGCCACGAGAGGAGGCTTGTGTTCTCGTCAGTAGGCCTGCCACCGAGGGTACGACTTCACATTCGTCTCATAGTCCTTGAGCAAATGGTCGGCCCAGAATTTACGGATGCCGCCAAAAGCTGGTGACAAACCTTCCTCATAGACGTTCCCCGACTGAGAAAAGATGCCAGTGATCAGTTCCGGGTGCCTAGAGGCGAGCAAAAGCCGGATAGGAGCACCGTAGTCGAACAGTTAGACAACATATTTCTTAAGCTTGAGAGTCTCGGTGAACCTATCCATCGTTTCGGCGATGTTTGCAAAGGTGTACTGGTACTCCTGGGGGTTGGGCGAGAAGAATTTCCGAAGCCCGGATAGTCGGGTGCAATAACGTGGAAATGGCCAGCAATCAAAGGGAGGAGGTTGCGGAAGGTGTGAGAGCTCGAGGCATGGCCATGAAATAAGATAATGCTTGGCAGAGTCGAGTCTCCAGCCTCGCGATAGAAGATATCGAGACCGTCGACCTTAACTGTCTTGTGTTGAGCCTTGACAGACATGACTAGTGTAGTGATTATCCAGTAATTCTGATATTATCGTCATGCTAAGACCGTATATCAAGCTTAGCCTGTCCTCCATCTCCCCTCTAACACCTGTACTTTATCAATCCGTTTCCCAAACGCAATGCGATGCAAAGTGGTGTCTGAGAGTGTATTCTGCAGCTATGTGATTCCAAACGCAAAGTTAGTTTGATGACTCCACACTTGAGCTCGTGCGGGATGACGTGCTAAGTGTCTAGCCTTCCTCGGCCCTCAGTGCCACGGATTCAGCTATTGACACTATACCTCGTATATGTTGAGTACAGACCCATATTCCTCGAGAACTTCAGTTCTGTTTCCAGCCTCGAAGTCTTCCAGGCCCAGAAAGTGATCGCGGTAGGCTTCTAAAACCCAAAGATGATATATCGATCCCAGCTTAGCAACTTCTAGTAGGTGGCGAACTGCGTTGGGAATGCTAAGAGAAATTCCGTATTTTTCGTTAAAACGTCGCGATATGAGGAACTGGAACTCGGTATAATTATGTTATCATGAATTCGCCGGAATCTCTTGATAGTCGTCAACGGAATATGCTCTAGATATTCAGGTCTCCCAACAGTTCGATTTGATAGCAGTCAATATGTCTACTTTTTGGGAATGATACTTCACGAAATCACCAAAGATTAAAGATTCATTACGTTTCAGTCCTCGAGTTCTCGCAATTGCGGGCAAGCCAGCGTCGTCAGCGACTGCTTCGTTTGAGAGGCCGCCAATACTAAGGCGAGTGGGAGCATGGGCCACTGCTATCAAGACATTTTCTTGAAATCTCTTCAAGGCACACTCGTTCCTCCTGAAGATAATGGACTTCCACTCATTTCTCCATGCGATGAGATCTAGACTGCTTTTAGTGGAGATCCTGAACAGGTAAAATTTGTAGCCAAACTTCTATCTATCGTAAACTGCTAATGCATGAGAAACATCTCGAGGGCCTAGATCATATTTTTCTCCATTCGTATCTTATTCTATTCGAGTTCCATTCTACTATTTAGCCACTAGCTTCGAGAATACATATATTCTAGACCTTTCACGGCGCGAACTTTTTATTACCCCTTTATTCCACCTTTGATATGACTAAATAGCCGCCAGAGCTGGCACTTAATTGTTGGGTAATTGCTCTGAATTACCCCTCTCGTTATCATTATTCGTGATTCCCGTTCAACCAGCACAGTAAGGACTCTTCCTCCTGATCCATTCCCCATAACGCCAGAGTACGACAGGAGCGAGCAAACAGATAAACATAGCTGTACCTGCAAGTAACCCATTTCCCCATGCAATTCCAAGTCTCTTGTACATAGCTGGTGCGAACAAAGGAAAGCTGAAACCGGCCATGGTTCTGACAAACGCCGCAGCTCCAGTTGCACTCGCAGCATATCGCTCGTATGAATCAATTATATACGTCTGAGCGCATTGGAAAGAAAGGATAAGCCCCGCGGAGAATATTGCTGCACCGACGTTTGGAATGATCCAATGGAGTTGAAGATGTGCTGCAACACCGTATAGTATGAGACCAGCGGGTGTCACCAGTGCCGTTGGGAACATCAACGGAACACGGAACTCTGGTCTCCCAGGGTGGTTATAGTGATCTTTAAGGGTAGCATAAACCTAAACACTCATCAGTATGAGAACGAATGTCATTTATCAGAGACTGAATTACCTTGTCAATAAGAGGGCCAGAGACCTGGAGCCCTATAACGAACCCTACACCGAGAGATATATAGTTTAAACTCGCTCGACCGGGTTCCTGGTCGTACTGCTCTTCCCAAACCATTGGAAATGAAGCAAGTCTTGAATTCTGTCAGCTCAAATATGAGAAAAAGGTCTTAGCTACTTACACCAAGTACATAAGTCCGTAAAGGTAGGCACGGTATAGAGCAGTGATTTGAATCGCCGGCTGCGTAAATAGCATAATGAATGGTCTTTTGAGGTTCTTGGCCAGTAGTGAGAGGAATGTCTTATCACGTTGCTCGAACTCGGTATGCAAATCTTTGTTGCCAGTTGACTTCCGAAGTTTTCGAGCTTTGATTTTAAGGATCTTTGGTGGGTATGTCTCTTGCAGGAACAGGAACGCAAGTACCTGAACCACAGCATCCGCTATGGAGACCACCCAAAAGATCCAACGCCAGTTTATGTGTTGAGTTAGATATCCAGCAGCTGCACCATTGTCAGTTTGTCTTTGCTTACAGTTTTTTAAATGTCTTACCAATAGGCCCAACAGCGGGACCCAGAAACGGCGCAAGGCTGTAGATGGCGGTTGCAGTCCCGCGCTCTTCTGCCCGCCAGCAATCACTTAGTACACCTCCGCCAAGCTATGAAATAATGTTAATTGGTGCCAATAATGGGAGGAAAGATTGACAAGTCATACAGCTTGTGGAGCACTTCCGCCAAGACCGCTCAGGAAACGGAATATGAGCATCTGTTGTTTCGTCTGAGAAAACCCGCACACAGTATTAAAGACCAAGTAGAACATGTTTGCTGACTGAAGAACAACGACCCTTCCGAACATTTCAGACAAAGGAGCAAGCAGGAATGGACCAATAGCATAAGCAAGAAGAAAGATCGACATGAGCAGGTATGTCTCAAAGTCAGATGATATGTTGAACTCATCTGCCAGATCGGGTAAAGCCGGGGCTAACATGGTAGAAGAGACAGGGGAGATGAAGGTAAAACAAGAAACAAGAATAGTGGAGAGCCATTTCTTCCGCTTGCTCCAATTGTGGGGGTTGGAAGGATCTTGGGCATTTTCCCAGGTCACCTTACATTTGCGAGTCAGTGATCGTCCCAGAGCTGGAATGGTATTTGCCCTCGTAAATATGTGAAGTGGAGCGTGCCAGCACTTACCAGATTTGGGTCTTCCTCGTGGGCCTGGAGGAGAGGCTCTGGGACTGACTGTTCCTCTAAATCACCGGCCGATTTGATAGACTGATCGGACTGGCTTACGGCATCAGGGATTTCGATAAGAGATGGCATTGGTCTCGGACGGCTGGGAGGAATAATCTCGTAGACTCCATCCTCTTCACCTCCACGTGACAGCCAAGGATAATCCTGGCGTGACCTCTCATAGCTGTTCAGCACGTCAAGTGAGGGACTCCAAGACCTCCAGAGCGAGGTACGAGAACCGGCTCTAGAAAGAGTTGGGGTGTTATTCTTGCTCATGATTCCGGCAACAATAGTGAGGTGCAAGCAGAGTACAACGAAGGGGTTATGTTTCACCAGGATACTGGCACAAACAAGTTATAGTGTTTGTAAAACGAAGGACAAATTTTGAGCGAACGGATATGGATTGAACGACGTTTTGGCTTGATAGCTCAAGAACTTGAACGCTCCCATTTATCTTTATTTCTTGCGGACCCCCGGAATCTAGAAAAGCTGGCAATCTCAATCGAGTTTCACGTTCACAACTCAAACTCACTAGGATCTAACACAGCCCTGATCAAAGACAGTAAGGCCCGCAGCAACACACGCCATTCCATATTATCTCGTAAAATTGTGGCGGGAATGGATGCTCTTGCACTGCCCAAATGCGTCACCCATGATAATGAGCCTGATATTAAGCTCAGTTTAGCAAGTTTGCCCCATAATCATGATAAGATGCGCGTTTCTGAATTAGTTGCATTTCTCTCAATAGCCATGTCATACCTCTTGGCGCCCTAAGCGACAACGGCAGATGGTCGTCATTGTGGTGGCTGATGGATTTTGGCTAAGCCTTATCAGTTTGGACGCATCCCATTTGCTAAAGCCAACATTGCCAAGTCCAGACGACTTGATCGCTTTTGATGTCACCATATCACAGAGCTTGTAACAGAGGCCCAGAGCCAATTGAGTTGATGCATCTTACTGGAAATTCCATGGGGTAGCATAACAAGTTCAACTAGATGCCGCTCAGGTAAATTATGCAGGTCCATGTATCAATTCCTCAGCATCTTCATCCCTAATGGCAGCTATCTTGGTCGTATGGTCAAGGTGTGTGGGGAACCCACAAGCGCTATAGCCTCTAGAAAGATAAGGTTCGAGAAGCCAGTCTTGGCTGTCTTTCAGCTGTTTAGGGGTATTTCTAAATATATGAAATCTTTCAGGTGCGTGGTAACTTATGATTGGAAGAACCTACCCATTCCTTTAGTGAGGTTAGTGAGGTCATCTTAAGCTCAGGGCCAACCATTTTCGGGAGGTGAGGGGCTGTTGTTTCGGGTCAAGGTGGCCCTGTCATCAGCCATGCATTCATCGGGGACTTGTAAAGCCACGAGACTATGGAGCACTCAATTAAGCTTAATTGACCCCGGATCAGCCTTGACTGTCAATCCTTACCTCTCTCTTCCAAGATCTTTCGCCTACCATTACTTGGCATAAAACGTGATGATCGACCCAGCCTTACGACACGACACTGAATGACGCGTCCTCTGTTTCGACTCACTTGACTTGTTTGCGAAGTCTGGCCTTCTAAGGATATACTATTTATTCCCAGTGGCTTAGGTGCTCGCGTGACGCAATTGAAATTCCATCAGGAGACATCTGGCAAGCTATTCCTTTGGAAGAAGGGAGGCATACGACCTGTTGCTATTCTAGTCGACGTTTTGAGCTATGTTCCAACGCCTTTCCTACGGAGGCTGAGCGGGAAGCGATAGCGTTTGAGGCTTCAACAGGCTTGTAGAAGCAATGACAGGACAGACCGCATAGCAGTAGGATCGTAGTCTATGTCTTAAGCCATGAAGTTCTTGTGTATATAATGATGCTTCATTCCGAGTTCGGGCATCATCAATCCAAACACAATAACACTCTCATCTTCACATTCGCTTCATATCCGGCTTTGTAGCTTGATATATTTCGTTCGCTATTTCCAAACTTTCGTTTGTATCTATTCCATTAAGCTCTTTCCAGCATCTCCGTTGTTATCTCGGCCATTCCCAAAAATGACCATGGGCTCCGCTATCAATACACCAAGCATGAGGGTTCTTGTCTGTCCTTCAGGCTTCAAGGGTAGCCTTCAGCCAAGCCAAGCTGCAGATTGCATCGAAGCTGGTATTCTCGCTGTCGAGCCTCACGCTTCTGTTCGTAAGGTTCCCTTGGTCGATGGAGGAGAGGGTTTTACCCACGCTCTTGTGTCTGCGACGGGAGGCTCAATTCACCCAGTGCCCGTATGTGGGCCTGTAGGAGACAGAATCGTCTCGTCCTTCGGTATTTTGGGCACTCCTAATGATGAGCCACCCACTGCCGTGCTGGAGATGGCTGCTGCTGCTGGTCTCAGCTTGGTGCCGCCAAGCCGCCGTAACCCTGGCAAGACTACAACATTCGGTGTTGGTCAGCTCATTCTTGCTGCCTTGGACGCTGGGGCGACCCGCATTCTCGTTGGATGTGGTGACTCTGGGACCTGCGATGGCGGTGCAGGGATGCTTCAAGCCCTTGGTGCAAATCTGTTTGACACTAACGAGTGTCTTTTGCCGATCGCCCAGGGTGGTGAATCACTATTAGACCTCGGCTCAATTGATCTGTCTGCCGTTGACAGTCGCGTGCTCAAAGCCAAGATCGACGTTGCAGTGAACTGGCACAATGTTCTTTGTGGACCTGACGGAGTCGCAAGTGTTTTTGGTCCCCAGAAAGGGTCTACTCCGGAGCAGACGGCTCGCCTGAGTCTTGCCATGGAAAGACTGGCAGATGTCTCCACAGAAATACTCTGCGATAAGGCCGTGCGACTAGCTCCTGGAGGGGGTGCTTCCGGAGGTCTCGGAACAGGTCTGCGTCTGGTTGGGGCGACTCTGAGACCCAGGTATGAGATTGTGATGCAATACATCAACATCCGCAGCATCTTCAACGACTGTGATCTTGTTCTCACAGCTGAGGGGGGCATTGATGACCAAACCCCTAGAGGAAAGATTCCAGCCGAAGTTGCCAGACTTGCAAAGAAGCATGGTCTTCCAGTGATTGCCATTGCAGGAACAATTGGCCAAGGTGCCAGAGTGAACTACGATATCGGAATTGATGCCTTTACTTGCATCATTCAGCGACCAATGACTTTAGACGATGCTGTCAACGAGGCGGAGAAGCTGACCAGGGAGAGCGCTGAAACCGTGATGAGAATTGTGGAGGTTGGGAGGATGCTAGGCAGATCCACCTAATGACTTATGATTGACATTGAACGTTTGGGTACCTCGTGTAAACAACTCAATAACAAAGATTTCTACTCCCACATTACTTTGCATGTCTGGGCAGCTGAGGATAATTTGACAACGTAAAACTGCTTGAAAGCAGAGAAGTTGAGTGGTTTTCAGTCGTGTCTGTGTTGTCATTCGGATCCCTTTTGGAAATCAACTCCAGGCGGTCCGTCTGCCCATAACCTTAATATTTAAGCTTAATTCTTTTAGCTGCTTACGGGCGTCGAGGGCTCCTCCGTAGCGGGTAGTGGGCCGCTTTCTGAATGATTTCTGCCAATGATATACGAGGAATTGGGCACGTGCTGCGTGCTGCCACGTTGCTAAATTTAGCAACCTTATAACCGTATAATCATTCAGCGTAAGTGAAATGTGTCATCGATATCCTCTAAGTAGAAAACAGTAAATTGGTTATGACGAGGCAGTAACTCTGAGACGGCCATACAAAGGGTAGGTTGCGTTTTGTTACATGAACGAGGCTGGTAACATAGACCAATTTGTGAATTGTACACTTTTATTTGACATTTGGAAGAGCGTGGGTAGATTGCGAGGGGAGATGGGCAGTCCGCATTATCAACGTGCCAAATGCCTGACCACCTAAGACAAACGCTGGTTCGAGACTCATCTATGTAGCATGGACTCAACCATGCAGGGGGAAATCCAATCTTGTGATAGGGTTCCCTCCCAGCCTGACTAATCCTTCTGAAGTGGGCGGAATTGTAACTTAAATAAGCCACGTTATATTGCTGAGGAATAAGCCAAGTACCATTAAATGTAAAGCATCAATGGAACCTTCATTCTACTTCAGGAAATTGATACCTACTCGCAGAAGTAGGTTGAATTTCAGGGATTTGACGAAGAAACTCCTCCTTAGATGCAGTTTTGACATTCAGGTTTCTCGTTGTCAAGGTGCTTGAGAGAATATGTTCCATCAAACTGGAAGAGCTAATAGAACAAACCAATGAAACTGTAGTAGTCTTTATACGGCTTGCGTTCCTCATAGAGCAAGCGAGTTCCTTTAGATCTTCAAGAGAGCGTCGGGGCCAGTTCCCCAGTCTCATGGTCAGTTCCCCAAATGTCAAAGGTCTTCTTCTCCGGGTTCCATGGCCCATTATAAACCGGAGAGAAGTTGCCGTGCTCAGGCATGGAGAAGTAAACCTCGGCCAAGCCACCAGTCAGGGTCCAAATTGGCTTAATGGTTGGGGTCAGCTTGGCTCGCTGATGAAAGGCAATGCAAGCATCGTAACTTTGGTGCATGCCAAGTTGAAGTTCTCTCCGGTCGCAATTGCGGCAAGAAACGAGTGGTGCCAGCTCTTTCAGCAGCACGCAGAAGAATGAGCTGTGTATCTAGGTGCATAAGTGGAGTTCCAGCATAGGCACAAATGATAGCGTCAACGCCAGCACAAGCTTTATCGACAACCTCGACGTCATACTAGTCACAAATACTGATGAAGCTTTCAAGCTTGGATCGCTTCTCAGGAGTGAGTTTATCTGAGGATCGCCCTAGATCACGGAATCGATGTCCACGAGAAGCAAGGCTTTCAATCAGATGTAGACCAAGGTTGCCAGTGACTCCAGTGACGAGTACAAACACGGTGGAGGATTTATTGGTGAGTAGGTAAAAAGTGAATGTAATGATTGACCGCTGAATTATGTTAAGAGGATTTCTAGTGAAGATTTCTCGATCATCGGCCCAGCAAAGGGTCTTTTATATTTACAATTTTTCTCTTATCTGCAGCACCCAAACCTGGTCTAAACATTTATTGCAAGCCCCAGTATACTCAACAATGAAGCAACTGACATAGAAGCTATGATGGCTCACCTAGGCAAGGAAGTTCCCACTATCAGGCTTGAGACAGTGGCAAGAGCACTTCTACGTCAAGCCATTTATGGCTTTAAGAAGCAAACCCTAGGGACTGATGACTTGGAGAAATGAACTTCAAACACTCCAAGAAAGAAGCGAACGGCGATGAGTCCTCGGGGATTAGTGCATGCAGCCTGCAGAGTGCTTTCAGCCATGTAGAAGGCTTGACAACTTTGAGCATCAGGCCGCCAATGGTACCGAATAGGACGGTTCCGACGTAGAATGATGCCGAAGCTATTTGGTACTCGACACTGCTGAGACCGATGTCTTCTTCAAGACCGATGTTGCGAGCATTGCCCGTGTTGCTTCTATCTATGTAGGATAGGAGATAGAGAAGCATAATCCACGGAAGGATGGTTCTGTCGAGCTTTCGCACGAGGCGTTTCTCATCCTCGTGACAGAACGGTGGTAAAGTTTCGACGCTAGTCTTGGGAGCTTCCGCGTCGTTCTCCAGGTGAAGGCATGGCTCGTCCTTTTCAATGGTAGTCATAATGATCGAGATGCTTTGTTTGTACCAGTTGATGCTGAACAGACAGAGAAACGAATATGTCGAAATGCAAGGATACACTCGAAATATTCGCCCTCCTATATACACGACTCGGAGACTATCCAAGAGTTACGGGAGAAATCCGTTCGGTCTAGTGAGGGCTGAACTATCACATCAGCTAATCAGGTTGATGGCGTTGGCATGCTGCCGTCTACACGGATGATCAACAAATCCGCGTGGGGCAAACGAGAATTCTATTGCAAGTTCCCCATGGGGCCCCGGGTTGTGTACGAGTCCTATCCACCTAGGAGTGGGGAAACTAAAGGGCATTGTACAGAAACAGGGAAACCTCGACCTGATGCTGTTGAGATGATCATACGGCAATTTCCCGTGACTGCTCTCACGGGGACTGCCCGCCACGGGAGGACTCCGTATTTTACAAGGTCCAGAGCATCTGAAATATTGTCGTGGGTACTTGCAATCACTCTTGAAAAGAATACAATTCTCCTCTATCCACCAAGTATCCTATAGTTGCGGTAAAAGTGTTGACCTGATTCAAATCCCAGCAAATGGACTGGTTTGCCTCTCCCCCGGTTCTTGAGCCGACGCTCCTAACCGTCCTTCCTCCAGTATACCGTACCCTTGACTTCTCAGAACACTCGAAAAAAATCAGAAACGTGGACGACCGCTTGACTGCTTTTTCGAGGGCCCGATAGTCCGCGGAGACACATTGTATCTGACTGACATCCCTTACGGTCGAATCTTTGCCGTCAACCTCGAGACCAAAGAATGGGAGCTTGTCATACGATACGATGGCGAACCAAATGGCTTAGCATGGCATGAGAAGCGACAACAGCTCCTCATAGCAGATTTCAAACAGGGTATACTTGCCCTCAACCTGAATACCAAGACCTTGACTACTGTCATGGATCGGTTTAACGGCGAACGGTTCAAGGGTCCCAATTACTTGGTTGTCGCCCGTGATGGCAGCATTATCTTCACGGATCAAGGGATGAGCGGTCTTCAAGATCCTACAGGTCGCGTGTATCGTATAAGCTCTGGCTTCAACACAGGCTCCGGCGACAATCGTGCTGAGGTGCTCCTTTGCAACTGCTCATCACCCAACGGTCTAGTTCTTGACGCAGAAGAGAACAATATCTTTGTTGCTATGACAAGAGATAACTGTGTTTAGCTTGCACCGTTATATCCAGACAGTAGTGTTCAGCGGACAGGCCGTTTCTCGAGCTATTTCGGTGTCGGAGGGCCTGATGGTCTTTTGACTGATGAGGAGGGCAATCTCTTTGTTGCCCATTCCACCCTTGGTACCGTTTTTGTGTACCACAAGGATGGTGTACCTCGAGCAGCTATCTCGACGAAAATGTTTGGTTCAGGAACGACGAATTTGACATAGGGAGGAGAGGACATGAAGACGCTTTATATTGTCGAGAGCGAAACTGGTTCGGTTCTGACATTGGATTGGCATTGCAGAGGCATGTTGTAACTGGTCTTGCGTTAGAGAATACTGACGTGTAATTGAATCATAAGATCTGGCTATGACGTACTCTCATTCTTACAATACGCATCTTGAAGCCCATTCTGTAAAAACCCAAGGACCCCAATAGACTGACATTGGCAAAACGAATACATTTTGTTCAATTTTTGCCGCGACATATGTCACGGCAAGGCGGACTTGCCAATTGTCATGGGCTCGGACAGCTGCCGTATCTTGTAAGACATCAAGAATCTCTTCCCGCAAATCAACTGCCACAAAGCGATATCTGTCATGATGGTACCTGACTTGAGGCAACATAGTATTTGATCTTAGTGTTTTATCTCACTACTTCCTACTTCCACGGCTTCTTTCACAGGGGCCGGAAGCTCTGCTACAAAGTGCATCTGCCCTGCTGGCTGCATAACTGGCTGCCCGGGTGGAGGCCATGGTGCGGTGGCAGGAGGAGGAGATGTCTGATACATGTTGTTGGCAGGATGCATAGGACTGAACTGATGGTTTCCGTAATCGGGAGACTGCTGGGCATGGGTAACGTAGATTGGTTGCTGTTGACCGTTGTTATTGTTGAATTGCTGTGTTGGTGGCATTTGCTGAGGGCCCATTGAGTCTTGTCCATATCGCTTCCTCTTCCAACACCAAAGAAATATCCCGGTAAGGATGAGCAACGCAATAACACCAGCGCCAGCGGCGATACCCGCGATCGCTCCTGTACTGAGTCCATGGTGGTGAGTGCTTGGGATTACCGACCCCGTAATATCCGTTCCATCTTTTCCAGTGACCGTACTGGTATTCTGGCTGGAGCTGGCATCGGTCTCGGAGCTGGCGTCGTCTGTGGTAAAGCTTGATTCGGAAGCTGTTTCGGAGGTCCCGCAAACGTCAGTGTATTGCTCGCAGAAAGTCTCGAAGGTCTTGGCAACTGGTGGGTTCGAGTTAGCAGTTTGATCGGAGAGCTGAAAGTTGGATAAGATACCGAGGTAAGCAGTCTTTGGCTCGCCAGTGATGGCCCAGTCGGCGCAAGTCGTAGCATAATTGTCGATTTCATCGGTCCAAGCGACACTACCGCGTGAAGTGCGACAACTAGAATAGGGCAGTTAGAACAAGTTTGTTTGTGGACAATATGGCCCAATTTGTCTCACCAATAGCAGGAAGCCTGCTCCTTGAAAGGAAGACCCGTGAAGCCATCGATCTTACTGGTACAAGACTGGAAGACACCGATCATATCCACGCAAGCGGCCGCATATGTCTGCTCAGGAGAGAGACCACCACTAGTGATTGTCGCCATTTCGTAATAACCCGGGGAAAAGAAAAAGGGAAATGTAAAGCAAAGAATAACAGTCGTTGAGATCACAAGAGTGGACGCGATCAAAAGAAGAATTAGAGGTATAATAAGTAACAGAAAACGTCTGGTCTCCCTGGGCTTCTTCCCCTCGACGGCCAGGGCGACACACCAGGCTTTCTTCATTTCTTTTTATTAAGTGATTTAACCCAACACAGTCGCGTTCAGCCTCAGCTGAGCGGCGCGGTTAACGCCTCCAACGCCGCATTTTAAGCCTTCTTTAGTCGAGGCCCTTCATGAGACAAATCGGTCTTGCCATCCTCTTCGTTTATGCCTTCAGTCGCCCAGTTGAAGTCGAGGACTAATAGAGTAGGAGCCATGAAGACAACACTACTCATAATGAAAGCTCACAAACTCAGACTGGCAGGGATCTTAGATCGTGAAAAAGAAATCATTAATGTTGCTCAAAATGCACTTAGTGGCTGAAGTAGCGTTAATTACCACTAATATTAGCAGGGGCTAAGAACTCAAGTGTTTTCAGCTCGCAGGGGTCAGAGAGTGCAATTTTTGTGGGCTGTTTGAGGGATTAGCGTGACTACGGATACTCAAATCCAGCCATTCCTCATTGTCCTTAATTTTAAGGCAGCCAAGAAGTTGGACATATCTGATTGAAGATACATGGATACCGTTCCATATTTTGCACCAAAGGTTCATCCGGCGCGATTGCTCAATCAGCTCATCGGATCTCCAACGTGTACGCAAGTCGCAATCTCGATTTTCTTTGATGATATCTCCAAACCTCGGCTTCTCCAATCCTGCGCCCTCGACTCCAACCCCCCTATAATTGACGAAGATGCGACTCTCGAACAGTAAGATCTTCGAGCTCGTTGAGTATGTTAGAGATAGTATTCCACCATATGCCATTTTGTCCCGCGCTCAGGGTCATTACATACCGCCAAGAGAATAGAAAATAAATGGGTTAAGACTGGCATGGACGGAGTCAACTGTGAGGTTGCTAAGAATCTTGGTAGGCGGGCCATAGGAACTCAAATAAGACAAGGACAAGGACAATAGAAAGACCAATGTGTTATCCCTGTCGTCGCTTGTTGAGTTGATTTCCATGCCATGGTCTCTACATACGAACTGCAACCGAACTTTGAGGACCCCGTCGGGGAGAACCAGTGGATCGGTATGAAATACCTCGGTTGCTAAGGGTTTGAAGGAAATGATGTCCACAAGAGTATTAAGTGTCTACACGAGTACGCATACGTCAGCTTTTTCTTTTGAGACGAGAATAGGAAGTAATCGATCATATCTTGGTTATCTTCGGCATTGGTGGGTCAAGCTATCCCGAAATGGTAGGATTTGAACGCACCGAGATATCTACGCCAGACAAGCAGCAGCACGACCTCAGTCCTATAAAAGACCTTGAATGTCCGACACTGGAACTGAACACACACAAAAAACTCATTCTCCAATCAACTCGTCAAGTCCGATTAATCCCCAACAATGCGGTTCTACAACTTCCTCCTCACTCTTGCTGCCATAGCGACTGGAGTGGCATCTTCTTCCCAATCTTCCCGATGCCCTTCCTTTCTATCTTCTATGCAGGAGTTTTCTGCCGGGTTCAAGCAACCGGAACCGCCGGTCGTCAAGCCAGAGTTTCAAGCCCACTTCGTGCAGCACAAATGGTACGCTTGCTCCAGAACTGAAATCACTTTGTCTGTAGCTGACTACTGGAGCTAGGAATACCAACTTGTCGCACATTACAGCTGGCTATATTGAAAATTCTCCCTCCCGTGGCTTTGTTCGTGCAGACGAGGCTTTCGATGGTCAGCTTGCTTCGTCGTACTTCAATTATTCCAACACCACCAAGTCCGGGTTGGTGGACAACACGATGACGACCTATGATCCCAAGTCCACCAAACCGAGTGTATGGCGAGGTTACGTGAACTCGAACTTTCCTATCTTTTCTAAGAACATCTTGGTTGAAGCTGGTGCTGTATATGAAGGGTTGGTAAGGAGAGATTTCCTTCCATCGCCTGTTGCTGCAGTAAATATACCGATGTCTAACTTATCTCATTGGTATCTCAGCTAACATTGGCTTAGTGGAGCATTATGTACCAGGGCATGATTCCCGTAACGGTTTACGTCAACGAGTGTAATGTCGTGGTTGGCTACGATTATTTTGCCCCCGAGTTGCGAACCCGAGTGATTATGGAGTTTTTCAACATCCAGGCAAAGTAAGGTCTGTGTATTTCACGGATTAGACTCTCCAGGAGGGGAGGTGCCATTGGCAATACTTTTCATTCGTCCTGTCTTAACTTTCGTTGTAGAGACAGCTATAACTAGCTTGAATGTATCAAACTTTGTATCCCACCGTTTTTGAAGCTTTCATATTCCCATAGCTCTTGTAGATCAATCTTGATTCTGTCTGAAACTACAAATCCTTTCTGTGAAATTCGATCAAGCAATCTCAAGATCTCTTCGCTTTGTAAGGGTTCTTTTGTGTTCGCGCCAGCCATTCGAAGGGGAAATAAAAGTAACATCCCAGGCACATTCGAGCATCTGAGGGTTGCATCTGACTGAGTTACCACAGCATCAACATGCATCTCGATCTCGCTTGACGCCAGCAAGGGAATGGCCTCCCCTTCCCAGATCGCGTAGAACGTATAGTTCTTGCATATAAATAGTTCAAGAGCATGATAGTTCGCCAGAGCTAGTCTGAGATATGGATCCGAGGAAACGACACAGGGTGCGATTTGCTCATACCAATCCTGGAGACGCTGTTGAAAACGACATCCCTCCTTAGCGAGTGCAAATATTTCCGGATGATTTTGTCGAAATATTTCTGGAATGGACTCAATCTGATCAAAGAATCTGCCGTTGAATTAGTCTTGCCTCAGCCACGTATTCTGGAGACTCGCCTTTTGCTAAAAGAAGAAATCTGGATCACGAGGTCAAGGATTGTTTCCAGCGGGCTTGCTGGGGTTTCTGCAAGATACCCTCGGTGCCTCAGCCATGGCTCATGTGAGAGAAAAGTATCTTCGCCATAAATAATAGCCCGGTTCGCCTCCAATGTTCTAAATGCGCCAAAGAACCGTTTGCCAAGTTGGCCAAAGCCATTGATCGCCCCAGTAGATTGGAGTATTTTTGACGTTCCGTATAACATGTGTTTAGCCCATTGGTCCCCAGATATTTCGGTCATTAACTAGATGACAATCAGCACGGCAACTTGATCTACGGCGATGGAGCCATACCTCAAACAGCCCAAGAAGTAATGTACACCAAAGAACTCCTTGGCAGTCTATTGCATCCAATGACTGCAACCGGATCTGGAGCATCTGGATTGACTTGCCATACGATCCAAAGGCGACGTTATGTGGTGATTGCCGCCCGCTCAGGGAGCTTATAGCCGCACGCCTGCTGGCTTCGAGTGCGCCAATTGCGATTGTTGCTTCTCGAAGCGGAGGGCATGTTCGGATCAGAGGTAGAAGATCGGGGCCCAAGTTTACAAACTCCTGAGTAAACTGGCAGTGCTGCATAAACTGGTCAAAGTAACCCAAGTAAATGGTATCAGAATGCTCGTTGATTTGCATAGGTAGTTCTTCTCCTCGCAGAGTCTCTCGAGGCGATGTACAGGTGACGAATTTTACTTCGTTGACAGGAAGAGCCTGAGGTTGACATAATTTCTTTGTGCGGATACAGTACTCGCAGGGAGTACCACCTTGGCACTTTTCTATAGATAAGCTGGAGTGACGCTGTGTGCGGGACATGGTTCCAAACCTTGATGCGTCTCCTCGCGCATGGCTGGCAGCGAGTTAACTTCTTGCGCTTATCTAGCGGACCAACGCTACGCTTGGTCTTCATATGGTGAGTTTTGATGGATCTTGGGTGTCAACTTCGAGTCCTGCAACCTAAAAAGTTTTTCACAGAAATTTGGGTGACGAAATTGTCTACAAAGGTATGATCGTTCGTTGTTCGTGAAAGTCTCACAAATTTAGTGGACGTGAAACCGACCATGCCCCTGCCTAGACTGGCATTGAGTACGCGCCTTTTCATAAGCTCCACTGAGCTTGACCTGATCCAGAAATAATTGAACGCGCCTCCACTGGAGCCTCGTGATTGGACTCAGCCATTGACAGAGTCCATCGCGTGATTCAAGTCTAATTTTAGATCGCCAGCTCCTTCTACGGTTCCATCAAGGACAGAACATTCTAAAATGTCCGCGTAGGATTAAGTACTCACGAAATAAGGAAACCGGTGTAGAAAGCGTTTAGGACGCGTCGCATCCACGTCTCTGATTTCAGTTTAAATGTGGTGGAAACAAAAACCTGTCGGCCATAGTAGGGCATCCATTCACGGTTCAACAAATGCCTTCACTCTGGGCTGACTACTTAAGACGTGAACAATAATAATAATAAAAGAACAGAAAAGAAAAGAAGAAAGGAAAAATAAAAGGGAAACCTCTTATTTCTAAGGCCTATAAGCAGGACTGCTATAAGATGCAGAAAAAACTTGGATGGGGGTGTTTGTTTCTTAACAGCTTACCCGGGACCACCACTACGGCTCCGAGGACTATGGGGGGTTTGTATGCCTCATTTATCGGGCAGCAAGACATGACGTCTACTGTAGCCGACCTCTCAAAGGTTAACTTAGCTAGAACATTAACACAAGCCCCTCCTTGCGTGTACATTCTATCAACTGTGCACACTTTGTGTCTCTACGCAAGCTTATTTTGTGATATTACAGTTACTTTAAACTTGGTGAGACATCAAGGCAGGCACTGCGGGCCTTCATCTTGCTTTTCTCGAGACGTGTTCAATTAGGGGCGTCATAGATCTTTACCATATTGACAGCCTTGTCTAGACGTGCATTATGACTCTTGCTATAACCATGCTTTGCCTATCTACGAATGCCAAACTTCATGCAACCCCGGCTCCTCTCCAGATACAGACACTCGCTTACCATTAGGAAAGACAACGAGAGCATTGGGAGCCTGAGCGACGGTTCCTTCTATGACAAGCGGTTTGACGAGCTGACCTTGTTTCCACGCTAACGAAACCAACCAACCTCCCTTGACTCTGATGCTGGTAAGTTTTCCATCGCCCCAAGTGGGAGGCAGACTCGGCAACAAACGGACATCAACCACTTTGTTTCCAGACGTCTCTGTTCTCAGTGCAGACTGAACCAGACATTCTATAATCCCAGCACACCCACCAAAGTTTCCATCTATCTGAAATGGAGGATGGTTATCCAGCAGATTCGGTAATGTCGAGGTTTTCAACAAGAGATCCATGTGATTTCCGCAGCCCTCAGAATCATGAAGGCGAGCGTGAAGGTTTAATAACCAGGCTCTGCTCCATCCTGTGTGACCGCCTCCATGGGCAGCTCTCCTCTGGAGAACATTCTTCGCAGCCTCGGCCCATTTCGGCGATGAGACTAAATTGATAGAATCATCAGGATATAGACCAAAGAGGTGTGATACATGACGATGGCCAGGTTCGGCTTCTCTGTGGTTCTTCAACCCCCATTCTTGAATCATGCCATCATCGTTAATCAGCAAGGGTGGAAGCTTTTGAAGAGCTTCTTTAACATGACTTCGGAGCGTGTCGTCCTTTTTGAGGATGTCTGTACTCCAGATAAAGCTTTCAAAGGCGATGCGCACAATAGCGATGTCGATGACGGATCCTTCACAGAGGATACCGGTCTCTCCTGATTCCGATATGAATGTATTTTCTGGTGACAAGGACGGGTTGGTAACCAAGTACCTACCGCATGCCGAAGGAACGAGGAAGTCAAGTAGGAACTGAACGCAGCCTTGAAGTATGGGAGCGATACGAGCATGCAGCGCGTGGTCATATTGAAATGTCAACATCTTGACAACATCGATGCAGACCCAAACACCACCGAGAGGCCAGACAGTGGCAGGCATCCAACGATCTTGAGGGTCAGTATCTGCCCAGATATCTGTGTTGTGATGCGCGCACCACCCTCTACAACCGTACATAATCTCAGCTGTCTTTTTGCCCCTCTCAACCATTCGTTCTAGAAGATCGACAAGCGGCATCGCACACTCAATGAGGTTGCATTGTGCAGCTGGCCAGTAGTTCATCTGGATGTTGATGTTGATGGTGAACTTAGATCCCCACGGGGGCGAGAATGAAGGATTCCATATTCCTTGCAACGTTGCTGGGAGAGCCTTCTCCGAGTTGCGACTTGACGAGATGAGGAGGTATCGGCCATAGTTGTGGTACAATGCTACCAAACCTGGATCTCTGTTGTTCTTTATTCTTTCGTCGGTAGGAAGTTGGTTTGCGTCGGGCCAAAGTCGCAGGAAAACTCGATTAAAAAGATTGGTATAGTCGGAGCGATGGCGATTGACTAACACATCCCATGGTTCTTCAAGGGCTGTGTTAACATCGTGAAGCGCAGATGTCTCTGGGTCATTCGATCGAAAGGTTGTATGCGCGCCAATGGCGATGACACACTGGGTTGTGTCGATGATCAGACAATTCCCAATTGCCTTGACAGTCCCATCACTTGGATCGCATGAAACACCAAGAACGAGAGCAAGACTATTGCTGTTCTTCCCACCCGGTGTAGCATGAAGAACAATGTGGTTTCCTTGCGCGTGGATGCTATCGAGGTATTCGTTGGTCTCCCACTCAACCTCAGTATGGCGCGTTAATCGTACGATAAAGCGCGTTTTCTCAGATGCTTGGAACCGAATGGCCAAGACATTGTTTGGAAAACTAGCAATTGCATCGCGACGATAAGATACGCCTCGACAATTGTACTGAGTTGTGGTTTGAGAGGTGCTCAAATCGAGGTGACGCCTATAATCGCTAACATCACTCTCCCCATGGTCAAATTCAATTGTGCATTTTCCCAGGGGCTCGTAGTGCCTCATGCTCGCCGGTGTGGCAAAGAAAGCTTCTCTGACAAGGGCCTCTGCATCCTTGTGCTTTTCGTCTCTGATTAGCTGCCTCAGAGTGGCCAAGTTGCTGAGTGCATCCCGGGGTGTTCTGTCCTGCGGGCCGCCGTACCAAACAGAGTCTTCATTCAATTGGAGCAGCTCGGTCGAAGTTCTCCCGTAGATCATTGCCCCCAGACGGCCATTGCCAATGGGGAGAGCCTCTGACCACGAGGATGCGGGGGAGGCGTAGTGCAAAAGCAGGGCTCTGTCGGCTCCGGTTGACTTAACGTCGTCCATGGCGGCTGGGCAATTGCTTGTGAATGGGAATGCGCGCCGGTGTGCCGTAGTGAGTAAACGGCTCCTCCGTCTGAGAATGGAAAAGGGCTAGTTGAAAAATGTGGCGGGATGGAAAGAATCGGTAGGGCTAACCACGCTCATGAACTGATCAATCCTTCGTGCATCGTCTGCCTGTCGTACAAGCCGGCGTGTGCCGTTTTAACCCCAGAGAAGCAATATGGGCAACCCACAAGCCGATGTAGGTGGTCGGGGTAGCGTTGCATTGCATCACGCTATTCGAGGAATTATTCTTTAGGTTGACAGGGTTCCCCCCAACCCCAGAATCAAGAGCTTTGACCTATGGTTAAAAGCTGGGCCGTTTGGTTTGGGCGTCAACTTTAGCCGCCATCGAACTGGGCCCTACAATGTTCGATCGAGGGGTGATCATCGTCCCAATATGGTCTGGAACAACGGCTCTCGGCTATGTCCTGAGGGAACTTTGCAAAATCCCTTTGACCACATGAGCGAGCTGACATGGGGCTTCTATGCCATGTGAGGAATGGTCGTGTTGTTTTTCGCAAAACACCGTGTCCAGGAATGGAGCGAGAGCATGGCTGATCCTACCAAGGTAGTACTATCGGCTCCAACCGTTCGGCACATCCGCCTATTCGAGAACTCTGCCATGCTACCCTACCTCGCCAGTAACTTGGAGCATAAGTTACATCGGAATGTCACTCGAGAGCCTTCATATAAATACCCTCGCTGGAGAGCCGACCCACAGATGCTCCTAGTTGCACTCCAGCACTCTTGCTTTAGTATTCCAACAACGTCAAGAAACGAGACGCCAATATGCCTATCCAGGCTCGACGAGCGTCTTTCGAGCGCCACAACATCTATCAGGATGTCCAAGCTGATGCAAACAAGTCAGGTGTCGCCGTCGAGGAGATCGTCACGGCCAGAATCACAGATGACCACTTGATCACCAAATCACGAGAGGCTTTGAACTTGAAATCTAGAGCCGGGTTTCGCATTTTCTTGTATATGGTAGTCATGGGCGCAAATCAGGCCGCGTAAGTCTGCAATGCTTTTGCTCTTCGCTTTATAGCAAACTGACTGTTGAGATCTGTAGCTATGGTATCGATTGGGGTGTCATCAGCAGTATCAACTCCAATGTCCACTGGCATGAATACTTTGGCTTCGAAAACAGCGGTTCGACCCTCGGTGTTATCAACGCTCTTATGACCATTGGTAACTTCTGTGGCGCTCCATTCCTTTGTTTCGCGGACAAGATTGGTCGACGAAGCGTCAACTTTGTCGGATGTTTCCTCACCATCGTCGCAGCAATTATCCAGTGCTTCTCCCCAAATGTCAAGCTGTTTATGTTTGGTCGTTTCGTCTTGGGCTTTGGAACTGCGCTTTGTACTAGCTCTCAGTACATTGCCGAGATCGCACCTCCTCATATCCGTGGACAGTAAGTTTCACCACATCCTGCTCATCTTCAGGCGGCAGGTTAACTCGTTTACAGCATCGTGGGTATCTTTGGTGCCTTCTTTCAAGTTGGTTCCTTAGCTATCGTTGGCATCATGATGGGTTTTACACACTGGGAAAGCAACTGGAGCTGGCGAGTGGCCTTCCTCATCCAAGCCATCTTTCCTCTCTTCGTCTGTGTCACCATCTACTGGCTTTGCCCTGAGTCTCCTCGTTACATGGTCATGAAGGGCCAAAGGGAAAAGGCCCGACTTACAATTTCTCGATACTTTACTTCCTCCGAGGATGTCAACCATCCGTTTGTGGACGTCATGTTGTCTCAGATCGACGAGTCCATTGAGAATTCGGCGGTTGGATTCCGTGCCACTTGGGACTTTCGCGTCTTCTTCACCAAGACTGTGTGGTTCCGCACATTCATCCTTCTTCTCTATTCAATCTTTCAGCAGTGGAATGGTAAGACCTTTATTATTTCCCTGGTGTCTGGAACTTCCACTAATGCATTTCAGGTGGCGGTATCATTGGTCTCTATTTGGATCCGGCACTTCAAACGATCGGCATTACCAAGAAACTCGACGTTCTGGGTATCAATCTGGGACTGACCGCCACATACTTCGTTTTCACTCTCTTCGGGGCCTACCTCGTAGAGTACTTCCGCCGACGAACACTAATCTTCGTGGGTCTGATCTGCATCATTGTCGCTCAGACAGCGGTCACTATCACTAGCTGGCGCGTTGAGGTGCAACAAGGGGATAAATACCTCTCCTACCTTACGGTCTTGTGGATTTTCTGTTTCCAAGTTTGCAGTGCCTCCTTCATTGCGACTATGCACAACTTGTACCCTGTTGAACTGCTGTCCCTGCCTCTACGAGCAAAGGGTATGGCGCTGTACACCATGTTCCAGGTAGGTTCCTCTAGATATGTCGTGATTGTTCTATGCTAATCATTTCAGGGTGCTGCCGGTGTTGTTCACAACTACGGAATTTCTGTCGGAATCAGCTCAGTCGGCTACAAGATCTGGGCCGTTTATATCTGCTACAACTTTATCCAGCTTATCATCGCTTACTTCGTTTTCCCCGAGACTGGAAAGCTCAACCTTGAGGAAATTGATCATATCTTTGAGACCAAGAACACCAACCCTATCAAGCTGAGTGTCAAGATTGCAGATGCCAAGTGGGCCTCGATCAAAGAGGACAAGATCCGCGCTCGGAATGGGACACTTGTGACTCAGGTTTAATTATGAGCACTTTGATGTGCAGGAGATCAGACACAACAATAGTCTGAATTATAATGAGACGATGAATGTTATGAACCACAACTTCGGCTTTTTCTTCTTCTTGTGCAGATATGGATCCTCATATGGATGGTGTTAAACTGCGTCTTGTCACTTGTCGCATGGGAAAACTGTAGATAGACAACCCCAAGCTTTGTCTGAAGGTCCAATCTACGCATCGCATCGTGTTCAGCATGTACAATATGTGTAGTCCTCTCATGTAGTTGTCTAAGATATGGGTTACCTTGGCCAGGTGAATTTTCAGCTCTGCCTCTGCCTCTGCCTAAGCGCGATACTCTGCGAAACAAAAGCTCCCACATCCCGACGAAAGTCACTTGACGACTGACTAAAGATCAGCTAGCTTAGTTTATCATCCTAGTCAGTGCGGGGTTGGGATAATCTGGGGTTGAACGGGTAAACGGCTATACGGGCCGGCAGGCGAATAACCACTGTCGATCATTCGAGCGCAAAGGAAGATGAATCTCGGTCCTGACTCGTCCGAAGGGCCACTTATCTCATGTGCACGATACACGACATGATCATGCTCGCTCTTGGGCTACATGGGTCAACCTGAACCTCCACTTTCTGCATGCAGGCTCCCTTCTGACAACGCATGATGAGTGGCACACCATTGCTTGAGAACAAAGAGGACTCCTCTTCTGGTATGTACGTCTCGTTACTCCTCACTTCACTTTCTACCAACAGTCTCTCTAACAATGTCTTCTCAGACCGACTTTGACGAGTCCATCAAAGGCGCCCTACCTCCAGACTTCATCTGGGGATGGGCCACAGCAGCCGCGCAGGTCGAGGGTGCATGGGACCGAGACGGCAAAGGCGAGTCGATCTGGGATAAATTTGCGCACACTCCCGGCAAAGTGAAGGATGGAAGCACTGGCGACGACGCCGTGAGATCCTACGATCTCTACAAGACCGACGTTGAGTGGCTACACAAGTACAGGGCTACTGGCTATCGATTCTCACTGGCATGGTCGAGAATTATTCCACTCGGTGGAAAAGATGACCCCGTCAATGAAGCTGGAATCGCATACTACAACCGACTTATTGATAAGCTTCTGGCCAACAATATTACGCCCTTCGTTACCCTCTACCATTGGGATATTCCCCAGGCGCTGGAGGACCGTTATGGTGGCATGTTGAACAAAGACGCCTACACACCAGACTTTATTCGCTATGCCCGCGTCTGTTTTGAGCGATTTGGCGATCGCGTCAAGAACTGGATCACCTATAACGAACCCGGCGTATACTCTCTAGCTGGTTATGCCGCTGGCGTACATGCACCTGCACGATCAAGCTTCCGCGATCGCAACGAAGAGGGCGATAGTAGCACAGAGCCTTTCACCGTGGGACATACGGAACTCGTATCCCACGCCTACGTCGCCGATATGTATAAGCGTGAGTACAAGCCTACTCAAAAGGGCACCATTATGATCACACTACATGGAAATTGGTCTGAGCCTTGGGATGCCGATGATCCCAAGGACCAGGAAGCCGCTGAACGAGCGCGAGAGTTTGAAATTGCCTGGTTTGCCGACCCTTTATACAAAACGGGCGACTACCCTGCTTCCATGCGAGCGCAGCTAGGTGATCGCCTGCCACGCTTCACACCCGAAGAGAGCAAACTTGTTCTTGGTAGTTCCGAGTTCTATGGCATGAACTCATACTCGGCCTTTTACGTACGCCATCGTGATGAACCTGCTGATATCAACGATCACCTCGGCAATATTGATAAACTTGACGAGAATAAGCAAGGCCAGTGGCGAGGTCCCATGAGCGACACGTATTGGCTGCGAACAACCCCTTGGGGCTGGGCCAAGCTGCTTCGCTGGATCTGGAACCGCTACGGTGTGCCTATTTACATTACCGAGAATGGTACTACAGCACAAGGCGAGCACGACTGGAAGCCTCAGGGCCCTGATGATGTACTTGAGGACCCTTTCAGAGTCGACTTCTACAAGAGCTACCTTACCGAGGTTGCCAAGGCGTCGCAGGAAGGCGTCGTGATTAAGTCATACTTTGGATGGACATTCACAGACAATTGGGAGTGGGCTGCAGGGTTCTCGGATCGATTCGGAGCGACGTGGATTGACTTTGAAAGCGAGGAGAAGACAAGATATGCAAAGAGGTCAGGCTATTTCCTGGGTGACTTCTTTGATCATCTCATTAGCAAGAAATGATGGCAGCAGAGGAATCACGCTATAGAGCAGAGTATTCCAAGCTTTTAGGAAAAAATAAGCTTAGAGACTATTTTCAATTATCGGCCAAATCGTGTAGCCATGTTATGTCGGAGTCTTGATGCCGAAATGCTTCAGCGTCTTGTCTGTAGAAGTCAGCCTCAACACTTCCACTGATCGACAAATCATCCATTGAATAGTACCGGAACTCGTTAACTGCTCTGTTGGGACAGAACATTTGCATCGCTTCTAGTCCCAATTGGAAATCCTGCAAGGTTTACACTCAAAATGCACAGTCTATCACGCTCACGTCCACAACGCGAGTGGATGTATTATTAACGCGGACTCAAAGCTCTAAACTCATCACCTATGTATTTTCAACTTGGAGGTATATTAGACCAGACTTGTTTTCTTTTTACTAAAATAAATAATAGATGCATCGTCTTGCACCGTGTTTCCTGGAAAGGGTAGGCGCTTTCAAGGAGTTAGCTCTAATAATAGTAATAAATGGTGAAATTACCCTAGAGAAGTCCCAAATAACATATTTCGCTTATCACATAAATGAAACGTTTCTTATTCGTAGTACACAGGTTTCTTTTTCTGCGTGACGTTATGTCCGGGCAGATGTGAGTTTATATACCGGTGATATAGCAATTGCCCGTCCGCCCCCCCTGGAAATAGGGATGAAGTTGATGGCACAAGCTTTGAACTTCATATGATTGTGGACACGCAGTACCGTATGTCACTATGTACGCGGAACCGGCGGGTGGATTCCGCCACAAGAGCAATTGCGCCCGAACTATTGCATCATAATATTCATGGCCTGTTGTTTGCTTTAGCCCTGACCGCATTGAGTTAGAGCATCGAACTCTAATTGGTAATCTCGGGATAAACAAAAACCTCTGACTCTGCCCCGGCAGTCCAGTATTTAGGGAAGATTTATTGTAGTTTCGTTGCTGAATGCAGTATATCGAGTCTCGTAAACATTTCTTAGAAGTTTACTAGCCAAAGGAAAGGCGGGAACATATTGACCGTTCACAAAATACGGTAAATGCTGATTATCCTAAAGTTGTGGCTGAAAACGATCCTCAGCTGACGCTAGGGGGCGCCACTTGACACGTTAACAGTAGGGGTTGGACGATAGCGGCAACTCAGTTGGGGCCAGAGCGTGCCAATCTGAGTCAGGGGAACTCTAGCTCGTAAATAAAAAACAACCCTCAACAATCCAAGCTGTCTCAACACGTTGCATCCTATTGTTTACTCTATGAGTGGAAGAAATACGCGTGCTTGCTACGCAGAGCTAGCAGGAGCACCAGCATTGGCAGCCGGACGATGCAGATTACGACCTCGATAGTATGCTTTGCGTGGCGTTTCTGGCCCTTACCCCCTTTCACTGCTTACTAATCGAGTGTCTAGGTCATCCAAGCACTCCTTCTCGGTTTAGCTCTGCTGGTCATCATCCTTCGCTGCTGGGCGCGACTGTGGTTTGAGAGATCCTCGCTCACTATTTCCGAGTACTTCACTTGGCTTGGCTGGCTCTTTTCGCTAGGGTGGTTCATTTGCTCGACTATAGCTCTGCAAATTCTGATTGAGCACCCCGCCATCGGCGCAGAACTTGTGGTCAACAACGTGGCTTATCTGAAGGTATGTGGCGATCTTCTCGATCGACATGTCAGCCGCGTCTGAGAATGTAGCGCAGCTGACTGGTACTCAACTCGCAGACTGTCTTCATAGCTGAGTATTTTTTTGACATTGGGATTTACTGGCCCAAACTTTCAATCACCACGTTCTATTGGTTCTTGATACCCGATGTCTTCTCGTCATTGAGGAAAGCACTCTTCTCGATTGCGACGTATCTTGTTTGTGCTTTAGTCGCATCTATACTCACAAACACTCTAATAACGCAACCCATCTCCAACAACTGGTAGGTTCAGCATAATAAGCAGCTGTCCGTGCAGGCTAATGCGTTTACTAGGTCTATTGAGAACCAGCTTGAGTCAGCGTGGAACTCTTATCCCTCCTTTGTCGTTCAGTGGTCTCTCAACTTTTCTACTGATTTGCTGCGTACGTACAAACAACCATCTCTAGAAGCCTCTGTAGGAGACTCTCTAATAACTCACCTGTGATACAGTCTTTTGCTTTCCATTCTTCATTCTCAAGCACTTATCACTTCGCAAAGAACAGAAATTCGGTCTGGTTGGTGTCTTTTCTTTGGGTGCGATAACCTTGACAGTCAGTCTTGCACGCTTCATTGCGTATAATGTCACGGACTTTGAACTTGATGATGCAGTTGGTAGTATGTGTTACTCGTACTCCAAATGCTCTGGCACTGTTCTCGAGCATTACCAAGGGCACTTAGATATCGGATTTACTGACTCGAATTCAAGATACATTATGCACAGCAGAAATGACAACCGCAGTCATTGTTGTCTGCCTTCCCGGCCTCAAGAAGTTCATTGTGCGGTCAAAATCCTCCACAAACACCTCAGATCATGGCAACACTTCCGGTCAATCTGGCTCTGGACAGTTATCAGGCAATTCTGGAGTTAAGCCGCGGGCAACACCTCATCCATACGCTGAATGGGGTGTAAGGGATGACGAAATAGAGCTGGTAGCGAGTGCTCGTAGATCTTATCCTCCAGGTGAAGAAACAGCAAATAGCCAAGGAATTACGACATGATAGATAAAATAAAAGTACAAGTGTTCTAGTGTTTCTCGCACAAGTCACTCGGATGACACCAGAGCAGGTAAAAGCTTCTTTCATTTCGCCTTCATGATACCATACATAGATACTGCGATCGTTGATGCTTCAGAATACGACCTCTCAGACGCAGGACAATCCAGAAGCGCATACATAAATCAGATGGCTCTGATAGCTTTGCCAGCGCACGAAAATAGACAAATTATTGACGAGATGTGAGCGAAGTGCTCCGGCAGCTGGAGGTAGGCCCTCGCACGCCACCAGCTTTTCTTACGCCTTTCCTCATGTTCTACTGCTGCAAAGCTTCAAGCCTTCCTGTCACACGATTCTCCGTAATACTTGATTGAATTTTCTATTAATCTAAAATGTTGAAGTTTGCTGGTTGTTGTTATAGCTGCTCCTCGTTGGCACTTCAAGCGTCGCAACAACAAAAAAGACGCTCTCTGCGCCTAGGGCCAATCCCTGGCGAACGCTTTCGATGACCTTACAGGCATCGAGAACCCAAACCTCCGTTACATTTACTGAGTATATCCTGGGACAAGTAATTCTGGCCGCAAAACGATCAGTCTGATAGTGAATGGGTATAGAATGTGTGTAGACCCAGTGTGTGATGTGGTCGAGATTACCACCTGATGTATTCGGTATTGATCCATACGTGCCTAAATGGTTTCTGTGCAATCGATCTCTACTTGGTTGGTGAGGTGATCTCATCGTTTTTGACTTGATTCGGTTGTGTCTTTTCGTGAACGACATCGGCGTCTCCAGTAGGGGGAATCTTGGTCGAGGACGAGTTGACCTTAATATCAATGTGTTCAATAACTGACTTTTCAAGTTTCCGAAGTATGTCTCGCCCCTCTGCATCTACAGCGAGGGTCTGGTATGCTGTCTGCAACGGAAATCCTGTCGAGAATCGCCCATAGAGCATGAAATCCTGTCGAATCAGAAATGTCATGCTCTGCAAGATCTTTGCGCCTAGTTCAATGCATGACTTTCTAAGCGAAGCTATGGACACGATGATCCTGAATCCAGTCAACTCGGGAAACCGTGCCAGCAGATCTTGGATCTTTGACATGCAGATGATTTTGAACGTCCACAGATGGGTGAGGGCATTAGCTGTACTGAGACTAGGAAATGAGAGAACGTCATAATGACACTCGATGTCTTTGTCTTGTCTTTTGTGCCAATACAAAGGCTCTGGTGAGCTTCTCTCAAAAGAGCTGGCCCACGACTCCAGCCTCATTCTGATCTTCATCAGCTGGGCGAGATGTGTTCTGGCTGCGGTTGTTGCCACGTTGGTGGGTTCGTTTTCTAGAGTTTCAATCTTTTCCAAGACTTTGGGCATAGATGCAGCTATGCTCAAAAGGTTCTGTAACGGGGATGGCTGATAATATTGGAATGGTCCATGAGTCCAGCCTTCTTCGGCCAAGAATGTAGCTTTCCGAGACATGAATGCGTATATTACCTAGTGGATAGAACAGTTAAGACTTGAGAATGGCACTTCTCGTTTCCTTATTTAACTTACAAGAAGTGGTCTTATTCCGATGAACAGTTTGTGTTGAATGCCTGTGCTGAAGACCTCGGGTGGAGATAGACGAATTAATTCGCCTACACCGTTGATATGAACAAGCCAGCTGTTGGGACTCGTTGGTGAGGATACCTGGTTTTAAAAGGTTAATAACGTAAACCATACCAAGAGAATACGAGCGTCAAAGGGGTCCTATAAGCATGTAACTCCACGTCCTTACCTCTAGTAACGCAATACACATCACAGCCGCTGCTTGTTCGGCCCTGTAACAGCTCTTGGATGAATGCAGATCCTGCTGTAAAAGACGAAGAGCATGCCCGTAAGACAATGAGATAGACTGGGTCAATTTCCTTTTAGTTTTGTAAGAGGTGATGGATAAGGCCAAGGCGTTCATCGCAGACGTAAGGCACTCGCCAAGGCTGCCACTCGACCCAGCAGCTAGTTCCGGAAGCGCAGTGACCCACGAACCACAAATTCGTGGTGACTGTGGGACGATATCTGTAATATCTGCAGTGGCCTCGCGGTATGGAACATAGTTGTGAATGATCAACGAGATTGTATTTTCCCATGGGTCCGTCAGACATGGGTAAATGTGGGTGGCACCAGGTTCCTTTGCCCGACGACTGATGAGATTGTTCAAGGATGGCGGGTTTGCAGTTGGGGAAATCTCATTGGACGCTTGGTTCGATGAGGGCTCCGTCTTTGTCTGTCCTAAGCTCGAACTCGAGTGCCATGGCACGAAGAGTGCATCAGGGTAACCGTCACAAGAGCGACCGCTATTGAGACATTGGGAACAGGCGGGTCGCTTTCCATCACACTAAGTAACCACCCAGTCAATAACGACGCCATCAGTAGCGTGATGCAACGTCGGTTACACGCAGAGGAGAGTAAACGGAGTAAACTAACTCGCACTTTGCGTCTGCGACAGGTATGACACAAAGTTTTCTTGCGGACCTTCATCGCACCAGGTGACGACAAACCAGTACTGATATGTAAGCAGCCTTGACAAGGACCGCGAATCTCACGCAAGCAGCGAGACTCAATCAGGATTTCTGTCGTATTCGCAGAACAAGGGACCAGTAGACGATGCTCAAAAGGGTAACAAAGCCCTTCTTGTCGAATATCTCGTAGTTGTCGACAGCAGAAGTGAGCGTGAGTGTTATTGAGTGAATAAATTTGTGGGGTGCTATTTTATTCGGGTTTTGCATCCCTTTGTAGCTTAGTGAGGTTTGCCACTGACAAAGCTTGTGTTGAGTTAGTACTATTTAGTGGATCTGGCCCTTTTGCCGTTACGTCCCTGCCTCATCAAAACTTCGGTGAAGGTATAGTCTTCGGGAAATCCTGCAAGCATTCCGCATGGACCTTAATATCTAATCTTAATAAGCGTTCGTCTTTCTGCCAATTAGACAAGCGAGACGCTATTTCTAGGCATTTTGTTCCGAACTACACTCTGCCAGACACACCAAGACCGTTCCGAACTCCAGTTGCCGACATTCTCATCCCTCAAGCATATATCTTTGCCACAGATCATAGACGAGGAAGACTATCTAGATCCAGAGAATACTCAAGACGTCCTCGCATTATTCTACTTGCCTAACATCGAGCACCTATCGATCTTAATAGATAATCCAACCTACTTCTCCTGGCCCTGCTCTATACTGCCGAATCTAAATTCACCCTCGGAATTGGAGCTATGTAGGATTCGAGAAACCCGCATTGAGCCGATTTTAGCTGTCACTAATGGTTTGAAGAAGAAACTACAATATCACTGGTTCTTTCGGTCTGATATGGATAGAGAGGTTAGTACCAACGTCGTTAACTTGGAGGCGATGTTGGCAGCTCTTCTTAAGGTTGGCAACTCGCTTGAAGAGTTGGAGATCACGGAAGAGATATTTCCTGCAACATCATAAGGGGATTATGAAGATCCCTATGTCATAATGCAAGGAACTTTGTCTGAACTTTGCGAAATGTCTGATTTGAAGAAATTACATGTTCCATGGTCTTTTCTCACTGGTACGGACGATTACTCTTTCACTGGGTGTATCGGACAGGCTCTTCCTCCCCAACTTGAGCAACTCATACTGGACCACGGTTTTGTCTTTATTGAGGACTCTGACGAGAGAGATGAGCTTATGGTTTCGGAGTTTGAAAAAGAGCTAAATATTGGTGCTCTGTCGCATTTGACGAGCCTCAAAAGTGTTCGCCTACCGAGATCCTTCTACGTATCCGGGTTTTCTTATGCTTGTAAGGAGAAGCTCGCTCTTCTTGGAGCTCGGTTCAACTTGACCTTGACTCATAACCCCTCGTGACCCCGAAACCAAGAAAAGATTATCATCAGAGTATGTCCCTTCGGCCTATTAACCAAGACGAAGCTGACCATTTTGCCTTGCAGTGGCATGATATATTATACAGGGTCAGATCACCCAACATTAGCACATTGACCAGGTCACTTATCTTCTTCCAGATACGCAAAGTTTCTCAGCACGGACTACGACTCGGCTTGCGATAGGGCGTCTTGGTCAACATGGGTGGTTGTAAGTTCAGACAGGACAACTAGAGTGAGCCTACTAACGATTTGACCATAAACATCGTATAATATTTGGTAGCCCGCAGCACGTCTAGAGTCTTTACGCCGCAGGGATATGAACAGACTGGTGGAACTTATGAATAAAAAAATAGTAAGTTCAACAGGAACAAAGATGGCACAAGGCAATTAGTTTAATAAGACACCGACAGGAAGCGGCTATTAAGCGAGCTAGTAACCAGGTGACGTTTATCAACTATAATGATTACATCGGCTACTTCAAGGGAAGATACTATGAGAAGGGCGTTAATAAAGCCTCGAGCGAGAGCAACACAAGGTGAGACCTATACACAAGTACTACGGGTTAAGCTAATTATTATAGGCCAGATTTAATGTTTAATAAAATTAATATTTTTGACCCTTGGGGGCATAATCCTTGGAAATAAAGCACCGTCGAGCATCAGAATGGCTCTTTTTCGGGTGATATGAATACTAAGGCTCGTATAACTAGGTTTCTTGCCTAAGATGTCTAGTTCAGATAGGAGAACAACATTGAGGACAACTTTACACCACACCTTTGTCCTGCAGGTTTTACCTACAACGGGTGTGTTTGTGCATTCAGAAGACCGCCGGGGTGTCCACCAGGAACCACCTTCTCCAAGGGAGTCTGTGTCCTCGCAGAGACGCCAACATGTGAAGGAGGTGCTTTCAACGGGACTACGTGTGTCATGCCCCAGTCACCTAGCTGTCCAGACCAATCCATCCTCTCGGTCGATATCTGTGTCTCTACAGTGCCTCCAATCTGCCCTGACCAGATGATTCTTCGTGACGATGCCTGCATCTTAACGAGTCCACCTATTTGCCCTCCTGGATCAGTATCCACAGGCGGCAATGTCTGCATTAGTAGTAGCACTCCTTCGTGCGCTATAGGCACAGTCAGGGATGGACAGTGCATTTCCGAGACTGGACCAGCTTGCTTAGGCCAGACTGTTTATGATAGTACGAGCTGTGTCTCTCAGAGTCCACCAGTATGCGAGCAGGACTACACTTTCAATTGAACAGCCTGCCTCTCGTATGGCCGACCATCCTGCCCTTCTGTTCCCATTTTCTCTGGTCACGCTTGTCTACACAGCCGGTCACCTATATGCCCGCCAAACACCCTTTGCAGGGGAATAACTGCGTCAGCCAATCAGGACGCAATTGTCCAGCAGGTTTTGGCTTCTCACCTCAGGGCTGCATTGCGGGGAAGCTACCCTCCTGTCCGAGCGACATGAGCCTAGAGGGAGAAAAGTGTGTCTCGTCAAATTTCCCGGCTTGTCCGGCTAATACAGAGCTAAATCATGGCTCCTGTATCGCTCTAGATGGGCCGATATGTCCCCCTGGTAGCCAGCTACGCCCCGAGGGATGCGTCACCGTTACTACTCCTTTATACCCGCATGGAATGGTGCTAAAGAATAATAAGTGTGCGTCTGATGACAGCCCCAAATGTACGCTGCGCTTTGTCGCCTGGGGTGATAAATGTGTATCTCGGGACCCGCCGGTATGCCCAGCTGGTACTGTCTTCTCCCATGGCAAGTGTAGCTTGTCCCCTACGGCTCGATGCTATAATATGCAGTATTGCCCTCTATTATAAGTATAGGCTAGACCACTTAGTAAATATTAGCAGTGCGACTTACGTTAGGATGAGTAGTATATTTTATTACTAATAATATATCTCATTCATTATATAAAATCGTAATATTGAATAAACACTATTTATATAATTTTAAACAGGTAGGTTATTAGCATAACTAAGACGACGAACCCCCTCCTTCTTGCGATCCTCTGCCAGCGTCTTTGCAAACTTAGATCTATCACGAATGACAGGACCATTCCAGTAGAATACGTAGATAGGGATAATAATAAGAACCGCTGCACCAGCAAGAATAGTACTGGCGTACTCGGTAGGGTGTCTACCGATGTTTGTGTAAAGGGGAGTGGCGTACATGGCTGAAATGCCAGCGAGGAAGTCACGGGCGAAGGCGTTACCGCCACAAGCTGAGGCAGAGTAGACACCATAAGCGGCGATCATGTAGTCGACTGAGGAGAAGTAGATGGCGTAGTTGGCGATTCCGACAAGAGTGGAGAAGATCATGGGAGCGATCCAGTGAACGTTGTAACTTGGGCCAAGCGAACACCAGGCAAATCCAATCAGACCGATTGGCTCCAAAGGAGCAAGCCAAAGCAGCACCTTCAAACGACGTTCCGGTAGGAACCAGTCGTCGCCCTTCTTCTTGCGAATGTGATTGTCGCGCATGAAGCAAGGTAGGTACATGAGGTATGCTATGAAGTAGGCCAAGTTGATAGGGATGAAAGCCCATGCCTGAGCAAGGATTCCAAAGTCCCATTTGGTATATACCTCTGGGAATGATTCCAAGAATGTGAAGATGAGTGCGTCAGAGAAGCCAGAAAGAAGAGAGAGACACAGAACGATTGGCTCGCGGAAAAACATCTCAAAGGGGCGGAGCCAAACTTTGCCAGCTTCCTTAAGCGAGATCCTCGGTGACTTCAGCTCATTGGGACCGTAGATATTGGGATCCTCCCCCGTCTTACGACGACGCTTAGCTTCTCTGTCCAGGAGGATTGTCGAACGACTCTCAGGCATAAAAAAGTGAATGGCTTGCGCAACACCGCCGAATATGAGCATTATCCAGAAGAACCACTGCCACTCAAGGAAGCGCCAGATAGGCCCACCGATGACACCTCCGATACTCGTTCCGATACAAGACGACAGCACAATAAATGCCAAAGGGTACTGTTGTTCCTCCGGCTGGTACAGATCGGCGATAAGGCCAAGAGTGACACTACCTCCAGCAGTGGAAAGACCACCCTGCAAATGCGTCAGCAACCATCTATTAATCACGACCCAGGTTTCTTTACTTACCAAAGCACGGCAAACGAGGATGGTTCCCCAATTGGGGGCCAAAGCGCAAGGAATTTGCCAGATGTTAATGAGGAACATGGAAAGCTGGAGGATGGGCCAACGACCAAACTCCTCGGACCAGGGCGCCCATAGCTCGCAGCCGAACGAATAGAGAACCAGATATATCATCTGACCCGTTCTTGCTTCTTGGGCACCAATATTGAAAGCCTCTGTCAAAGGCGTGATGGCACTGGGAAAGACTGAGGTGTTGTAATTCATGGATATCTGGATGCCGGCCACACCAGCAAGATACACCCACTTCTTCCAGGTGGGCCAAGCGTATGCCAGGATCTCGGGAGCATCCGTCTCCTTTAGTTCTCTTCGTCCTTGAGCATCGACAAGAACCTTCTTATTCCTGTCTCTAACAGGAGAAGGGGTGCGTGCTGCTTCATCGGCCTTATCGCTAAAGTTCCGAGTCGGACTATCTTGCTGCTCTGTCCGTATATCCGTCATGATTAAAGCTTACCAGATGATATGACTACTACGAGAAATTGGGTTCCATGGTCGATTGCTGTATTTATATATGAGTCCTCAATAGTGGACAAACACACGCTGGGTTCCACATTCATGACGTGAGGTGGGGGAAAAAATCGGTTGGAAAAATCGTTAAAAAAAAAAAATCCACTCTCAGGTCAGGAAATTAACAATGACGAGAAGCCTGCTTGGGAACGTCTCTGTTTGTGAAATATGATCTCCTACAGGTATTAGTGATGTCATATACTACAGAGTTTATAGCTCTCATCGGGGAATTATCAGGAATAATTATATCAAGCAGGTTAAAACTATTTCTTAATGTGCTTAGAGGTAACTGTGTTAGGTAGTATGACGAAAAGTGGAGCCATAGAAGCCACTTTTACAAATAGTGCCCTAAACGCAAAGTACGGTCAGCTATTATTAAGAAAAGAAAAGATTTAATGTGTAATAGTTAAGATATCGAATATATGATCGGAAGAATAGTAGTCAAAGGTTGAGATTTGACCTACCGACCCTACCCTCTATGTGCTCCTCACCTTAAAGCTAATAGCCATATAGAATTTCTCTATAGTGCTTACAGAGCCTCTTCGTACATTTTCTAATAGAGTATGTTATCATGACTTGTTATTATGAAGAAAGCGTTAGTCTCAGTATCCCTAGACGTCACTGCAGATCTTGAAAATCACTGACGTCTTTATCACCGAGCTGAGGCCGGCCCCAGACCCACACATATCCTGTGAACAGAGTTATATGGGCCTTTTTAGGGAGATTCTCCCACTTGGTCTTCCTCGAACCCTAACTCTAGGTCTCTAGAAGACAAGAAAACTATGAGAACTTTTGTCAATAGATGAACCAGGGCCCCTTTTGTGCGGAGCTCCAGAGTAAAATCCAGTCGATACTAAAGGAGCCCTGCGCCTTGGAATCAAGAGTGAGTCTTAAGATATCACATTGTGATGTGGAGCAAGCTAGAGAAAGCGCTCTGACATGTCATGCTGCCGATCTGTGACTGGTCGATGTACATTTATCGCGCAAAGCACGATCGATCATCATAATTTGAAACTGCTTTTCTTATAGTCTTCATCCTAAGGGCTTAACAAGACGATAGGCGTAGCTAGTGATGTGGGACTTGGGATGTTTAGCTGCCGCATCTATGACACTTTGTTAGACCTCGGTACAAAAATAAGCATCTTTAACGATCTCTTTCGAATGCAAATTATACTGTTTTCGAACTTCAGGCAGGAAATCATCCAATGCGTTAATAGTTTTAAGTATGGAAAAGCGTGGAGTATAAAAGTCTAGAGTTTCTTTTTTTGCAGACGCAGATAGCTTTACTTCCCTATTCACACAGCTTAGAAATATTTCCGTATTATAAAAATTAATTATTATTATTATTGCTAGTGATTTAATACTTTAATATAGAAATATATAAAGAAGACTAATATAATTTTAGTTTAAATTAAGTTTATTACTTTAATAAATTGCTATTACTATTAAAATGCTAATACGGAATCTCGCGATTAAAGTAAAAAGAGATAGTTATAAGTGTAGTTAACTAATAAGATATTTTTAGTATTTATCTTACTTTATTAAAATACCTTAGCTCTAAAGTATTTTACTTAAATAGCTTACTTTAAGAATTAATATAATAAATAATATTTCCTATAATTAAAATACTTTATTTAAAAATAGTAATACTAAGTGTAATAGCTTATAAAGCTTTATAAGTAATAATATAACTAATAAAAAGAATTTAAACTAAGTATTTAAATAAAAGACTTTAAAAAATAACACTTAGGGTTAAAGAGAAAGTATAAATAAATATTTAAGCCCTTAATATAACTAAAATTTAAAATTAAATTTTTTTTTTTTTTAAAAACCTAATAATAACTTTTAAAAGGAATTTAAGTAAGCTAATAATATTCTTTAATAGTATAAATAATAATAACTTTAAGCCTAAGTTAAGTTATTAATATATTATATTAGTAAAGTTACTTTTTAGCTATATTATATAACCTTATAAGTGCCTTAACTAATTTTATTTTAAATAAATAGCTTATATAACTTATAATAATTATAGTTTCCTAAGAGATAAACTAATTTATATTAGGTTTATATTATTAAATAATATAAGGTATAATACTAAGCGGTATAAAGTATTATATCTCTTAATAGTTAATAATATAAGTAAGACTTATTAAGGTAAAAAAGTTTTATTAATAACTAATAAGCTAAGTTTTATAAAAGTGCTAATAAATATAATTTATATACTTAGAGTAATTATAGTAGTTTTTATAATAATTATAAGTAATTAAAAGTAATTATAAAGTAATTATAAATATAATAGGGTAGTTTCCTAAGGGATAAACTAGTTTATATTAAATTTATATTAATAGGATTATAAGGCATAATTTAAGTATAGCAAAAATTATTATATCTCTTAATAGTTAATAATATAAATAAGGCTTATTAAGGTAAAAAAGTTTTATTAATAATTAATAAGCTAAGTTTTATAAAAGTATTAATAAATATAATTTATATATTTAAGTAATTTATTATAATATTAATAAGCTTTTAAAAAAGACTTATAGTATTTAAAATAAGCTATAAGGTAAGTCTTATAAGGTGTAATATAAGCCTAATAAGGCTTATAGTCCCTTAAGTAAACTTCTTAGGGATTAATAAGAAAAGTAAGGTATATATAATATAACCGCGGGGGTTATAATATAATTTTTTCTTTTTATTAGGTTTTATTTTTAAGACTTATATAATTTATTTTTTTTATTTATATATTTATATAAGTCTAATTTAAACTTATATTTATTATTATATTAAAGCGTTTTATTAAATATAAATTAGATTTCTTTAATTTTTCTCTTATTTTTATTAAAAAATATTATTATATTATTAAAGGTATTATATAGTTTAGTTTTAAGGTTATATTATATTTTTATTATAATAAAAGAGGTATTACTTATAAGATAATTTTAAGTAAGAAAAAGTATAATTTATATATTTCGCTTAATTATTCTTATAATATAACTAATATATTATTAAATTCTTATAAGTATTTATTAATTAGTTTTATTTATAATTTTTATATTAAATCTGCTTTAATTACTTATATTATTAATAAGGCAAAGCAATTAAAGAAATATAAGGCTGCTATAAAAGAGTTATTATTTTCTTATTACGAGGTATTTTATTAAGCGCAATAAAAGCTTAATAAATCTTTTTTTTAGTTAAAATCTTATAAGAAGTAAAAAAAAAAAGCTAGTTTTTTAAGGTATAAAAATAACTTGCTATAGTTTTAATTTATTAGATAAATTAGAGGAGGCTAAATAAGCTAAATCTATTTAGTAGTAACTAATAGTTAAGGATATTTATTTATTAGTTTATTTTAATATATTAAATTTTAGCTTTTTTAATTTCTCTGGTATTAATAAAAATTCCTTAGGAATTACTAGGTATTAATAAGGTATTTTAGCGGTTTTTATATATTTTTATTTTCTAAGTAATTCTTTTATTTAATAAGGTATTATTATTATTTATTTTTAACCTATATTTCTTTAATTACCTTTACTTTATAAGTTTCTAGTTTATTAATTTCTTTTTATTTATTTCTAATTTTAATATAAATAATATTACTTATTAATTTAAGTAATAAAATATAAAGAATTAAATAAAATTTAATTTTTAATAGTAAATCTAATTTATAATTATTTTCAGAGATTTTTTATAATACCTTATAAGATCTAATATATTTAAAATTAAATTTATATATTAGTTATTTTATTATAATATTTTTAATAAATAAGTAAATTATATCTCTCTCTGAAAAAATAGGGCTTTTCACTCTTTTAGGGTTATAATACTATTATATCTATTTTTTAATAAATTTAAGTTCTATTTAAAATTTATTATATAAGTTCTTTAAGTTTTTATTTTTAAATTTAATAGCTAAGTTAATTATTTTTATTTCTTATATTTAATAATAAGTATTTAATATAAATCCGAAATTAGTATAATTAAGTATAATTTTTATACTTTTATTATAAGCAGTATTATAGGCAAGTTAGGTAATAAGTAACTTTTCGACCTAATTATTTTATTTATAATTAATATAATATTATAAGTAAGCTTTTAATACCTAGTTTATATATTTTATTTATTTATTTACTTAGGGTCTAAATATTATTATAAGGCAGTAATTTAGTCTTAAATATATTATAAATACTTATTAAAACTTAGTTATAAATATTAGTTTTTTATCTAAAAGAATTTCTAATAGTAATCTATATATATAAATAATATATTAGTAGAAAATATAAGTAAATTATTTTACTATAAGATTTTCTTTATATAATATATAATATAAGAATTTTATAAATTAATTTATAATTATTATAATATTATTATAAAAGATTTTAATTAAGAGGTCTTTTAATAAGGGTAATTTAGTAATAAAGTCTATTATAATTAAGTCTTATAGTTATTATATAATTAATAATACTTATAAACTGCTATAAGGCTTATAGTATTATGCCTTAGTTTTTATATAAATATTATATTATTTAATAATATTCTTTATATTTTTAATAAGTTTATACTGATTATAAAACTTTTAGAATTTTTTTTATAATATTTATAATACCTTAATAGCTATATAAGGGGTATTAATATATAACCTATATTAATATATCTTATAAATAGGTTAATACCTAAAATCTTTATTTATAAAAAATTTCTTTATATATAATATAATATTTTATTTATATTTTATACCCTTATAAAGTATAATTAGCTTAATATACTTTATTAAGTAAATTATTATATTAAGTACTTTATTATAGGAGTTTTAATATATAAGTCTATTATATAAATTAGTATTTTTCTTTATTATTTTTTTCTAAGAGTTATTTTTTTATTTTTATAATATTAATATTAAAATTAAGTTTTCTACTAATTATTAGCTTAGCTATTATTTAATTCTTTATAATAAATACTAATAAAATTAAATTCGCATAGGTATTTAATATAATATAATTATTATTAGTTTAATTCTTAAGTAGTAGTAAAATATATTATATTTTAATAGTTAGTATAAACTTTAATTTAGTATATATTTCCCATAAGGTAGTATTTAAATTCTTTAAAATAATTAATAATAACTAAGAATTCTTTATTATAAATAAAATAGTTAAGTTTTGCTTTATATAACTTATATAAATAAAAAGTAATAAGGTATAATTTGGTTTAATTATTATATTATTTAATTTATTCTCTTAATATAAAATCTAATAAGTTTATTTTTAGTTTAATTTCCTTATTAGGGTTAAATATAATAAGTATAAGTTTACTAAAAATAGCTTATTATAATTATTTAAATACTTTTTATATTACTATATTTTATTAAAAAATCTTATTTTTTTAATAAGTTTAGTAAATAAATTAGCGATTTTATTAAAGTTTTTAATAAATTATTAGTAATAATTAATAAATCCTAGGAAGCTTTATACTTTCTTAATTATTCCAGGGGTTAGCTATTTTAATATTACTAAGATTTTTTTTTTTTTTAATTTTATTTCTCTAAGTATAATAATATATCTAAGGAAGTTTATTTCTTTAATATAAAAATAACTTTTTTCTAGTTTAACTAATAAGTTAGTATTTTATAATACTTTTAAAACCTTATAAATATATTTCTAATATTACTTTTTTATATTAAAGAAGATTAAGATATTATTTAGGTAGTATATTATAAATATATTAAGGTATTATTAAAGTATATTATTAATTATCTACTAAAATACTATAAGTATATTAATAAGTCTAAATAGTATAATTAAGTATTTAAAAAGTCTAAATTTAGTCCTAAAAGTAGTTTTTTATTTATTACTTTTTTTAATATAAATTAAATTATAGGCTCTTTTAAGGTTTAAAATAATAAAAAACTATTTTTCTTATAAGTAATTCTTAAGTTTTATAATAAGTAGAAATAAAATCTTATTTTTAATTATAAAATTATTTAGTTTTTTATAATTTATTATAAGTTATAACTTATTATTTTTCTTAGGTATAAATATTATTAGAAATCCTATTAATAAGTTAAATATCTTAAAATTACTTTTTTATAATTTTATTTTTAAGTATTTTTTAAGGGTTAATAACTCTTTTTTATTAAGGTTATAAATCTATTAAAATAATAAATTATCTAATTTAAGCTAAATCTTATAATTCTATTTAGTATATTATAATACCCTAATATTAAGTTCTTTATTAAATAGTTTCTTATAAATCTTATATTATAGTAATATATTTTAAAGTCTATTTAATAGCTTTAATTATATTTTTTATTATATTTTAAGCTATTATATTTTAGCTATACCTACTTAACTTAATCCTTTTAAGGGCTTTTTATTATTAAATTATTTTAATATTTTATTTAAACTATATAATTAATATTAAAAAAGTCTTAAAATCTATTATATTTATTATTTTCTACCTTTTATATATTTTTATTATATTTCTTTTAAAAGTAATAAAATATCTTATTATCTTTATATTTATTTATATTATTCTTAACTTTAATTATAATTTAAAATCTTTTATTATTTATTATAATTAATTCTTTACCGCTATTAAAGCTATTAGGAAATATAATTTAGCTTTTCTTATAATAATTTAATAACAGTCTCTAATAATATTTATTAACTATTCTTATTAAAACTAAAAATATACTAATAAAAACAAAAATAAGAAATTATTAAAATTTTACTTATAGAGTCTATTAAACTTTTTTAGCTTAAATAAGAAATAATTAATATAAAAATAATATATAAGTAATATACTTAATAAGTATATATCGCAAATAAGTATATATTACACTTTTTATAGCCTCTTAGATAAAAATTACTTTAAAATAATTATAAAATTATCTAATTAATTAATATTACTTATTATACTTTTATTTAAATAACTCTAAAACTACCTACCACTTATTATAATAGTGATTAAGCTTAATTACCTTTTATTTATATAGGAGTTTAGCGTGGCACTAATATATGCTAGAGTAGATTACCTTTTTCAGAGTATCTAGATTACCTTTTTGAGAAAATATACTTCCCGTGGTCGGACTAGCTTTAAACTAGGATATATGTTGTGAAAGGATTTGATTAGATACTCTAAGCTACCCTTGTATGTATATCTATTATGGTTCTTAAGATATTTAACTAACCCTAAGAATTCCTTAATTTTTGTTGTGGTTAACCCTAGTATAAGCTTTGCCATTTTCATTTTAACTTTAAGTCTCTATCTAGCTAACTAATAAAGAGGATCTTATTGACCTAATAGCTTTAGCTTAGAATTTCCAGCTAGCTAATTAACAAAAAGGACCTTATTAATTTAATTTAGCTTTGCAACTCTGATTAAGTAAGGTATAAAAATAAGTAAATAATAGGGTTTAGGAATTTAATTACTATTTAGTAAGGGGCACTCTTATTTATTTATTTATTTTAATCTTATATCTTATCCTTTTATTTTAGTTAAGTAAATAAAGAACTATCTAATTAGGTAATCTGTAGTATAAAAGATATCTTATACTTTTTATTATGGATTAAATTACTTATATTCCTTTTTTGCGTATTATTATATGCAAGACTTGCCGAGTGGGAGTATTTGGAAATAATTTTAAGAGTTATTTATACTAATTCCTATATAATATATCTCTATAAGGCAAAGAAATTAAATCTATTATGTATTGGGCACAACCCTTAGATCATATCCGCAATAAGAGAGACCTTAATTTATTACTATATCTAATACCTCTAGGTCTACTTATTCCCGAGCTTGGAGAAGCTTTGCCAAATAGTCTTAAATATATAGTTAAGCTATCTTGCTATAAGATTATTTATATACTAAAGGAAATAAACCAGCACCTTCGAAAATCCTATTATATCTCTATATCGCAGAGTAAGAGAGGAAGACTAGCTAAAGGCATAGATATATATGCCTTAAGTTTATACTTCTGGTCCGGAATATATTATTAGCGCCTCTTTCTAAGTTAATATCGCAGCAAGTATTTTAAGGTTAACCTGGAAGCTAGACCGATGGAACTATCTGATTAGGAAGTTGCTATTAAGGACTTCTTTAAGAATTGATTATTAATCGGTTAGAAAGATGCTAATATGATGGAGCAGCCGGATTAATTTATGCAGCCTTCCCCTTAGCTTAACTAGGTCGGCTATATAATATATCTCTAGGACTTTATTAATTAAAAGGAATTTCTATATGGGCTTATCTCTCTTAACTTAGATTTAAATCCCGCAATATTAGAGGAAACTAATGATTTTATTTATCTTATAGTCTTTAAAGTATTTAATTAGCTAGTATGGGAAGCCTAAGGCCTAATTTACTGATAAGAGGTCCCTCTTAGCGCGAGATTTAAGGTTGCAAGATACGACCTTAATATAGCTAGCAGGAAGCTATTTAATTTCCGCCATAAGTAAGAGACTAAGCGGAGATACATAAATACCGCTAAGCGACTTATTATCTATACTCTTTAGTATCTTACTCTTAAAAATCTAACTAATAGACTACTATTTAAAGTTAACCATTAGCAACGAAAGGCTTATAAAGACCTAATAGAGGTTAGTAATAATTTAGAAAAATAGTGAAAGGTTATATATAAATAATTATCTAATCGGAAACTTACCTAGCTATTAGAAGACCTAAAATAGCAGACTTTAAGGCTATTTATAACTCTTCTTTATTAGCAGACTAAAGACTGTAAATACAAAAGCATTATAGTCTTCTTTCTTTCCGTCCTTAATATTACTCCCGATAAGTCATAGCATTAATATAACGCTTTCATGCCGTGGCTATCTAGACTTGTATCTATCTCTCGTTTATTTATACTAAGAGAGGCCTATTTAATCAGATAGAATACTATTAAAGTAGCGATTACTAGTGGCTATAGCACTAAGGAAGCTAAGCTTAATATACTAGGCATTTTAAGGCTAATAGAGTATTGTATCTCTTAATACATACTTAGTAGCACCCCCGGGGCCAAAGCTACGCTAATGTAATATATCTTATAACTTTATAGCTATAAAATAGCCGCCAAAAGCAATATAATAGCTATCGGTTTTATTAGCTAGGATAGCCTTAACCTCTTATATAAAGGAATCAGACTACTACTTCCTAATCTAGCATAGCTATTATAGTCTGCTCTTATTACTGCTAGAAGACTCTTATTTTAGGATTTTCTTTTTCAGAAAAGCTACTTTACTACTAATAAATAGCTAGCTACTATTCCAGCTATACCGTGAAGCAAGCTGCAGGATAATACAAATAATAATGCACTTAGCTATTTTGTAGCTAATAGTCTCTATGAAGCAGCTAGCAAAAAGTTTAAGATCTGGCTTATTTCTTTGATCTGAAATAACCCCGAGCTTTGAGTTAGGTGGTATTTTAATACGATAACAGCAAGCTCTCTGCCTAACATTATAGCACTCTCTGGCTATCTGGAACTAATTGATTAGTTACTTGAGCACTTACTCTTTCTTATTTATCTATCTGCCGGCCTTCTAGCTCAATCCACAGAGATCCTTACGATATGACACCGCAATACTGCTACAAGTGGCCTCCGTAATATCCTTATTAACTAAGGTCTCGTTATAATTATCATTAGTATCCATAAGAACCTCTCACAGTCCCAGAGGCTTAAAGTTATCTATCGTTTTCTTCCTCGCGAGGTGGAAACGCTATTGATTTATTACCTCTGGCTTATTATATCTTTCTGCGAAGGGGCTCTATCTAACCTGCTGGCCAACTTGGATTAAGTATAGACTTTATTACCCTTCCTGCTAAAGATAATAGGCTTGACAGAAGATAAAGATGGCTTTTTAGCCCAGCAGAGTAGAATAACCGATTAGATGCTTAATACTATTCGATCTAGTTTATACTTCCCTGTTGACTTAGATCCGCAACCTTAATAGAGTAATAATAATAGGCGTGATATAGCCGAGGTTATATTATATCCTAACGATGTATATATTAGTCCTTTAGTTAAGAGGTTTACGCTAGTGCGAATGATGTGTATCTTAAAGTAATGGGGTGCTCTGATTGGGATAGACTCGCTCGGTATTAATGCCTGGAGATATATCTCCGTGGCCATTGGTTGTCGGTTCATCCGAGACGCAGCCATTATAAGCTAGGGCCTCTTTGCTGAGGCCGCAGATAATGATAGCGATAGCGAAGTATCTGATTAGGAAGATATCGGCGAGTAAGATACCATTCTGAACTAGCAGACTGGCTATTTAGCCTAGACCTCTGCTATGGTTTATGGTCGAGGAATCTAAGAAGCCCACTTTGAGATACACTAACGTCGCGAGAGCTTCCGTCGACTCAGCTAAGAATGGTATTATCTTCTGGGCTTCCTCTCTGCCTTGCATAGTATAGCAGTCATGCCTTTGCGTAAAGGATCCAAAAGGGCAGGTGCTTATCTTGACTTTGAGTAGTTCTAGCAGCTTCAGATTAGCCGCTGGAAGTAACTACGAAGAATTGATATGGCTCTCGAGCTAGATAGGCTATTTAACCAACCTTCCGTCTTTAAACCAGGCCAGCATAAGGTTCTGACTGCTATTATGCATAACTAGAGTCCTATAGTAGCCGTCTTGCCCACTAGCGGCGGCAAGAGTCTACTTTTCTAGCTGCTAGTTGCTAGTTGCCCCACTGGTGTGACGATTGTTGTTGTCCCGTTAGTTGCTCTCTAAGGGGACCTCTTTAGCCGTACGCAGCAAATGAATATCCCTACGGCATAGTGGCGATCTGATTAGATAGTTGGCTACGCTAGGCTCGTCTTTGTGACGCCAGAGACCTTATTTACGAAGCATTTTTAGGGTTACCTAGATATACTATAGTCGCAAGCTCAGCTTGACCGTATTGTTATTGATGAGTGTTATACGATCTTGGAAGGCAATGTAGCTTTCCGGCCTAAGATGCGAGACCTTGGCCGTCTAGCCCAGCGTGGCATCTAGATGGTCTATCTAATAGCAACGCTACCTATCGCCTAAGAGGCCTAGTTTTTCTAGCTTATCTATAGTACGCCCCAGAGTGCTATGTTTTTTCGGTTTCCAATAATGAGGCCTAATATCAGATACCGCGTGGCCACCTTTAATATTCAGGGGGTTGATGATATAGGTGTAGTGATCGAGGCTGCTATTAGGAAGTTAATTGATCAGATAATTGCAGGATACGATAGCACAGCTAAGGTTATTATCTATTGCTAAACCAAGAAAGCAACACAAGCACTTGCCGATGCTCTGGGCTGTAATGCGTATTATAGTGATGTAGGCACCGAAGATGATAAGGTAAGGCGTTTGCGGGATTGGATGTATGGCACGTACCATAAGGAGGCATTTCTTAATGGCCGGGTTATTGTTGCTATAAATGCTCTTGGTCTGGGGATTAACATTCCGGATATTAGGCTTATTGTCTATCTCGAAATGCCACGCCGGATCGGAGACTACGGTTAGCAGAGTGGCCGTGCAGGGCGAGATGGGCTTTCGAGTTAGGCTTTTGTGCTTTGAGCTAGTTAGGAAGTATCTGATCAGATGAGAGCCGATAAGTAGCTTGATGCTAGCTGTCGAGAATTCCTTTCTAACACATAGTGCCGTCGGATCTCACTAGATTGAGGTCTCGATGGACGTTAAGACCGAATGAGCTGTGAGGAGGGGGAAGAAAAGTGTGATTTCTGCCAGTCTATAAATTCCTTTGCGGAAATAGAGGAGCCCCAGCTTAATGACGAAGAGTATGAGGATGAAGAGACTTGAGAGTTACGGCTACGGCAAGAAGCCATAAGTCTCGTCCGTTATATAGTATTAACCGAAGCAAGGCAATAGAGATCCGAGTTCGATAGGTTTAGGGATTTCCTATAGAAGGAGCTATAGCAGGGATGCATATTCTGCCGTTTACTCTATGCCAAACCATCTGATTATCTACCTATGCGCTGCCCTATTGCATTAAAATGCGGCAAACCTGATATTTAGCAGAGTTATGTCTAGACTATCTCTCTATAGACCTTCTACTCTAAGGAAAAGGGGCTTGCTGACTTTGGGGCGTGCTTTTACTGTCTTATACCTTAAGAGATCTGTATCCGCTGGGACGAGGATCTAGATGGTGATTGGTATCTAATGAAGGGCACTGGATATCAGTTTAGAGGTATTATTCTTGCTGTATTCGCTACTGCCTTCCATCGGCAAAACCAATCTGTTTAGAAGATCCTATGAGACTAGGGTTTCACGGGGGATATCCTATCGCCGGGAAGGTTCCAGGGGAACTAATATTAATAACTCTGGGCGTGGCTAGGGCAGAGGGTTTAATAGGCCAAAGTGAAGTTAGTCCGTATTTGTTATATCTTTATGATGCTGGAAGGATTAGTTAAGTACCTAGGCTTAGAAGGAAGTATCTAATTAGATGCTTGGGAGGTTTGATTAGAGAAGAAAGAGGCTAAATAGATACTTTGGAATATATAAATAAAGCAAGATGAAATTCGCTTTTGATTAGTACCTCTTTTTACTTGGCTTTTTCTTAGTTTCTAAAGGTCTAAAGTAATTGAGACTTATATGATTATAATTACAAAAAAAAGCTTTATAACTTATGTTAAAAAGAAAAACCTGTTAAGGCTGTACCGGGAATTGAACCTAGATCTTCTGATTTGCGAGTCAGAAATTCTAACTATTATACCATATAGCCTATTTCCTTCGGCTAGGTTATATAGCCCGACATTGACGTCGCATGAGTAGGTCTGCAGCCTATCACATCTTATAGCCATATGAGAGGTGATATAATTGATTTCTAATACTAGCAGCTTAAGCTATATGCTTTCCGGACCGAATGAAGGTGTCTATGTCGTTATGTAATAAGTGGTTATGCTGTGAGGTCTGTTTTTTGTGTTTAATGGCGCCGGGTCTTCTGGGTTGCCTGGAGATATGGGGCCGAGACGGACCTGGTGTCCGAAAGAGGAAATTCCATAATTAGATGGATTAAAGCACAAGGCTAACTAAGGCACGCATATGCAAATAGATGAATAAGTAAAGCAGTTTGGCAGAGAGGGGATTATATAATCAGATGAACGAAGAAACCGGCTCGGCAAAGGAAGGGTTATGTAATTAGGTAACCGGATAAATAAGCGCGGCAACGAAAAGGTCACACAATTAGATGAATAAATAAATAAGCGCGGCAGAGAAAGGATTGTGCAATCAGATAAAGAGATAAAGAAGCCTGCCCCCCCGGCAAAGAATGGGTTATATAATCAGATGAATGGATAAATAAGCTCGGTAAAGTAAGGATTGTGTAATTAGGCAAAGAAATAAATAAGAGGATTATATAAGCAGATAAATAAAGGAATAAGAGGATTGTATAGTTAGATAAATAAATGAATAAGGTCACTAAAGAAGGGATTATGCAATTAGACAAAGAAATAAATAAGAGGATTATATAAGTAGATAAACAAAGGAATAAGAGGATTATATAATCGGATTAATAAACGAATAAAGCTAGCAGACCAAAGACGATTTGATTAGATAAATAAGCCAGCAAATATATTATATCCTTAGTTATATCTATTCCCTATGCTCCTTTATAAGCTTCTCTTCGTTTAACCTATACTTAACTACTTACCCTTCTTTTCTCTACTCAATACTTAATTACCTACCTTTCTTTTTTTCTACTCTAATTAGCTGATTTACCTGCTATCCTCTAGCCAAGGCATAAAATAGCTAAGATGGATAATAACTAGCTTTTTATGGAGATTACTCGGTCTAGCAGTCTTATTGACCCACAGAGTGGTGAGGAGCAATTCAAGAGAGCCATTCTTACCTGTCTAGGACCTGGCTATATACGCCCATATCTACAGACGGTAGCCACGGGGGGCCCCGCAGGGGAAACCTTTGGTCCTCTGAGGCTATTAGGGTTAGGGTTAGGGTTAGGGTTAGGGTTAGGGTTAGGGTTAGGGTTAGGGTTAGGGTTAGGGTTAGGGTTAGGGTTAGGGTTAGGGTTAGGGTTAGG